>JAULUF010000004.1:11330000-12530000 GCA_031834385.1 Semotilus atromaculatus
TTAGTCACTACATGTAACGTGAAACAAGGACACTAAAATAAAATGTTGCCAAAATTTGCAACTTGGTCAAAGCCAGCAATTCAATCAGGCTAAGAGAGGTCAAAAGCGCAATCATAAATTACAACAATTTCGACACAAATTTAAATTCTGTCCGCATTTCCACAATAGACAGAGTTTTGAAAAGACATAAAATGACTAAGAAACAACTCTACACGGTGCCATTTGAGAGGAATAGTGAAAGAGTGAAGGAGCTGCAGCGCCAGTATGTACAGGTAAACCACTAGCATCGTCATATTTCGAAGATTAAAAGTGCTGCAGAAAACTGTGTCAGAGTATTTCAGTACAGTATTCTGTCTGTGGAAGAATCCATGTGTAAGAACCATTAAATGTCAACCTGTCAACACCAGGTTCTGGTAATAAAAATGGAACCGGTTCTGCAATGGTTCTAGCCCTACTCTTAGCCCTGGCCCTATTGTCATCACTTTATCTTCCTCGAGCAATTCGAGAATTTCCCAGAGCTCAGTGTATGTCCACCACGGTGAGGTGAGACTGAAATATCCAAAGTTCAAAGCCAAAAGTCTCTATGTCAAAGATGTCTGCCGGGGAAACAAAATACAATCATCTCCCTTGCTAATTTACTGGACAGACTTTTTAGATTTGTTTGTTTTTCTAGATGCTCTTTGTACTCTTTATTTGTGGCTGTTCTGGATAGAATGCTCAGTTGTGCTCGTCCAGCCCTTGAACGTCCATTGTCACATTAGCCGAAACAGTTAGAACCACAGTCTTTCTCCTCTTCTCATCGCTGCCCCCAAAATGAGTTG
Source organism: Semotilus atromaculatus (assembly GCA_031834385.1). Lineage (NCBI taxonomy): Eukaryota > Metazoa > Chordata > Actinopteri > Cypriniformes > Leuciscidae > Semotilus > Semotilus atromaculatus. The sequence goes on from JAULUF010000004.1 coordinate 11,330,822, forward strand.
GGGCATGTGGTTATTTACTCCCTTTGTCACAGAAGGAATGCAAGTCACGGCCGCAGCTGTTGCAATAGCTTCAAGCCCCTGGCCAACCTCTCTGTTCCCAGTCCTTTTTCCCTCTTTACTGTGCTGGGCCTTCCCTGGAGAAAAGGTTTAGGATGTAACCGTGTGATCCTTGACATACCATCAAGCTCAACCATTTGAGTGTTATCCTGGTGTTATTTATATTGGGCGGCAAGAGCCTTCTTTAGTTATGGAGCATGTGCACTCTTGATCTTCTGATGGACATAGCAGCCTAGTATCCAGATGTCATAATAACTAAAACTCAAATGCCACCATGCCAACCTGTTGGCTTACCCTCCTGACTGCATTGATGTGTTCTTATGTCATTGCCACATACCCTTGCAGATCACTGCATTGGGTTTTCAGTTATAGCCCCTATAGTCAGGGAAGTGCCATGTTTCATTTTTGACAGGTATAGGAGGAGTTTGTTTGCCCATAAAATCTTTAAGATATTACGTTAAACTTATTTGGCTGGCTGTCCACTGGAGAGGAACTTGATGAAGCAGCTTCAACTCAAGCTCTGATATACCCCTCAAAAGTGTTGAATAAATATTTGGGACACCAAGTTAGAATAACATGATCAAATAATTAAGAACTTAGGAAATACAGGATGCCTAAGAGCTTAAAGCATGGCAAAAGGGTATCAGAACCAGTATCAGAAGCAAAACTCCCTATGCAGCAAGAGGGAGCCTACGGTATACATAGGAAATGCAGAACTACCATCCTTCTGACGCAGGGGGCTTAGATCACATAAAGACATAATGGCCCATCGCGTTCAAGGGACGTACGATCCTTGGTACCTCCAGTCCTCTTTTCGGATAGGAGAGCCCACACTGCGATCCGAATGGGAGACCCTCCATGGTTAAAAAAATAAAGGATCACACAGCGATTCGGAAAGAGAGGGCCCCCACAGCGCCCGAACAGAAAGCTCATTCTGCGATTCGACCAGGAGAGCTCCCGCTGCGTTTCAAAGGAGAGAGCCCCACCCATATGTATAAATAGGGAGATTACTCTGCGATCAAAACAGGAGAGCCCACACAGCAAGTCGAACGGGAGAGCCTATGATGCATCTGAAAGGAGGAGCCCACACGGCGATTCAGATGGGAGACCCCACTCCAGGAGTGGTATGCCACGCACATCTGAAAAGGGTGAGCTCTCACTGCATCCAGATGAATATACGCCCTACGGGGCTAGGTAAGCAGGGAGATGAAAATAGTAGGGAGAAGCGGTCCGGACTCAGAAGGATGCTAGTGTCTGTTGTGCTTATCTAATGTTATGCAGATCTGGACGAACGTATGTTTCGAAGGCGTGGGATGACCATCAACCTAGCATTTTGATTTGGTGATCGGTAAGGCCCCTTTGTGCTGCTGTGAAAAAAGTTTAAGAACTGGTATGGTTGGATAAGGGTTGGCAAATTGAAAATTTGAAAATCGAATGACCATGTTTCAATTGATCGGTTTTGCTTTGTTTGATGTTGAAACGTATGGTTTATTATTTGAAGGTCGGAGAATGTATAATGGATAGATGGCTTGAAGTTTGAGTTGGTGGTCAATTCTGAGACTCTGAGGAAACCAAAGAAAACAAATTGAACATGGCGTCTAGGGTTCTTGTTTTGTTGGGAGAAAAAAGACCTGAGCGGAGAGTGGTTAGGCAGATGCTAAGAACGTCGATGGTTAAAGGTTGTCTACAGTCTGGATGAGGGGAATTGTTTTTTTGTAAATCTTTGAGGAGGGAAATCTGAGGATTTGAAATGTTGGTGCACTGTTGACCCTGGAGGAACTTAAAAAAGAAATGAATTCCGCTTAGGTAGACTTTGATTGATCCTGGTTTAATTGAACTGGTGTGATGTAGGTATGTGATGGAGGATATTGAGAGGAGGGAAAACTCAGGAAAAAACATGTTGTGAGCTCTGTGGAAGTTTTTGAAGGAACCCCAAGCTGTCCAGTAGGTTTGGAGTGTTCTGGGAGAAACACATTGTAAGATAGTATTTGTGGATAAGGTATGGAGATGTCTGAGGGGATGGTCTAGAGCAGGGGTCTCGCAAGTAAGTTTTGCATCGGGCCAAAAAAAAATTTTCCCACTAGATGGCGGGCCAGAGCATAGTCAACGGATAATTTAAGAAATTAATTGATGAAATATGCGAATTGCCTGCTGTGACAGACTGGTAGGTACAGTGTATTTTGTAACTGGTACTCAGCTGTTCCTCTGTGTTAAATCCTGTAGTAAAACAGTCATTAACAAAAAGCCACATAGGCCTATGTATGGCGGTGTCCGGGTTTTACACTGACGAAAATTCGATTAGTTTATTTAATTATAGATTTTCGAATAGGTTGTGTGATTATTGTCTAAAAAATCCCCATGTTTGCGGTGTTGATTCAGTGGTGACGCGTTCATGTAACGAGAGGGTGACGCTGCCAATAACGCAAACGCTGTCACAAGGAACCGGCAAAAGTAATGATTATGAATGCTACAAATGTAGGAGACATTTTTATTGTTTATTAATAAACAAGCTTTCTATATATATTTCTCGTGTCTGTGAGGGAGCTTAAACGCTGAGTTTCGGTTCATTTATGAGACGAGCTCCAGTTCACGAGCAATTGCGCCGGTGCCTCCATGTCCTGTTATTTTGTCTGCTATTTGCTTCTTATTAATTAAATCTGAAACCTTGATTAAAATTAAGATACAATTGATACAAAACGAAATTCACATTTTAGACAGGCTTTCTACAAAACAAAACTTAATGAAGAGGTCAAAATCATGTCTGACACACGTCTCCCGAAATATTGCGGCATCTTACAACACATCCCGTCTTGCTAAAACACACAATGTGGGCTATCCAATCTTTTGTCAAGCAATTGTCTTTATCTCAGATTTAAAAGACGAAAGACGACATTAAAAATTGCTACAAAAATGGTTGTTCTGGTGTTTCTTTGTCTGTTTGCGCCCGCAGTAGGCATATAATCATGGAATATGATGGGTCCGTGTATCATTCGTTCAATCATTTTTTCAAATTAAAACCAAAAATAAAATAATGAAAAACTACGTTGTTTTTCCGTTATATATTTCCTGAACTATAAAATGAAAAAACGAATAACGACGAATTTTCTGATTGTGTGCTCAGATCAAAAAAAGAAAACATTAATTAGCCTAGCCTAGCCTATACTGAATTAGACACATTTTTATTTTTAATTTAACACCTTAGTAGGCATATATCATTTTAAACAGATCAAGTACCGAAACGATTGAACGAACGAATGATACACGGGGCATTTGTAAACCGTTATTGTAAAATAAAAATAGGCTAAAAAAAAAAAAAAAAACGGACTTCCAAAATAATCCAGCGGGCCAGAAAATATTGCTGGCGGGCCAGTTTTGGCCCGCGGGCCGCCTGTTGCCGACCCCTGGTCTAGAGGAATAGGAGTTCTGAATAAGGTGGAACTGGAGTTGGATCGGAGTCTGCTTCCAGAGCCAATGTTTTGAATTTCTGATAGAATTAGGGAACAGAGATGGGCTGAGACTGGAAGATGGACTGCTGTGGAGAGTGAATGGGCTGGCAAGCGGATTGTACCTGAAGAGCAAGTGTTAGTGTTGAGAAAAGTAGATGAATGTTGATCGGAGGGTCCCATTACTGACTGGAGTCCAAGATGGCTGGCATGGGTTGAAGTGAGAGGAAGGGGAGGGTTTGTGGGAAAACATGGTGTAGAAATCCTTTGCAGAGGCAACCTCACGCTTGGATGTGAACTGGGAAGAATATTAGAAGACAATTGGAAGATAGAAGGGGGAAGTAAGGAATAGGGGTGAATTGGAATGGAAGGAAAGAGGAGGGGGTGGAGGGGGAATGGCTGGCGAAGGCAACCTCACGCTATGATCCGCTCTTTGAGTAGGTTGGTTTGGGGGTGAGAGAAATGTAACTGTGTGCAAAGGTGACCTGGCACAAGGGTTATTATAAAAAAGATTAGAGAGAACTGGAGAAGCAGAGGGAAGTGCTGAGGAATGTGTTTGTGAGTTTGGTTCTTGTCTGGGGGCTGACTGCATGGAGTTTGTGAGAGCCGGAGAAGAAGCGGAACTGTTTTTTGCGGCCGCTGTTGTTGTCCGGGTGGAAATACCGACGGACAAGAAAGTGCGAGCCGCGGCGGCGCCGGCGGTCTTTGGATCGGCATGTTGGGACTGTGTGGGTTCAGAACACCGGACCGGAAGAGAAACGGAGGTAGAAGAGAGGCGAGTCTTGCTTTTATAAGATGTTGAAGTGTTTGATGGAATGCTGGAACTGTAAGAACTGATGAAAAGATCGTTGAGTTGAGCTTTTGATGATCTGCGGGAGAAATGGATTACGGAGCTGGAGAGGACTTGACGTTGGCTATTGGCTGAACATTTTGAAATGGGTGGAATCGGTGTATGAGCAGCGGTAGAATGGAGAGATGAAATCTGAGAAGATTGATGAGGCTCAGTTAAAACTGGCGATCTTGAAGGTGGAGGAGAGCATTGCCTTTTGGAACATGGTTTATATGTGCGCTGGATTTCTCGGCCAGAACGCTCATGAAGATGATCCGTATTTGGAACCGTAAGATCCGATCTTATGCGTGGTGTGACTGTCGGTGTATCAGGAAGGCTTGTCAGTTTGTCGTCTGAAGGAAAGAGCTGGGCTGCGTCCAAAATCGCATACTTCCCTACTATATAGTATGCGAAAAACAGTACGCGAGCAGAGTAGTATGTCCGAAATCATAGAATTCGAAAAACAGTAGGCGAAAGTCCCCGGATGACCTACTACTTCCGGCGAGATTCTGAAGTGCGCATACGATGGACACTTTACTATCCCATGATGCCACGGGAGAGGAGTTGTTGTCGTTATATTTGAAAATGGCGGAAACCAGAGACGCGGCTGTAACGTTAGCTATGGGCTGTAGAGACAAACACAGACACACATTCGTATCTCTATTGATTCATTCATGTTTATTTATCGATGGTAATATCACAAGCAAATAAATGGCTTTTTCCTTGCCAAAAATCAACATCTGTCATTGTTCATAGGGGTTGTGTGTGTGTTTTATGAGGTAAAATTTATTAGGTAAATAAATGTTATTTGAGAAACTCCACAAAAGGCGTGATCTGCGAGCATCTGACCGACGCCTCCTCTTGATTGTCGGCTCGGACGACGTAAAAACGCAGATGAAAACAGAAAGCAGAACTAAAAACAGCGCGAAGTTGGTGCAGTCAGTGGAATGGGCTCTTAAAATTTTCGTATGTTGTCGCGTATGTCACGCGACAACAACATGGCGCATGTAGTACGTCCGGATTCATTCATACTACCCGTATTCATACTATATAGAACGTACTTTTTTAACGATCGCGAAGTATGTTCTTATTTAAATGTAGTACCTACTCACATAGTACGCGATTTCGGACGCAGCCCTGGATTTCCGGGATGTCGGACATTATTCCGTGTGGCAATACTGGAACAGCTGATGCTAGGGAGAGGTAAGCGGCTGCTAATATACTCAGGCTGTTGATTGAAAGATTAGATTGGCTCACTCCTCCCTAACTTACTTTTAGCAACTTCGATTAACAACATGCACATTGAATCAGAAAAACTGTCTAAAAAAAAAAATCGCATGTGATCTTGGACCATTATACAATTGCATGCTGTTGTAAGGACAGTAAGTCTAGCCTCATTTTCATCTGCATGAAAATCAATATTGCATCTATTCCGGTGTCATGATTCCTGTCTCGTGGTCATGTGGTTTTTTTTTTTTTTGGACTCTAATTTTGAAGTATGTTTTTTGTTCGCATTGTTTCTGTGTTCAGTTCCTGTTTTCTTTATTTCTATTGGCTGCCTTGTTAGTGTCCGTAACAACGTATCTCTCACACCTGTTACTTGTTTCAGCCCTTGTTACTTTATTTAATCCCCAGTGTTTCTTCTGTTCTTGGTCTGGTGTTCTGTAATGTACATCCCTAAAGGTAAAGACCAGACCAAGAACAGAAGAAACACTGGGGATTAAAAACACAAAGTAATAAGGGCTGAAAGAAAAAACAGGTGTGAGAGATTAATCACAATGGCCCTGTTTACACCTGGTATTAGTGACGTGACATGTAGCCAAGTATGGTGTCGCATACTCAGAATTTGTGCTCTGCATTTCACCCATCCAAGTGCACATACACAGCAGTGAGTATTTAACACACTCACACACCCACAGTCAGAACGCAGGAACAATGTGAACAAAACTATACTGTTGATAACAATGTGAATAAAAAAGAAACAAACAATTGAGGTTACAGTGAGGTATGGTAAGGAGGATTTTTGATGATAAGAAACATAATTTTTATAAAAGCACTTACATTAATTCAGTTAAAATGTGTATTATTTGAGCTGTAAAGTTTCTCATTATTTTATGGTCATTTTCGACATTGCATTATGGCAACAAATTTGTAATATTGAACATATCTTCACACAAATAAGGCTGCTAAGCAATTTTATTAACCACTAAAATCGTGAGTCTAAATCAACTAAAATCAGTTTTTACTTGTATTGAAACAGTGAGTATTTTAACCTTTACATATTGTCCCAATTCACTTCCATTGTAAGAAGCTTTTTTTGAAAAATAAAGTTAATAAAATATAAGTTAAAAATCATATTTTTAAGTATTTATTTCATATTAGATATTAAGGTTTTTTTTTTTCTCCACTGGCAGAACTTCTTTTGATGTAAGCATAGTCCTCAATACAATTTGTTAAATATAATAAACAATAATTGTTTCACTGATATCATTTGCTCATACTGAGAGGCTTCTTACTTTGAAGCAGTCATCTATTTTACCATTTCGGGGATATTGTATCTTTAAATTCACCATGGCTGTTGACCAACCAATCGCATGGTAAAACTATTATAGTGCTTGTTTAGTGTTATTTTAGACTCTTAGGCAGTTTTGCATTAAAGTGTTTTCTTTTTTTTTCTTTTTTTTAGATCTTCTTTAAAACCAGTTAGTGTGTGTGCAGGATAGAATAAGGGTCAAAGCCGACGTGTCATGCCTCAGGATGTTGACAAGTAATCTGGCTTGTGGTAGACGCTGAAGTCCTTGAGAGGTGAAGCTCGTTATCATTGGTTTTTAATGTCACGTTAGGGTGAGCTTTAGGTGAGCATGCATGAGCTTTTAGTAATGAGGACGAGGTCTGGCCCGTTTGCCATCTCTGAACATACACCTGGAATGGATAAATCATTTCTGATGCTGACATGAGAAACTCAGATCAGCTGTTGTCACTGTACCAAATATACACATCTATCACTGTTTGACTTTCTCTTCAAAGACATTACCGAACTCTACTGTAGCTCTTAAGCCATGAGTTGCTCCTGCTGTTGAAAGAATTTTATATTATATTATATTATATTATATTACACTTTATTTTAAGGTGTCATTGTTACTTATATTTGTAATTATATATTTAAGTACTGAGTAATATTAAGCAAATACATACACCAGGGTTAGGGTAGGATTAGGATTTGGTTGAGGGTTAGTTGCATGTTATTACGCATCATTTACTGTTATCACTATGGTAAGTACATGTAACATATGTAACAAGGACACTGTCAAATAAAGTGTTGTTTTATATTATACTATATTATATTGCCCCACATTTTTTTATTAGTGTCCATAACTACTATGTATTATTCTACTCATAACTACTAATTAGTCATTTGATACAATGCACGAATTGTGCACATATGTTGTTGTATTTATATTTAAAAATACACTTAATTACATATGTAATTAATTTCTGTAGTTACATCTATATTTACACTGTTTTCCCTTCCCTCACCCCTTAAACCTAACCATACCACCAAACCTGTCCCTAATTTCATAGTATCTCATAGTCCCACTTCAATAGCACCAAAACTGTTTTGCAATAAATCAATACTAAGTACATTGTACTTAAAGCTGCCGTCGGCAACTCTGGCTGATTGAGTGGACTTAGGAAAAATTTTGAATGTTTACAACTCTCATGCCCCTCCCCCACTATCAACGAATACCCTCCCACCGAGTTCGTGCTCGTTATTGCGCCATCACTATTCGCTACTGCGCGAACTTCAGGCACACGCATGTGATTGACGAGTGCATGCACGACTTGTGATTGACAGTCATATCTCACACCCCCCTGCGCTGATTGGACACAATGAACTGGGAGCGGTGGATCTTTGCAAAACAAATAACACGCTCCAGGTGGAGTTAGAAGCTCGGGTTTTTTTCTAAAACCACTTTATTTATGTTGTTCTGTCAGAATATAGTGTCGAATTCGCTGAATATGATAAAAAAAAAAGTTGCCGACGGCAGCTTTAACAATTATTGTGTGTAAGTACATAGTAGTAAAAGACTCCTAATATAAAATGGGACCACATATGTGTGTTTTCCACATGCATATACATGTTTTTCATTTTCGGAGTGTCCATTTACACTAAGTGCAAAATTATGGAAGACACTGGATTGTCAACAAGATCAATAGTGTAGGGGTAAGAGTTTTGACCCAAATCGACCCGAGTTCTAATCCGCCTTTTGCAAACTCCATGACATTTCATATCTGAAAGGCATTTATTTTCAATAAAAAATAAGAAACTATTCAAAAAGTGGAAACAAAGTGTCTAACGGGTGTTTAATAATAAAGTGTGTATCGGTTAGGGTTAGGGGTAGGTGTAGAGAGGGGTTTACTGTCCCAATAAGGCGGCATCCATTTAAACATTTTAATAAATATAGTCATTTACACTATTATTGCAAACCGTTTCATGTATAACAACACAGAGGAGCAAATAGTATCTGCCACTATATTTATAATTATTAGTATAAATAGCATCTAACTACTATTCACACTTATTGCAAAGAAAATGCTGCTATTTTTACATAGTGTAAATAGAACTTATATCGCTATTTTCACTTAGTGTAAATAGCATCTATTTGTGCTTATTGCAAATAGCTGCTGCCTTTTATTTTTAATATTGCTCCTGTTGGTTGTGTTTGGTGTGAGAGAAAGAGTGGATGTGTTACCATTTGTTCCTAGATCACAGTTCACAGGAGATCAAGTCACTAAGAAAACACACTCAGAGTGTGTGATTTTTCCACACTTGAGATTTAATTACAGTCTACCTTTCACCTCTAATTAGTGGGGTTATTGTTAGGCCTACTGTTAATTCCCCCCAGCACTCTGGTGACTTTCATAAATAAACACAGCAGTCTTCCTTGTCTGATTTTACACATTTTACCAGACCTCTGCTGACGCAATAATTATTTGGAATTATCTGCTTAACACAGCAAAAGTTGGCAGAGCTCAATAAAATTTAAGCAATTGTTCTTAAATATGTGTTATTGAAATTTTGAGAATTGCATGGATGGGTATTCATTTGTTTTTATGAATATTGTCACATTTAAAAAAAAAAAAAAATCCATGTCAAAGTAGGATATTATAAACTGAAAGGTGTAACACAAGCCCTTATTTGTTGAGTTCTATCAGGCCACAGTGCAGGGCAACTAAACCGTTCAGGTGGCAGGTGGCTTTGGTTTTGATTGACCTGAACATTTTGCCAGGTGGACTTACATAGAAAGGGCTGTGGCCAGGGTGAGAGGTTTGGCCGGTTATGATTGAGCTGGGCATTTCACAGCCCTAGAGTGGCGCAGGTCAACAGTGCAAGGCTGGTGGCAGCAGATGATTGTGTCTGTGGACTTGATGATGTAGTGCGGCCTGTTTGTGCAGTAGGCAGATGAAGCCTGGAACTGATGAGCTGCGAATGGATTCAGTAATGCCACTGTGAAATTGGATCAGTATTGGTGGAAAAGGTCCAATTAACTCTATTGCTACAGGAAGAACAGCTACTGCAGGTCCTCTTTGATTTGACATTGTGGCACCTTTATGGATAATCAGAAACGTAAATAATGTAGCCCCCCCCCCCATACCCCCTCTCCCCTCTATTTCTAGGTATTAGGGGTGTAACGGTACATGTTTTCATCCTGAGCCGTCACGTCACGGTTCAGTGCATACAGTCAGACGACAAATACAGTCAGTCTCCAATCCAGAAGAGGGTGCACGCGGTAATGCAACTCTGTTTGCTAACTCCACAACAGGAAAAAGAGCAGAAGAAGAGATGATCTATGCACCAACCCAAAAGAAGAGGTCAGATGGCACGCAAGAGCTTGCTAGTAGGCTATACGCTGAGTTTCGATTAATTTTTGTGATGCGGAGATGTAATTGTATTGAACTCATATCGAACCCTTACCACAAAACCGAGGTACGTACCGTAACGTGACTTCTATGTACATTTAAACCCCTACTAGGTATGCACAGATATACACAACAATACTGTTGATAATTAGGGGTCTAACGGTTCTCTGTAATACTGTAAATCAAACCGCGCTGTTCTCCACCCACGGTTCGAGACACACTTGCACCGCGGTTGATCTCGAATCTGATGACGCATCTATAATCTGGTTTGTTGAAAATAATAACGCGTAAAACAGACTTTTTATCTTATGCATGTTTCTGTCAATGGATGCACATGCTGGCCCCCCAACAATACCTTACAAGAGCGATAATCAACTAACATGAACAAAACGGTCACTCTTTATAAACTTTGTTCAATGCGAGTGCCGTATGCTCGAACATACGTTGGTGCATGGCTGCCACATACATATTATTTTTTCCACTCAATTATGTCGTAATAACGAAGTGTTACTGCTATGTTGTTTTAACAACATCTTTTCTCGTAATAACGAGACGTTATGTTGTTTCAATGACATCTTTTTTCGTAATGTTATGTTGTTAAAACTTTTTCTCGTAATAACGAGATGTCGTTAAAACAAAATATTTTCTCGTAATAAGGACATATGTTGTACAGTGACGTGTAATATGCCTTTATCCACATTAGAGAATTTAAATAGCATATCGTACCTTTATCACACTTCCACATTCAAAAATCAGAAGCAAATAACATACGTAAAATACCTTCCGCTGCCTGTATCGATGGCAGTGTTTAACACGAGATTGTTGATGTACTGTTCATCACAGATAGCCTACTTCATCTAAACCAAACTTTCTCAAACTTTTCGGGGCCAGGGACTGCTTATAAGGTAGAACATTTTCCAAGGACCACTCACCAATTCTTTATTTTTATTTGACAGTAGTACTTTTTTCCTTGAACATAACATACCGAACCATACCGAAACCGTGAACCTAAAAACGTGATACAAACCCGAACCGTGAGCAATTTGAACCCTTGCACCCCTATGGATAATAGTTTCATGTTATGGCTGGTAACAGACAAGCCCATATTATAATTCTGTAATTACAATTATCATATTTAGTCTAAAAACTAAAATCATCTTTTAAATCAAGAAGTTAATGGCAAGTAAATAAAACGTTGTTTAATTTGACTTACGATAAAACACCAATGCGGTGATGTTGTCATGAATGTACACAAGAAAGAACAAAAGTGCCTAGTAGTCTAGTGAGTTCTCACCTTTCCTTTCTATTGTGCATGCAAGGGCCATCATTTCATTCGCTCTGTCGATCGACGCGCTAATGATTACCTTCGCTCTTTCCCTTTATACACTTTGTGAGGAGATAGCTGACATGAACGTCTGGTGCACAAGGCGTCCAAAGGGGCTCAGGTATCTTGGGTTTGTGAGCAGCTAATTCTGCTAATACAGATTAGCTCCTGTGGGAGCTGGATATTGATTGAACAACAAAGACAGGACAGAAAGAACGCTCCAACATTCAATTATCCACACCAGTAGACATTAAACCATTTCTCCTCCTCCCGTGTCCGTCTTCCTGGAAGACACTTGATGGAGGAGGAAGAAGGACAATCTGCTAAAGAATGGTGTGTTTATGTGTGCATATTGTTTGGTGACTGGAGACGATGCTTGATCTATATTCATTGCGGTTTACGAATCCAGTGTGTTTGATTGATAAGACTAGCATTAACCTGGCAAGTAATGGCATATGGAAGCGTATCGATTTATCCACTATCTCGCTCAGTTTTATTTGCTTTCTACTTTTTCAGTTCTTCCTTTTGATCACACAATCTGACCAGAGTAACCATTTGAGGCCTAAGATCATTTACAACATTCCCTGGTTGGCTACATTTATTCATTAGCGTTTATGCTAATGAGCTCAGATATTAACTTGGCGGGTCTGGCACTAAAACTCCGCTCGTTTTACCTGACAAATGACACGTGAAAGCGACACAAGCAGCAGATGTGATCTTGAGATCACATTCTAACTTTACTGGCAGGTCTTTATCATAATTATCAATAAAAAATTGCTAATGCGAGTGAATTAAAAGGGTAATGGTGAGAGCTGTGATGAAACGTAGCTTCTGAAGAGGCTAAACGTTTATGTATTATTGATTTAGACTCATCTTTAAAACTTTTTTCTGTCTCTGATGGTAATTATTATTTTTTATTAGATGGTAACACTTTACAAAAAAGTTACATTTGTTAATGCATTAGGTATCAATGAACTAACAATGAATTTTACTTTTAATTTACATTATTTATTACTAGGCTATTAGGTTAATGTTAATGTCTGTAATTATACATTTCACATTAAAAAACATTAGCAATGCATTATGAATAAACACTGTCAACAAACAATATTATATTATAAAATTATGCTCGGTAACACTTTACAATAAGTTAGCATTAACAATAAGTTAACTTTAACAATGAGCAATACATTTGTTATATTTGTTAATGTTATTGATACAAATACAATGCATTAGTAAATGCTGCAATTAACATTAGGATTGGGCACTGACACACATTTTACGATTCAATTTTGATTCACAACCTTGCGAATCAATTCAGTTCTGATATTGATTCAATTTGATTTTGCATCAATTCATTTGGATATATCAGGTACTGTAAATGTCAATTATTTTTTAAGAGAAAATGCATTTAAACAAGCATTTAATGCATTTAAATTGCACATCATTTATATTAAAGATTTTATAATAATAACAACTGTTTAACAATATAAGTATTCGTTTTTTTTTTATATATAAACATTTCAACAAATACTAGTTCTCATGACAGATTTATTCAAACATATATTAAATATTGAAAAAAAAGGTCAAGTCAAAATACAATGAATATATTTAGTGCATATAGTTATCAAAATGGTATTTATTGTTTGAATTTCATAATAAAACTAACATAATTTGAAAGCTGGCATCAACTGAAAACAGAATAGACAAAAATATCTATTCTTGGGATTTCAAAAAATAAGAATTGATTAAAATTGAAAAACACTATTTTCTACCCAGCCATAATTAACATCTAAATGCTTTAGAAATCTTCCCATTGTTAGTTCATTTTAACATTACTGTTCACAAAGCTACTTTATTGCTGAATTGAACTTATTTCGTAATGGATTAACTTTTACACAGTTATTGAACGGAACTAAATCAACACTGAACTGACTTCAGCTGAAAAATGACACTATTGTCTTTTTTTCAGGGATGCTTTGCATCCGAATTGAATTATGTTTGCATCATTTATCATTACTTTATCACTGTAAAGCTGCTTTGAAAGTATCTATATTGTATGAAGCGCTGTATAAATAAAGGTGACTAATCTCAACCCATTATTAACAAAAGGAACCTTATTGTAACGTCTTACTGTTTATTATGCAGCATTCAGTACCTAATGCATTAATTAAGTTTAATAAATTGAAACTGATTAAATGTTACCTACAACATTTATGTGCATAAAGCTTGTCATAAAATCACAAGTGTAAAATCCGTGGCTTTACTCAACCCTGATCAAACGTCTCAGTTTATCCTTTTCTCTAGGAGAGGTCATTACAAGAAAACCATTTTCACTTGATTTTCAAAAACTGTCATAATGCTTTTACCAAGCCAGTCTCTGTAGGTGCTTCGTCCCTCCTGGCCATGTGAACAACTTTCACTAAATATCAACAATGTTGCTGCTGTCTAGGGACAATGATACTGAAAAAGCAAGTTGTTAGTGGCTGTGAAAGGGCTTCTCTTTAACCTTGGTTGACCAGGCTTTCCAAACAACATCTCAATAAAACTTGGATAAAATCAAACTTGGATTTTAATTAAAACATAACAGAAAACATAAAGGGGAATTTAGTGTTTACTTAGTTAGCGGTAGACCATCGCATCAAGTTTTCTGTGTGTAATGCTGTAGTTTGACAAGTAAAGAAGAAACGCACTTTGATGTGCCCACTAATTATTCCCAATCAAATGAAGAGATTAACTACTGGAGTAACTACTGGAATTATCATTTATTTTTCGTTTGATTTAATGCTCTTGCTTGAGAAATGAGCAAATGGCCTTAACTGAACTTCAGCTGCATATATTTTTAATCTGTGCTGTTTGTTTTTAGTGTAGTACACCTATATTCTGATTTACTCTATGATAAATATTATATATACTCTTCTCAGAGTTAATGTACAATGTTATCTTTCATGGAGTCACAGTTCTCAGTGGAAAGTTCAGTGTAGATGTATCTATAACATGTTTTCTACTTATGGCTAGGTGCCATTAAAGCTTAATGTTCATTATAGCAGCAGGGCAATATTTATTTTACGATACTTTTTACACAAGAGTATGCACAACCCACTTCTCCATAAATAATACAAGTCAAACCCTTGAAATCCAATGAAATATTTAAGCTCTTGCTGCTGTGTAGATAATATGAATGAATCACTATCACAAACATTTGCGAGAAAAACAAAACAGGATTGGGGGTTTAAGTTTCCAATGTAATATTTTCTTTTACACTGGAAGTGAGCTAATCTATGTTTAAGTATAGCTTTGAAAGCAATATATCTCTATTTATTAGATTACATTACTTGAAGTGTTGGGGAACGTTACACATATATAACTTCAGATGGCGCAGGCTGAAAGATCCTTAACTCAATCTGCTTGCAATAACATTATTCTCTATAGGGTGCAGCTGATTGGTTCCTGCTGTATCAGTAGCCAATGAGCTCTCTGCTCAACCTTCAAATACTTGATCAGCATTTGCGGTGTCAGTTGCTGCACGCTTTCAGAAAGGCTCCACCTTCCCCAGCTCCACCTGTATAGATCTGCTACGGGTAATTCATGTGTGCTACTGTATATTGTACACCAGCATTTTGCTCACATCAGCGTGTTGTGTATGTATTGTCAGTAGCAAGTCCCATATTCCGCCAAGACCAAACATATCAACATTGTCATATTCATTACCATGAAAAAACACTCAACATGTGAGTTGACATGACAAAAAATGATGTTATTACTACCTATTAAATGTAAAATCCAATGACTTTTTTTTAAAATGGGCATTGACATGTTTTTTTTACATCTCACTCTATTTACACTAAGCCACTTCCAGAACAGTTGTGCTGTACTTGACATTATGGAAGGCAGTGGTTTTAAAATAAATTAAATAAAAGGAAAATAACTCGTATAGATGTGTAAATCCCCCAAACTAAAATTACTTTTACTTGGTACTTTCAAAACAAAATCTGCTTTAAATAAAGCATGTTGTTCTGTATACTTATTAAATACATTCTTAATTGCAGGCAAACGATATATTCATAAGGGTTGTTTCAGTTCATTGTATGTAAATAATGTTTGCAACTAAAATGGCAATGCTACCAGCTCACTACTGAAAAAAAATATAAATAGCTTAGCTAGTTGTAATAATGTTACTGTCCAACTGCACGTTGTCTTAGCATGGCAAGTAGTGATGGGAAGTACGGTTCTTTTCCGCGAACCGGTTCTTTCAGACAGTTCATTTCAAACGGTTCACCAGTTCTTTTACGTCCTCACGTAATGGCGTCAATCGTATCATCCCAGTGGATAAAAACACATTAAAATAAACTCATTTGTAATCATTGCTTCAGTTAAATGATAGTAATTATCGTCATCATCTTGGATAAGTTTCTTACATTTGCAAATGAACCCAATACAGGCACGTGATGTGCAAACGCAGATGTTTTACGTGAATAAACTAGTCCTAGTCAACTTTTTACAGAAACCAAGATCCAGCTAGTTTTATTTGTTATTAAATAAACGTACATTTCCCCAAATCCGCCCCCTATTTTAAGTCTTCGGTTCACCCATGCTCATATTATCAGCACAGCATCAGTTGTCTGAAAGAAAGTTCAGTTCAGACGGTGCTATATCATTCATGCTCAGTACCTCAGCTCATAGGTTCTCCGTATCGAACGTGTCTGAAAGAAACAGTTCTCGGTTCTGTACTGGTGATTTGAGAACCGATGTACCTGTACATTCGGTAGTACATGCATGCTCAGTATCAGCTGCTCATGCTCATCAGTTATCTCAGCACAACATGTCACAGTTCAGTGAGTTACTGGAGTAACATTGACTCCGGGATTATTGGTTTATTTAGAGTCAGAGTCATTGTCAGTTATGTCTGAAAGCCAGTAACATTTATAGAAGAAGAAGAAGTTTTATTTATACAGCGTCTTTCTGTAGCTCAAGGCCACTTTACATTGAAATGTGTGTGCGTGTGTTTAAATGTATTGTAATGTACAATCACATAAGGACACATATAGTCACATTATCCAAAATACATGTTAAATAGATATGTTTTTAGCTGAGTCTTGAATGTAGCCACAGATGAGATATTACGGAGTGTAAGGGGCAGTGAATTCCATAATTTAGGAGCATTAACATTAAATGACCTTCCACCTACAGTAGACAACCGGACACGAGGGATGGACAATAAACTAAGTTCAGCTGATCTAAGGGACCGGAAAGGGCGGTAAGAGTAAAGTAGATCAGACGATGGAGGTGAAAGACCATTCAATGCGTTAAACGTTAGAAGTAATACCTTAAAGTGAATACGTGCTGAGTTTTGAACATACTGTAATCTTACAATAAGTTTTTGGGCAGACCAAGCAATAGAGCATTGCAATAATCCAGACGTGATGTGATTAATGCATGAATTAAGGTTTCAGCATCAGTTAAAGTGAGAGAAGATCGAAGACGTGCAATATTACAAAGATGGAAAAAATATGTTTTAACAAGAGAAGAAATATGAGATCGAGTTGAGTTGACGAAGGCTTAACATGAACTCCATCAATTTCAAAGGACAGGTCCATCCTTTTGACTGAGACAGCAGAACCAATCACCAATATCTATTTTTTTTTTTTTTTTACTTAATTTGAGGAAATTTAGGGACATCCAATGCTTGATGTCCCTGATACATGCAGTGAGTGAGTCAGGTAGGGATGGCGTATCAGAGCTGGTGGTAAGATAAATTTGAATGTCATCAGCATTGCAATGAAATTGAAGACCATGCCTGCGTATGATGTCACCAAGTGGATATTTATAGATGATGAACAATAGTGGGCCAAGAACTGAACCTTGAGGAACACCCCGTGTAAGTGAAGCAGTGGGAGATCTATACCCTTGTATGGTGATATATTACTTTGTGTCGCTTATGTAAGAAATGAGCCAGGAAAGAGCGGAACCAGTGATGCTGATATCAGAAAGCCGAGAGATCAGTATTTCATGGCAGACTGTGTCAAATGCAGAGCTTAGATCGTGAAGCATCAAGATGTTTATTAACCCTGAATCCACGGACAAAAGAATGCCGTTAAACACCCGAAGAAGAGCAGTTTCAGTGCTATGAGATGGGCAAAATCCTGACTAAAAAGGTTCAAAAAGACCATTAACATCTAAATATGATCGCAATTGCCTTTTGCAAAAAACCTTTTCATGGATTTTGCTTAATGCTAAATTAGATATTGGCCTGTAATTGTCCATGTTTAGATGGTCAAGGTCTGTTTTTTTAAGAATGTGGGTCACCGCAGCCATTTTTAATTCTGCTGGGAAATGGCAGAAGCCAAACTACAGTTTACCATGTGTTATGAAGGGTGCAACCTCAAGGACACAAATCTTAAGCAAAACAGTAGGTGTAGGATCAAGCTGCCAGGATGTGGAATTAGACTTCACAATTAAATCACTTATGGCAACATAAGTAGTCAGAGTAAAAGCAGAGAGAGAGTTTGTTCAGTGAGCTGAATCAGATAACATGAAATTAACATTTGAGTCACTTGTATGAGGGGTGTCTTTGGTGATGGATTCAGTGATTTACTTCAATTTGTCTGAAAAGAATTGGGAAAAGCTTTTCACAAGCACCCCAGAGCCCGAAACAACATGTTGTGGTGAATTAGTGAGTTTGTTAACCATAGCAAAGAGTGATTTGGGCCTGCACATGGAATTCCTAATGTTAGAGGAGAAATAAGAGGATCTTGAATCGTTGAGGGTTGTATGGTAGTTGAGCAAATGTTCTTTAAAAGCCAGATAGTGCACAATGAGTCAATTTTTACTTTATAGTCTTTCTTGGCGGCGACCCTCAACTTTCATCGTTCGAAGTTCAGGAGTTACCCAGGGTGAGGCACGAGTAGATGGAACCAGTCTAGTTTTAACAGGAGCATGCCTCTCAAGTATTTGGAAAAAAAGTAAATACTTTCATTGTAAATACATTATTGTAAATACAGCAGATTTCTGACGGACAGTTAGATAGTACAAATTCTGGCAAGGTAGAAGCCCTTATTGAAACAGAGAAAGAAGATGGATTCACAAAATTGATTTTACGATAGGTGAGCATTTTCTTCAGTGGTGATATAGATATTGGAAAACTAAAGTTGACTCTCTGAAGTTTATGAGTTTGGGATCTGAGAAAGCAAAATCAGAGCAAAATCATTATATAAGCCAGATGTAGGCTACATATGCGATCCAGTATATGACCCCTGGAGGGAGTAGCTATGACTCCCTGGAGGGAGTATGTTGAGTTAAAGTCAATTTCCCTGCTGTGTTTTACCCGAAGCATGGGTGTTGGTACAGACAACTGGAATATTATTTGATTATTTGTCTGCGTAAAACTGTGGATCAGCGCACTAAAAAGAACCAGTTCAAAAGAACGATTAGTTCACAAACCGGACATAACTAGTAGTAAAGGTTGAAGACAGGACGAGGATGAAGAATACACAGACTAATTTATTAAAGGAACGAAAACCATAACCAAACTTAGTTCAATTCACATCCGACAAACAGAACAGAAAAATACACAGGCAGACATGCATATTTAATGACACACAGCTGGACAGAATAATTAAATCAAATTAGTTCCTATAGTGACAAACTCAGGCGGGAACTGTTGAAAACAAATTGAATGTCCATGAAAATGCAACTAAAAACGTAAAACTTTTTTATGCCGTTCGTTTACACGACAATGGCGTTTTGGGTGCCTGAAAATGCAAGTTTTTGAAAACGTTCTCCATGTAAACAGCAAAAACGTAGAACAGAAACAGCAGAATCTCTGAAGACCATGACGCCATGCAGATGCGTATTACGTGTTCAATCTATAGTGTTTCATCGCCATCTAATGGCGTTTAGTCGATTTTTAGTCGTTTTCACGGATCCGTGTGAATGGGAATGGTTTTGACAATGGTGTCGTCAGTACACGGACAACTCAAAGGAATAAGTTCTCCATCTTAAGAATATCGTTGTCCTGTGAACGTACCTTGAAAGTCCATGAAAATGCAACTAAGACCAAAACGACGGATTATGTGTTACACCAACACTGATTGCTAATGTCTTTAGTTGACGTTATGTGACTGGCAAACTTTCTAAAGGCAAGCTTTGCAGTATAAAAATGACACTGGTGTTTTATTCAGACAGTTACCTCCTCTAAATGTGCTGGAACTGCACACTACACTTTTTAAAATGTGCTCTGGGATCCCAAAATATACATGTTAAATGATATTCATAAGGTCAGCCGTGGATAATCTTAAATAGAACATGCTTTATGCACTGCAATATTCTCAATTATGCCTGCAGAACTGAGAGAATGTCAATGGAGCTACACTGTAATTTTTGATCATCCCGAATAGCAATGCAGTCTTACTTACGGAACAAATGATCCTTCTCGGATTTTAGGGGGCAGGGAAAAAAACGTATAAGATTGTTTAGGCCATTTTCATTATGATAAAACCTATTATTTCTGGTATGCCACCATGCACCGATTTTAATACGTCCCTTACTGACTCTGCCAGTGTCTTCATTGCAAGTTTGCTGCCAAGTGTGTTGCATTTAAGATGTGATATTAAAGGGCACCTATTATGGAATTTTTAAAATTACCTGTCATGTAGTGTGTAACAGTGAACAAAAACATCCTGCAAAGTTTTAAATATAAAAGTTTACCGTATACAAAGTTATTGTCTCTCAAAAGTAAGAGTCGACTCTGAGTCGCTGATATGAATCGATAGACGACCGATGCTTTTACTCTGTCTAGATGACGTCAACTTGACAAGTTATTTGAAGAAGATACGCCCACTTATTGCGCTCGTAGATGCCAGGGAAAACTTGAAAACATCATGGCGACGAGATGCTGTGTTCTAAAGTGCGACAAAATCTGCCCAGGGAGGAGCATTTGAAGACTAAGTGGCTACAGTTCATATATACAACTAGGCTATACCACAGAAGTATAGCCCGAAGCTTATGCTTTGTTCGCGTAATTTTGAAGATGATTGCTTCACAAACATAAATGCTATCAAATATGGATTCGCAAGCCGGCTGATATTGAAGGAAGGTTAAGTACCAAGTCTATTTGGATCAGCTTCCTCCTACGAATCACAACCTGTAAGTATTATTAATATTAATAATTGTTGCTTTTATGTTTTTTGTAGCATGCTCAATAATTATTTTGTGTATTATTTACGCACAGTGTAGCTTCTAAAAGTTAGTCTTCAATGTCAATTGTATTGAAATATGTGAAGTGTTTGTTTTTGTTATTTGAATTGTCATAAAGAATAGAGCAATACCTCGTAGTACTGCATTATCAATATGTTTAATCGTTGGGCTAACGCAAACAAAGACTGAATGTGCTTTTACCACTGAACTTTGGGCTATGGTCTAACATACCTCAACTTAAATTCCTTCTCTTATTTAGATTTTTTTACTACAAAGCGATGCACTAAAATCATTATTATAGCACAATGTAATTGATAAAAGCATTGTACACTACTCCCATGTTAACCAACTGACTGGTTGTTGACTCCGTGTTAACCAACTGACTGGGTCATCTGACCAATCACCGCAGATTAGCGTCACGCAAAGGCGGGGTTTGGAAAAATGAGTAGTTGAACGATTCATATGGGAGTCACTGAGCAAATCAGGAAAAAATAAATGCATATTATTAAACAACAAAAGTGTTTTTTGTCATTGCATGCTTGTAAAACTGTTGTTGGGGACTCCCAAAACAATATTAGGAACATTTTAAATGCCATAATAGGTGCCCTTTAATGACCACAACAGAGTGTGAATTTATATACTTAACCTAACAGTCAAACTAGGCCAAATTTCATTTTCAGTGCTGGACAACTTAAGTGAATATCCTGAATATGTTCAAAAAAAGAACAACTTTTTAAAAGATTTGTGAATGTCTGTTGTTTTAATTTTCCATTTTACTGTTATGTCCCTGAAGGAACCCCTGAATCTCACAGTGCAACAACAGATCTAATCAGCCAAACTGTTTGCAGCTAAAGTGATCCTTCTGTACATGTGCGCCCTCAAAAGATTAACACATTTAGACACTGACAGTTTCTTCAAGCCATTGTTTCATCTGCTGTGAATTTCTAAAACTGCCAGTTAGTTGACATGAAGACTGTAGGATAAGAAAGCTTCAAGGCCGGTTTATACTTTTGTGTGAGCCTCTCTTGGTTGCACTATTCTCCGGAATAACATTTGGCAGTGTGGAGAAAATATCATTGCTTTCAGCAAGTAGAAGCAGTGAGAAGTAATTTACTACTTTAATATTTGCATGTCTCTGGTTATAATTTACTAGTTTACAAGATTTAATATTTATATATAAAAAATGTGTTGACAAGTTAAAAAATATTAATCAATTATTAAATAACTTTAACCAATTTTATATGTTCAAACTACATATGAAAATGTAGAAAATGAGCCTACAGTTTTTTGTTAATATTTTGAATTCAAGTTTTAGTAATTTTATTCTGTTTTTGACATTTTAGTGGATTTTTTAAAATAAGTTTTAGCTAAAATGGACTTAGCTACAGTAGAAAGGCGAAACATTATTTGAAATCAGTACTACATGATTAGAGGAAACGAAAAGAGGCTGTTGTATTCCCTTTTACCAAATGGGTAGGAAAACTTCAAGACCCATAATGCACTGGGCATACTGCTGTCCATGGCCACTCCAGTCCCATCAGTCTACGAGTGTCAAATACTGCCTTGCGTTAGTAGGAAATGCCTCTTATCAAACTGTTAGTCATAATGGTGTCGACTTGTATTTTTCCCGGGTGCGATAATTCAAAAGTAAAAGTATACCGGAAGTGAATTACCGTTGGTTTCCAGTGAAGGATCGAGTGGGTTAGCTAGTAGCTAAAGGCTGCAAAGAATCGTATACGGAGAGAACGTCCTGCTGGAAAACCTTAAAAACCTCAGTGTTTGTAGTCTACATTTGAGTATGGGGTCTCTGCGGAACAAAAGTGGGCATTTCTAAATTTGTGGGTGTTTTCAAACTGGTGGGAGTTTATAAATCTTGCAATGAAAATGATGCCCTTCACCCGACCCCACCCCTAAACCGTAAAATACGGTAGATGCAGTTGAAAACTGTTTATGACCTCGCTCACTGATCTGGTAACTCCTATCACTGTCCTACAGAGACTTGCAACATTTCAAACTGGACATCAGTTCTGTCAGTTCTTGGTCCAGGTAACACGGAGAATGAGTTAACATCGTTCATTTACATTTACTAACGATATTTGTAACAATGCAAAGCATGTTGATAAGTTACATTTTAAACTGAATGAAAATAAGAAATGTTGCCTTGGCAACCAGCTGAAAAAAAGTCATTATTACTTCTAGAACATGACATTTTATTCGAGTAATGACATTTTATTATGGTTTTATTCAGTTTTAGTTTATAATAATATTTCTGTAATTTCACTGTAGCAGATAAGTTTTTATTATTTTATTTTCAGGGGTAAGGTTTCATTTTGTTTTTCAACATTTCATATACTGTAGACTGAGGTTTTGGCATTTACTGTAAACATCTTTACAAACTGCTCTGTGCTGGCAGGATGAAGTTGTTGATCTGTGCTCTAAAGAGCTGATGTGAGTTTGTATGATGTGCTGACCTGTTGCCGCGGCCCTTGGGACCCCGTGGAGAGATCAGAGACAGAAAGATGGTTTTACTGGCCCCTTACTGAGCAGCAGGTCCTCTCCATATGTCTGTGTGGAAGAAACTTGCTGACATCCTACAGACAGATCTCTGATAAGAGGGGTAGAGAGATTGGCTACATCTCAGGTGGTTGCGTTTCATAGGGGTCGCCATAACTGACACGGGACACAAATATGGGTATATAGAGTATGCCTTTGCTTATCAGGAACACACACTCACGAATGAACAACTTTATTTTAGTCGGTAATATCCTCTTAGTATCACACACACAAAAACACACACACATTATATGTGTGTGCTCAGGCCACCTTGCGAGGACCCTGCCTCGAGGGGCCTCAGAGCACTGAATCCCCCTGTGGTTCTTGGCTAATCCCTTCCCAGGTTAATACAACTATGACCTCCTCCAGCTCTGCCTGGTCTGATCCTATCTGCTCTCTCTCTGGCCAAAGTGGACTTCAGTTGATTTCAAAGCTCTGCCACAGCAGTAATAAAACCCAGAGGCGAAACGCAGAGCGGCAAGACCAATCTGATAGCAGGATAGACGGCCATTTGCCACGTCCTCTGAGTCTTATTGCAGTCATTTTTGGGAGTTAGCAGTATATGATTTTTCGGGCAAAGGGGTTAGAGTGAATTTGCTGCACTTTAGACTGTTTTTATTCCTCTTGGGGGCTGTAAGGAGTTAGTACAATAAATTTAAAACTGTTTATTACTTTAAAGGTACAGTGTGTGATTTTTGTGTGTCTGACAGCATCAAATGGAACTACAAAAATAACAATAAAAATGATTCTCAGATGCATCGTGATTCTCTCTTTAACGATTCTGAATTGATTCTGAAGTTTCTTATTTAATACTGGGGGTTAAAACAAACTTTTGTCCACTGCAGGTGTTCAAAGAGCAGACATCTCACCATTTCGGGATGTTCTGGGAGTCTCCCGCATATTGACTTCGGCTCCCTGGCGACCCACAAATGATATACAATGTCCCGGAAATCAAGCTAGAAAAAAAGAGAAAGCGAAGCCTTGTTTACCTGGTATTAAAATGCGCTTTCTGTGATCTGATCACAAGTGGTCAGCCAAGACTCATTACCATTTACACCTGGTATTATAATGAGTTTAAAATGCGTCTCCTATGACACTTGCTTTTGGATTTCGTCGAGACACTCCCCTCATATTTCTTCACAGACTCCACATAACTTTTACTTTCGGCACCCAAACAACAAATCCATGTTATGTGGCATACACAAACATAACATAACATAACATAACATAACATAACATAACATAACATAACATAACAGTTACTGCCTGGCCAAAAATAAAAAAGTCGCTGTTTGGATTTACATAAGCAAATGCTTAAGAGTCTGATTAGATCATAATTGCTGTGATTATTAAGTTTCTAGTATAGTATGTTACTGTATATGTTTGGCAACAGATCTTCTAACTCTAATTGATGGAGTGTGTAGCTTTTCATTTCTTAAACAACCATATAGGAAGACACATCATGGCCATATTCCAAAATGACAATGCCAAGATTCATCAGGCTCAAATTGAGAAATAAAAGTTAGGAGGAAGCATTAAGAATCATTTTTACACATGAATTGGCACCTCTGAGTCCAGACCTTAAATTCATTTGAAAGTCTTTGGGATGTGCTGGAGGAGACTTTACAGAGTGCTGGACTCTTGCATTGTCAATACAAGATCTTGACCAAAAATGTATCCACCTCCCTCCCAACAATTCTTTCACAATTTAAGCCTGATGAATCATCTTGAAATTGTCATTCTGGAATGTGGCCATTATGTGTCTTCATGATTGTTTCATTGTAATTCATTCGTATGCACATTTGTAGGCCTTTTTTTGTGCGTTTTTTTATTCATCAGATCCCTGGTGTAAACGGGGAATGTGTCTTCCTCTTCTACTTTTGACCGATTGGTCAACACATTTTAATACCGGGTATAAACAAGGCCTTAGTGACAGTGAGGTAAAAATTGTGTTTGCTGTATGGCAATGTTTGTCACTGCTATGAAATTTAATCACTATTAAAAATCTCAATGCACATCCAGCCTAATTTAGGCAACGGCCTTCCATTAAGCTTAACAAGCAAGCTTGATCATTAGTATTATTGTAATTTTGTTGATTATGATTGTAGTTGATTGATATTAGCTGTGTAATTAAAATATTTGCATCCCTATGTAACTTTTGTTTTTACAAATAATTATGAAAGGGGTGCCCTTTACCTGAGCATCTGCCCCACAAAATGTGCAAAGCTGTGAACAGCAATAATGCTGATAAAAATTGAAAAAATGGTTACAATTGATTTCGATAGTCACTTTAGATGTTCTACTAATTATAAGTAACTTTTCAACTACATGTCAGCTAACTCTCATTAGACTATTAGTATATTATAGTAGACTGTCAGTAGACTGTTAGGTTATGGTTAGTCATAAGCTGACTTTTAGTCGCCAAGTTACAAAAGTGTTAGCAGATATTAAGCTGACAGTCTACTAATACTCTAATGACAGTTAGTTGACATGTAGTTGAAAAGTTACTTATAGTTAGTAGAATGTCTATCGAAATAGTGTTACCGAAAAAATCTCTCACTGTTGTCTGAAAAACTTAAAGCACTTTCAAATACTGAAAGCAATTTTTGTTTATTGCTTGTAATGTGTTCCTTTGTTCAACTTTATTGCTTTATGTCTGTTTGTATGTTTCGAATCGATATTTAGTTTGTTAATAATGCTTAATATATAATTGTTTTGATATATTAGATGTATTAGTACTTTGTAAAAATATAAAAAATTGATAAGCAAATTAATGAAATTCAAGACATAAAATTGATAATTAAAGTCCTTAATTAATAAGATATATTACAAATAAATTATGTGTGTTGAAACTTACTATTCTTGATCAACAAATCATCATATTAAAATGATTCCTGAAGGATCATGTGACACTGAAGACTGGAGTAATGATGTTGAAAATTCAGCTTTGACACCACTACATATTAAAATACATTCAAATAGTTATTTTGAGTTGTAATATTTAACAATATAGATGATTTTACTGTATTTTTATTCAAATAAATGCATGCCTTGGTGAGAATAAGATTTTTTAAATGGTCAAAAATCTAAATTATTACAAACGTTTGACTGGTAATGTATACTTAACCTGTTAGCTGTTGCATTAACTAATGTTATGGTATAGGACCTTTCCATTTGTGACACCTGTTTAATCATTACTCAACAAGTGACTAACATTGAGTTAATAAATCACTTCAGGGATAATAGTTGGCATGGCAGTTGGATTTATACAGCATGTATTAATGCCTCTTATTTATTTATTGCATAAACCATGTTACTGTAAGTGCAACATTGTGAATTCAAGCTTTGAGCCTACACACAATGACGGAGATTTTATAATGACACACATAACAGATAAAGCTCTTGCTTCTGTGAGCCTCTGGCTAACTGGCATGTTTGTGTGCCCATTTATGCCATGTGGCACCCCGGGCACCATTACTTTCCATGTGGCACTGTCATCTATGTTGACATGGGCACCAGTGCAATCTCCTCTGTGGAAGCCCCGTGTGAAAGCCAAAACGGGTTTGACATTGGATGTGCTCGGAGGATTTGCCCCGCAACTGTTGTAGAGTGTTACATGGATAGCATTTTCATTTGAAACTTTTGCTATCCTAGATTTTTACAATTGCAGCACTAAGCTCAACAGCTTTGGGTATTATTCAAATGAACCTCCCCTTATGTAACCTTGCTGATGATAGAAGAAAGACTCTAAGGCCTTCTAGTCAAGGAGGAATTGCAGTTTTATAATGTTTTCAAAATACCGTCAGATGAAATTAGGCCACGCCGTCTACTGTGCTTTTTTATTATTCCTAAATAAGGAGTTTTGACTGTCCAGGAGGATGTTTTCAGACAGTGTCGCATGTAATCTAGGTCTCACAGAAACACTGGTCCCATGTCGCACTTATGGACACTATCGTTTTTACAAGGAGAGTTAATGAGCTATTACTAATTTAGAAGATTTTGAGGTTAGAAGTTAAACATCAGGTTGGTTTAAAAAAAAAAAAAGATCAACTTTGTCCAGGGAATGTGCACTTGGTTTTGATGGTGATTTTTACGGAGCCCCTAAAGGGACGTGGTGGTGGAATTTTTTTTAGGATGGGAGAATTTTTTTTAAAAAATCTTTTGCGTTCCCTCGCAAAACTTTTGCGTTCCCTCGCAAAGATATTTGCGTTCCCACGCAAAGTTTTTGCGTTCCCACGCAAAACTTTTGCGTTCCCTCGCAAAACCTTTTGTGAGCTCGGACAGACAATTCCTGTTTAATGTCCCGCTGGCAGTGTTTCAGAGCTCCGTATGTTAATGGAGAGTTTCATAGTGTTTGAACTTGGACTCAAATATAAAGAAATGCGGTCAGTGCTTACGGAGTTCAGTGAAGTTGGCAATATAGGCTATCACATATCGAACTTCCACGATCAATATTCTTGAGCTAAACGTTGTTAAAACACAAACGACACCTATTTACAATCCCTTTAGGGGCTCCGTAGATTTTTAGTAACCCACTTAAGCATATTTTAAAAGCTTAAAAGTACTAATTCTGAAAAAAAAAAAAAAACATTCTTAAGTGTTAGAATTCTTAACTGAAGTTTATGTTTTGGACACTTAATACACTTTGCATATTAGCTGAAGACATTTAGCTGAACTTTAAAGTGATTTTTTGACCCACTTAAAGGGTACATATCAAATCGTTCCTTTGTACATATAAATCATACATTTGTGGTCTATATAAAGCGGAACTGCAATGCTTGGGTCTGAATTCCTCATTATTATAGCTCCACAGGCCCCTTTTCTAGTCCTATTCTGATGTGCGTCTGAGAGCAACTCGTTTTGGTGCGGTCTCTTTAAATCCAGGTTGCAGAGGTGACACTCGGTTCAACTCTACCCCGTTCGGCCATTTTTGTAGTTTCGTCATCTCCAAAGATAGAAGGAATTGACCCCTCAATCAGACGAAGTCTATCGGCAAATCCTTCTTTATACTGGCGGAGGTTGCTGAAGTAGTTATCCTTGAAGTGCTTCGCGCACACAAAAATGACTTTACCCACAGATGTGGGTACATTTCCGTGAAAAATAAAACTCAACCAGGCACTTCGAAGAGGTTCTGATGCCGGGAGACGGTGTAATGAAGCGTGTGGTTTACTACATCCAACAACCGAACATTTTGACGTACCTTCTCGTAACTTCTGCATCCTTGAACTTGGACTACAAAATTGCAGCGATAAATAAAAATGGCGGATTGCTCGGAGTGTTGGGCCGGAAGTCGATGTCCTTATTTGGCAGTTCCGCTGCAAATACTGTGACGTAATAGTTCACAAAACGTCATAGATAACAGAAAAATCAGAACAGGTTGCAAAATATGACTAAAACAGAATATAAAGATATCAAAGAAGCACCTGAAGCACACTTATTTCAACTTTTCTGTACTTATAAACACTCCAAATATACAACAAAATGCATTTAAGGGCTAAAAAAGTGGATTTAGCATGATATGTCCCCTTTAATGACTTTTGTGTTTGGAAATATGGAAGGTGTTCTGCTGAATGTTTTGTCAAGGATTCATCGTAAATTAAAATATATGTCTTTATACTTTAATGTAATTTCTATTGAAACTTGTATGCCATTGTATTTAAATATATTTGCAATTACATTTGATTATAAAGTAAAACTTTTAATTAAAAATTATTGCAAAATGCACCTTTTTTAAAGAGAGTCATGAAAGTGTACTCTCTTGAAGTAAACGTAATTGTCCTTAACTGTTCAACATCTGCCTCACTTACTGAATGCAAGTTTAGTTACACTTTATTTTTTTATTGTATTTGTTACAGTGTAATTATATATTTAAATTCTGAGTAATATTAATTAACAACATGTACTAGGGTTAGGATTTTGTTAGAATTAGGGTTTGGGTGAGGGTTATTTGCATGTAATTATGCACAATTTACTGTTATTACTATGGTAAACCTGTAACATATGTAACAAGCACACTGTAAAATAAAGCTTTACCATTATTATTACTTTTAGTCATGCATGTCTCAAAATGAAGCAAGTTTTGTGTACTACAGGTATATGAGACTAAGGGTACATTTACATGACAACAATATGCTTAAAACTGAGAAGTTTTTCTTAATTTTTTCGCGTACAGACAGCATTGTCAAAACGATCCCCATTCACACGGATCCGCGAAAACGACTAAAAACCCTGTATTCTGCTGCTTGGCCAATAGATGGTGATGAAACAATATTGAACACGTTACGCATGTGCATGACGTCATCATCTTCAGAGATTCGTTTTTTTTTTTTTTGTTTTTTTAAATATATATATATATAACATAAAGATTACATTGCACACAGATTATATGATTCCATGTATGATTCTGTAGTACAGACTAGGGATAATTTTAAGGGAGTTAACAGTTTAATCACATTTTTTTTTTTAAATAGGATCTTACAGTTTCCATGCCATTTGTTAAGTTTATAAGTAGTATTTTTGGATCACATAATGCATTTACATAAAGTTTAAATATGCATCCATCCTCCTGGATGCGCATGTGCATGACGTCATCGTCTTCAGAGATCCGCGTTTTTGTTGTTTACATGAAGACCGTTTTCAAAAACGTGCACTTTGAAACCCGTTTTCAAAAGTTTGCGTTCCCTTTCGTAAGGGAACTCCCGCTGCATCGATACTCGACGCTTTGGGGAATGCCTTCAGCATGTAGCATCTGAAGTCAACTATGGAATTATTCCAATCTCGATTGGTGTAGCATCATTACGTCACTCGTGACGTCGCATGTGACGGTGATCCGGAAGCTATAAAAGGTCACAGGAAACAGTGAATGTCAGCTTCTGGTCTTCAGCAAGCGTTCTGTGTCAACCTGTGTGTCTTATTTGGTGTTGTCTGTCACTCTGATTTATACATTATTATGGCGAACAATAAGGAGAAACTATTCAGACAGTGTGAGTCCCCTTGCCCGCGTTATTTAAGCGAGGTTGACACAAACTCACTCTGTGTAGTTTGTCTGGGAGTGGAGCATGCACAGGCAGGGCTCGAGGGCGCTGTCTGTGCTAACTGTGATCAGATGCCCCTTAGTACGCTCCACTCCTGCCTGGCCATGTTCAATGAGACTGGTCAGGCTCGCGCTCCCCGTGGATCAGGTCCCGCGTCTGTCGAGGTAGCGCGGCATCTGCATTCATGGGGATTGCAGAGGGAGCTAGTGGATGATGTTGAGACGGCTTCAGGCCCTTCCTTAGCATCCTGAAGCTAACTCCATGGGTGCCGCTCAGGGTGCGGAAGCCCACGTAGCGGCTTCTTCCGCCCGTGAAATGGACCCGATCCTCGAATTATTTGGTTCCGAGAAGCTGGATAGTTTGAGCATTGAGGCAGGAGAATGTGAGGATTCGGCACACCATTCTCCTGCCTTTGAGGAGCTGCTAGAGGTTGTAACTAGAGTTGTGGCCAGGTTAAAAATCGATTGGCCACCAGACAGGCAGGAAGCGACAAAGAAAAGGAAATTAGATGAGCGCTTCCTTTAGGCTCGGTCACAGCCTCTACGTCGGAGTCTGCCATTTTTTCCCGATCTCCACACTGAGGTGTCGAGATCGTGGAATAAGCCCTTCTTCTCACGATTAACTGGCCCCAATGCACATTTATATTCCACTATAATGGGTGCCAGGGAGGAGGGCTATAGGATGATGCCCATGGTTGAAGAGACATTTGCCTCACATCTCTCCCATGACGCCGCATCATCCCTGCAGGCTCCGGCGCTTCCCAGCAAGCCCTGCCGTACAACATCGGTCTTGGTTGGGAAGGCATATGGCGGCAGGTCGGGCTGGTAGTTGTCTGCATACAATGTAGTTGCAGGCATTTCAGGCCGACCTCCTCAAAGAGGTGGACGATAGCGAGAAGGTCGCCTACGACGACATCCGCGAGATGTGTCGTGTGGCCGACTTGTCTCTCCGTGCTACCAAGGAGACGGCCCGTGCCATCGGCCGCTCCATGGCAGCACTGGTACCCACGGAGAGAAACCTGTGGCTGAACCAGTCGATGCCCTAGTTTCGCCTTCTGGCCTTTTCGGCGACGGAGTCAATAACATTGTCGATAGGTTTCAGGAGGCTAAACGACAGTCAGCCGCATTCAAATAGCTTTTCCCCCGCAGTCGTTCCATGTCTCGTGGGTCTGCTGCCAGGGGGCAGTCCCAGGAGATCGCCGCCAGCTCCTCACACCTGCTGAGGCAGAAGGGGAGTGTTGCTTCTCGTGCTCCCCCGCAAAAGGCCTGGAACCAGAGGCAACACCCTCAGCTGAAGCCTCCTAAACCGAAAACAGATCTGAGGACTGTTATTCAGGCTAGGAAGGCTTCGGCTAAGAGGCCTTGAAGCGATGCTCAGTCCTCTGAGGGCGCTCCCCCTCGCGTGGGCATTATAAAACTTCACCCAGCGGAGCCCTCAGGAAATCAATGTTGCTTCCCGCTGTCAAGCGCGCCTCGGGATGCATCAACTTCCAGCAAATGTAATGCACACAGTGTTCCTCTAACATTAATGGCCCTGACACATTGGCTACCCCTCATGAGGCCTGTAGAGAATATTATTCGGTTAGCTCCTGCCAGAAAATTGCTTCAGGTCACTGATAATATTACAACACCTGAGGTCAGTCCTGAGAGACTGATCCCCCTAGTAGGGTCCCACCTGGAAGGGTCTTCAAAATATATCTCAGTGGGTCCTGAATACAGTTGAGAAAGGATCTAGAATCCAGTTCCAGTATAGACCACCTAGATTTAGTGGTGTTACTCATACACTGGTATCTCCTGACCAGGATCAGGTTTGGAACAGGAAGTCCAGTCCCTCTTAGCCAAGGAGGCCATAGAATATGTGCCATGGGTATTCGTTCCCCAAAGCGTAGAGTATCGATGCAGTAGGAGTTCCCTTACGAAAGGGAACGTGACTTCACGTTTATGTGTGACTTCAGACGCTACATGCCCAAGGCATTCCCCAAAGCGTTGATTATCGATGCAGCGCCTGAGTAGGGAACGACGGTTACAATAGTAACCCGAGATGTTTCCAGGCACCCAAAACACTGTTGTCGTGTAAATGAATGGCCAAAACAAATAAAAAGTTTTATGTTTTTATTTGAAAACGGTGTTGTGTAAACAGTCCATAACCATAATGGTGACAGCTGCTCTGTCTGTGCAGGGTAACGAGAATTTGAAATGTGTGTGTGGATGTTTGATTGCCTGGATTTGATGAGTTTCTGGATCTGTGTTTCAATATGTCAAAAAAAAAAAGGTTTTCAGTCAACATAACGCAACTGAATCATTCCAGTTGCTGTTGATGAACAAACTAACAGAAGAGCACAGCTGTACAGGAACAGCTTTGAAGATCTGCTGTCTGTACTGAAGGCTGGATAGTTCATTTGTTTTTTCTTGATCTGATATCTGCCAATCAAATGCCTAGAGCGCCACAGTTAGTGCTGGATTTAATGCTGGCCACACAGATATCCGTCAGGTGGATCCCACACCACATGGCGTAGTGCTCTGTTTATGTGTGTGTGCATTTCAGGCCGGCTGCTCTGTCTCTAGGGCAGATTACTGCTGCTGCCCTGGTGCGCTGGAGAAATTGAGCGAATAAGGACCAGCGTTTGAGAAATGCTCACCTTGTGTAGCATGGGAGGAGACGGATTCACTTGGGGGCTATAGCACATTTGCCAGCCCTGTTTAGTTTATTATCAATGTGTGTGTGTCGATGTGTAGATGCCACTCATGCTGTTCAATCTCACTAGGTGGCCCTGAACACTATCTGAATTGCATCATAAGAATTAAAGTTGAGCATCTTACATCTTCTAGAAATATGGGAGCAAGTAGATACTAGACACTTTAGAAGTAAACAGCAAAGACCACATGCGTTTATTTTGTGAGCTGCCCCTGGAAGAGCACAACATGCCATCTTTCACCGTCACCTCCGAGGGAGACGTGTTTACTGTTTACAGCATCTTTGATATCAGTCGCTCTCTTCGGCGAGGCCCGTTGTTGTCTCATCTGCTAATTGCTTCTTTTCTTGCTGCGCTCACATGCGCATACTAATGCATGTGAGCACTGATGGTGTGCGGTGGACTTTCCTCTTTCTTTTTTAATATAAATTCCAGTGTTATTATTAACTAAAAATATTAAAAAAATTTATTAAAACTATTAAATGCTGGTTGAACACATAGGACATGATGGTTTTGTCCCTTTTAAACTTAATCTTAACTGTTTCCCCACCAGCGTTTAAAAAATAAAATAAAAAATGCCAGTCACCGCCATAATTTGTGATAATTTTCACAAAAGTTATATGCCCCCCCCCAGAATATTTTTTTGTATTAATATCTGAACATGCAATATGTCAAAAGAAAGAACAGACCCTCTGCTTAATTTTTTTTTATTAATCTGGTACCAAATTTATCAACACTTGAATATGCGTAGTTTCATAAAAAAAGCACAAAAAAAAAGCAAAAAGCTGAGAAAATTCGATTTTTATCAAAGACTACACCTGGATCGTATTCAGAATGATGATCAAAACAGAGATGGAGTAGATCACCCCTAAAGCTTGCGCAGTCCTATAGCTCGTCCTGGATCAACATTTCATTCAGTAACATTAGGCAGTTTTCATCATTATCCTGGTTAATGTTGATGATTGCATTGTTTTCATTTGCATCTGCTTACATATAATATTGTTTGTTTCTGCTTCTTTTTCACCTGTGTTTTGATCTGGAGATTTAGTACTCTTTCAGGAGTTGCATAATAGCGCCTACTACTATATAACAGTGAATACACGGAAAGCCTGAAATGGCGTTCTGCAGTAGTTTCTGTTTCTTTGATGGTTTGGTGCAGGGCTTGGCCATATTGTTCAAATATTGTTGTCAGTGTTAGATAAATGTTGTTTCCATTGCATTTAGCTTGAATCTGGACTACGAATTTTTCAGCATTATTTAGAGTTCATTAATTTTCAACAGTTCAAATGAGGTTGAGGAGTGCAAACATTATTGCATTGACATATTAATCAGCCAATCACAGCAATGTGAAGCCACTGCCTCCACACACATTCCCGCCTACAGGACCTCAGTAGGAATGCATTAATATCAAGGGATCTCAAAAGAGAAACTCTGGTATCACTGCTGGACAATGTTACTACACCATTTGATGTCACATCTTTTTTTTTTTTATGCTGTTGACTATTCTAATCCAAATTTTTGAGGCCACACACATAACTGGTGCACAAACACACTTGCAATCCCCCCTGGGCTGCATTTAGGTCAACTGGGATTTTCTGCACTGTAAATTCTGCCATGTCACACAGAGCCTTGTATCTCTCTCTCACTATATATATATATCTTTTTTTTTTTTTTTGGTCATCCACACTTTCTTGTTCCTCTTTCCAAACTGAGGCAACACCAAGAACACAGCTAAAAGATATAACACCACAGCACCGTCCTCCATCTTTATCCTTCTTTGTCATCTCAGAATGTGTATAGAGTGAAGAAACAGATGACTGAAAGTGTAAAGAAGGGAATGTTACTATCACGCTGCCTTAAAAGCTCAAGCATAAGGTGTGCAGTGCTTGACTGTAAGCCTTGATAATTGTGCACTTCCTCATGCATAATGGATTTTTTGTCAGATTACCATTTTTTTTCTTTCTTTTTTTCTTTTTTTTTGTAGATTCACACACTCCACAAGTGGAATTGATTTTACCTTGAATGGCATTCTGGTTTGTGTGTTCATGCATATCTATGTGTATGTTTGCTTATGGTGAATGGAGATTTGGCACTCTTGGGCTTATGTGTACGTTTGACTGTTTCTTATTGCATGCATGCTTTTAAACTGGCACATGATCCACATGATGAATAAAAAAAAACAACAACAACGAACAAACAAACAGTATATTTCAAAGGGTACAGCCTTGTCCATCAAAACTTGAATTCAAAAATCTACAATGTCAAAAAAGGCTGGAGGATGCATGCCAGTGCACTGGGTCTTGTGATTGAAGTCAATGGGTTGAACAGAGAGAATTTATGAAGTCAGAGAACTAAGAAGTCATAGCCACAGGGCACAGAGTCACAGTCTGCACTGGCCAAAGAGCCGATTACTAATGCATATGAATGAGAACCAACAACCGAAAAGCAAACTCACAATATACATGCAGAACTATTCTCTTTAAACAGATCATGATCTCTTAGTTTACCATCATCGTTTCCTTCTTGTCTAAATGCAAAACTCATTTAATTGTAAATGACCACTAAACCATGGGGCTTAGGAGGTCGTAACCTTTAGACTGAAGCCACTGTCTATTAAGCAGACTGAGTCTCCTGGAGCAACTATAGCCATTATTAGTAATTAATAGGGATCCAACTTTACCCGCATAGGTACACTCAGTATCATACACACAATATATACAGCAAATCTAGGCTCTGTGAATGTTTATATTGTTGCAAAATGTAAAATATATATATATATATCGCACAGCTCTATGAAGTTTGATATATAATCCAACGTTATCCATACATACAGTATACGCACTTAAAGCGATATATGCCATGTAGCAAAAATCAACTGCTTGATATAATTTCAAAATGTGAACTATATTATCGCCCAACTTTAATCTGCAAAATGTGACTGTAAAACATCAAGATATTAAAGTGCCCCTATTATGCTTTTTTGAATATTACTTTCATGCAGTGTGTAATATAGCTGTAAAAGTTCTGTAAAGTTGTAAAGATCAAAGTGCATGACAATGAAGATCCTGGGCCCTATCTTGCATCCAGCGCAAATGACTTTGTACACTGACGCATGTATCACATGTATTAAGATCACAGACTACCTCCGCAATTATTACAAATGACTAGAGGTCACCAGGTAATACTTATCCCATGTGAATAAGGCTTTAGTCTGAAAGAGTTTGGTTTGTCGACATGTTGAGAAGATGCTGTTTCCAGAGCTGGAAATCACCTTTGCATGCATTTCCTAAGGATGAGGACTCGTGCTGGAATTGATATAGAAAAACCAACACCATTGTTCGCATCGTTGTGTATCAAGTGCTGAGGAAGCCTCTGGAGCTCATATTCAGATATGGTAATAGGCAGTAGACAAATCATAGACTGACTCTTCGAATGGACCATTTTCAGACTCTTTGGCCTCGTTTACACTGGCAGTGAAATGTGACCCAATTCAGATTTTTTGCTCATATGTGACACAGATCGGATGTGTTCTATGACAGTGTAAACAGAATAAAATCGCATGCATTCGGATATTTCGAGATCGGTTTCAGGCCTCGTTCATATGTGGAAATAAATCAGATATGCGCCAATGCGATTGTCATGTAAACAGGCAGATCGGATTTTCTGAGGCATTAGGCAACGTCTCCGCGGTTTAATGACGAGAGAAACCCCGGCGCGCGTCTGGAGCATGATGTCGTATGAGAGGAATATGGACACGTTGACAACATATCAAAGGTTGGCTTGCTCATCCTAAAATTACAGACCCACTGCTCCTCGTTAAAGCCCGCCACGATCTCATGAAAGTGCGTATCTATAGCACAAATTTTATTTCTCGTGCATAGTTTTTGCGTGCTTATGATATAAATGAATGAGGCATTTATATAGCGCTTTCAATAATAAATTGTAATACGCACGCACTCCACACCCCTAATCCTACCTAAGGGGTTTACAGTGCGTATCATGCACACAAAAACTCTTTTCTCTCTTGTCTCGCACACAATAACTGAAGCGTATGCGCTGGCTGCAATGATGGTCATTTTCGTCCTCCTCTTCCTCAAAATCATGCTGATGTTTGGCGAACTTCGCATATATTGCAAAGCTAGCATCAAGCAGATAACGTGTTCGTCCATCTGTGCAAGAACCCCCTTTAAGCATGCGCAATGTTTTATATAGTAGGCCTATGTCAAGTGTAAACACATGAATCGGATATGGGTCACAATTGAAAGAACGTGTAAACAGACGGTAAAAAAAAAATCAGATATAGGCAACAAATCAGAATTAGGCATCAAGACCTGCAGTGTAAACGAGGCCTTAGAGAAATTAGGTTATATGCCTTTTTTGGTCGCACTTTATATTAAGTGGCTTTAAGTACAATGTACTTATTGTGTTCAGGTTGTATTGTAAAACACTTTTACTGCTATTGAGATGTGATACGGGTAAGGTTAGGGACAGGTGTGGTGGTATGGGTCGATTTAAGGGTAGGTTAAGGTGTAAGGGAAGGGTCAACTGTGTAACTACAAATGTAATTACATCAATTAAGTTGTAATTACATGCAGGCATTTTCAAAAAAGTACAATGTAAAAACATGTATGTACATAATAAGTCCATTGTATCAAAGTAGTAACTTCAATGTAGTACATAGTACTTAAATCCACTTATTATAAAGTGGGACCCCCTTTTTTTTTTCTTTTTTTTTTACTTGGATGTATATAAACCTATGGTAGGAGGTAAAACAAAATTAGGAACTTTAAAAAAATAGCACAATAGGGGCACTTAAAAAAGGCAGCATTGGAAACCAATGTGTATTGTTGTCAGTGTCGTGTTCTGTTTGTTTTGACTTTCACTCGTCACATGTGTTCCTTTGTTCTAGATTCCCGCCACTCGTCAGTCATCATGGACACTAACTACATTCATCACAGCTGTTCGTCCTTTAGTTAAACATCTCTGTGTATTTAGTTCCTGCCTGTGTTTCAGTTCATCGTCTGGTATTGTTTGTGTCGTGTTTGCATGCTATCTTATTATTCAGTTCTGAGGTATGTAAATAAACATTATTGTTAATTGTCATCGTTTTCCTCTGCCTTGGATAACTGTGACAATTGTGAGAAGCACTATAATATTAATATAAAATATAAAATTCAAAACGTGAATTTTCTGTGGCTTCAGAAAATATGCTATAAATATAAATTATGTTATGAGGGAGTCTCTTGCAGGGGGCCTGTAGCGTCAAAACGCTCCCCCGAGCTCAAATGGTTTTTCGGAGATTTAAAAAGTTATTGATGTTATATAGAAGTTCACAGCACTATACCAGTGAGTAAATGGATAGAATAAAATATTATTTGTGGAAGTGTTCTCCAATGGCATCAGGCCGTAAATCTATTTTTGTTTGTAAGTTGAACCTTATTAAGAGTGTATTCTCAATCACGCTATCCCAGAAAATTAAAGACCCCGGTTAATAGCGAACTAGAGACTGTGACAAACTGAGCAAGGCCCATTAATCATGATGTAAAAAAGCCATTGGGTTAATGTCAGGCCACGGCTTTCACCCATACTCACCTGCTCCAGTCCACATTATGAGCCAAGGGCATCTTGAGTGCAAGGCCAACCAGACCATCATCCCAGAGCTGAGCTTTCCACTGGAGGCATCTGGCCCAGGCTCTTGAGCTTGATATGCAGTCTTCATGCCTCCCCTCACTGTGGCAACCAGAAGGTCAGTCTGGTAACCTCCATAATAGGAATTGGCAACTTAGTCTGAGACAGACCAGCATTCCAGCTCAGTGCACCATGGG
Organism: Semotilus atromaculatus; assembly: GCA_031834385.1. NCBI lineage: Eukaryota > Metazoa > Chordata > Actinopteri > Cypriniformes > Leuciscidae > Semotilus > Semotilus atromaculatus. The sequence continues at coordinate 11,369,696 of JAULUF010000004.1, forward strand.
AAATCACTGAGCATTTGACTGAGTGTTTGTCCATGTGTGAGGGATTTTAAGTAGAAGGATGCAGTTTGTGAAAGTTTCGAGATTGTGTGTGTTTTTTATATTTCCATCCTCTGATGTGAGTGTGGGTGTATGAGACGGGTCAGGGAGTGCATGCATTTGTTTCGTTCCATGTTTGTCTGCTTTTGCAAGTGCATGTGAGTGTTTCACGATTGCTTGGTGCTTGTTTAAAGTATGCATGCCCAACTATTCCCCCACCCCCAAACTGGCAGTGAGCATCTTCATGCAGCGTGCAGCCACTCATGTTCTCGTGCTAATACTTTACTCCCTTAGTGAAATAATGTTTTCTCTAGCTGGCTGTTGTGATGCTGCATAACAATAACAAGCTGGAGTGTGTCTGTCTGAGACTAATGCCTGTAAACACTCAGAGATGCTGTATTTTAAGCATCCTCTAAAGAACTTCGTTCTCTGCACATAATCTGAAAGCACACCAACATACTCACATTAGAGCCTTTGGCCATTTTAGTTTAAGCGTGATGATGACTGAAAAATAAGATAATGGTGAATTGGTTGGAGAGTAAATTGATGTATGATGAAATTAAATGCAATCCGAATTTATTCCAAGTTATTCCAAAATATTTAAACTTCCTTGCTGGACAAATTTCAGAAATAAAGAATGAGCTCCCTTTCAATTAATTAGTGTGAGCAATGGCCATACCGCACAAGAAGTTCATTTGAGAAAAAGAAATACACTTTAGCATACTTTTTCAAAAAATACTTATTACGGAAATAATATAGTGACATTTGAACTGAATGTAATGTTATAATTGCAATGTTAATTGCAATCGAATGAAAATGTATTTATGTTAAATGCAATTAGCTGAACTTTACCGTGTTTTTTTTTTGACCGACTTAAGTAGGTTATATGTAAGTTCATAATTACTTCTATTGTCTTTGAAATATTGTCAAACTGTACTGACAAATTTACTGACAAGCATTTTTGGTAAACTAAAATATTCTGTACTTTGTCATTTCTATTGAAAATTGTATCTCACGTATGTAAATGTATTTGTGCTTGTACTTTAAATACAATATTCATAGCTCAATTTAAAATTATAATCATGTGCTTTAGTATGTTAGTCAACACATCAAATTAAGTGTACTTTAAAGCATGACAAAAGATTATTAAAACAACGATTCAAAATGTACTTTAAAGTAAAACTTTAAGTTTGACATTATTAAAAAGTGCAAATTTTAAAGTGTGTTTAAGCAGTCATGGAAGCCCTTTATGTAATTAATATTATATTACCTGGCAGTTATGCACTTGCATTTCTTGCAACCTCAATTCAAATGCAGGAATTTAATCCGAATTTAAAAGTCATTCTCAATACAATTTTGAATGAAATATGTATTGCATACTATGTTTTACATATATGCATATGATTACATATATTATCGATTGTTTCTGCATCTTCTTCGCATGTTTTTTGATCTGGAGATTCAGTACTCTTTCAGAAGATGTGTAATAGCGCCCCCTTCTGCATAACAGTGAAAACACAGAAAGCCCAAAAAAGCAGGGAAGTATTTTCTCACAAATTACGGAAATTTCCGTCAATGGTGGGGAAAGAGTTATGTCCAATTCACCCTGTACCGACGGCAACCGTCACATTTGTCTGAGCTTGTTTTTTGTAATTGATCATGATTGAATCGCCGCTTGACAGGTTGTGGAATGTCTGAGAAGTATCATACAGATTGTCCGCATTGGTCGGCGTCTTTGGGTACGGTGGGAATTGGCCTGTAGAGACTACAAGAGTCTAGCAACTACACCTAGCAACCATTCAGAACACTCTGCAGCACTATCCCATCTATGTAGCAACATACTAAAATCACCTTAGACATTTTAGGAAACAATATTTTCTTTAGAACGTAAAAATTTTGTTGTGCTGTTAGTGTAATTTGCCGATATTTTATCAGGGCATATGTTATTTTTATTGACATTTTTTTTCCCTCTTTGTGCACCTGATGTAATGACAATAATGCTTGACTTAAGGTGTGGACACATTTACACACATATGTGGGCAAAATCAAGTCATTTCAATAGGAATCCGCAGAAAAAAGTTCACCATGCAAATTTTACTTTTTTTTTTTTACGCAAATTTGTTGTGCCGACCATCAGGAAGCTGTTTGGTTTGTAAGTGAAATCTTAGCTGTGCTTCATGTATCTCTTTCAGGGGAGTTCAGGGGACATAATAACTACAAAGTCAGTTTGACTACTTCAAATGTTTGTCTTTTTCTGTGACTTTTACTCTTTCCTGCATTCTATCTGTCGTAGATGCACAGTTTGTATGCTTTTACTTTGAAAAGTACTAAATTAATAACCTAATCATTAAGCAAACATTTAGCACTCTTAGAGTTTTGGGTCACATGAGTTGAGGTCAAGTCAGGTCATAGTATTTATTCACTCATTTATGCCAAAGGCATCACTACATGCTATCCATCAGCGCGCACACACACACACACGCACACACACACACACACACACACACACACACACACACACACACACACACACACACACATGCGCGCTTATTCAAACAATTAAAAAAGTTAATCAGTAAGCAAATATTTAAGACCCTTTGAACTTGTCCTAAAGGACCCTGGGCTGTCTGTCTGTCTGCCTGTCTGCCTGTGTTTCACCCATATTTACCCTTCCTCTACACGTGCTGACATGGTGTAAGGTGTCGGCTAAAGTTATATGCCAAGCACCCGTCTTGTCAATTACGGCTATCGGACCCCCTCACACTGGCTCTTTAAGTGAGCCAAAGTTCAGCTGAAGGACAAAAACTTTGACTTCCAGTGGCAGTCATGTGGCCAGGCTTCCTCCTCGCGCAGCTCCGCTTTGGGCCCCTTATCTGATTCCACTCTGCCAAAGCTGCTGTTGACAGCACAGTGCCGGTTTGAAGAACAGCACGTCCATTCTTTGTGACGCCCCCTAATCAGAGAGCCAGAGAGAGAAAGAGAGAGACACTGCAGAGCTTTATTTTGTATTATCCTTCATGTATTTGCAAAGTAAAGACTTTCCTCTGCTGTTTTCCAATGAGAATATCAAGCGCTGCTTGAGAAGGCCTGTGGGTCTTCTTCACAACCTCAGAGTAAAACAAAAACCCAATCAAAATAGCTAGCTGGAGGGCAACGGAGGAACAAACAAGCCCACCACAACATCACAAACTATTCACACCAGAGACAAATTGAGAGAGTGCAAGAAAGGGACAGGCATACACAAACCACAAACACAACGCATATCATGAGGAAATCAAAAGGGTGGATAAGGATTGACATGTATACAAATCACTCATAACCTTAAAGTACGTTAAATAAAGTTTTGATTTCATCAATGATAGTGGAGATTTTACGAAAATATAATTGTAATGTTTTTAATAAAACATACTCTTGTCACATACTGGTGGTTGTGATGAAGCGCAAGAAGATGAGGAGTCCAAACAAAACAGTCTTTAATACATCCAACAAGGTCTACGTGGGAGAATCACAAGTATGGACATAAAACAACCACATAAAACTAAAGACGACACTGACCAATGAACAAACAGAATTCAGGGTTTAAACACACAGGGAAAGTTATCAAAGGAAGTACGAACAGGTGAGGGAACTAATTTCCAACCAGGGAAACTAACAATGACCGGAAACTCATGTGGCAGATCACTGCGGCTCATGCTAATTGAAGAATAGAGCTAAATATCCACTACGCCACCCCAGGATACTGGGGACTAAAACCGCCTTAAGGGCGCAGAGATTCGTTATCTAACGTGGGCGAAGAGACGTGGGGGAAACACGTGTAGAAAAATAGGTATCTTTATTTCTCATATGCAGTTACATAATAAATAATTAAAAATGTCACCATAATCTCAGGATCAACTTCACAGTAACATGCACTATCTGTATCAAACATAACATACTCAATACTTCATCTCAAGCTCAACTTCACAGTAACATGCACCTTCTGTATCAAACATAACATACTCAATTTCCACATTGAATCCAGAGCGAGATTACCTGGAGGTACAGGCTAGCCGCCAATATCTTATGAGCCCCTAACCCCATACACGCGTTCCCGCACACACACGTGAAGATCAGCTGCAAACAGACACACGGCATAGGTGTAACCACCCCACACATGATGGCAGCTAGCCACTCCTCTCCAGGAACCTCCAGCTACTACAAAAAAGGAAATCACACAAAAAACATAAGTCAACAAATTAAAGCACACACTACAAGTACACCACACAGCTAACATCCAAATACGTATTCTCCATGGAGAAACCGTATTAAGAGCACACAGTTCCCTCTGTTCATCAGCAGTGGCAGATTACGATGTACGTAGTGCACGGTGAAATCACAGAGTAGACAGGTGGTCACAGGTGAAAGCAGACCGACCAGCACACCGTATCGTCACAGCGTGCACACAGTTCCAGGAGACACTCCCCGAAGCAAAACAGAAGCGAAGCAAAACAGAAGCGAAGCAAAACAGCAACGTAGTCCCAATCTCTCAGTAGGTGGATTTAGTCCACCCTGCTACACTCAGGCAAAACGGAACATCAATGCCTGAAAAAGAAACTAAAACAGAACATACACGTGACCTTAGTCCCCCGTCCCGGAAGGCGTGTTCTTGTGCCTAAAGTAGTTCAACTGAGGAGGGAGGGGGCTTCGGAGGCGAAGGAGGGGCTGGTAAAGAGCCGGAAACAGAAGGCCAGGGCACCGAAGACTGTGGGAGAAGCCAGGGAGGAGAGGAGGGCAGGAGGAGCCAGGTGGGAACCCAGAGCACAGCCAGGACGAAGGCCCATTGTGGAGACGAGGAAAGGAGGAGCCATGGTGGAAACTTGGCAGGCGGACCCAGGGGGACGACAGACTGAGACGGAGCCGATGGAGGTGGAGACCCATGCGGAGCCAGAGTCGATGAGAACAAGCCACAGCAATGGATCTGGAGGCAGAGGTGGAGCCATAGCGACGAGCATCCAAGGTGGAGCCAGGGTGCCAGAGAACTGAGGCTGAGCCAGTGGGACTGAGGTCCAAGGTGGAGCCTGAGGGAAGGCTGAGCCCGTTACAGTCAAAGGTGTGGAGGTATGGAGCACAGCTGAAGAGCCATCAGGAAGAGCTGATGGAGGAAAGAGCGACTGTTCGACGAGGCAAGGTGGAGTGACGGGCTCGGTGGCTGGAGGTGGAGCTAGGCTAGAGGATCCCCTTGCCAAGGCGGAGCTGGAGACAAGAACACCCGAGGCAGATCCACAGAGCAGAGTTGAGTCAACAGTGGGAAAGACGAGACAACTGAAGGGAACCAGCAGAGGCGGGCCGAAGGACTCTTCCTCATATTAATAATAATTCCCAGTGGCCAGGTATAGCTCATCCTCAGCGGCGGGAGTGATGGCTTCCTTCCATCCCCTCATTCTTAATGAGGACACACACTGGCACAGATTATGTTGTCGACTCGCACAGCTCATCAAACTAAATTATAGTCAGATTGAAATGGACTAAAATTGATGAAGTTGAAAGACAATGTACTGACTAATTGTTAAGTCACAATGTAGCAAAAGTAGTGACAGGTCTTTTAATCAGTTTTATTTATTACATGGCTCTGTGGAATACTTGATTCTGCCTAGTCAATTGCGCCATCCAGCGGTATGTTATTCCCAGATAACAATGGCTGAAAACCGATAAGTCTGCAGCGCTTTACGCTTGCTAGGAAAGTTTTTTCTTCGTGGAAGTTGTGCTTTTGGTGAGCTAATAAAATATTAAAACTCAGTTAAATTAATATTTTGTGTAGAGTTATTTAATTATGCCATCGAGTAGCGTGGACTCACTCTCCCTTGTTTCATACAAACGCAGCTGCTGCCTTTTTGTGACTATTGTTTTGTACACTTTTGGATTATAGGATGACAAACAGGTACAATTTAATCTGTACAAATAAAATAGTTTAATCTGAAATCCATATATCTTATCCCCATAATTATTTATGTGGTAAATTCTGTGTAAGACTGTATACCGTATCCCTTAAATGTCCGCCTAGTTTGAACTTGCCGCGCTAGCAACTGCTCTCTTTGCTTTGCGTTTAAAGAGCTAATAAAATATTTAGACTCAGATCAATATTTTGTTTCTAATTATTTACTTACGTGGCAAGTAGCCGAGTAATAAGCAGGATAATGTACATCAAGCCGGTTGTTGTCTGAGAATAAACCTCTGCTTCGCTTCTGGGTCCTTATCACCCTCCTGGGGGTTTATTCCCAGATAACAACTGGCTGGATGTACACTATCCCTTACTTGTGACGTGTCTGAGTGAAAGTATTATAAAAATTATAAAAAATAAAAAAAAATGTAGTGCTTTACTTGGTTCTATCCATTGATTGAATGGAGGGAGTCAGATCGTCTGAATCCAAACTTGCAGTCGATTGAACTGAAGAAAAAAAAATAGACACTATATTGACTTATTAAAAGTAATAAAGCTATTGAAGTAGCAATGGATCTTTGCTTCTTTAATGTAGTATACATCTGAGTGAAACTCATTTTTGAGAAAAAAAAAGTAGGTTGATTCTATCCTTCTGTGGCAGATCTGAATGCGGGTCTGCACTTGACTGTAAGAAAGGGCCGGGTTTATGCAGACAAAATGATTGGAGAAGTCTTGCATACTCCACCAGAAAAGTTTGTCATTTCCCAGGAAGATTGAGTTATGATATTTTCATTAAAAATTAAAGGGTCAAACAAAACATAAAAAAAAATATGAAATAACCATGGATGAATCATTCACAATAAGATCAATAACATGCATTTACAAAATAGATTAGGTGAATTTCCATTTCATGCCAACTTTAAAAGGACGTTTATGTCTAACGACAAAATATTACTAAAGCAAAACAAAAAATTAACACTGACACAAATGTAACAAGACAAATACTTCAAATCACCCTCAGACAGAAAAAAAAATACACACCCTCAAACTCAATTACTCAGATACTTAACTAATCACACAAACACACTTGCTTCAGCACACTCTGATGGCTGATGGTCCTGAAACAGACATAATGTTCCTCGAAACATTTACCCCCCTATGGCTCTTTTTTCGCTATTTAAAACAAAAAAAACACCAGGCTTCGTGCTGGTGCCTCGGCAGGCAGATTACGCACACAAAGGTTTGAATTGTTAATCTGGCAACACGCATTAGCGAGTGGTGGGGGGATCTCTCACACGGGCTCTGCAACGGAGCTTATGTTCTCTCAATGGGGAGTCAGCAGTCTCCAACTGCGTTCTCTGACTCACCAATGCCAGTGCAGGGCCAATAACGCTGCAGTCTTTGTTGTACCTAGAGCACATTACGCCACAATACGCTCCTCTGCGTATCTTGTGAGAGTCGCAGTGGAAAAATGTTTGTGGGGGACTGGAATTTGCGTAGTTCGGGTACAGCATGTTACTGAGGGAAGAGAAGTTGTGTGTTATGTAATATCTACAGAGGCATACGTTTAGCTATGTGCAGTTAAGAGACAAGGGAATGTGTGATGAAAGTGTAAAAATCTCATATTATCATTATTATTAATCAATTAGGTTTATTAAAGGGATGTTAGAAAGTAAAGAATTTGACTCACTGGCATGGTTTTCCGTCAGGCTCTTCTTTTTTAAATGTACTTTTAAAGTGACACTGTTATGGTTTTTCGAATATTCCCTTTCATGCAATGTGTAATACAGCTGTTTGTGAATGTAAATGTTATTGATGTATATATTTTCTGGTGAACTTTACCTGGTGTTAAAAATACGTAGTTTTGTGTTTTAAATTGTGTAAGTTTCCGGCTAACCGTCTAACTCGCATTATTACTGTCTTACTAAACAACTTCTGCTAAGCAGCTGTGGTGGCCCACTATTACCTAAAACTGTGTCTATTCATGCAGATTGTCTGTCGTTCTTACTACTTTGAGTAAAGATAAAAGATGGAGCAATATTTGTTTTACCAACGTTTGTTACATAGGTCATTCACTTTAGTGCTCGTCTAACGAATGCACCGTTATTGATACAGTTCCTGCATGTGGACCTCAATAAATTAGAAATACACATTGGTTTGTTGATGGACATAAATTTTTTTAATGCTGATGGTGAGAAATTACAGCTACAACATCTTATAATGTACCTCAAAATGAGTAGCGTTTCACTGAGAAACGTCCGGCTCAAGTCGTTTTTGCGACGGAGGTTCAGGTTGAATAACTAATTCTTTCAATGTTTCATTATCGGACTTGCGCTCGTATTGATATGGGAAAATCATCGTCATCGTTACTGTCTTTACTGTGTGTACAATCACTGAGCTTTAGGAAGCCTCCTTACGGAGCTGAAGTTCAGTTATGGTAATGGACCTTTAGCTTCTGAAACATGCGCTGTAAGCGCTAGACCAATCACAACAGACTGGGCCATCTGACCAATCAGAGCAGAGTAGGCTCACGGAAAGAAGGGATTTAGAGAGACGGATTCTTCCGTCGAGTCGTTAGAGAATAATTGAAAAAAGTGATGTGAAATGTATATTATGAGAAAATGACATTTGATGCATGTAAACCTGTTGTAGGAGACCTCCAAAACAAAATTATGAGCCTTTTAAATAGCATAATATGAGCACTTTAAGATTTAAAGTACACTACCAGTGCACATTCAATAAAATTAAACACACTTCTTTTTCACAAGGGCATCTTGCAACTGAACAGATAAAAAAGTTTTTCTTTTCCCCCTACAATATGTGGTTTCAATTAGAGTGCGGATCGGGCCGAATTTTTCTGTCCGAGCCCGGCCCGCGTCCGACAGAGCAGTAACCGACCCCGACCCGAGCCCGACAGGCATAAAGATATTTATGTCCCAGCCCGACCCGAGACCGACAGTTAAAATCCAATTTTTTTCTCATACTAATGACACATGTACGTTTGTTTGTGTGGAAAGCCCGCTTTTTATTAAGCAAATGTAGGAAGGCATTCGGAAATGTCAACAGGACGAGCACATCAGCGCGTACGCAGAAACAAGCGCACTTAACACAGGCGCGCATGCACGTGTTTCGTTGTCACGGCTACATAAACAAATTTCCGCACACAGGAAGACAGATGTTATGGTAATATTTTACATGTATTTTAATCACAAAAACGAACGTTTGCATCAAGTGAAAGCATCAGGCACATTTGCTACCTACATAAGCTGTTTTAAATAAAAAATGTTCAATGCCTTATCGCGCTGATGTGACCGAGCCCGACCCGAACCCGAACATAATTTCTAAATATCTGTCCGAACCCGGCCCGGCCCGGCCCGGCCCGTCGGGTACCGGCGGGTCCCGTCGGGCTCGGGTCGGGTATCCATCCTCTAGTTTCAATATGCATGCTAGAGTCAGGGTTTGTATTTGTGTAATGCAGCATCACTCAATAATGTAGAATTAATTAAAGTCCGTAAGGAGAGATTGATGATGACATGATGTGAAGACATTTAACAAACCTAAATAAATTCAGCTTTAAGTTGACTACATAACTTAATTTGCTCAAACATTGATGTAATCCATTGGGATTTCCCCCCTTCATGTGTCTCTTTCCATAATTTGTGAATTTGCATGAGGTCCCGCTAGCTGCTGGGCCGTGGGCTGTCTTCAGTGACTGACTCATGTCAGTCACATCCCCATGCACAGCTGTACGGAGATGCAAATTGGATCAATCTCATTTAAATAAACACCCAACAATCTGGGGACATAAGTAAAGGAGGAGTGTCACATGAGCAGTGAACGCTGGACAGTGGTTGGGGGTTTTCTCATGAATCACATTGAGATTTACACATCATGGAGTGATAGGATCAGTCAGTCAGGCTAATGATCTCTATTGATCCTAAGCTCTATCTCACGGACATCAAAAGTAGTTTTGTTTGCCTCTTTGATAGAGAAGGTAGGCTGGCGGCATGTGGTTGCCACTATTTATCAAATTTACCAAATCAAAACATCAAAAATGCTTGTACACTTTACATTAACATGGTCTTCTTTTGTCCATGTTGATGACCGTATGTCATTGGAACTTTGGCTCACATTTGTCCTGTTTCAGAGTACTTTATTTGCAAGGACTGAAGATGAACATGCCTTTTAGTCCTTCTCTACCGACATCCTTCATTAAACCTTGGTCCACAGGAAAATATAATTTATGTTGACTGTAATTGTTCTAACGGTGATGTCCACATCGGATGGACCGGGGTGGGCAGAAAGCAAGATGAGGTCTAATTTGTCTGTTGATCAACAAGCCAGCAGGGTTTCCTGGGGTCAAATGGTGACGATAAATGCACAACCTCCAGTAATGGAGCCTGAAGATGGGGGATGGACTGCTGTCTCCATGGCAGCCATTTAATCCGTCCTCTGTACTTCTATGACCACAATATACGGTGTCCCCAGAATGTGTCTGTGAAATTTTAGCTCAAAATTATTATTTATTGTAGCTTGTCAAATTTGCCCCTTTTTGGGTGTGAGCAAAAACGAGACGTTTTTGTGTGTGTCCCTTTAAATGCAAATGAGCTGCTGCTCCCCGCCTCCGTTCAGATCCTTTACACAAGCATCGGATACTCCAGCAATAAAAAAGCACAATGTTTGGCAGACTTCCCCAACATCTTATTGTTGGCTATATAACTACTAAGATCAAATTATTTTATTTTCCTGTTGTTTAGAATAAATGTAGTCCTCCTTACTTGATCATGTGTGAGCTGGCCACAACTGAATAGCCAGACTATACTTTTTGTAAGTTTGGGTAGATGCTGGAATGTACAATATGGATGTACTGACAGCATCTAAAACTGAAGCAGTATCAGGCAGGGGTGGAAAAACCGCATCTCTTGGATGTGGCGACTACTAACTCATCTCAACCAGAAAATAACTCTCTTTTGAGTGTGTTGTGACTTCGCAGACCTTTTTTCATGCTCAAACAGCAACATTACACACTGAAGAAGGTTGAAAATGTTAAACAAAAGAGAGCATAATAGCCCGAGTCTAATAATGACAGTCAAGTAAGTTTTGTAAAAAGCATAATAGGACCCCTTTAAAAAAAATAAAAGAAATAGCACAGCAGGATATTATATCATATAAATGTTGGTGGCCAAATTAGTTTTGGGTTCTGAAAATTAGAGTAGGCCTGTGTCTACAAACAGTAGTACATCAAACTTTTTCATTTCGAACCAACAAGGAAAATTCTGTTTCATTTATGTGATTGTAAGAATCACATATTAGGCTCATGTTGTTAACATCTTTGTGCTTGATATTGCTCCTTTTTCAGGGCAAGTTCCTGTGTATCTTGTTTTCAGTGCGATTAGTATGGCATATGATGATTTCATTTTATTTGAAATATAAGCACTTTTTCCAGTATAATCTTTTTACTAAAAAGTGTATGCTTTGCAAAAAAGTGCAGTGTTTCAGATACCTCAACTACATTATAACTTCACACTCCTAAGAAGGTGAAACTAAAAGAGGTTTGATATTAATAACTTCGCCTTTAGTCCACAAAGAAAGCGAGGACAGTCATTAGATGTGGAAAGAGACAAAGGGTGAAGTAACATTTTCCAAAAGTTGCTAATGTTAGCAAGAACCTATAGTACATCCAGACACTATTGAATCTCACACCTTAATGGTAACACGTCTAGACATTTCCAGGCGCAGAAATACCTCAGTGTCTTATTAATTAATTAAAAACACTGTGGCGTCTGTTAAGATTACATCAGCATGCTTCTAGAGTCCGGGGATACTTCAATATGAAAAGTCTTGGATGTTTTATACATTCAGTTTCTGCCAAACTGATATGTCCTGATTCTCTCTGCAATCTCTTGTCCCAGATATCAAACCTTTCTAAAAAATTCTTCACTCTGAATCCAGAGTACCTTTTTTTAAAATGAGTTCCAAGCATTAAAAAAAGACCTAGAACAAATTGGCTCCATATGTTTAGTTTGTAGAGACCAGCATTAAAAGCCTCGAAGTAAAACCCTTGTGAAAATGTACACGTAATGTAAAATAAAAGACTTAATTGTGTATTTAATGTAATGTTTTTGTACACGTTTTTTGTTGTTGCATGTTATTTACAATAAAATAATAAACTTTAAAGTGTTTTTTTTTTCATAAATTTCATAAATACTTTAATGTCATTTCTGTTGAAACCAAAATGTATTTAAATATTGTTGCAATGTAGTACATTTAAAATATATTAGCATTCATTTCAAATAGCACATTACAAGTATTTTGATGTGCTTTAGTATGTCAGTCAACACATCAAATTAAGTGTACTTTAAATTACAAGTACAATTAAAACGATTAAAAATGCACGTTCAATTAAAACTTTTCATTTGACATTATTACAACGTGCACTTTTTAAAAGTGTACTTAAGTGTGTTAAGAAACAGTGATATTCTCTTTAAGTACACTTAAGTGGGCTTTTATTTAATCAATGTTATATTATCTGCAAGTACAGATTTAAAAAATATACTTTTAAGATTTGAAGTACACTACAATGCACATACAGTAAAATTAAACACAATTCTTTTTCACATGTTAAGTCAGAATTACCCCCCTCCAATCCAACGTTAACATAATAAAAAATGGCATTCTTCTTCGGTTGGCCTGTTTGTTGTTTGTGCACCCACCGAAATTTCCTTTCGTTTGTCACATCTTGGTGCTCAATCAAAGATTATCTCCTCAGCCCATAAAGAGCTTTGTCACTTCTAGATGTCTAATTCTGATTGAGAATCCCCCCTCCTCCTTTCCTGCCATCCTTTTCTCCAAACTAATCCATAGCCTATAGTTTAGCCTTTCATAGGAAAGATTACAGAGAAATAGCTATTAAGGCTTTGGCGCTATCAATTCTGATATCGCAAAGCCACTTAAGGGCCCAGCAGACTCGGTTAGGACTCTGGACCCAACTCTGCTGTGCAAGGAAAGAGAGAGTTATCTTGTTTAGAAAGATTTAGTCAATCTGCCTGTCTGTAGACCACTCTATGGTCTTCTTTATTAGGATACCTCCCAAAAATACATTCATCAGAATAGCTGTAGATTTGGTATGGGGATCCCACCAAAAGTTTTGAAGAGTTTGATTTGTTTCACTCACCCTAAAGTTGTTCCAAACCTGTAAGATTTTCTTTCTTCTGTTGAACACAAAAGAAGATATTTTAAAGATTGTTGGTAATCAAACAGTTGACGTAGCCATTGACTTCCATAGTAGGAAAAAAAGTACTATGGAAGTCAGTGGCTACCGTCTACTGTCTGGTTACCAGCATTATTTTAAATATTTCTTAGTAGAAATAAATTCATACAGATTTGGAACAACATGAGAGTAAGTAAATGATGACAGAATTTTCATTTTTGCATGAACTATCCATTTAATATTATTTTATCTACATTAAAAAGAATTTAGTATGAAGGTATAAGATGGAGAACTATGGATAGGGCTTCTGATCAGTCATGCAGGTGATGTACTTTTAATAGTTGCTCATCAAAGTGCTAATAAATAAATGTACAAAGTACAAATTCAATTAATCTGAGTTTCTGAAACTACGGGCCCTATTGTATACCTGATGCAATGCGGCGCCAGGCGTGAGGCAAGTCTTTTGCTAGTGTCAGCCCTACGCAGTTATCATTTTCACGTCCTGCGCCACGTTATTTAAATAGCAAATGCATTTGCGCTCATCTGTTCGCCCATGGGTGTGCTGGGCTGAAAACGAGGTGTGTTCAGGCGCATTGCTGGCATGTTGCTATTTTGAGGCAACTGAAATAGGGCCATTGACCACACTCTAAAAAGTCTAACCATGATGTACTCAATTTTTTTGGTGAAACATTTTTACACTTAAAAAAATTTAGTAAAAAAAATTTTAAAGCTGTGAAATCAATGAAATATACTGTATGAATTGAGTAAATGCAAGTAAAAAAATTAAGTAAATCTGAGTAAATACATCTGGTATATCAACAAATAAAATTGAGTAGAAATAATTTAACATTTAAACATTTAAAAAACAATATTTATGAGTAATATTAGCTGTTTTTATTTATGAGTAATATTAACTTTTTTATTTCCTCTAAACCTTTGTAAAATAATATTCCATACAACCACCAGTATACATGACATTGGCCTTTATTGTCAAAGAGTACAGCAATGTACAGCATATTTTACACTGTTTTAACATACAATATTGCCTACATTTAAACTCATTTAACAAACATTTTAGAAGTAAAAATTAAACAAACATTTAGGTAGCCTAATTCAAGAGTAATCAACAGGCCTGTTATCCAATATCCACCGTATCAGCGCTGGTCCTTGTGCCGGAGATGGACTCGAGCTCTGCGGGTGAACTTCGGACTCCAGACCGCCGTCTTGCATTTCACTAATAGCCGAAAGATGCTGCGACACGACTGACTTCATAACCTGCCAATAAACAAACGGTGCACAGTTCTGAGGACATTTTATCATCCAAATTAATTATATTCATTATCATTAGGAATAAACTTGTGTGTTTTATGCAAGGCGTTTCAATCACGTGAAAAAACGTCTCGGTTACATATGGTAACCCTCGTTCCCTGAGGGAGGGAACGGAGACGTAGGTCATGACTGACCAATAGGAATCTCGCTAGAGAGGCCATCTACTTCGAGTGAAACTAAACAAGCCAATGCACATTGGCATGCAATCATTTGTATCAGCTGCGCGATCTCGTTAGCGCGGGTATATAACGAGCAGCTGGTGATTGCACTGTAGTTTTTTGCTGAGGAGCCAAGCCTGAAAAAGCTGGCCGCCCCGGCGGGCGGCAGCAGATGTGGCGACGTGACCTACGTCTCCGTTCCCTCCCTCAGGGAACGAGGGTTACCATATGTAACCGAGACGTTCCCTATCGGTCAGTCACTACAACGTAGGTCATGACTGACCAATAGGAATCCCTACCAAAGCGCCACAGCCGCTGCACCCCATCCAGCGCCCCATGCAAGCCTCTACACCTTCTTGCCTGGAAGGACGATAGGAGGAGGCTTACACAGAGTGAGTCTGACACTGTTGTTCCGTGATTAACCCATACAGTGAGATATACTAACACTGGGAAAGCGTGCCCTTACTATTTAGGAAGGAACGCTGCGGAAGCCACTTCTTCAAAGAGTTATGTGGAAAATACATATGGACTAACCCGAAGGTTGTACTGCATATGAATAATGGGTGACTTAGCCCAAGGGAAAGACACGGGCTTCCGTCTTAGGAGCAGCCGTGGAGAATATACACATATGGGATCCACGCAGGGTCACACATATGGAACCCAGCCCAGATCCGGCTCTCAAGGATTCAGCGGATAAAGGCCTGGCGCCGGACGCTCCGCCATGTCCAGGCCGAGGGGTTTTGGAGGACTTCAACAGGTTTTACTCTGGAGTAATAAGGTTGCACAGTAGGGTGCAGCAAGCCGACAGAGCTGGGCCTCTCGGTGCTTCTACCTGTCTAGGGTGAGAACACGGGAGGAGACCGGCTCTACACGTAGGCTATAATATCTAGCGAACGTGTTAGGTGTCGCCCAGCCTGCAGCTCTACAGATATCTGTTAGCCAGGAGCCACGTGCCAGCACCCAGGAGGATGCAACGCCTCTCGTGGAGTGTGCATGCAACCTGAGCGGGCAGGGCATGCCCTGAGCTTGGTAAGCCAAGGCAATGGCATCCACTATCCAGTGGGCCATCCTCTGCTTGGAGACAGCCTTTCCCTTCTGCTGGCCTCCGTAACAGACAAAGAGCTGGTCTGAGGTCCTGATGCTTTGAGTTCTGTCCACGTACATACGCAGAGCACGAACGAGACAGAGCAAATCCAGGGCTGGGTCTGCCTCCTCCAAAGGCAGCGCTTGCAGGTTCACTACCTGGTCTTTGAAGGGAGTGGTAGGAACCTTGGGCACATAGCCAGGCCGTGGTCTTAATACCACATGGTTGTCACCCGGCCCGAACTCTAGGCACGATTCGTCGACCGGAAATGCGTGTAGGTCTCCTACCCTCTTGACAGAGGCCAGTGCAACCAGCAGCAAAGTCTTCATGGAAAGAAGCTTTAAGTCTACTGATTGCAGAGGCTCAAAGGGAACATCCTGAAGTGCTCGAAGCACCAGGGAAAGATCCCAAGAGGGTATGGAGGGGGGTCGAGGAGGATTTAATCGTCTCGCCCCCCTAAGAAACCTGACGACCAGGTCGTGCTTTCCAACTGTTTTGCCATCTATGTGGTCGTGATAAGCTGAAATAGCGGCAGCATGTACTTTGAGGGTGGAGGGAGACAGTCTTCGCTCAAACCCTTGCTGCAAGAAGGAAAGCACAGACCCTATCGAACATCTTTGGGGGTCTTCTCGGCGAGAAGAACACCACTCGACGAACAGGTTCCACTTCAGGGCGTAAACACGTCTCGTGGACGGCGCCCGGCTGAAGTGATGGTGTTAAGTACCTCAGGGGGTAAGTCACCTAGAACCTCTGCGTCCCATCTAGGGACCAGACATGGAGTTTCCAGAGGTCTGGACGCGGGTGCCACAGGGTGCCCCGTCTCTGAGTCAGAAGATCCTTCCTCAGAGGAATGGGCCAGGGAGGGACTGTCACAAGGAGCATGAGTTCTGGGAAGTCCAATAGGGAGCCACCAGAAGGACCTGCTCCTCATCCTCCCTGACTTTGCACAGTGTCTGCGCAAGTAGGCTCACTGAGGGAAACGTATATTTGTGGAGGCCCCGGGGCCAGCTGTGTGCCAGTGCGTCCGTGCCGAGTGTTCCCTCGGTCAGGGAGCAAAACAGCTGGCAATGGGAGGTCTCTGAGGAGGCAAACAGGTCTACCTGAGCCTCCCGAACTCTCTCCGGATCAGCTGAACCACCTGGGGGTGGAGTCGCCATTGTCCTGGGAGCACGGCTCGTGATAGCTCGTCGGCCACACGGTTGAGCACGCCGGGGACATACATGGCTCGAAGCGACCTCAGATGCTTCTGACTCCAGAGGAGGAGGAGATGGCGGGCGAGTTGCGACATGCGACGGGAGCGTAGACCACCTTGTTGGTTGATGTACGCAACGGTCGTAGTGTTGTCCGTGCAGACCAGCACGTCCCTGCCCTGTAGCGGCCTTTTCAAGCGGTGCAGAGCGAGATGTACTGCTAGCAACTCGAGGCAATTGATGTGCCAATGCAGATGGGGGTCCGTCCACACCCCTGACACTGCATGCCCGTTGTACGTGGCACCCCAGCCAGTGGCAGAGGCATCTGTGAACACCACAGCATGCTGGACACCTGTTCCAAGGGGACTCCTGCCCGAAGGAACGAGGGGTCTGACCACGGGCTGAAGGTCTGGCGGCAGGCCGGTGTGATCGCCACCCGGTGAGTGCCGTGATGCCACGCCCACCTCGGGACTCGGCCGTGAAGCCAGTGCTGAAGCGGTCTCATATGAAGCAAGCCGAGCGGGGTAACCGCTGCTGCCTCTGCCATATGCCCCAGGAGCCTCTGAAAAAATTTCAGTGGGACCGCCGTCCTGCCCTTGAACATGTTCAAGCAGTTCAGCACCGACTGAGCGCGCTGCTCTGTGAGGCGCGCTGTCTGTGTGACCGAGTCCAACTCCATACCGAGAAAAGAGATCCTCTGCACGGAGGCGCTCTTTTCCCAGTTGACCTGAAGACCCAACTGGCTGAGGTGCCTGAGCACGAGGTCCCTGTGTTCGCGGAGCTGATCTCGAGAGTGTGCTAGTATGAGCCAGTCGTCGAGATAGTTAAGGATGCGAACGCCCTGTTCTCTCATGGGAACAAGGGCCCCCTCCGTGACTCTCATGAAGACACGGGGGGACAGGGACAGCCCGAAGGGTAGGACTTTGTACTGATATGCTCGACCCTCGAACGCAAAGCGCAGAATGGCCTGTGTCGAGGAAGAATCGAGACATGAAAGTACGCGTCCTTCAGGTCAATCGCTGCAAACCAATCTCGGGGACGGATGCATCCAAAAAGCCTGTGGAGGCTCCGATTCAAAACACGCAGGTCCAAGATCAGTCGTAACCCACCACCTTTCTTGGGTACAATGAAGTAGGGACTGTAGTGCCCTGACCTCATATCGGCTGGAGGGACCGGCTCTATCGCGTCCTTCACCAGTAGGACTGCGATCTCCGCGCACAAGACATGGGCATCGGCTGCTCACACTGTAGTGGAGTGGATGGCCCGAAACTTGGGGGGATGCCGGGCGAACTGAATCGCATAGCCGAGCCTGACGGTTCGAATGAGCCAGCGGGCTCGCAAGACCATACAAGCGGGACCAAAGGAACCGTAGGCGTAACCGGGGTGGGGCAGCGAGGTGGAACACAGGGACGCGGCGCGGGCGGCTCTCTTTTGGAGGCGGCCCGTAGCAGGGTCAGAGTGTGTTGTGCAACACTTACCTGGTTCCACAGGGCAGGAGGTGCAGGAGGCGGCTCGGTGGCGTTATCGGACCGCACTCAGCTGCCCGCTGGTGATAGAAGAGGTGGATGAGAGTGGTGAAGATTCTTTACTCCCACTACTCTCCAGGCCCTCTTCAAACCCAGAGATGAAGGAAACTGCTCTATTATTGAGAATTTGGGTACCGCTGGTTTTGAGGCCAGCGGCGGAACACAAACAGAAATGTTTCCACCCGGCCCTATTCCGGGGAAGGGAGCAGTGAGGTTACCGTCTCCTGGAGAGCAGTTCCAATCATCCCTGGTTTGCCCGTCCTGGGGCCACTCACCTATGGCTTTGCCGCCATTCATGGCGTGGACCTGGACGGGCGAGGCGGCCTGCCTGCCACTGGCTCCACGGCGCCGTTAGGTAGAGGCTGCTGCGGCACGGGAACAAGGGCAGAACAGGAAACGCCCCCGGCGACGAGCAGACTGAGGAGCCGCGGACGGTGGGTTAGAGGCAGCAGCTGACCGCCGCGGCAAAATGTGTTTGATAGCCTCTGTCTGCTTTTGTACAGCCGAGAACTACTGGGCGAAGTTCTCGACCGCGTCGCCGAAGAGGCCAGACTGGGAAGTTTCGGCGACACTGAGAAGAAAAGAGGAGAACTGTTCTTCTGGAGACTGGAGTTCAAACAGCCCGCGCTCACTCGACCGTTGAACTGTCGTCGCTTTAGAGGGAGGGGGAGGGGTGCATTGTTTTAATTGAGTAAACCTACTCAATTTCTTAAGTGTGTTAAATATATTAATAATATTGACTTGAATTAAGTATTTTTTTGTGGTTCTTGAAACAGATCTGTTTAATTCTCCATGCCCAAATATTTTGATTGACATTTCACAAATATATTAAGTTTATTTAAAATAAATAATTGGTTAGTCAAATACTAAATTCTTTTAGTGAAAAAAACGTATATGTAAATATAAATTCTAGACAAAATTAACTGTTGTATTTTTTGTCAATTATTTTGGTATGTTCAACTCAAACAATCAAGTAAATGATATTCAGAGATTTTATTAAGTTAATAAAGTTAATTATTACTGTGATATTTACTAAGCCCCTGAATTATTTTTTAGAGTGCAACTGAAACCTGGTCTAAAGTCAATGGTTCAATATTTTTTTTCTTATTTAAAGAGCATGTTAGTAATATGCGCCTATAGGCGGGTGCACAACGTGCATATGCTCGGCTTATTACACACACAGGGACGCGCAGCAGCACACACACATGTAAAATATTAAAAAGAAATGGATTACAATTTAAAAGATTATTATTGTGTATTATTATTATTGTGTACATAAAAACATGGTGAAATCCGGCTTGTCCCATAGATAGTCTGCTAGCGCGCTTTAACCTCGCACACAAACAGATCTGTTTCGTCTCTGGAGAAGCGTTCAGTCTTTCCGCTTGCAAATTCTGCCATGTACATAGCGAATGCGCCATGGCTCGAGCGCAACTGGCTTTTAAAGGGAATGGGAGATGAGACTCTGATTGGTTTATTGCACGTTGCACCTAAAACACCCCCATTATTCATTAAGAGAATAGGAACAACCATTTTAGACCATGTGCCGGGTGCGCCGACTATTTTTCCCGTTGTTAAACTAGCAAAAGTGTATTTGGACATGCCCTAAGTGCTCTTGTGCAGTGCGCTTTAGACCATGCGCTTAGATCGTTAAAATAGGGCCCTACATTTCTAATAATTTCTAATGATAACAATATGGGCTCTAAATTCAGGTCAACTGCATATTTACAAACCAATTTACAGTTAAAGACTTAATCAAATAGAGTGCTTCAGGAATTATGTAATTTTCTAGGCCAAAACCCAGAAAGAAGTTAGCATTTTGAATTCAATGGGTTTTTGGTTAAATACCTGAAATAAGGTATGTGGTTAACACAAACTCAAGATATTTTCACATTTTATTCTACACCCAAAATAGAAATTCCAATACCCCCTTGTGATTTTTTTATTTATTTTGTATTAATTTTTAAAGCTTTTACTTGTCTTGAAAAGGTGATTGCTAACAAGTGGCTAAATGGGACTATAGAGGTTGCTGGGCACATTATATTGACACAATCATGCCGCGCACAATTGTGCTTTAATGGTGTGCATCTTGAAAACAACGGCACTGATGTATTTTATGTTAGTGCAAGTTGATTTCAGTTAATACACCTCAAACATGCATTATAGTCTGGGACTAGGCTCAAGCCATGTCTGTGAATCCAGAAGAAAGAGTTGATGGAAGCTTAAAAGGCCCCTATCATGGATGTTTTTAAAGTTTCCTAATGTTGTTTTGCAGTCTCCTACAACAGGTTTGCATGCATCAAACGTCAAAAAACTGTTTAATTTTCTCATAATATACATTTGCACATCACCAGATTTTCAATGAATCTCAAACGACTCGACAAATGAATCAATCTCTCTAAATCCCTCCTTTCCGTGAGCTACTCTGCTCTGATTGGCCAGACAGCTCAGTCTGTTGTGATTGGTTTACTGTGTAATTCCCATTGCCATAACACCGACAGCTCTGCATGTCCTGAGGCTTCCTACACCGTAAACTAAACACAGTAACAAACAATGACGTAGATTTTACCATATCAATCCGAACGCGAGTCCGATTATGAAACACTAGAAGAAGAACCATTCATTCAACCCGAGCCTCCATCGCAAGAACGACTCGAGCAGGACGTTTCAGTGATTAACTACTCAGTGTAAGGTAACTAATAGCCGAGCTCTAGCGTGAATGACTGAAGTAACATAAAAATGTCTTTATCGTCACATTGTGTCACACAGCGTCTCCTCGACATGATGCTCTCCAGTATCCACAGGATCAGCTGCCGTTTTGAGGTTTAACTTTCCCTGGTGTCTGTGCGCGCAATAAGTGGGCGGGCTAATGTTTCATCTTGACGTCACAACAAAAAGGCTTATGACTCGTTTGAAAAACAATTCACTTCATTGACTCAGAGTCGACTCTTACTTTTGAAAGACAATAACTTTATATATGGTGCACTTTCATATTTAAAACTTTGCAGGATGTTTTAATTCACTTAGAGCTATATTACACACTACATGAAAGGTAATTTTCAAAAATCCATGATAGGGGCACTTTAATGGTGGTGACGTTGAATTCATGGGATTGTAGTGACGTTTTTTTTTATATGTGTAGCTTTTTACTTCTGCTGATTATACTTAGGCTTCAATATGTATAATAGTTGTGTTGATTTGTGAAGATTATCAAGATAAAACAAAATCAGAAACACAAACTTTTGTTGGTCACAGAGCTTATTATGCTTATTATCTAAAGCCAATGGAAAAATAATTTTGTGTTTTTGTAGAGGGAACTAGGGTGATGCTAAATTCGGGGTTGGGCTACAAAAATATGTCATCACTGCAGGACGGATGTTATAACACAAATATTCATAACATTGAAAACTTAAAAATAAAATGTCATTCCACTTAAAGCATTCAAGTGCTTTTACCATGCAAGTGCATAGTTTCTGTGCACTTGTGACCTGCAATTTCTGCTATACCTCAGTGGAAACGAAACTTTAGGACTGGTTCAAATAAACTCCTCCTGTTCAACTAGTCAGTTCACGCAGCAACGCATATAACATCCACCTGTGACTGTGTATGCAATTCTTGAAGATTTTGGAACCACTTGGTATTCAAGGTTGACTACAACATACCAGTTTTATAACCTCAACATTTGTTACCTTCTATAGTTTAAAATAAAGTGTAGCCTACTTCTTTTTACTGGGAAGGGTGTATTTTCAAATTCAAATGAAATGTACGATTCTGTTCACCGCATTCTGCCGACACTTACACATAAAACAAACACAACAAATGGACCAAACATTTTGAAACAACGTTATTATAGTTTCCATTGGGTTGATAGCCCCATTCTCCAGGCTCTCATTGTTGAAGACGCTTTAGTTGCCTCCTTTACACTGAGCAAGTCCTGGAGGACACGGCGGGAAGCCTGAATCCAAACAGCCAGCATAATCAGTGAAATAGAAGGCTATCTATGGCCACTTTAGTTTTGTTAAGATACCAGATGAGAGCGGAGAGTAGTACATGAGCACATGAGCTGAAGTGCTACACTACTTACACTAACCACTAATGTAATGGAAGCAAGGCTTAGGTTGTCAGGTCGCACAGTGAGCAGCCGCAGGAAAGCTATGTGCCACTCGGCCTCGTGACTGCTCGCTGTTCATCCTGGGATGTGCTCCAAATGACACCCTATACCCTTTGTTGGGTGCCTCATGTGACATCACCAATGGAGTGGGTTAAAAGTGTGCTAGGGGTCAGTCTGTGAGGGAACATACCGTTTAGAAAGCCAAAGGCCACAGAAAGTACAGTGAAATGATGACATGTGGAATCAACCTTTGCTTTATTATCTCAGAGAATCAATGGTACATTCATTGGCACTTAAATGATATTGGCACGACTTTCCCAATTAAAGATGGTCATTAAGCTTACACTGCAATGACAGCGACCATGGGTAACATACATTTATGAGTCTTGGCATAACCTCATTCAGTCTTTATGCTCTCTTTACGAGGCCGTCTTTCAAAGAGTTGGAAACGTGCGGCATATTAATTTACTTTTGAAACTTGTTTGATTAGGATTGCCAAGACTTTGGACACGTACACACTGCAGCTAAATATGGTTGTTGCTTAATTCTGTTCTGTACCAGGCGCTGTTCTGGGGGGTGCTAGATGGTGCTAAGAACCCTCAGTTGATACTGTAATTATATATTGGCAAAACAGATTTGGCAAACGCTCCAGTGCATATTTTTGTTTGCGCACTGGAAAACATAAAGGTAAAGGTCTCTACCTAATCCGTGGCCAAATGGCATTGTTAAACATGTTGCCTAGTAACCATACGTCCTCACGTTCACGCGTAGGGTAAAAAAATGTCGAAGCGAGTGGCAATAACTATGACGAAAATCTTTTGACAATAACGAATAACAACCACTGATCTATATAGAATGACTATATATATTTCAGTGATAAAAACTAGGCCAAAATGTAACTAGATAGTGACGATTTAGGAAGCGATCCAGTCAGAACTGATGTCTTGCGTTTGTGGTAGATGCGCACATTTGTATACTGTAACGCGCTGATCTACCCAGCGGTCTCATAAAACGTAAAACAAATTTAAACGTCTGGGAGAATGAGTAGAGCAGGCGATCTGAATTGTGAATCTGAATCTGAGTGATGATGCAAAAAAGAGCTCTATTCGGTCCGGTTTTCTGTACGCGCGCCGCACACCCGACCTGAAGCGTGCAGCCGTGCACAATAGACACAGCGCGCGAGTACTGAATTGAGCTCTCTTTCGTGTTTGAATAGACGAATACACACAACATTATGTCTAAATGTGCGTTTTGGAGAGTATTCATGTAAACTATGTCGGTTATGTCTTAATCAGTTGTGAGTGTATCGGATGTGCGCTGCATCAGTGCAATTGCATCTGCATGTCATTGGACATGATCCGACGTCTTAAAGTGACAGTGGGTAATAATCCTAAAGCAGTCCGTGTCATTAATATTGGTCAAGCAACAAAAGAAAAAGAGAAAAGCATTCACTGTTTGTTAATAGCTTTAAGGATTAATTATATTTAATTCATAAAAATAAAAATGTCTGCTTGAAAGAATAAAGTCAGGGGTAAAGATGATAGATGATGAAGATGGTAAAGGCCAGCTGATTCAAATATGATGATTTTTTTTTTTTTTTTGTAGATAGAAAATACATTGTTCTGCATCATCACTGATGATGATGGGTTAACACTGTACTTTATGGGTGTAATATGTCATTGTGTTGGCTTTCTGTCAGGCACATATAGTTGTTGCAATGTTTCTGTCTCACTGGAGCATGGCTGCATTTAATCTTTAATTTAATATTCATCAATCCTACCATGTAACTTGTTACCTTCATGTTACTGTTATTTTTGGCCAGATATTTGTTGAAGGTTTGGCTGAATTTTGGAGAATTTTGAATGTGCTTTGCTGAATATATGAACAGTTTAAATAAAAAAGCTGAATTGTGAGTTTGTGTAACAGAATTTTTAAAGGTCAATACTGCTTAGAAGTGAAAAGAAAACAAGAAAATCCGAAAAATCCGAAAGGGCTAAAAATAAATCCAAAAAAACGGAATTTGGAAAAAAATTAAACGGAATTTGAGAAAAAATAAAACGGATTTCATAGGGCCCTAAAAAAGTGATGAGTTATGCAGGCTTGCGAAACCTTGCCTTAAGAAACAAAATGTAATATTTATTGTGCATTTTTGGCAGCTTCATTGATTATAACTAAACTGTTTGAGATTGCGATGAACGGACAACATTATAATAAAGCATATATAATAAAGTTTTGAAAGCGACATCTATATATATATTAATGCTGGATTCACTCTGCATGAGACAGAATTGTGACATGTTAAAATAGTAATGCATTAAAGCAATGTAAAGACAGACTAGATTAATGGAAAAATATTAGTAGCAAAATATTTTTAAAAATCGATTCTAAATAATCTTAAATGTCTCACTGTACACTCCTATGGTGGAGCCGTTGCTTTGCCTACATCTGCACCTCAGAGCACCCTCAGGGATTTGATTCTGGATCCGGGCCTGTCCTGTACACACACAGTTCAGTCATTTGAGCCCGATCTCATGAAAGTGCGTATCAATACCACAAATGTTATTTCTCGTGCCATTTATACGCCAAAAATTGTTTTTGCGTGTATATAATAATTTGTTACATTTATATAGCGCTTTATCTGAGACCTCAAAGCGCTTTACAAGGAAGGGGGGAATCTCCTCAATGTGCAGCATCCACCTGGATGATGCGACGGCAGCCATATTGCGCCAGTATATGATACGCAGTTTTCGCGTGCATATGATACGCACTTTTTGGCGTGTAATACGCACGCAACCCCCTTCCCCCCTCCCCCTCCCCCTAACCCTACCCAAGCGGTTTTCAGTGCGTAGCATTTACACGCAAAAACCATTTTTGGCGTATAAATGACACGAGAAATAACATTCGTGGTCTTGATACGCACTTTCATGAGACTGCGTTGGTCATTTACAGGAGTGACTACCGCATAACTGGTAAAAAATGACCGGCCTACAAAAAAAAAAGCTTATAAATTTGTCGTTATGCTATGTTATCACCAAATATTCAATGGATTCAATCTTGTTGTCAACTTGTTTTTATTTCAATCAGGACAGGTTTTGTGGTACTTTTTGGAACTGATTGATCGTCTCATTGATCTGAGCTTAAGCACCTCAGTTTATGATTGAAATAAATTCATTATGTGGATCATTTTGTCAACATTCAACAAAATATGGAAAGAAATGGCACTGTTTATCAAACTAGTGTGCTTTAATGTTTAATCAGGAAGTTTTAAAATGCTTTTATTTTGTACAAAATGATACAGTCACATTTGTGGTGTTCCCTGTCAAAAATTACCGGCCTACAAAAAAGATTCTTCTAAATCTCTTATGCTATGTTATCACCAAATAATAGATTCAATATTTTTTCACTCAAACTGTGAAAAACTGAGGTGCATGAGCTCAGATCACTGACTACGTTTACAAGCTGTCAATATTCGTGTCATGGTCGGGTTAATGGTCACTATTCGGGTTTCTGAAACATTCGGAATAACCCGTTTACATGCGTGAGCAGAGAGAGTTACTCCGCTGACAACTTTACGTGTTGTGCCCGGTTAGGACACATGCAATCTTTTGATTCATAGAGTGAGTGAAAGAACACGCTTGTTTCTCTATCACACTTTTGCTCAGTTTGTTTGTGTCTATTCAGTCCCCTTTGTCCTTTCCATTCACTCAATACATAACCAGCAAATGGAAAATAGTAGTGCTCGATGGAAAAGTACACCATACTCTCATTATAGTGTGTGAGTTTGATAGCATTTTTACCCTTGAAGGAGGAAACGGCAACAACATGATATAAAAACATTGAAATACTTCCATATATATCAAATCTAAATTAGGATAAATGGTTGCACCTGTCGAGGGTGTTTGTGTGGTAACTTTCTGTATGCCATTTGTGGAACGCAGCTTTGGCATTTCCCCTGAATACAGAGAAATGGAGGTTTCATTTTGTATAAAGTCAATGTACACGTGACTGTACATCTTCCAGTCATTTTGTTAATTGTCCCTCCTCCCCTCCCATCCCCTTCCCTTGCTTTATAGCCACTGGTCTGTTGCTATGTGCCACCTTTAAACCCCTGCTCACTTTGGAGGCAAAAAAAAAGCATTTTTAGGCAAGACTCCAGCTGGCCAGAAATCCCTCTCTCTCTCTGGCTAGAGATGGACAGAAGGTATGGTGCCATGATAAGGACAGCTGGCCCCAGCATTACTATGAGCCTGTGCGTGAAAGCACAGATACCTTTCAAAGCACGTTATCCTCTCTTAAGGAAAGCGATAATGACAAAGACAAAAACAGAAAGGGGGATGGGTTTGTTTACTGCTTCGGTTGTCAGATATTGTCAGCTTTTCCCAAACTGAACTTGTGCTGTAGAGCACAACGTGTCATTTTCTGATTATTCCGTTTAACACTTAAGCAAACAAGTGCAATTTCAATGTTACTATATTATAAAACTATGGTTGACATGCACAAACATTTGCATGATGGATGGTTTTAAATATTCACCAGCCGAAGTATACATATTTACAACTGGCTATGTTTACATTCTTAATACATATTCCCGATCTTACTGTGTACAATTTAGTGGCTTTTTCGGTAAACTTTCATCAAAATGTGATAACTTGCTCCATCTCTGAAACGACTTTCCTTTCAGATGGTCATCGAGCCTCTTTATTTTTCAACCCACCACTTTTTGAGAACTGATCAATTCAGGTCCTGACCTACATTTTTTCCCCCCACTCTAACATACACATCACATTGTGGAAGTAAAATAGGTTGAAAATTACTTTTTACATTGACAGACTTCATGATCTTTTGGTATTCGGTAGGTAGATCTATTAGCAATATTTCACCTGACTTATGAGTGAACAGTTGTCCTCATTGATCACTGCACGACCTCCCCCACCCTAAACATATTTGTCATTCTGACATTATAGAAGAAGGACATGTCCACTTTGCCAACCTTCTTGACTAGAATAGATCAGTATAATTAATTTGCTCAGGATTATTATAAGGTGGCACAAATCCGCGGATTGAACTGATAAGGAGAGGTGGCGTCGTTGATGCTGTTATCAGTGAAACCATTATCCACTTCAATTAAGATGAAGATGTAAATCCCTAAAGAGGAACTGCTTGTCAAAAGGGACTGGGGATTTATCTCAAACTCTGTAAAAAAAAAAAAATATATATATATATATATATACTTGTAGCATGTAGCTATGGCATTCTTTTAATTTAGGGGCTTTAAAAAAGTATGGCTACCTTCATTATTTGTAATGATTGTGTGTCTGCTCAGGTTGAAATATATGGAGAGATATACTTAAGAAATAAATTTAAAGAGATAGTTTAGCCCAAATGAAAATTCTGTCATTATTTACTATACCCCTTCATGTTGGTCCAAACCTGTATGACTTATTTTATTCTGTGGGACACAAAATATATTTGAAAGAACAATTAATTTTTTTGTTGCTCACACAAACAAAACTTGACCTGATTAACGGTCATTAAAGTTAATCGGGAGTGGGACACAAAATAAGTGCTCTTAATTGTATTAAATATTCCCTTGTAGTGTACTTTAAATCTTAAAAGTATAATTTTTTGTAAAACTGCACTTGCAGTATACTATTGATTTAAAAATGCCACTTAAATTTATTTAAAGAGATGAATTTATTTATCTTGCAAATCTGACTTTTTTTCTCACAATTGCAAGTTTTCATCTCAGTGTGTTATATTGTGTGTTATAAAGTCATAAGTATAAATAAATAAACTCGCAATTCTGACTTTATTCTCAGAATTGCTATTTACATGATGGAATTTGCAATCGGAAAGACTGAATGAGGTCTCGAGGTTAAAGCAGGCAAGCAGATCATACGGGACAAGCCGGAGTCCACCATATCTTTATGTAAACAATATTAATCTTTTACATTGTAATACTTTTATTTTTAATATTTGGCATGTGTATGTGACCAGCACACCCATGGGCACACAAATAGGCACAAATGCATTTGGTATATTTACACAACGTGGCGCAGGACTTGAAAATGATAACTGCGTCATGCTGAAACTAGCAAAGCACACTTGCGCTGAATTGCACCGGGTGTATGATCGGGCCCATAAACTCTCACTTCTGAGGAAAAAAAGTTTTTGAATTTCGAGAAAATATGTCAGAATTGCGAGATATAAACTTGCAATTGCGTGTTATAAAGTCAGAATTGCGAGTTTATTTATCGCAATTGTCAGTTTATATTACATACAGCATTACGTAATGTTGAAAAACATTACCTAATGTACGTAAAAACATTACATACAGTTTGAATATAAGTGTATTCTTTTAAGGCCTCATTTCTGTAATAAGTACTCTTCTTAGAAGGATGCTAAAGTATACTTCTTTTTTTTCATAAGGGGAAACATTAACACATTTTTCAAAATATCTTCTTTATGATCTACTAAAGAAAGAAAATGATACAGATTTGTAACGAGTAATTGATGATAGAATTTGCATTTTGGGGTTAACTATCCCTTTAAACATATTATCTACTACATCAAAGTATTAAGAATTATATGCATCATTATATACCATATATATACCATTATATATCATTATATCATTAGGAGGAACCCCATAATAACTGATCTGCTGGGTTGAGATCAGACTTTAATGCGTGCCTTTTTAAATAGAACCCTCATCTTTCCACGGGCCCTGCTGTCGGCATGTCAACAACACACCAAATTAGTGTTTATTGAATCATTGTTCTATATGGGAAATGATAATTGCGAGAGCTGGTGGCCTTGCACATTACGCAAGTGCTGGTTCATGACTTTTCGAGAAAAACGGGCTGCCTTATTAAAGCTGGCTGCCCCAGCTCCTAATCTATTTCTAGGATTTCCGAAGTTTCAGCAAACTGGGGATTAGAGTTTTTTTTTTGCTTCACAGATTTAGCCTCTGTCCAGCGCTCTCCTTGCTCCCAGATGGAGCAGAGTTGTTTGCGTCTGTGGTTTTTGCGGTAGTGCCTGTGTTTTGTCTGTATGTCTGCGGTGCTTTTGAGGTTTGTGAGGTCTTGCTTGTAAACTGTTTGAAGCACAAACTCCCCTGTGATAGATGTATACAGAAATGCAGTCAAAACATATTCGAGTAATTTATGAAGTGTCTATTCAAAGAATTTGCATGCTTGGTGCAATAAAAACATCATACAACAATAATATTTTAATAATCAGCATTTGTTTTCCATTAATCAAAAGCTCCTATACACGTGACTTGCTCATGTGATATCTGTGCGCTCTCTGTAATGGCACCTGTCCTGTCTTACACATCACACAGGCTTTTTGCTTATTGTGGTCATCCAAATTCCCAAGGCACACCACATCTCCTAAAAGCTTTTCTCTGTCCAGTTTGATTTTCTTTTGTCTGCAGATATCAGAGTTGGAGGTTGTACTCAAAAGTGGATTTTGAATGCATCCCATCCTCCAAATAAAATATTTACTTATGATGATATGTGTGTCTTTGATAATTAAATAATATGATTATTAAAACTAAATGGCATAAATTACGCATTCACATATTTATTTGGTCAGTCCAGCTGAATTGCCGCTTTTTATTACCTTTATCACCTTAACATTTCTATTTTCATTTCTATAGTTAACATCAAAATGTCAAAGCTGATTGTTTGCATGCAATAAAAGTAGGTAACTATTAGGGCTGGGTATTGACACAAATTTCACAATTCGATTCGATTTCGATTCACAAGCTTGCAATTCGATTCGATTTCGATTCAATATTGATTTTTTGGATATCAGTTAGTTACAATAAATGCAATTTTTCTCAAGGAAATTAAATCTTGCAGCCTATAGGCTTTATTAGCCTAATATGAAGGTAATAATTAACTGTTGTGTAGCTATACAAACACTTAAATTACACTTTTATTTATTTTTTATAATAAGAAGATTATGAAATATAAACATTTAAATGGTGGCTGTCATAAAAACTTGCCAGATTTATTCAAATATGCATTAAATATTGAAGAACATTAAGAACATTAAGAACATTATTAATGCATATGTAATATGGTGCATATATTTAGCAAAATGCTCCTCTCTTAGAGTTAATTTTTCTACCTGACTAACGAGTTTATGGTCACATGTTGTTTTTCTGAGGTAGGCCTAAATGACGATCCATGACATTGATTACAAACTGTTTAACTGACGTCTTTCCACGGTTGAAACACTGATTGAGCGAATCAATGTGACATGATACGGATTTCGATAAGTTGTACTCTTATCTTTTAACACACTTTCAGATGCTCGTTCATGTTTATTTCGCGCTGTAACTGGTATTATTAAGGCGGAAGAGATCAAACTGCTCCGTGCTGCTGCTTCTCTTGAGCTGCGCCAGAGCGATCTCACGCCACGGCGCCAAAGCGGTATTTATGTTTTTGAATTTCGAAAGAAAATGGACGTAATTTAAAAATTGAGACTTTGTTTCATATCAATTGTAACAAAGGACAAAGATTATTGCGATTTTTTGGATGCGCGCTACAATGTTCCATTCATTCATAGGAAACAGGATGACTAATCGATTCTTGCGATTTAAGAATCGATATCGGTTCGTAAAAATGAGAATCGATTAATATCGAGAAATCGATATTTATTACCCAGCCCTAGTAACTATTAGCTGTCAAATTCACCTTTTCACCCTGGTTTATTTATTACATTAGGTCAAGATTTGAACACACATCCCTCTTGATCACATAATGAATGAATAATGTGTGTGTGTTCATGTTTGTCTATCCCATTGGGGACTTGTACCTTCAACCTGAATGCACACTGACTCATGGGGACTCTTGTCACAGTGGGGACCTAAATTGAGGTTCCCATGAGGAAACAATCTTATAAATGATACAAAATGAGGTTTTTTTTTGAAAATGTAAAAATGCTGAAAGTTTTGTGTTATGGGTAGGTTTAGGGGTAGGGTTAGTGTAAGGGGATAGAATATATAATCTGTTCAGTATAAAAAAACATTAAATCCATGGAGAGTCCCCACAAAGATAGCGAACCAGTGTTGATAATTTTTGTCTGTGTTTCTTTTCTTGAATGTTCTTTTCACGTAATATTTGGTGCCTAACAGTTTAAACCTTCCTAATTATATCTTTACATTGAATGTATACTGTAACCAAGTGCTAAATGAAATCTTTGCAATTAATAGTCGACTATGAGTATCGACTAGCTGGCGGTGGCTTAAAATTCAAAGTGGCCTTGAAAAACTACCCCATGCTGATAATTGCTAGTGAGAAAAAAGTCAACATGGCATCTAACACATGAACCGCGTCTTTATGACTCAACAGCTGAAGAGATCAGAGCAAAACATGGAGGTCATGGAATCTGTCAAGGGTCAATGGCCCCTGATCTTTTAACATCCCGACTTGTGTATGTGTGAGTGTGAGAAAGCTGGGCTTTCAAAAGACTTTACATATGAATTTTAAATATGAATACCTACAACCCATACTCCTGTCTTGAACCCCTGACATTTGAAATAAGAGTCCAAGAAAAACCTGAAACAGTTTGTTGAAGTGTTTATTTTTATTGACAAAATATTTGTTAAAAAAAATCTTGTGTTTAAAAAAATATATATACATATATATTTGATATATCATCCTTTCGTGGCTCATATAGTATGATATAGCAGAATATGGAGCTTATACTCGTGGAGGAAACATGGCCCAAAATAAGCTAAAATATGCAATTTCTAAGAATAAATGTTCTTGTTCTTCAAAAGCCTGATGTATGTAAATTCGAAATTCTGACATACTAAATGGAAATGATGTTCTACCAAAAAGACTCTGGAGGAATTTTGTATGGAATTATTTTATTTAATAAAATAAATTTACAGACGATAAAATACAAATAAAGTAAACCCTCAACGAGCTCCGTCTCAAAGTTCTTTGGCGTATGCCCCATCCTCCGTCCAGGGGTGCGTTTCCCGAAAGCATCGTTAGCCAACTATGATCGCAAGTTCCGTCGTTCCCAATAGAGTTCAATGGAAATTGCGACCAACTTGCGACCATAGTTGGCTAACGATGCTTTCGGGAAACGCACCCCAGGTTCGGAAGTTAATTGGTAGGTCCTGCCTTATGATAGAGGCGGGTGCGGAGCCTACCCCCGAACGAGTGGACGGGAGCCATCCTGGTGGTGGTGGGGAGGATGGAGGGGAACTTCGCTACAACACCTATAGGCAACAAAATAGGAGGGTAAGATCAGTCTTTTTATATTTGATGTTGAGCTGTGATTGGCTGCACGAAATTATGAATTAATGACGTGGCAGAGGAGTCTTTCTGATAGAACTTATGCTTACGCTTTCATTGATTAAAAAAAAAAATGACTAAAATATGATTAAAAATAATTTTTTTACCTTCTATCACAGTCTTGGACATGTCAAAGATTAGAAACAACATGCATTGTTAGTTTTTGTGCAGCATCAGATTTTCACTTTTTCTCCCTCATTTACCGTTTGTGGCTGGTTTTGCCCCATTGACTTCCATTATAACCACATTTTTTGATTCCAAAGCCATGACACCATATATTTGGTAATTAAAGAGTTAAAATCCAGATTTAAAAAAAAAAAAAAACATTTATTATTTTTGATCAGGACTGAGGTTGATTAATAGATTTATGCAACAAAAAAAAAATGTAAACAATTCTTATCTGATACATTTTTACAGCAGTTTAAAGTAGTAGCTGTTTTCAGCCACGAACATAACGGAAGGGTAGTGAATTTGCCCACAGTGTACTGTTGAGTTTTTGAACATTTTCGAAGCAT
Source organism: Semotilus atromaculatus (assembly GCA_031834385.1). NCBI lineage: Eukaryota > Metazoa > Chordata > Actinopteri > Cypriniformes > Leuciscidae > Semotilus > Semotilus atromaculatus. Next base: position 11,403,094 of record JAULUF010000004.1, read on the forward strand.
TTTTCCAAAATATGTGTCAAAATAAGATTTGTCACCAAAAATCCTTCCATTTGCTGAAACACGGAGAAAGTTATGGCCAAATTAAGACTCAAAAATACCTCCTAGTGGATGAAAACATCCCCAACAGCACATAAGGGTTAAGCTCATAAATTTGACTTTTTGTAATGAAATGATAAAGGGATTCAAATGCAAATAAAAAAGGTCTCTTTATTAGATAGCTGGTCAGACTCTGTGTGAGTGATGATCTCTCCGGTGAACTTGTTGTTTGTTACAATCTTACCTGTTGATTGTAATCATCAATAAGGGAGTGATCCAGAATGTCCCTAGCAGGAACCCAACTTCTCTCTTCCGGAACAATCCCCCCTCCGTCTCGAGTCCAGAATACGATTGACCGAATACGTGGGTTCCCTGTCTATGAGACGCGGCCGTGGGGGAACTGGGGCCGGTGGATTAAGGTGAGAGTGAAATACATGTTTCAATTTAGAGACATGAAAAACGGAATGAATTCTCCTGTACGCCGGAGGGAATTTGAGTCGGACTGCTACCGGACTAAGGATCTTGGTGACAGTGAACGGGTCGATGAATTTGGGAGCCAACTTATTAGACAAGGATGTGAGCAGAATGTTCTTCGTAGAAAAACACACTTTTTGACCCACGACGGATTCCAGACTCTGAAAATTTGATGGCTGGTACTCTAGACTACACTCAAACGGAGAGAGACCCGTGGATGACAATGGTAACGACTTATGTGCGTACTCAACCATAGAAAGTTGTTAACTCCAGGATGAAGGATTCTTGGACACCAAACATCGCAACTCTCTCTCCAAATCTCTCGGTTTGGCCATTGCTCTGGGGATTATAACCCGAAGACAGAGTGACTGTAGTTCCTAGTAACTCCTGCCAGAATTTGGACACAAATTGAGGTCCCCTGTCGAAGACCACGTCCATGTAAACGAAAGATGTGCTCAACGACAGCCACCGCTGTCTCCTTGGCGGAGGGTAATTTGGGCAAGGGAATGAAATGTGCTGCCTTCGAGAACCGGTCCACTACGGTTAAAACAACCGTCATGCCATTAGAGGGTGGGAGGGTGGTGACAAAATCCAGCGCTATGTGGGACCAAGGTCTCGAAGGGACAGACAGCGGTTGGAGTAACCCATCAGGAGGTCGGTTAGACGTCTTCCCAATGGCCCAAACTGAGCAAGCCAAAACAAAACTGCGAATGTCGTAGGCCATTAATGGCCACCAGAATCGTTGCTTTACTAAACAGCTGGTGCGGTTAACTCCTGGATGACAAACCACAGAGCAATGACCCCATCGTATAACTTCGGACTGTAACTCCTCTGGCACAAACAACCGACTAGGTGGGCAACCGGGGCGGAGGCGTAACCCCTTCTAAAGACGTCTTGACCTTCGATTCGACCTCCCATGTGAGTCTGGAGATAACTAGTTTCTCAGGCAAAATGCACTCGGGAGTAACCGGGTGTTCGGATGGATCAAAAATAATTAATGAATCAATCATTATCAATGAGATAATGAATCAGGTTTGATGTTCTCGGACCCCGGTAGGTACGACAGAGAAAAATCTAAAAGTCCGAATAAAAGTGCCCACCGAGCCTGCCTGGAGTTGAGTCTTTTAGCAGATCTAATATATTCAAGGTTCTTGTAATCAGTCCAAATGATAAAAGGTACCCCCAACCCTTTTTAACCAATGACGCCACTCCTCCAATGCCAACTTGACTGCCAACAACTCTCTGTTACCAATGTCATAGTTACGTTCGGCAGGTGATAAACGGTGGGATAAAAACGCACAAGGATGCATCTTGTCGTCTGTGGAAGAGCGTTGGGAGAGAACTGCACCTACCCCCACCTCTGACGCGTCAACCTCCACCACGAACTGACGTAAGGGATCAGGGGCGACTAAGATGGGAGCCAAAACAAAGCGACTCTTGAGGTTGGACCACATGAACGTCGTTCTGGGGGAGCTCAAGGCAGTCAGAGGTGCGGCTAGTTGGCTGAAGTTGCGAATGAAACGCCGAAAGAAGTTAGCGAACCCCAGAAAGGGGGCCTTATGGGATTCTGGACTTGGCCACTCTTGCACTGCATTAACCTTGTCAGGATCCATACGCACTCCCTCAGAAGAGACGATGTAACCTAGGAAAGGAACAGACTGTGCATGAAAAGCGCATTTCTCCGCCTTGACAAAAAGCCCATTCTCTAGCAACCTCTGAAGCACTCGTCTGACATGCTGAACGTGTTCCTGGAGAGACGAGGAAAAAATTAATATGTCATCCAGGTAAACATATATAAATTGATCTACCATGTCTATCAACACGTCATTGACGAGTGACTGGAAAACTGCTGGGAAGTTGGTTTCCCGAACGGCATAACCAAGTATTCAAAATGGCCCCCGGGGGTGTTGAACGCGGTTTTCCATTCATCCCCCTTCCTGATGTGAACCAAATGATAGGCATTACGTAAATCCAATTTTGTGAAGACGGAGAATCCCTGCAACCGCTCGAAGGCTGAAGACATCAGCGGCAAAAGATAAGTATTCTTTACCGTGATGTTGTTCAACCCTCAGTAATCAATACACAGTCGCAGAGAGCCGTCCTTCTTCCCCTCAAAAAAGAACCCCACCCCCGCTGGAGAAGAGGAAGGGCTGATGATGAATCCGGAGGTTAGAGAATCAGAAATATATTTCTCCATGGCCTCCCTTTCCAGAACAGAAAGTGAGTAAAGTTTGCCCTTAGGCGGAGACTTACCTGGGAGTAAATATCACAGTCATAGTGACAATGCGGAGGGAGAGAATTGGCACGGGACTAACTGAACACTTCCTTCAGGTTGAGGTACTCTGCGGGCACGTTAGATAAATTCACGCCTCCTTCGGAAAAACATAACTAGACACAGAAGAACAGGCAGATACAAGACAATATTCATAATATTGAGTGCTCCAAGATAAAACAGAATTGTGTCCCCAGTCAACCCTCGGGCTATGCTGTACCAGCCAGGGATGACCGAGGACAATGGGAGTCAGGGGTGAGTCCAGGAGGAGAAATTATATCTGTTCAGAGTGGTTAATGAATGTGATGAGTGTCAGAGGGTTGGTGTTATGGCGGGAAGTTCCTGACCGTTTAGTGCACTGACTGAAATGGTGTCCTTGAGCGGAGTGATGGGTAATTGACTTCTCCGTGCTGAAAGTCTGTGGTTGGAGGGAAAAGAACATAGAACATTTCGTCAAAAATGCCCTACAGTAGTTCGGCTCACCAGAATATAACTCCGGGGTAGTCAGGTGTGGTTCAGGTTGGTGGCTGGGTGCTGGTGGATTGGGGGGAACAGACGGGGGCTGGGCACAGCGGGACAAGCTAGGTGTTGAAGCTGTTGTGTGAGCTCGGACACCTGTGCTACCAAGGCTTGTACTGCTCGCCCAGTGACGGACAGGTTTTCCTCTTGTTGATCCATTCTGGAAATGTTTCATGACAGGAACTCATTCAGATCAGGAGTACTTGCTAAATCCATGTTTGGTCAGAGCATTCTGTAATGAAATGATAAAGGGATTCAAATGCAAGTAAAAAAGGTCTCTTTATTAGATATCTGAAGAGTCTGTGAGAGTGATGATGAACTGTTCGGTGAAGAATGCACTTGGCAGCACAGGGACGCTGAGGACAGCTCAGTCTCTCTGGTGATGATGATGATGATGATGATGACAAAGTCAGTCCGGGGAAACAGAGGTGGATTGAAGACCGGAGACCAGGAGTAGATGGCGCGGATGACTGAAGTGCAGAACACGAATGACACACAGGAACTGGATACAGGCAGGAACACACGGGAACTGGAGACAGGCAGGAACACACGGGAACTGGAGACAGGCAGGAACACACCGGAACATTCAGAACGATCTGACAAAGACAAGGTGATGACAGAGTGACTAAATAGGGTTCGCTGATCAGCTACAGCTGGCACGCTGATCAGCCGCGCCCACACGCACACACACAACAAGACGAGAAAAGAGACAGCGAGTTCATAAACCGTGACACTTTTAAGTCATAATTTTGATTTGGTATGTCATATTTCAATGGTTACACTTTATTTCGATGCTTCACTTTAGACATTCTAATAACTATAAGAAACTTTGCAACATGTCAACTAACTCTCACTAGTGGATTAGTAGAGTGTAGTAGACTGTTACGGTTAGGTTAGGTTTAGTGTTAGGGTCAGTAGTATGTCTGTTGAGAGAGCATAAAAAATCAAAAGTGTTAGCAGATATTAAGCATACAGTCTACTAATACTTAAGAGAGTAATTTACTTATGGTTATTGAACCATCTGAAGTGAACATCAAAATACTGTTACCATTTCTTCATATTTTCGATTATAATTTAATACAAAATAATGATTCTAATAATTTTGACTTTTTATGTCGTAGTTATGACACAGTATGTCATAATTTCATAATTATGACTTGCCAGAGCATGATTGATTGACTGATTGAGAAATTTATTTTTTATTTTTTTGATGTGGTGGAAATTGGCTTCCATATACTCATATTTTAACATTATTAAAAAAATAAATAATAATGTATGGATAATCAAGTAAACCTAAGTTGCTTCAGCCCAGTAAGTGTTCATCTATATTGCTAACAATATAAGATATTCATACACTTACTCAATAAAAATCAGACATTACAAAAAAAAGACACATGTATCACGACCTGAAGGGGGACATTTTTACAATTATACTAAAAGGCCTTTTACTTGCAAAAAACAACAACAACAACAAAAAAACTTAAATATCAGTCAGATGTCAGAAGGCATGTAGTAGAAGTTTTGATCATGTTGATACTTTAGAAGCCTTTGAAATTTGTATAAATGTTGTACATTAGCCTTTGTGGGGTTAAATGACCAGATAGCTCTATTCTGCAGAGCAAATGTGCACTGTGTGTCTGGGTGTTTTCAGCTGTTGGCGTCCTGCAGTGCTGTCAACACACTGAAGGTGCTCAAAACACTGTTAATACCAAGTCTTGAGGACAGAAACTCTCCACTGTGGCCTCCTGTCACACAGTGTCCAATGTGAAACATTTGGCAGTGCTGCTCTTAAAAAGGCAACTGGAAGAGGAACGGGCTTTTAGCTGCTGCAGTAGCACTTGAATGGAGTGGATGTGAAATTATATCTGGGGCTTTGACAAAGCTTATCATGGGGAAGCTAGGGGCATTTTGGGGCACTTTAGAGAAGCGTGACGAGAGGGACAAATTTGTCACATGTATGTGTATAGTCTTACATGCGGCTCTGTGGATCCTGTGCCTAATCTTTTTAACAAGCAAACAAATAAAAAGTCTGAGATATTTATTTTGGCTGCCTTAACATTCACTAAGACTGCAGGTATATCCAATATCAAAGCCGGCTCAAAATGCATGCTGATGCACCTGGCAGTGAAAGGGATTTTGATATGACGTTTCATTTGACTTGTTTCAAAGCAAATGTTCTGCCCACCCTTTATATTACATCTGTGTGTCTCTGCTACACAAGATGTTTTTGATTAAACTACTCTAAAAGAATGTGCCATCATCTTCCTTTCAGTGAATTAAAAGATTTAGATAAGCTGTAGTGATTAAGAGTGGAGGACGGGTCTGATAGCAAATCCCTTCCGACAGCTTCTCAATATATTCTTCTTTTTTTTTGCATTTTGTGATTTATGACATTAAAACCAACATATTAATGCCATGTCTAGCCAGTTCTTCTGCTACTAACATCATTTTTTTTAAATGCAGCGCTCATCACTATAATTTTTTACCCAGCTGTCCAATCAAAGTGGAGAAGGGGTGGGACAAATACTACACCGACCAACTGTGACATTCTGCTTGTTCAACAAGAAGCATAATTTAATAATTTAAGCAAAATAATTACATAATTAATTTAAGCAAAATAATTTAAAACAAAAGCCAGAGCTCTTTGTATCGACATTTTTATATAGAAACAACACAGAAACAAACTATCTGTGAAATGAGTTGCTAACACTTCCGTGGATATTCCGTATCATAGCTCTCAAGCGCCCACAGCTAGCCATTTTCAGCAGAGTGCCTAGCGTTTCAGCTAGCTAAAAAGACTTCGGTGGATGCGCAGCCTTATATTTATACTCCCATGTATACTCTTTTTTTTATTATGGGTTGAATGGCACCTGGAATGTTTCTTGAGATTCACAAATTCACTTGCTAAAACTGCATTATGACACTGAAGAACAATGAAATTGAAAAAAAAAAGCATCTTGAGAAGGTTTTTTTTATTGTTTTTAAGTTTGACGTATCAAAATGGTTGCGTTCATGACGTGAGGGGCTGAAAAGAAACGGTGCAACAGTCGAAGACATCCATCTAGCATATTTGCATAATAACATTTATCAGTGCTGACTGCTGACACAAGAACACGCCCTATGTGGACGGTCCCTAAGTAAATCAAAAAGAGTGATTTTATTAAGTTTGAGGGCTTACGCACATTCTAGCCCACTCCTTCCTCTGTGGCACCTTGTGATTATCTGACTCGGTGTGACATTTGTTGTGTGTATTGACTCTAGCCTCACCATTGTGTTCACTTATTGCCACTTTATCAATAAAAGGATAGTCCATTCACATGCCAATCAAGAGCAGCCACACTGGATTACTAAACAGATTGCTGACCTTCCCCCACCACATAAAAAAACGTCCTGCACAGGGACACACTTCCTCCTCTACTGTCCTTTCTTTTACAAGTGCTCTCTGAGGGTCAACTTGTAGCAGATTCGGCTAATTAACTGTCCTTGTGTTGAGCAGTGATAGCCAGTGAGGATCCGTAGATGCTTTGACAATCAATACAGCCTTGTCCTTTGCATTTCAGTTTGCATTTGGTAGACAATCTTTATCCAAAGTGACTCAAAGTAGTAATCAAGGGTTAAAGAGATTAACATTTTATCGTTGTTCAGCCTATACTCATTTCAGGGCTCCAGCATTTCAGGGCATTTTGCGACCATTATGTATGCGACCAATTTTTCCTGCCGATGCGACCAAATTTTGATATAGGTCGTGCTGGAGTGACCACAACGTTGCCCAGCATCGAATGGCAAACGAAATGAAAGCGGAACGAAAGTGCGCTACTTATTTGTGCTTCATGAACCGTTTATTAGTTCGGACCAGTAGACAGCGCCGCGAGCTACTCACAGTCGTGGGCCGATCGCGATCACGCGACACCGTTACTACACAGCGCTGCGAGATCCAGTGAAGAAATCCATTGAATTCGCCACAGAATTAATAACATCGCTGCGAGATCCAGTGAAAAAACATTCAGATTTGGATTTCTCTGTTATAAACCATATATCAGATCAAACAGTGAAAAACAGGAGAAACATTGTGCCATGAATTAGAAGTCTTTAAGTCCCCAGTGTTGTTTTGGACTATGAAAATCCATAGAAAAACGGACACGGTACTGGTAATTTTCTGCCAGGACATTATCCGTCAAGTTTATGGACATTTCCAAGTATTTTCAAGTATTTTATTGAAAACAAAGCATGATTGTTTCACATACAATATTGCCAAAGCAATGACGCATATACAGTGCATATACATACACACTCAATCAAATACTGTGATACAAAAAGATAATAACAACAACTACAATATTATTACTAATAATAATAACCCTAGAACACAACACAAAGCAATGCATAATTCAAAACACAGGTACAGTAAATCATTTGTAAAAGATAAATATGAAAAAATCTTTCTTATTAACACGGTACATTGTGCCCTACTTTTTTGGACTTTGAGTTTCATTGTATAAGCAGAAGAGTTGACACTCTTCCTTTGTGGAGGGTGGAGTAAATTATGATTTCCTTTTTTGGGTAAAAGATTTGAAAGCCCCTGCATAATGTGATAGCAGAAAGACTCCAGTACTTTGGTCACACCTACCGTACCTGATATTGAACATTCTGTACTCATTCGCCCAAATAACTATGAGAGGTCTGTCATATGACACAGTTTTAAATACACAATAGCTGTGATTCGAACTACTTACTGGAATTTCTCGAGATTTCAAGCAGAAACTATACTGAAATGGACTACATTTCTCAGAACTACATTTATGGAAAGCTGATTTGATTCTTGGTAGTGGAGGTTAGAAAATATGTGGAGCAAATTCCTGATTGGAAAGTTAATGTTTTACTTTATTTGAGATGTGTGCAGTGGATTGAAATGTGAAGTTACAAAAAATACTATATATAGATTTCATTATATTTAACAGGCTAGTTTAGAAAAGAATGATCGTGTTTCATCACCATTGTAAAAAAGGAATTGACAACAAAAGCTAATGATTAACTGCAAGTAAAGGCTTAATGATCCAATAAATGGCTTTGATGAGTAATTAAGAGCGCAGTGTTAAAGCATTAAAATATAAGAGACAGAAACTTTGTTCACGCGATCCACTCATAAGTTGGTGTCTCAACATGGTGTTACTTTTCTCACCAATTACTCAGCTGAAAAGGCTTGTTTGAAAGCAGAGCATTAGAGGCCATTATTAGGAGTGTCTGGGCTGGTGTGTGGTCATGACAAGTCAAACAGTAGCTAATGGGGATTGTCTCATGTTGGTCTCAGGCTAGGGTTCTGAGAATCAGATCTTCCCCATTTTTCTTCCCATAGCCAATGTTGCATTGCTACAAGACAATACACATAAAACTATACAGTACTAGAGCCTGTGCTAAATCGTGGAAAGAGTACAGCTAAAAGTAGTGTTATAATTGCAATATATATATATATATATATATATATATATATATGTGTGTGTGTGTGTGTGCGTGCGTGCGTGCGTGCGCGCGCGTGCGTGCGTGCGTGCGTGTGTGCGTGTGTGTGTGTGTGTGTGTGTGTGTGTGTGTGTGTAACGGGCTATTTAGCCCGTCTTGTAGGGAAAATTTGTTAGCGCTGCCCTGGAAGACTGAATAATGAAAAGGATCTTAGTCCCCGATAAATGTATGCATGTTGTGTCGTACTTTATTGCGATTAACACTACAGACCAACAAAGGTAGACTTCAGTTTGAGTAATGTCAGAAGATGGCTTCCTAAAGTAAAAGTATATGTGACCGTCTAATATACTCCTCCCTCCCCATGTCTAATAAAGTAGCTGAGACGCCCCTACTCCTTGACAGCTCTAAACAAAAAGGTACACTGCATTAAACAATAGTTATTTTCTGTATATATTGTATATGTTCCTTCCTTGTAATCAAGTGTTAGCTACTTCAGTGTTAATAATCACTAAATAAAATAAAATGTATGGTCTTTGAGTTTTCTTTTAAACTCACTACAACACAACCACCTTTATTGTAAGTTATAAACTTTTCATTTGTACAATGATAAATGATTAAAAAAAAAATTTAAAAAATTATAAACACCACTTAGGATGAGTTCTCAGTTTTCAAATGATCAACTTCAAATGATCAACTATCACATTTGAAAAAAACAACAACAACAACAACAACGGCATACACATTGAAATGTCACAGTAGGAAGAGCACCTATGTGAAACGTCCCTTTATGTGATCACTCACAGTTCATTTTAAGTTTTGTAGTTCAACTGAACTCTCACAGTTCACTGTTCATCGGATCAAAATATCAAAAAGGAATAAATTGAGGAGTTGAGATGTGTTGGCTTGACGTAGCGTGCGTTGAAATTAACTCGAGACTGCGTAGTTGAATCACTCAAGCTCTTTGAAATGTTCCAAAAAATTCAATGTATAAAAAATTTGTCAAAAAGCAAATGAATCACACTGAGATTAATCAAAATGAAATGTACCAACTGAGATGACGTTGGATGGAAGGGTGACAAAATTAGTCTGAAACTCACATTTTCTCTAAACTATGGTCAGCACCAACTGCAAATACAGCAGTTCCCATCTCACGTGCGACGACACGTTCAGAACACTCAAATACACGTGACCAGTCTGGTTGAATTGTTAGTTCGTAGGCTGCTTCTCAATCAAATGTAAGACGTGCAAAACTAAGCAAAAATGTGTTCACCAATCTTCAATCAATCATCTTCACCAATCAAGCTAAACTTGTACTTTATATGCACTCACAGTTCTTGTAGCCTTCACAAAACATTACTGCGTCACTCGAGCAGCAATGCAATGCGATCCATGCACCAGCCTATCAGAAAGATTATAGAGATGAACCGATTCCAATTTTCTAGGTCGATTCCAATTTTTCATTGAGTTTGTCCTGCCGATACAGATTTTAGACGATTCTCATTTGATTTTTCCTAACCACTTTACAGCACACAAATATTTATTTTCTTTATATATATATAGAATGTAATCATTCCTGCATTTCACAGGTAAGGTACCCTTGTTTTGGCTCTGAGAACATCTGAGTTTAGGAATACTTTCTCCTTTAACTTCTGAAACATCTGCATCATCTGAATCATCTTGTACCAGCAACTCTGATTCTGATATTACATCCTGACCCCCATTGCTGTCATGGTGTCCTACTTCCTCTGACACCCCTTGAGCCACCCTTGTGTGTGCATGGTAAGTGGAGTGTTGTGCAGTTTCTGGAAAGCAGACAATGTCCGACATGTCTTTGTCTGACTCTGGCTTTTCTCTCATACTGTGTCGGTGTGTACGCGGTGTGGTAGGTGACGGGAATGAACAGTGCCAAAGCTGATCTCTGTGTACTACCTTTGAAGGACCGCCTTTTCCTGGTTTAATAGTAAACACAGGTATGTCTGAGTGGCTTTGGTTTATTAATATGTATGGTATTTCTTCCCATTTATCCTGAATTTTGTTTCTACCCCTGTGTTTGTGATTACGCAGTAGCACCCGATCTCCAGGCCTCACAAGAGCTCCATACAAATTGCGGTCGTATATCCTCTTTCTTCTTCTGGAAGCCTCTTGAGACACTGTGTTTGCAATCTCCACCGCCATCTTCAATCTTGCATGATGACCTTTCACCCAATCATCCAGGTTATCAACCTCATCCTCTTCCAGGTCCTTTTCCCCAAGGACATCCATTGGTAAACGTGCATCCCTTCCGAACATTAGATAGAACAGGGAATAACCAGTGGATGAATGAACATGGCTGTTGTAAGCCATTACCAGCTCTGGAAGGTGAGTCTTCCAATCTCTCTTTTTCTCTGGTGGCAAGGTTCTTAACTAATCATGCATGGTACAGTTGAATCTTTCACATTTAGAGGTCACCTGTGGATGGCATGGGGTGGTACGGCTTTTTCCTATACCATAGATTTAGCAAAGCTCCTTAATAGCGTTGGCCTGAGAACACCTGCCCTGGTCTGAATGCAAGCGAGCCGGACAGCTGTAATAAAGAAACCAGTGCTTAAGCAGAGCTCTTGCCGTTGTGTTTGCGGTCTGTAGGATTCTTTGTAGGAACAGCAACCGTAAATCTGGTGAACATATCGGTAAGCTAATGGACTGAGACATTACTACATGTCATAGGAGCTCGAAGTCTGGGAAAAACATCTTTGACCAGTGGACTGCCTACATCTTTTGGACTGCCTCATCCAGCATGAAACATCCGCAGACATTGTAGGCCAGTAGTAACTTCGTAAGAGTCAACGTACTTCTCTCCCCGAAATGGCCTCCGTGTTCATGTTGGCCCTCATACACTTCACACTGTAGAGGTTCAGGAACAACCACCTGCCAGATCTCCTCTCCATCCCTGGGGTCGAGGATGCATCTGAACAACACTCCCTGCCGCAGCTTAAGACGATCAAACTCCTTGGTAAATTTCTTCAGTTTTGGTTCCATACAATTTTGATCCACTCTACTTGGTCTCTTATTCTCAGACACTACTTTATAAATGGGACAAATCACAGGGTCTTTCCTCTGCTGCTTGCCAATTTCACTCCAGCTATAGTCACTTATTTCCCCTCTTACAGATGCTTGCACCGTAGCTTTACCTTCAGGTTCCAACTGGACAATCTTTTTTGGCTGGCCACAAACATGCTCTCACTTCGTCAGCTCCTAGCTGGATGAAATCCTTGCCTTCCTTCTCTGGTTCCTCCCTGGAAGGGATTCTCAATAAGGCATCTGCATTCATGTTGAGTCGGCCATGTTTGTTGCATACTTCTCTTTGGCTCTCAACGAAGGTGGTCGCATTTTCTTCCCCTCCTCTCCCTTACTTCCCCTGCTTTGCTACTCTCGTCTCGTCTACTGTCTTGTACTTTGAGAGACTCTCTCCGCACTGCTCTTCATACTAAGAAATGATGGATTTGATCAACTGGTCTCTCAACGCAATTGACACCATCTTCTCGACGAGAAGCCTGGGTTCGGGGGAACCTGACTGCCCTGCCGGAACGTTCGCAGCTGGCTACACGATGGACGCGTGGGAGAGGTGGCGGGTCGTGTGTCTGGTGGCTCTTTCCGTGGAGGACATTGAAGATATCTACCTATTCGGAACCATGATAACAGGTTTTATGCTGATTGGATCAGGCATTGCCCTGGTTTATCGAGGAATTAAGAAGACGGTGACAGCTGTCCAAAGCCCCACAAGGCTGCCCATCATGATTGAAGCAGTGGGCAGAGCTGTCAGCACTCAGACTGTGACTATGAACCACTGTATGGATAACATCATGGAGAAGCTCACAGCTTTGCAAAGGCAAATGGATCGTTTCGGAGACCAAAATGGACCATGAGCTGTGTAAATCGAATGCGGCTACTCATCCCAAGACCAAACAATCCCAATCTTATCTGCTTTCGGCCCCCCTCATCCAGCACTGGCCTTGGCCAAGGCCGCTGTTGGAACAACAACTCCCCCGGAAGAGCACTGCAGTGAGCCGCTCTTGCGTTCCTTCCCCCACTCCCCACAGACACCTGCTGATTGTTGACTCTGTCTGGGACCTGATCAGAGTTGTCTCCATGGCAACTTGCTGTGTATCGCTATGACAATCCTGCGAACTTGAGACACCTAGATTATGGTGCTGGCTTAGCGACTCTCTCCAGGCCTACACATACACGAACTCTTACACATACAGATATGCAATCACCCCCCACCCCCCATCCCTCGCCTTCAACGCTTTGTACCACCAGTCTGACAGGCGGCTCTGTGACCAGCGCCGAGAATGGCTGCAGGACCGGATGGCTGCCTGCCTGTGCTGGGTTACCTCCATCCCCCACTCCCCTCCCCCTGTTGCAAGTCTTGTGTGTTCATGTTGTGATTATGTGCTAATGTTGCTGAGGTGTTTTTTTTTACTGTTCCCAAACTGTACTCCTCACAGGAGCATAGTCTGGGGGTTGCCTTTTTTTTCTCCTCACCTTTCCTCATGTTATGCTGTATTTTCTTCCTCAAATGCTCTGTCTTCCTGTCCTGTCTATCCCCTTGTCATATTGTATGTATGTCTGTATGGACAGGTTGATGGCTAATTTCGCTGGTACTTGTGACTAGTGACAATAAAGCTACTACTACTACTACTACTACTTCAAAGTTGTACTCTGCCAGCTGTGCTACCCAGCGTTGCTCAACTGCTCCGAGGATAACCAAGTCAAGGTAACGTAGCGGGTTATGGTCAGTAATCACTGTGAATTTTGAATACATAAGGTACTCTCTAAATTTGTCAGTGACTGCCCACTTCAATGCGAGCAGTTCCAGCTTGAATGCACTATAGTTTTTGGCATTTTTCTCTGATCTTCGCAAACCTCTGCTTGCATATGCCACAACACACTCAGCCCCCCCTTGCTTCTGGCTGAGTACGGCTCCCAATCCATGATGGCTTTCATACGTTGCGAGTACAAAAAGCATACTAAAGTCGGGATACGCAAGGACGGGGGTGACATCAAGCAATTCTTCAACTTGTCAAATGAGGCCTGGCATTCTTGGCTCCAGGTGAAAGTTACAGAGGTTCTGATTTTCTTTCCTCCACCTATCCTCAATCTGAGCGAACCTTGGGGCGAATTTTCTGTGTAGCAAATTAATCAAACTGAGATGAATCAAAATGAAATGTACCAATTGAGATGTATCAAACTGAGATGACGTTGGATGGCAGGGTGACAAAATTAGTCTAAAACTCAAATTTTAACAGTCACTCGAGCAGTCCAATGCAATGCAATCCACGGATCAAAACTACATAAAACAAACTGCGAAACACGGGACACAGTTCACAAAAATCGATTGATGTCGTCCTTTATTCAACTAAAGCCCCGATTACCTTTCGTTTAACTTACTTTATCGAACGAGCTTCGACGCAACACAACACTCATTTTCTTCTCTGTGCAACACTCTAATACGCAGCGCTCTTCTTCTTCTTCTAATAATAGTAATTAATAATTCTTCTTCTCTCACAGCACACACTAAACGCAGAAAACTAATCCACCCGTCAAAATAAAAGTCAGACAAAAATAATTATTATTTTTAGATAATATATACCCGTTACATATATATATTGTTTCACATATATTGCAAAAGCAACAGTGTACATACAGTACACACACAAAAAATACAGTGATAAAAACCTGTGATGACAACAACAACAACAATATTAATATTTGTATTGTTGTTGTTAAAACTTTTAAAACTGCACTTGCAGATAATTTTATAATAATGAAATAAAAGGCCACTTAAGTGTAGGCTACTTAAGGAGAGTACACTTTCATGACTGTTTGGCAACACATAATTTTACTGACCTTGTTACATATGTTACAATGTTACATGTACTCACCATAGTAATAACAGTAAATTAACTAACCCTCAACCAATCCACATTCCTACCCTAAGCCTATAGTGAGTACATGTTGTTAATTAATACTACTCAGTACATAAATATATTACACTGTGAAAGTGACAGTTTAAAAAAATGTTTAACCCAATGTTTCTTAACACACTTAAGTACACTTTTAAAAAGTGCACATTGTAAAAATGTCAAATTATAGTACATGAAGTACATTTTACATAATGTTTTAATCTTTTTTAATGCTTTAAAGAAGTATACTTATTTTAAAAATGTTGAATTTTAACTGCAGTGTGTCATTTGATATTGCATTTAAAGTTAATATATTTTAATGTACCGGATTGCAACTTTATATTTAGAAACCTTTGATTACAAAAATGTTTAAAATGCATGTTTCAATGCAAATCACATTTACATCGACTTTAATTATATTTCAAAGACTATTAATTACTAAAAGTAATTATTAAAGGACATATTGTCACGGTGTGGGTTTTGTGTCTTGTTCCTGGTTCTTGTGTCATGTGATCCCCTGTTCTTGTCATGTGATCTTGCCTTGTGTTCCCCTGCCTGTTGTGTCATGTTGTCATTGGTTGATTGTTTAAATGTTCACAGGTGTCCCTTGTCTCATCGTTAGTCCTGTATGTATTTAAGCCCTGTGTCTAGTTCAGTCTTTGTGAGTTCTTGATGTTACTGCGTTGATGTTGGTTGTTCTGTCCCTAAGTCCTGTTTCTTGCCCTGAGTTTGTAAGTTTGAAGTTTAGTTAATAAAGTGTGCTGCATTTGGATCCTGCTTCCTCCCTTGCTTCAACCAATTCATGACACATATAAAGATGTACTTAAGTCCTATCCTAAATAAGTGGCACAAAAAACACTCTCAAGTTCAACTATTTGCATTTAATACAAATTTAAACTATAATACATTCTCATTTAAATGCAGTAAACGTGCCGTTCAGTGTCCAAAACTTTACATTCAGTTCTCACTTTAAATATATAATTTTTGTTATAAGTATTTTTAAAAGTATGCTAAAGGGTACTTATTTTTCACAGGGGCTCTGGGATTTAAAGTAGAGATTTCAATACAAATTCAAACTATGCTCTAATTCAGATTTAATATAATGCCCAGATTCATCAATCTTTGTATATTAACAAATTTCCACTTGCACTTGTAAAACCACTCATGTGTATGAGTATGTGGATCACCTGAATGTTCCAAGCAAGTTATTTGGACAAACCTGTAAACCAGTGCAACATTTTAATCTCCCTGTGTGCAAGCCCATCTTACAGAAACATATGAAGGATGTTCCAAGTACAGTGCTATGAAATCCAAATCTTAGCGTGGCATAGGCCAGAGTTTCAGTCCAATACTCATGCTAAACTGTACAAACAAACAGTTCTTGCACTAGATCTTTACTCTTGTAAAATATGTGCATGTGACATTTCGTGCTGGGGGAGGCAATGTTGTGCATATATGGTTCATGCAGGCTATCAATTGCATTTCATGTAAAAGGGTTTTCTCTTCAAGCATATTAAATCTGTTTTGTATATAAAACCTGTTGTGTGTAATGCCTATTTATGAAGGACTATGAGTGATGTGCTGTGCTTATGTGTACTGTATCTGCTAAGGACATTACGCCTACTAAGCTCATGCCCTGAATCATAATGCCTGTGAATGTTTTCATTGCATTTGACTATCGCACTGGAAGTGCAACATACAACATAAGACATGTGATGGTCATGTGCAATATTTCAGCGTGTTTGTGTGTCATAAAAGACAGGAAGTCAAAGGAACAGTACGTAGACTATTTTGACATAAACTCAGATCACTGATTTCCACGATGTTTCCTCTCTTGGATGTTGCTAAGACAAACTGAGGCTTGCTTTATAGAAACAAGTTCAAGGAAGCCATATTGTGACATTAACAATTAGCATTGCTGCTTAAGGCTAATAAAAGAAGTCCCACTCCACCTTGAAATGTCAAGTTTCTGAGATTAATTTGTGTGAAAGCGACACACTATGAGTCACTGTGAGAACAAAAAAAGCTCGGCACAAAAGCCTCGACTGGTTTCTGTAAAATAAGCATGTTAAACGCTGTATTTGCTGGAATAACTTAATCTTCGTGGCATGAAATGGTGTTTTGGGGATAGGAAGTAAGGCAATTTGCATGTCAGAATGATGCGTTTAATAGGGACTGTAAATGAGGTTACTTGATATTGGACAAGTCCGCAAATCTGGTTTCCTAGCAATCTTGCATGAAAAAGCATGCACGACTTAAAATAGCCAGTGGAGAGCCAATCATAATACTTTATTTTGAGAATGTAATTTTCTCAAGCCTCGCCAGTAATTAACCTCGCTACAAAAAAGGTATTGGAAGCACCACACTCACAATTCCAGCTACAGCACAGTAAAGGACCGGCCATATGATAGGGAGGAATGAGAGGGAGAGAAAGAGATTGAAAAGGGCTCTGGATTCAGCTTTATCTGTGAATGTCGGCGCTGCTTTTTTCCCCGTTCTTTCACTCCAATTTTTATTTAAAACTTCTTTCTTTGGCTTCTGCTGAATTGGAGAGTCATATTGTTCAGAGTTAATTCACTTCCAGCTCATTCTGAGCCTTCTCCGATCTGCTGGGATCGCTTATAATGATGGTGGTCAAACACCTCTGCAGATAATTGACTGCAAGTGGTCCGACTTGTTTTCCAAATGCCTAACAATGGAGACAAAGACCATTGAGGGCGAAAAGAGAAAAGACCTGAATCTTGAAGTTCATTGCGTAGTCAAAGTGAGAAGAATGTGTCCACCTGTGCCAAATTGCTTCCTTTTGCTTGGTGCCAGACTTGAGACATGAGCTCCGTTCCAAAATCCAGTGAACTGTCTCGCTGCCTAACAAAGGCAGCATCCCAACTCTCATGGAACCCTGATAAGAGACCGATTTCGGAATACTCTCATCACACATATAGCCTATGCTTAAGAGAAACTCGACTCAATTCATTTTGGTAAAGTTTGAAATTAGCATGTTGACAAGCTAGTAGCATACAGTATAGTGTATATATATATAATATACACTTATAATTAATTGTATTATAAGTCATTAATTGTAATAATCCATTGAGATTTCTGTATGCACAAGGAGTCTGACAACAGCCGGTATGATCCACACGGAGATCTGATCTCACCATTATCGAGTCTGTCTGAGATTACATGAAGAAACAGAATTAACTGAGACAGACTAAATCCAGAAGAACTGCGGCAACGTCTCCAAGACTCTTGAAGATACCGACAGGCAAATCTACAGTTCTCTGAAAAGTTGTAGGCACTAGTGTAAAAATGCTGTAAAGTGAGGATGCTTTCAAAAATAATGGCATAAATAGATTTTATTTATCAAATAACTTATAACTAAATCAAATCAAAATATATTTTGAGCACCCTTTGCGTTTCAACCAGCTTTTGTCCTGTAAGTCTTCCAGGCCTCTGCTTCTCTCGCAGTGTTACTAAATAACCAAAAAAGTGAACTGAAAATAAATCCACTACCTGTTACCGACAAACAAATAATAATGACAATGAAGAACATTAAATATATGTTACTCAAAGGATTATCGAAAGCACCAAAAAACAAATAAAACTATAATGAAAAACTGGATCACTACAGCGAAGCTGAGAGAGGCGGCCAGCGATCGCGTCATGTAGAACAAAGAGACAGAGCACACCATTGACCCCCACAAAACCTATATTAGGAATCCCTGATGATGTCACTCCTCTCCCATTGATTGGGGAATCCCTCTCTCAACACCACCTATGGACTCAAAATAAATTACACACAGACATGAAGTAATTGAAGATCTGGCAAAAACAAATCCTTGTGACTATGAAATCATAATGATCTGTCTTTTTACGAAGGCTTGCTTTGGTAAATTCATATTGTATAAGTGTATTCAACTACCTTGATACATAATAGAGTAAACAGCAATGCTACTGAATGTTATGACAGTAATCTTAGATTTGATCAAGAGGTCATATTCACGGAATTCTAGTTCTCTCTGAACAGACAGATTCATGCATCATAAAAGTGATATGTAAACTGCTGCTCGCATTTTCCCAGAATCAGCATCCCTCCGATTTTTCAGACATAAATGGGTTCAGATGAAGTGCTATATCTATGAGGGTTAGACAGTGACCTGACGGCGGACTCATCTCACTGTGGGCAGCCGTCCACTATCTGGTATATGTTGTACTTTTTATACACCAAGGGTTATTTTTAATGGCCAGCATGCCTCACAGTCTTCTGATGTGGCATCACCCTGTGTTGGTTCATTGGCAGTCACACCTCTGAGGGCATACGGTGGTCAAACCAAGTAAAAACGAAAAACTTTTTTCTTTTTTTTAAAACACATTTTCGTTACTTGAAAAAAATTAAAATAAATTTATTTCTGCTAGTTGCTACAGTTAATTAGATACCTGGGGCCAGATTTGCATTAAAAAATTACTGTCAGGATTTACTAAAGACACGCAGAAAAAAATGAACACAACCTCCCAACACAAACACGCCCCAGAGCATAATCCCACCCTTGACACTGATTGACAGGTTTCCGTGTAAGGCATCGGAAATGGAAATACTAAGGGAATTGCGATTGCATTTGAGTTTTGGCTGGCTACATACGCAACGCTGAGAAAGTGAAAAAGCAGACGTGGTAATTGAAATTGCTATTTAAATATGACAGGGTCAAAACTCGTAAGATATGGGAAACTCAGTTGCAAACTGACTTTGCTTTTCCATTTGAAATTTGGCAGTCAGTGTGCGTTCGCTAAAACGAAAATGCAAACGTAAATGCGCGATTTGCAACTGCGTTTGGATTATGTCACATTTTATGCGTCCACAAATTGAAAATACAATTTGCAATTCCTTTTGAATAATGTCCGGAATATCATTCCATATAGTCCTACTCTCAGACTTCCATTCGCACAATGGGAGTTACACTCCCTCCGTCAGACTCTTAAATTTCTTTCTCCTTTTCCCTGGTTGATACCTTAATTACCTCTTTCAGGGCCTCATCCCGTTCAAACCTCTAGGCTGTCGTTATTACATATTCATCCTGCTAACACTATTATTCAATGTGACTCTCAATGGCCATAAAGCAACAACTGCTTGTGGGCTCATTGTGACATTCTCACTAGTGTGCTAAATGGTGGGGCCGGTCTTAACGTACCCTCTCCTGACACACACTTATGGCTGCAACAGTTGGGCTTAGCAAAAGGGCAAAGGATGGAATGTTGCCTTTCAACTAAGGCAACCTTGACAGCACCAGCCTTGAAAATTGTCAGATATACCAGCCAACCATTGTCATCCTCTCACACGGTGCCATAAATAGGTCAATGTAAATGGAAGTTTTTAGGGAGGCAACTTCCCTTTTAGGAAACACCGCTTTTTTGAAGAAAAGGAACAGAGAGGATGTCTTCTTTTGTCATAGAGAAAAAAGGAATAATTCAAATTCACCCGGCGACTAGCTGCTACTATTCTTTGCCTTCCCGATCTTCTCGGAGCCTTCACTAAGTAATTATTTTTGCATGCCCCATTCAAAATGGCTATAAAAACACCATGGCAATGTGATACCATGATAATATACTAATATCCTCTGCCTGCCTCAGAAATTAGTATGATTCATCATTTCACAGTTTAGTAACTGGGGGGGAAAAAAGAGTTTGTTCACTGGCTCGTGAGTCATATACAGCCACTGTACTCTTTCCCCAACCTGAAATAGGAAAACTGCCTAAATACAGTCACAGAAAAGAGGACACGGTTTATGTGGTTAGAAAATGTCATCACATTTTTTGTGTTGTACTGGATGTTCTTTGCACTTAAAACATCACATAATTAGTTGATGTAGAGGAATGCGACTGTTGTTGTTGAGCCTAGTTGTTGATATAAGGATGAACATGAGTGTAAGACTAATTGTTTATTATTGTTTAATATTTATTTGATAATAGATCAAAGCATTAAAAAAAGACAAACATTGTGAATTAGCAGTGCCCAACACAGCCATTTCATTAGGAAACATAATTTTTCATGGACTGAACATGTTTATGCATGCAGAAAATACAAAATAAGTCAATAAATAAACACTTTATCATACTTTTATACTTTAAAAGAATATACTAACTTAATTCTTTGTCATTTTTAGTAGTTTTTTTTAAATTAGTGTACTTCTTTAATGCATGACAAAAGATTAAAATATTTTTCATAAAGGAATATGTTACTAATAATGTGCAAGTCTGAGTAAGCTGAAACTATCTTGGCTAAACTTCTTGCCTTTTCAACACCTATTCAGCTGATAGGTTGGAAGGCAAGCATGACGCATGGAAATGATGTTTAGTGTATCGATTATTTCCTTGTCCTGGGTGTTTGGATAAGCTCAGATATGGAACAGAGAGTTCAATTGAACCCAGTCCAACAGTATTATCAATGCTTCACACAGAAATGCAAGATGGAAAAGTGTGAAGGCACAAGAGCTGAACTTTATGATGGCAATATCTAATGACAGGCTAAATGAACTTTCAGGCATCCAGAGTATTAAACTGACAATCTATTCTGTCACTCTCACATTTCACATTCCTTTTAATTGCCAATCGCTTTAAACGCACAACACCGTGTCCAGCCCAGAAGGGCTTTGTGTGGTTGTTTTCATTTCCTCAGTTTATGTACAAGGCAGAGATCACCTAATAGAAGAGCCACTCAAGGAACTGGTATTTTTTATAATAGGGTTTGAAGCTGCCAGGTTACTCTCATATACGTTAAGGTTCGGTTCCCCACAGGTTTTTAGAGACTGGCACAGAATGAGATGCCAGCTGGCTCCCACGTGATGCCAAGTATACTGGCATGGCCTGTAAAGCTCTGCTGGCCATGCAATGCAGAGCACCCACACCATGCCTCTTCATATGCACTGAAAGGTTTCGATGGAAAGAATCTTTCCGTCTTGATGTGCAATATTCCAGTGCACACGCATGCTATCTGTTCATTTTCGGACACTCTTAAAATAATGGTGGCATAGGGTTTTTTTTTTTGTTTTTTTTGTTTTTTTGCCGGAATGCCATAGAAGAACTATTTTGGGTTCCCCAATGAACCTTTTAGTCAACAGTTCTTAAAAGAAACATGTTCTTAGTAATTCTTAATAATCTACAGAACCCTTTTCCACTATAATGTGGATGCAAATGTTCCAGGGATGCCATGCCAATAAACAACCGTTATTTTTAAGAGAGTAAGACATAGGACTGGGGATCGTAAAAAAAAAAAAGTGAAACTGATACTTTGACTTTCGATAACGGTTCCTGAACGGTGCTTTTTCCGATACCAATTTTATGAAATCCGTTTTAACAAGATTACATTATGTAGAAGATGAAGTTGACATTGCTGACTCAGTATATCCGCAGTATAGTAAACCCGCAAGCCTATAGAAAGAAATGCACCGTTTATTTTGAGTATTTTTTTCCGATTGGAATTGGTTAATTTTAAAGTAGACATTTTAAGCTTTCTATATGCCTATTTCTCATGTCTGTGAGGCAAGTAGCCTATACGACGAGTTTCGGTTCATTTGTGACACGCTCCAGTTCTTCTTGCAGGCGAATACGGAGCAACTTTCTGCTCTTAAGTTTATTCCGTGCACTGTCAAGTGCTTCATCAGATTTGTCGAGTTGCCGGTCTTGGCAGCAATTATCTTGTTGTAAATATTGCATTGTGCACTGTTGGCATCAAGGCTGGTGAGTTGTAGGCACACTTTTGATCTTTTCCTCATCTTTTACATCTGGGGGTTGGGAAGCTTACAGCACCACGTCTCTGGGCGTAACCAGCGTAAACTACGTTTTTTCCTTGATGCCTCGCCACAACCAATCATGGTGCATACTTATTGTATTGACAAGATTAACCCCCTACACTGTAAAAAGTGATCAGTTGACTTAACTTTTAGAAAGTTGAGGAAACCCGTTGCCTTTTTTTTCTTTCAATTAAGCATTACGTTTATAGCCTTAAAAGTATCGAACTTGATACCCAGCCGTAGTAAGATAACACTTTGATGATATGGAAGACATGACGCCCCTCATGAACATTCATGACATGCATTTTGTAGTCAAACTCGAACAGATTGAGTTCTCTCCATGAAAAATCAGCTGACGGTCAGCAACGGAGGTCAAAAAGACCCAAAGAATATGTATGGGTCCTGCTGACGTCTGGATGAATTAGGCAGCATTAGCATAAAAGAGTTTCGTAACGAAAGTGGCCCCACGATGGTCGAAATCTGCATATTGCTCTTTTATTCACCTTTTTTTTTTTGTCTTGTCACCATCCCCTGAATCAGAACGACTGTATGGTCTGGAGATATTTCCGCTAGCTTCGCATTTACTATTCATTTCAAAATGATTGTATCCTGAATAGGAGATTAACTTTACATTCAGGCTTCAACATGACAGGCGTTCAAATCTTTCGACTATATTTCTTGAATAGGGATGACTTCCTATCAACTCTCTCTGACTTTATCTTTATTTATTTAATTGTTACCAGTTAAAGCACATTAAAAGTGTACATTTTCTGCTTGAACTTTTCATGAGAAATGAGGTTATTTGATCCTTAGACTTCAAAAGGAGAGAGAGAGAGAGAGAGAGAGAGAGTGTGTGTGTGTGTGTGTGTGTGTGTGTGTGTGTGTGTAAGTGGTACATCCACTGAATTATAACAGTATCCTGTGTAGCGAGGAAGAAAAAAAAATCCCATAAATATCTTGCATTATGAATTATTTAAAGAATCATTGATGATGTCCTGTGATGGTGGATGGGGAGCTTCATTTTTTGTAGCTAACTAATATCTATATGCTTATGGGGTGTAATAAAAATCCAATTACGTAAAATACCTGTGTCATTAACCTTACAGTGTTCATATAGGAATCAGCAGGAATTAATAAACAAACGCAGTAGTGCCTTCCACATGTGGGATTATTAAAAATGTGCCATCATTATTTTTGTAGCTCACCACTTTTGAGGGCAATAGGGGGGCTTTTGTGAGTGAGAAAAAATTAATTGTTGTATCAGTTTGCTACTGTTATATATAGTTTATGTTTAAGCCCACCTAAAACAGAATTTCACAGAATTCAGAAGCAATTTAGTTGAAATGAGTTGGATAATCTTTAAATCCATTCTGTAGAAATCCATGTATTCGCAATGTTCCGAAACAAATCTGCAGATTCCGTCTGGACTTGCTTATGACGTAATATTGACAGCCTTTTTCTCCAGAAGTTCTAACAAACACCTCCATCACTATCATACATGATGCTGGAAAATGTGATTTTACACTTTCTTTGCCTGGAAATGATAGTAGCTGGTTTTTGATCAACAGAAAACAACTGTGAAAAAAATTTATTTTAGAGTGTTTTTGAAGTATTTTTCAAAAGCTGCTTTTCCAATACAGATAGAAAGTACAGACATCCCTTGTGAAAAAGAAGTGCATTTGATTATATTAAATGTGCATTTGTAGTGTAGTTTTTCTTTAAAGCACATTTTAAACCATTATGTTTTAATCATCTTTTGACCTTTGATCTTTTAGTCAGTTTGGAATCTTAAAAAGTTCAATTATAATCATTAATTTGTCTACACAATGAATCTCTATTTACATCGTGTCTACTTTGAACTCTGAACAAAAACTGTTGACCGGTGAGTGGATTCAGACTAAATGAAACACCCCTGATTGGCTACTGTGTTCAAGAGATTAACAAACATGTCTGTGATTGGCCACATCGCTGCAAAAACACGTAAAATAGAAACATTTGACGTTCTCCAGAATGCAAACACCAATACGCACTAGAGCGTTTGCCAAATCTGATTAAACGAGGAGGAAGCGGTACGCCATTTTAACCAAGGGGGAAATCCCCACCAATAGAATTCAATATTATATTGAAAGTTCATATAATTGAAATGTACTAAACTGCATCTTCATCGTTACAAATGTGTAATTACAAATGTATTTAAAAACATGACATACAAGTTTCAATTAATAGAAAAGACACCAAATATTTTAGTTTACCATAAATGCTTGTCAGTACATTCAGCAGTACACTTTAACCATATTTAAAAGACAAATGAATTATGAAATTACATATACAGATGTGCTTATGTCCAACTTAAGTGGGTCAAACAGACTTTAAGTTTCAGCTAATCTCATTTAATATCAATTTAAACACTAATAATTTTTCATCTAATTAAATTAAAGTGTCCGAAAACATTATACAGGTATTCAAATATATTATTAGTATTATTTATTACGTAATGAGTGCTTTTAAAAAAAAAGCATGCTAAAGTCTATTCCTCTTTTTCATAAGGGATTCAGTGAACATGTAAGACCTTTTACAATGGTTTGAAATGATTCACGGATAGTGAAAGGGAAAACTTTGGACATGGGTAAGGGTGAGTTGATGGGATCACGAGAGTCTGTGATGCCATTAGAGAGGAACATGGCATGACAGATTCTCCCAAAGATATAAAGAGTCTGGCCGCTAAAAATAGCAAGGAAAAATGCCCTTGTGTATGTTGTTTATTTTTCCACGCTGTCAAGGAATGATGACACTGTTTCCATATGCACAGACAAAGAGATATAATATCCCTTCCGGAGGATTCATGCACTCCTTTTCACTTCACCTTTAAATTACAGTTCCTCGCCAGGAATCGGTATGTGGAATTCATTTAGCGTGTCAGTTTAACATACTAATGCAAAATAAATATGGAGAAATATAAAGGACAAGTGAAATGGGATGTTTTGCGTGGCAATGCTTCCAGTAAATATCAAGAAGCCCTGACCTAGTTCGTCCCTCACCAGCACATATGCATGCACACTTTTTTTTTTCTAGGTTTCTCTCGTACTGACTCACGCTTTCGCTATCTCTTTCCCCCTCACGAGCATAAACTGAACCACTGATGGGCTCTGACTAAAGAATTATTCCTTATTTTCCCTTCCCCCCTCGCCTCCATCATCTTCTGCCTCCTCAGTGTCCCAACCAACTGTGCCGTACACACTGCGAGGTTAAGAAAACGGTCCTGAAATGAAGTATTCTTTTTCTTTTAATCCCCAACCCCCCCTGGTCTCCATCCCTCACTCGACGGCCATGAAACTGACGTGATAAAAAACAACAACCAGCCTATCTCTGTGAGCCATTTTCCACACCATCACGGCTACGTGGCCTGCGCCCCAGCACGTCCCCAGACCTCTGCTCCGATGGGGAACCCGGTGCAAATTACCCTGCCACTATCATAGGTTATCAGCATCTCACAACGATGACCCCCCTCCCCGAAAAATCAGACCTCTGAGTTCTGTTGTCCAGGCTTTGCTGCTTTGACTTCATTGAAGTAGGAAAACTTTTTACTTTTTTTTTTCCCTTAGGCTGTCTGAGTATTTCAGTTTTGTTTAATCCAGGGCTCACTTTTTATCTCCCTGGTGAGAATAGGACAGGGCTTGGTTGTTTAGACCTAAAACAAAGTCATCCTAGTGATGTTATATTTCTATATAGTGGCATTTGATTGTTTTGTTTCTTCTGTTTATCTATATACTAAGCTAAAAACATGTTAAAGAATACAAATCACACATACAATGACTTTGACATTTTCACCATCCACTGTGGCTAGTGGTTTTCCAAAGTTACTAGCCACTCATCATTTTCACTGGCCACAATTTTGACACCAGTACCATGTTTAAAAAACTGTCATATATATATATATATATATATATATATATATATATATATATATATATATATATATTTAATATTACCAAATATTTTGCCAGCTGGTATATGAGGCTGTTGTCACTTTAAAACCTGACGCACTGATCCATTTACTGTTACACATACTAACATTCTTTCTCAACTGTTTATATTCACTTAAAACTTAACCGACTTTTTTTTTTGTGTGTTTTTTATTTTTTTATTTATTTATTTATTTTATTATTATGTTTATATTGTAATTCAATTTTTGTTTCCATGTTTGTTTGTAAATTGTACATTTTCTTTTTTCCCTTTTCTGTTGAAGTTGACCGAAATAAAAAAAAACTAACTAACTAACTAACTAACTAACTAAATTTAGTTCTGAGTGGAGTCTTTATGTGCGCACACTTTGGGTGTGAGCGCAAAATCTGTTGGAATGAGAAAAATTATGTGCAATAAATGCAATCCCAAGCTTAAATTCAAGCCCTGTAACACCAACAATATATTAATTCGGAGAGAATGAAACAAGTGAGTGAGGGGAGGCGGGTTTGTGTGTCAACTCTCTGTCGGAGAGATCATGTGAGAGCAAGAAAGCGAGAAAGCGCGGCTGGTATTGTGTATCTATTCTGCATCGATATATATTGAAAAATCTATATTTTTGACATAATTTATTTCAGATGCCTTTTTAAAAGACTACAATTGAAAAATGTATGTATTATAAAAAATTCAGCCCGCCAAAGTGGCTAGTAGTGACTGCGTTACACGCCACTTCTGAAATTAATGTCAAGCCCTGGTCATAAATATGTTTACTGCAGGTCAAAAGTTTGGAATTATTATGTTTTTTTTAATGTTTTTGAAAGAAGGCTCATGCTCACCAAGGCTGAATTTATATAATCAAAGATGCAGTAAAAACAATGATAATGTGAAATACCATTACAACTTAAAATAACTGTTTTCTATTTGAATATATTTTAAAATGTAATGTATTCCTGTGATCCAAAGCTGAATTTTCAGCATCATTACTCCAGTCTTAAGTGTCACATGATTCTCCAGAAATTATCATTCTAATGCTGTTTTGCTGCTCAAGAAACATTATTTATTATTATCAATGTCGACAACTGTTTGTGCTGCTCAATTTATCCTCAATTTGCTATCCTCAATTTTTTTGTGGATAGAATAGAAAATTCTGAAGAACCTCTAACCTATATAGAACCTATATATATATATATACACTTTATTTGTGCCCTTGAACGGTAGTGTATCACGGTTTCCACAAAATTTTGCAGCACAACATTGCACAACACAGCACTAGTCTTCAGCATTGATAATAAGAAATATTTTTTTTAGCAGGAAATCGCCATATTACAATGATTTTTTTAACCTACAGTAGGTTTTCCCTGATTAACACCATGTTCACAGTCTGATTGAACCTCTTGTGGCTCTACTCTTATTATGCAAATTCACTTTTGCACCCATTGCCCTCAACTGGAGGCCATCTGAGGTTTGGTCTAATGAACTGTTGTTTTAAGAGTTAAACAACTTGAGCCATAGGCACAAGGCGAAATAAATGGGTAAATAACTAAGCTGCAATTAAGAATGCCCAACGAGCTACTGCTAGAAAAAGCATCATTTAGTACGCAAATTAGAACTTAAGTAAGTGACCAGGAGCATAAGTGAATTAGAATGGAAATAGATGAAAAGATAAATTAATAAAAATGTTTTGTAAGTGAGTTTGTATGTAAATGGGTACACAAGTGTGGAGGGGAAAGTAAATAAATAGCTTAGTATGTAAATAAATGAATAAATGTAAGACTTAAAGGAATGGGACAGAGCCGGGGAGCGAGCGAGTGAGTGAATGAGTAATAAGCGAGTGAATGAGTTATAAGATGAACTACTTATTGCATTTCAAAGGAGTGAGGGCTTACCGATTAGTTCTACCACCACAGAACACCCATCAGCTTTGGACTGGATCAAGCAAACCAAACTAGATTTCACATTTTCAGAAGAAATATGTGTTCAGCAAACTCGCAGCTATGATGCTATGTGGTTCAAATAGTTTTGAAAGGTTTTTTATAGTGTTGCTATCTGAATCCTTCCATGGTAACTATACCGTAAATGTCTTGAAAACATCTTTATCTGAAGTATTTCTGACTTTCACTTTAAAAATGTTTTTGGAACACTTTACAATAAGCTCCCGTTAATTTACAACATGAACTAGCAATAGCCATTTTTACATGGACACTTTTTGTTTCAGTCAGAATTAAATCATTCCGATTGTTGAATCCGAACACATGAACCCTAAATAAAGTGAACGTAAGCAAGCACTTGTGGGACAACGTTTTCCTGCACCACTTCACAGACGATGAGTGGAAAGAGAATTTTAGATTGACAGGTAATTTATTATATTCAACAACAACAACATCAGCTAGTTCCGTGCGTAACTGTACATACTTTTTCCATGTCTACTTTATTGCGCATGCGCAAAACTTTCAGTTTCGGTTTCAATCCGATCAAGTGTTTACATGTTCTATCAAACGGATTAAAAAAGGTTTAACCCACCCCAATCAAACCGATTGAAATTTTTTTCGATTGAGGTGTTTAAACACACCCAATGAACAATACTTCTACAGCATTTATTAAATCTTAAGTTGCAGTCACATTATTCTGAAGATTTCTGCTTGCAAAATCCAGTCAATCCACGCAATAGGGAATTTTACGTAAGGGGATAATATTTTCACATGCATATTTCACATCGGGTTCAGTTGGTAACGCATATTCACCGTGTTGATCAACAGAAAGCTGCTTGGTTTCAGTGACTTCTCTGTGAGCTGTGCTTATATACTTACACTACTAACGATAGACAATTGAGCTTTTTTGCCCGTAAAATTGCGGTAATGCGACCGCACCTTTAGTTGATCTCACATAATATGTTTTAAGTTGTTCTCCTAATATTTAGTTAATACACTGTGACCTAACATGAACATGAACATTTTTATTAACTAACATTATCAAAGGTTAAGAAATGCTGTAAAAATATATATTGTTAATTGTTAGGTCTTGTTAGATAATGCATTAACTAATGCTAAAAAAAGAGAGCTTTTTGTAAAGTGTTGCCATTGTCTCTGTGTTCGTTTTTGCATATCTCTGCTGAACGTATATCATATTTCCTCGTGTCCAGATGATGTGCCAATTACTCTCTAATTACATGCGTCATCTGGCTGATAAATCCTGTTTACCGTACTGACAAGCCTCCCGGTGGTCACAACCAGTCTCTGGAGAGACGGATGAAGGGATGGACCTCCACAAAGAGGACGGCGAGAACGAGAGATCAGCCAGGCTGTTTCTGAATATAGCCCTTACAATGCCAATGACTGCATCTGAATGATTACTAACAAAGTTTGATATTGCGTTAAGGGCCGGGTAAACACTATTAACATGAAGAAATCTGTTCATTGGCACAAAGCTTTACCTGAAAAAGAGAAAAAGCCTAAATGATGATCATAGACATTAGACTCTCTATCATGAAAATCAGCCATTAACTGTCATCAAAATACAACAACTGAGGTCATTTCACTCTGAATCCTCAATGCCAGTTGTTAACAAAAATGTAGTTACATTTAAGTATTAAGGCGACAATATACTTCAAGTGAAATTGAAGATTGAACTGATGTGACATAATTTTGAACAAAATCAGGGCAAAACGAAGCTATGAAAAATAAGAATTTCATAGTGACTTTAAGACCCTGAATCGCATCTGAAGAAGACTGTTAAAACAAGGCCTTGCTGCTCGAAGCATTGTTCCATACTGTGTTTGATAAATCTGCATTTCAGAGCCATGATCATTTTGTGACCAGAATCAGTAGCCAATCTGATTGTAAAGAAGCCTTGCTACGTTCAGACACTTCGAGGTAGATTACACATTTGGGTATCAAATATCACTATTATTGGATCACAGAAGTGCTGTGTTAAGAACATTTCCTGGGTTTATCCATTCATTTAAGCTCACTTCGTTTTGTCAGCTCAAAAAATTCATTGAAAACCACTACCATTGAATCACCCAACCATCTCTACCTTAATTACACAGGAATTGTGGAGTTGGCACTTTACTGCATGACTGCTTTTGAGGCCAACTGGACTGCTACTCTTTCCTCTACTACTTTAATGTACCAAACTATCCTCCATAGACTTCATGTGTCACAACATTAGTGGCTTACCAGAGAGATATTCGTTAACCAAGGCTTGGGAACTGCTGTGTAGAATGAAACTGTGTAGAATTGAAAGTCAAAGAAACCACATCCCATCATGAAAATGGTTCTTGTGGTTAACCACCCTGGGAAAGATTTAACATTAACCATGGGCTCATGTAGTAATTCCCGCATTCTTCTAGAATGTTTTTTTTTTTTTTTTTTTTTGAATGATGTTACTTAAAAACTAATAAATCTGTTAAACTCACTAATCATATATGAAGAGTTCAGATGCAAAAGCCTCTAAGTGCCATTTGAAATTTTCTTCTAGAATGATCATTTTTATCAAGCTTGTATATTTAAGTTCAGTAATTTCACTTAAATGGCAATGAAGATGACCTATTACTTGTAATTTAAGTGAAATTACTGAACTTAAATATACAAGCTTGATAAAAATTATCATTCTAGAAGAAAATTTCAAATGGCACTTAGAGGCTTTTGCATCTGAACTCTTCATATCTTTACAGGAAAATTAGTTATATGAATATGTGCAAGATTATATTCTTACAGTATTGTTTGTCTTTTTTCTCAGTCAATGATTGTAGTACTGAAAATGTGTGGAATACAGAAAAAAGTGACTACATTTTCCTCATGACCAGGACTTTCTGCCCGCCATATATTGTTTTGGGTGAGTTTGAAATGGAGTTAGTCATTTGTAATGCCTGATCAAATCTCTTAAAACTATCTTGAAACTATTAAAACCTGTACTTGCAGATAATAAAATAATAAGCTACTTAAGTGTACTTAAAGAGAGTATGCTACACTTTGTTCATGACATTGATGCAGAACTAGTTTTTCCAGCCCAGTGATGGATACACATGAAATGGTTTGATAATTAGCATAATTTGAATCCTCCTTAACGTTAACAGTTAATGGTTGGTTAAAATCTTCCCATCAGTCTCTCTCTTGTGTTATATGACCGTCTATGAATTCATGTCATTTTCTGTCTTCATGATATTAAGAATGGGGTGGGGGTGGTGGTGTAGGGGGTGGGGTTAGTGGCATATAGGAGAAATTCCCTCTGTAAGGGGAAAATAAGATGATGATACACTTTTTTTTCTTTTCTTTTTTTTGATGCCGTAAGTGCTTTCGCCTGTATGCAAGCCAAAATCTCACATGTTTTCCCCCCTCTCCTCACGTGTTCTAAGAGTAATTAGACTGGTCATGACCAGCGCACCACAACATTTCTAAAATTCGCTACCTGTGCACCTTCCCTCCCCCATCTTTTACCATTTCATGATACGTTTTTAACATGGAGTGTTCTTGCAGGCACACCACTCAAATAGTGACCTAATTCTTCCCAAGCATGCAAACACTGCTGAGAGAGCAAGAGAGGCAAACTCATCTTCTCACACAAAGGGAGTTCGAGTTCTAATCATACCAGGACTACATAAGAACGTCAGCTAATGCATTTCAACTCCTCCGTTTTAATGGCGGTATCAAGTATGACCGTTTTGATGTTGTGGCTTCAATCCATTTAATTCCACTCATTCTAGAACCGCCTTTCGCATTCTGTCGAATCACGAGAAAGTCATAAAAATTCTCCACTTGCATGGGAACGCATGTCATTCGGAGCTAGTGAACACATCCCTGCTAGCGCTCGTCTTCTTGAATGCAGACTCATGTTTTTCTCCATGCATCTTTCATGACTGCATAGTGATTCTAACTTGCTGTAATAACAGCTTCAGATGGGGGAGCTTCTTCCATGGTGTGCTGCTCCGAGAAACAAACTGGAGCCAGTTTTTTTCCCAGTTTTTTTTTTCTGCTTGACCGTGGTATTTTTGTCCAAGGGAGGCTTCAAGCTTTCTCTCCAAAAAATATCACAGGGCTTTCCCACTGAGCGCATACTTCTCTCTTGAGTTATGTCCTTGGTGTGGATATGCTGTTGTGTCCCACCATTGTTATTTCCAATTTCATAGTTGAGTCCAGGCTAGCACGCCCCAGCCTCGCTATGCCATTTACTGCAATAATACACACCGGGCCCTCTAAGGTAGCAATCGGCCACACTCCAAACCTCCTGTGAAATGGTTGAATTCGTCAATAGAAAGCCTTTTGTTCTGATAGACTAGGCTGAATAGCTTTCTTTGATTCCTCTCTCAAGATGACTTCCTTTCAGAGGAACTGTCTTTCCATTTGCTGCTATTATTTTGGGTTTTATTGTATCCGTGGTACGTTGTGCGGCAAGGTGATGCATCTTAAGTTAAGTGTTATTTCAGAGGGCCCTCATATTTGGTTGCTTTCATCTTGTTTTCTTATTCTGTAGAGGAGATATTCTCAGATGTACAACTATAAAGCTGTAGTGAAAAAACTGTCATGTGCTCATTTGTTGCTGATATACTAGATATACTTCCTTAGCATAGAAATTACAGCAATGCGTTTTGTTTCTGTGATCTGTCTCTGTCTACCAGCACATGCATACAGTATATTATAAGATAGAATAAAGATACAATAAGATAAAAATAATATATATGAAGAAAACAGTAAGATGCACATATTTGTTTTGTTTCTCTGAAATTTGAAACAATGGAGGAAGAATATCCCACAAAATAGCTTTGCAAATATAAGCACAGATGCCTTTAAACTGCAAGGTAAGCTCCCAGGGCTTTGCCCCAAATCTGCCTCCAAGTCATGTTAATAAATGTTTTATAGTGCGGGTGTGTCTTAGCCATATCCAACATAGCTGTAATGTATGCCTTCCAATACAAGATTGTGTATATATATATATATATATATATATATACACACACACACACCAAACGATTATTAAAACATAGTGATTTAAAATGTACTTTGAAGCAAAACTATTCATTTAACATTATAACAAAGTTCACTTTTTAAAAGTGTTTGACACTTAAGTATGGAAGCTTGTTTCCGCCACAGAATAAAAAAGGTAGGCTAATTGCGACATTTTATCTCACAATTTTGATTTTTTTTTTCTCGCAATTCGCAATTTGCGCATTCTAAAGTCAGAATTGTGAGACATAAACTTGTTTTTTGAAAAAGTCAGTCTTTTTTTCCTCAGAATTGGACTTTATAACCTCACAATTCTGAGAAAAGAAGTCAGAACTGTCTGTGAGATGTAAACTCGCAATTATTTTTTAGATTGTTTTATTCCGTGGTGGAATCAAGCTTCCATACTTAAGATGCCTTTTATTTCCTTAATATTATTATTTGAAGGTACATTTAAAAATAATAATAATAATATATATAGGCTACTTTTAACATTCTATGTGCACAACTTCTTTTTCGCAAGGGTATATTTGTTCCAGAATACTTCTATTTATTTGAGTTTGGCTCTTTGGCATTTATTCATTGACAGTTTCACAATTCCTTTACATTCGAAACCTGCTGTTCATTTAGACATTTCATGCCACCATGGACTACAGACTCGTGACAGGTTGTACACTAGTTCTCTCTGGAAAATAAAATCTTCTCTTGGAAATGCTGCCAGCACGAGGAAGAAAATGAAAACAAATCAAAATCCATTTAAAAGGAAATCACAACAGAGTCATATTTTTAGCTCGCTATTTCTTAATTGCCATAAAGAGAACAATCAGATAAGGCTTTCAGCTTGTCTGTGCAAGTAAGAGAGAGAGAGAGAGAGAGAGAGAGAGAGAGAGAGAATAAAGCAAAGGGACAGGGAGGGAGTCACGTGCCTTTACTACCATACAATGAGCAACCAACTATTTTCATCCCTCCAGCTCCATCCTTGATTACAATATGGCATCAGTGTGTCATCTGTGTGTTGCATTAGTATTGTGTTTATGCTACCATGTAAGAACCATCTGAGATAAGTGTGGTCGCCTGTGGATATATAGGCCTAGCACATGCCACCATAGAATAGGGGTTCAGTTTATTATATTAAAATATGCAAACTCTAGCCAACCATATTTGTTTATTCCTCACCAGCACAATATATAATATTGATTCTTTTTCTCAGTGTTTTGGACATTCAAACTGATGATAAATCAGCCTGATCTTATGAAAATGCGTCTCTATAGGACGCATTGTGTTTATCGTGCAATTAATACACGAAAATTAGTTTTTACGTGCATATGATACGCAGTTTTCACGTGCATTTCACACCACTAATCCTAACCAAACGTAGCCTACACACGCACACCACACCACTACTACCCATGCGTATCCTGTGCACGTAAAAACTAATTTTCGCGTATTGCATGATAAACCCAATGCGTCATAGAGACGCATTAGTGTGACCGGGTTGGATAAATAGTGGGCTTCCAGCTCTCAAAAAGTGGGCGGTCATCAGAGGTCGATCTGCGTTTTGTTTTGACTTTCTACAAACCTCGTGTTTTGGTTTTCTCTGTCTGTGTTGCGTATACATGAACTGTTGATCTGTACACTTCATCACCTGCTTCTTCCTGGCGTTTGAGTGAGGAAGAAATCCGTTGTGAGCGCATTATTATCTTTAACCCGTTATGACTCTACAGGGCAGCCCAGCCGATGCTTTGCGATGCCGGATGGAAAGTATAAATCGCGCGTGGGGAGAGATGGTGGGGGTGCTAAATGTGATACGACATCCAATGAGCTCAAAATGAAGTCAGTCCTCAGTCGGTCGGCGCGCAGTCCGGCGTAGCCTATATCATGAAACATAGTATTTGGGCTCACAACCCCCTCACACACGCTCCTGACTGTGAGCATTCGAGTAAAGAAGATGCCTCGGGCTATATGGATTCAAAGTATTCTGCGAACCACCATAGTCTTCACAACTTATTGACCGCGTTCTCATATAACCAACCAATTTATCCCGTCTTTATTTACATTATTTTCCTTTCGCATTGCAGCGGAGATGAACGATAATTTGCTTAATAAAGAGGCCTAGAGGAAGTGTTTACTTCGGTGAACGAAAGTAATTAGGATTAAAAGCTTTTCTTAAGCGGACCAATTATGATATGGCGAATGAGGAAGCTGTTCACAAGAGAGAGAAAAAATAATAGCATATCTGATGGATGCACTGATGGGCAAAAGGTCCCGGCAGACTCGTAAATTATCCCTCCTCTGACTGACTGCACTGACCGATGTTAGGCAACATTTATGTATTGTTGAATGTTCATATGCACGACGCATATAGCCGCTCCAAAAGAATCACAATGATTTTTATCCACTAAAAATAACCGGTGTCATTCATTCGGTGCCGGTCGCGCTGTCGGCTGTTTGATTCACTAAAAAGAACCGGCTCATAAGAGTCATTCATTTGGGAATCGAACTGCATTGGTCCCTGTATGTTCCGCGCTGTACATTCAGTAGCGGTGCTGTGGCGCCGCTGAATAGTCAAGAGAGAGCTATTTTAATACGGGCTCGTGTTTGCATCTAATAAGAATAGGCTACACATTTTTAAACCGTTCATGCCTTCGAACGTCACGAAAATTATTCGGTTCCGGTCATATTTTTAAAACTGGACCGGCTCTTGGTTCCCAATCCCAACCCTAGCTGTTACTATAGAGGCATGTTGAGAGGGGCGAGTGGTTTATAGTTGAGGAAGATTTACTATGCGCGTGCCAGACCCCGCCCTCCTAACGGTACGTCATTGGCGAGTAACAGCGAAGGGGAGTCACTCCCCTGCCTACTTTTAATAGCTTTGTCATGTGATGGAAAGCAGTTGTAAGACAGGTGCCCTCGGTTCATTGTCAGTGAGGGGCGCGAGGGAACGAGTGGATTTTCTCTTTTGTCCGTAATTTATTTTTTATTTTTTCGTACCGTCATTCAGTGGCTGGATGGCGTGGGACAGGTGTAATCAGGACTCGGTGTGGAGAGAACTAGAGGTGAGAACTGATGTGCAACTTATTTTTCCAGGGCTGGAACACTTTTTTTTTTTCTTTGAGGAGATGGAGCGCAGTGAACGTCCGAGACTGGCTTCGGTCGTAGTTCCCGTTATGTGAAGTCGACCGTTCTTGTAAGATGCACGGAAGACACGGACGCTCCGAATGCACGGGAATTACGCCGTTGTGAGAAAGTCGAATATGTTGGCAGAAATTGTGTGTGCTGTGATTTATCTGGTGATAGCGAGTGGCTTTTCTCAAGCGGTGTCGGAGTTGGACAGTGACAGGCTGTTTAGGATGTCTTGTCGTGGGGAATTGTTGACATGCCCGTGGATGGAGTGCGCGCTCGCTCGCTGGTAACGCAGGTGATGATGAGACAGGTATCTGCTTCAGTGAGAGCCTAGAGCCACTGCCGATGTGCTGGAATTACTAATATGTACTCGCGTCAGGTATTGTACATTGAAACTTTCCTATCAGAAAACAGATACAGTCTCGAAGAAGGCTTATTTGCATGCATGCGGAGCGCGTGCTGGATTATTGGAGAATGCGCAGGAAATCGGGGTTCGGCAAAAAGCTGCTGAACCTCGTTTACTTTGTATTTAGCAAGACTTCATTGCAAGGTTAAGTGTTGCTCCAGTGCAATCAATAACGATTGCAGCTGTGTATGATAGGTTAGGTGAATCATTAAAACATTGTTCGATACATTTTAGATTTGTTTTAAACACATGTTAGGCTACTATGTTTCGCTCGGCGAAATGTAAGATAACGACAATATAACGACGCACTTTCATGTAGTCTGCATTAGCTACGTTATGATTTATTTCTATCTATCTATCTATCTATCTATCTATCTATCTATCTATCTATCTATCTATCTATCTATCTATCATGTATTGGTTTATTCATAAAGCAGTGTTTATTCAGTAACTTTTTTACTCACTATAGCCTATTTTATATCGCTGCGCTGATAGCACCTGTCTACGTTGCATATGCACGTGCGCTATTGTTATTTTCGTTTTAAAAGGTTAGTTAAGTGTCTCAGTCGGAGCATAAATCCATCTAAACACAATCAGCAAATTGCTTCTCGTTTCCAATTCTAATCATATCAGTTCCAACACAAGTAGCTACTCTCTCCCTCTCTCTCTCTCTCTCTCTCTCTCTCTCTCTGTGCATGTGCTCGTGATTAAGCGTGAGCGTGTCCGTATTTTTTAGAGGATAAAGGGGGAGAAGGCTTTCAACAAGGTGCCGAGGCAGAAGCATCTGATGCATGTGATTGTATCTTATTTTATCATTAACCTAACCTACAAATGTGTGTAACCGGTTTCCCCGGCGTCTATAAATCTGTGACAGCGGAAGGAGGGGATTTGTGTCTTAAATAGATCTAAATCGGATACCGATGATCAAGTGTGAGATTCTTCTTTGATTTCAGATTACTTATTGCCGATTGCTTGTTGTGATGTTACATTTGTGTCAGTATTACCGAGGAAAAAAAGCAGAGTTATGCGATTTGGGACGCAGTATCAGTAGTTAACGCGCGCTGGTGGAATCCTTTCGACAATCGTGCAAAATAAACATTTGACTGTTCACGAAAAGCATCACTCTACAGCACCCTCCGCCGTCTGTCAAAACTATACACACACCTGTGCGCACGCACAGCTCCCACTTCGCCTCTATTTTACTCACAACATACTCACTGATATGAAGTACAGTATTCTGACCAATCAGAGGGCGTGGCTGTCGCGCTCTTCCCTACGACGGACCGCCCCTCCCCTCTCGCAACCAATCACAGAATTATTTGTTTTCTGGTTGGTTATGTTGTTGTGGTTTCTTAGATGCAGCAAACGCGTCTAAATATGATGTTTGGTTAGATTTATGTTCCTCTCATTTGGTTCATAATATGTCTAACTCCTCTATTTCAGGATAATGAAACCCAAATGAGTAGGCTGCTGGATATTAAATTCAGCAGTGAATGAAGTAGCTTTTTCATGTTACTTACACAGGTGTCAATTTCGTAGGTAGGTTACACTCCCTATGAATCAAATAAAGGACGAGTTATTGGTCGATAGCTACATCAGTCACACACTGTGCAAATAGACAGGTGCACATTTTTAAGATATTATGGCATGATGTGGTGCAACTTAACTTGTCAGTTTTTCTTATAAAGACTTTAAGTCTGTGTGTAGGCTACAGTGATTCACTTTTCTGATGCTCAAATTTGTTTTATAAAAATGTAATGTTTTGCTTTCAATGTTTCACACAATTAATTTTTAGCATGTAATGCTCAATGAAAAAAACGGGGTAGGTTTTGGAGCTATACTCCATATCTCTTTTAAAACATTGCCCCATCTTGAATGCTAAATTGTCTTAAATGCCATATATCGAGGACATTTCATTAATACATAATGTCAGATTTAGAGATACTGTAAAAATGCAAAAAAGTAAACAAGTATGTCTCATTTTCAAGAATCTAATCATTTATAAGTATTATTATGCATGGTGTGTTAGAACATGATAAAGCATCATTGCCTTAGTTTATTTATTGGATTAAAAAGTCAACAACAATAACAATATAGTTTTTAGTTTAAGTAAATAAATAAATGAAAGCTATATGGGAAAGAAATAGGTTTACAAGCTTATTCCAGGAACATGTTTATGGAGACTGCTTTCAATATACAAGGTGTTGTAATGCCTTTAGCCTACTGAATGATTTGTTGATCCCACCAACAGCAATGTGATAGTTTATGTTTTTTGTTTGTTTGTTTGTTTTTGTAATTTGCAAAGTTATAGAGTAAATACAAAATGTTAACCAACAGTAAAACACGTAGAATCCCATTTGAACAATTCTACTATCACTGTAACTGGCCCAAGCCATGAAATATGTGGATATTTTGGAAACTAAGCGCTCATTTCTACATAAACACTTAATGAAGATGTTTAACATCTTGGCAAATATGTGCTCAACAATCTCTTCTCTTTTCCAGTGTGCTGCCTTGGTTGGTGAAGACCAGCCCCTTTGCCCTGACCTGCCTGAACTTGACCTCTCTGAGCTGGATGTCAGTGACCTCGATGCAGATACCTTTCTGGGAGGACTCAAGTGGTACAGCGACCAATCAGAAATCATTTCCAGTCAATATGGCAATGAAGCATCAAACCTGTTTGAGGTAAAGAGGGTCATTGTGCTACGATGTTTTTCTTATCTGATCATGCATGCTTGTCTCTTGTAAATCTAGATATGATTCTAGCCTCATGCAGTTTATTGTGGGAGATTATAACTGTGAGTGTGGAATTCTTCAAAATATGGGCTTGTCAATCAGTGCTGTTTATTAGTTAATAACAGAGAGTTAATTAGTTAATAACTCATTGGGAATGAGAATTCACCCATGTTGTCTGACAATTGGGGTAAGGTATCATGATAAGCTCCCAACCTTTGTCCAGTACTTAAGGTCAGTGTTTGTACCTTTTAGTACAATCTTGGGCCCGAAGCACTATTTATGGCTGTTTATATGCACATTCCTCTTGATGTTCCAGAGTAATGGTCAGTTATAATAGAGTGCTACAGTGTGTTTTCCCACTTTTTCAGCGACCTTTGTTTAGGTCAAAGTCTTTGTTTAGGAATTTTAAGGCATGACCAACCAGCTAGGTAAATCACAACATCACAAACTTTGATCTGAAGCAAAAAATATATATATTTGAAAATCAGACAAAAAGACAAAAGGTACAAGAACTGCACATGACGCATTGGAAATGACATGATCAAATTAAAATGATGCATACTAATATTTAAGCAATTTGAGAGCTTTATTCATTTGCAGTGCTTCATGGGAGCGGTTGGGTGCTAAAATATTATTTTGGTGTGATTTGTTTGTTGCGGTTTTCTGATTAGTGGAGATTTCAATGTAGGTAATATATAATTGCACTGTTGAACATAATCTTAAAAAAAAAAAAAAAGTTGACAGCTTCAACAAAAGTATATACATTTTACCTCATAGCTCACAGGTATGTTTTTAAAGGTTTATAAGTACAAAATGAATTCCCCTATGCCTATGGAGAAAATGATTGACATTTTGTGCAAATTGATGGAGCAAATATGCATATTATGCATACTAATATTTAAGCAGTTTTGGAGCATAGGGAAACTGACTCTATCACAGTGCTTCATGGGACTGGGTGGGGGCCAAAGGGTTCTTTTGGTGCGATTTTCTTGTTGCAATTTTCTGATTGGTGGAGATTTCTTTGCACAATCATTGGTGATGTAGTTTTCACCAGAAATTCCACTGCTAAACAATCATTTTGCTTCAACAAAAGCATATAACTTGTACCTTATATCTTACAGGTCTGTCTTTAAAGATGTATAAGTTCCAAATCAATTTCCTTATGGAGAAAATGAATAACATTTTTACTTATAGAAACCCGACTGTTGCACTCTGGTGGTGATAATGTACTCCCAGTGAACAAATCAGAAATCATTCAACTTAGTCACTAACACTGTTGTAGTTTATTTTAATTATACAACTGGTCTCATACCTGAAACATTACCATAATCTAGATGGTCCATTTTTAACCGGCTTGCTCCTGCCCCGGGTTGTCATGTTGAAAAAGAGAAGAGGTAAAACTTTAAACCTGTTGGACACTTGCACTTCTTCGTCACTGACAAAGAAAGCAAAGTCCACAGGAAAAGAAACGAGGCGGCTAAAACAAAGCAGTACTGGCCCTGGCTAGTTCATTGTCTTATCTGGGAAGATAGAGAAGAGAAATGATAACGCTGCATTGCTTTGAGTGCTGGCAAATATAGCGCTGGGTCTGTTGCGTGTTTTGGGGTTTTGTGTCATGGTGTGATAGGGAATTCTTCTACATTCCTATCCTGGTGAGAGAATGATTTTATGGGGCCCACAATTACAAGTCCCAAGGAACCGGATACAAAATTAATACTGTGTGTGTGTGTATGATAATTGACATGTTAATAATTTACATGAATTACTGCTACTGTGATAGAAGCATTTTGGAAATTTGTATAGATATAGAATATTTTTGACCGTTTCCTCTTTTTTTGTATACCCTCATTGTCTGATTTAAAATGTTAGTGGCGATGGAATAAGCACAAGGTGCTAAAGCAGCTGATCCTAGTTCAGTGAGATGGGACATGAGGTGTCAATAGTGATGAATGTGTGCATTGTATATGCATTTCCAATAGTAGCCTATGTGGGTCAGTACAGTGCCCAAGAGCAGAGTGAAGACAGGTTAATGAATGGCCAGCTCTTGTGTAAAGCTAGTTGGCAGAACTTTTTCGTCCTCTCTCTGCACTCACTCAAACCCCTGGCAATGTTTTCTTAACCTGTCCGACTGCAGTGTAGTTAATGGGTGGCCTGGTGAGTCCTCTGATGTCACACAACAAGCAGGCCACACAGAGGATATAGAGACTCACTCAACGCGCCTGTACTGTTTAGGGTCTGAGAAAGAACAAGGCCATTTTAATAATCTAAAAAAGTTTATATGCAGATTAAAGTTAGGGTATGTTTACACGACAACGATATGCTTAAAACGGAGAAGTTTTAACGACACCATTGACGACACCATTGTCAAAACGATCCCCATTCAAACGGATTTGCAAAAACAACTAAAAATGCTGTATTCTGCTGCCAGGCCCTTAGATGGCGAATAAACACTATGGATTGAACACGTAATACGCATGTGCACGTCGCGACGTCATCGTCTTCAGATATTCGCGTTTTTGTTGTTTACAAGGAAACCGTTTTCAAAAACCTGCACTTCGAAACCCGTTTTCAAAAGTTTGTGTTTTCAGGCACCCAAAACGCTGTTGTCGTGTAAATGAACAGCCAAAAAACATAAAAAGTTGTACGCTTTTATTTAAAAATGGTGTTGTGTAAACAGCCCCTTTAATTCAAGCAGGGATCTCCCAACACTGCTCCTGAAGAGCTTCTTTCCTGCAGACTTCAGTTCCATCCCTGCTCCAACACTCCTGCCTGTAATTTCCAAGTAACCCTGAACACCTTGATTAGTTGGTTCTGGTGTATTTGATTTGGGGCTGGAGCTGAACTCTGCAGAATGGTAGCTCTGGAGCAGGCTGTGTCCAAAAGCTTATAAATGCTGCCTTTGGAGGATGTAGGAACTAAGGCATCAAGGCACGTCCAAATCCAATGTTAGCTTTACACCCTGTCGTCTGAGATACCTTCATCTGTGGTGTTTTTCCCAAAAGCATTGTTAGCAAACTATGGTCGCGTGTTCCGTCGTTATCAGCATAGTTCAACGAGTCGGTGTTTCCCGAAACCATAGTTCTAACGAACATTCGCAAAAAGCATCGCAAAGACGTGTGTTTGGAACGACAGCTCTCGAACTGTGGTTGGAAACATAGTTTTTTGTTTGTATGACACATTGTATGCCAAATTAGCAAGCTGACATTCAGTACAATCTGTATATTTTATTTAGAATACATACAAATGTAATTTACGTCTTTTAGTTTGCTTATACATTTAAAGCGTAGTTTTTTAAGAGTGCGCATGTGCATACGTGCTCTAGTAGCCTTCTCAAGAACGAGCCTAGATTGAATCTGGAAATAAAGCTAAATAACTGAGGAAATGGGACAACCACCACTCAAAACCAAAATAAACAGTGTTCCAACCAATCACCG
Source organism: Semotilus atromaculatus (assembly GCA_031834385.1). Taxonomy (NCBI): domain Eukaryota; kingdom Metazoa; phylum Chordata; class Actinopteri; order Cypriniformes; family Leuciscidae; genus Semotilus; species Semotilus atromaculatus. The sequence continues at coordinate 11,446,169 of JAULUF010000004.1, forward strand.
ACAGGGGCGGGTGTTGCTCTGTCCAGCCGTGCACGAGCTCAAAACCTCACATCACCCGCTCCTGTCGGTGATTGGTTGGAACACTTTGTTTTGGTTTTGAGTGGTGGTTGTACCCATTTGTTTTTGTGTGCAGATCTCAGAGCCTAGGCTGCATACAGAGACGCGGTTTTTGGACGGCATGCTTATGGGGCGGGCAGCAGCTAGCGGATCGTTAGGAAAGATTAGACATTTATTTTTGGGCCTGAAATCACTGATACAACCTTTAACCAACGTGGTTAAACAACCAAATTGCGACAATATGGTTTGACTATCTACTTGATTTCTTCAACGATGCATTGTACTATAGTAGTTAAGTGAGTTACGTCATTGTACGGGAAACACACCCCTGATGCATTTTTGAAGGCAGCATAAAAGTGTCCTTCGCTGCCTTTGATATCCCACAATCCAGTGCTTCCTATCCTATGACAGTTGAGCTAGAAAAATAAAGACGGCGTCTGAACGTTGCGGTTGGTGGTCAGTTTGTGTAAATGTACATTTTTGACCAACCATTTTGATGTCATTTCTAGCGAGAAATTACTATTGTAGTAATTCAATATTTGCTTAGTTATCATCAAAGCTCGCTTTGCTGCAGATAAACCGTCACGCTGCAGCTGAAATCAGTTTTGTGAGGTATACCTTTGTGCGCAAACGCTTCCTGCAAAGTCAGCTGCCTAAGTTTTCAGACTTTTATTGAGTATCATATTTATGTCAGGCACTTATGACTCCTATGATGTAGGACATGGAGCCTATACTCAAGGAGGAAAAACATCTGAGCAAAACTGAGAAAAAATATGCAATTTTAAGGCTGATAATGATATGGCAGAAAATAAGATGAAATTCAGACCACGTACATAAAATGCATATACTCTATTATCTCCAATAGTATGTCTCTGTAAGATGATATTAAAATGCTTATTTTTATGACCAAAGCTCTGTAGTTTTTATTGTGGGATGCAAAACATACAGGTGTAAAATTGTATGTATTTCAGTAACTTAAATTAAAAGGTGAAACTAATATATTAAGTATATAGAACTATAGAAATATGCATGATTATACTTTTCACAGGGCCGACATTTCTGTATTTAAAATCTTTTTTTATTGATTTCATGTAATATTCAAATTTTCTGAGATTTTGAATTTGGGGTTTTCATAAGCTGGAAGGCATAATCATCAAAATTAGAACTTTTTCACAATATTCAAATTTTTCGAGTTTCACCTGAATAATGCAGTGCAGTACAATGATGATTGAGAGATGAACAAATAAATATTCCTCAAAGTGGCTTCAATCCAGTAAATGTTCATCTTGAAATATTACTAACAAAATAAAAGTTATTTTTATATGTACTTTTATATTTTAATTTCACGTGCCACAACCTGAATGGGGGACGTTTTTTACAATTATACTAAAAGGCCTTGTTACGTGCTAAAAAATGCATAAACTATTGTAAAGAAAAATGATTACACACTATCAATCAGACGATAGGCATATATTAGATTGTGTAAACAGGTTTTTCAGCAAAGTTTTGATTATGGTGTTAATTTAGAGGAATTAGAAATTTGCATATCAAATATTATACAGACACATGGCATGTGCATTTAAAAACACGTTTGCATGCGACACAAAGCTTTTCTCACTAATGATTCATTATTTCACGTCTTCCTCTTTCCTGACATTTCGTACATGATGTTCCATTATTGCAGGGCCGTGTGGGGCAAGCCGGCAGGCAGATGAGAGTGAGCGATAGCAGCGGGCAGGGAAACGCAGCCTAGAGATTTTGTGTGACGTGACGGCTTATGCCTTTCAGTGGCAGTTCAGCCCTAGTTATCAAGCCCATCTCAGGGGCTAAAATGGATCTCTGGAGGTGGGGGCCGACAGGCAGCTCGCTTTGCCCCAGGGAAAGGGCCTGACAGCACGGTCAGCCTGTCACCGGCAGCCCCTCTCTCGGGAACAGGGCCGTGGGGAGGATAGAAGCACTCACTCAGACATGTAAAACCATGTTTTGAGTCAAATACATTTGCTCTTTTAAGCATTATAGTTGAAAGTGTAGGGCTGCTACATTTGTATTGAGCCGATTGTATCCACTAAATGGAACATTTAGTTCTCATGCATAGTGATAAATGTGAAACTGTCCACAAGTTTATCATACAGGATGTTATCTTACCTTTTTTTCAGGAATTTTAAAAGCAAAATCACATTAGATAGCGTTTTTTAGGATATTTTTAACACATTTCATGGCAGATGCTTTAGTATCAGGCTGCTGTGACCGATATTGTAGCTTTTATGCTCCCAAAACAGTGCTATGGTGGTACAGTGAAGATAACGTCATAAATGTCATTAACACCATGGTACTGATAGATTACCATATTTACATACTGTACCATGTTATGTATTTTTATTCAACTTAGGCTAATTGGAAAAACGTGTCTGTGGTGACATTTTTGCTAAATAATTATGTTGCTTCTTGCTCGGTTCATGACACTTTCAAAGGGAAATGTCCAATTGATTGGCACTAAAAGCTTGTTTAGTTTTATCCGAAAATAGACGTGAATCTAGCAATGTTTAAATGTTTTTATTATGTTGGTTGCTTGTACGTATTGTACAGTGTACAAATGTACAGTGAGTGGCGCTAAAAGGTTATAATGCTCTATTGCGTTTGGAAATAACGCACCAACTAAACTAAATCTTAAACCGATAGTGTTAACCAAAGAAAAAATAAGATAAAATGCATTTGTTTTAGCTTACCTCAAGGGCATCCAAGATGTAGGTGTCTTTGTTTCCGCAGTAGTTTCAATTTTGATATTTTTAGGTCAAACCGTTGTTGTCTGTCAGTCATATAATGCAGGTCTATGGTCACCACCTCAAAGAGCATGGACAGAGAAGTCCATGATTTAAACATGATTTAATGACTCGTAAATGTAAGTACACATAATTTGGACTTCTCTGTGCATGCTCTTTGAGGTGGTGACCATAGACCTGCATTATATGACTGACAGACAAGAACGGTTTGATCTAAAAATATCCAAATTGAAACTACTGCGGAAACAAAGACACCTACATCTTGGATGCCCTTGAGGTAAGCTAAAACATACCAAAAATTTATTTCAAAGTGAACTATCCCTTTAAACCATTTTGCATTCTGTTAGTGCAGAAGAGTGAATAATCAAACGAAATATAAGGATTTGCATTAAGGCGTTAAGTTGGCTTGATGAGTAAGAAAAAAAGAAAAAAAAAACTTCATATATAAAGTGTTTAAGCCTTTGCCAGCAAACATGTAGTCAAATTTCAGAATAACTGATCCATTTTCAGCCAATAGTTCAATGTAATTCAAGCTGTTCTCTGACTAAAATATGTTATAGAGTCTTATATAGCCTTCATTTGATAAACAGATGACTGGAGTGTAACATGCTGTCTTTTTGACGGCCTTTAGCTCTGAATCCTAGCAAGAGTTCTCACTGTTCTATCCACTGCATGGACAATGTGTGGAATGGAACACTCCCTGACTCCAAGTGATTGCCGCAGCCATTTATTTGAAGGGCACTTGACAGCTAGTCAAAATAACTCTCTATTTAAGCCTGTACTGTATTAGGTCATCCAATAAGGGCTGTGTGGTCGGGTTGTGTGATGTTTATATCCAAACATGAATCTATGCTGCCAAGAAGTGTTTGGAATTACAACTTGGTTGTGGGGTGAAAGCACTGGCAGTGCTTTGAAAGGTGAGTGCAGTTACCGATGACCGGTCAAAATTTTGACCAGACTTTGACCTAGCTATAACTGGTGAGCCAAAGTGTGTGTGGACGTCTAAGTGTGAAAGCGACTGCGCAGATTAATTGCTGAAATAAATCAAGCACACTCAAGTACACACATTCACTAACACATAAACGCATCCATGTAAACAGGTCCTATTTGCTTCTTGCTTGTCTAGTAATTTGTAAATCTATCAAACAGGAATCTAGAGCAACAGCACGGAACCGTGATTGATAAAAATCGGCCAAATGTACTGTAGGCCTACATCTCTCAGAAGACAGAAAAATGCTCACAAGCATATCCACGCCAAGACACACACGCACATGGTGTTAACGGTGACTGCTGATGGTTTCGCATTTTTAATTTGCAAATTTATGCTGACATTTGAAAACACACCATCAGTTTAGCTGCACAAGTTCAGCTGGGCCAAGCATATTATCATTTTGTGCTGTATAATATGATTTCCTCAAGTGAACACTTACATGCACGCGCATTCACACGCATGCACCACACTTTGACTTATCTTCCGACCGTGCCTATCGAAACGAAGATGTTTTGCATGTTGTTTGGTTTCAGCCTCCTCAAAAGCACCACTAAAGCTTCTTTTGTCATGTTGTGTCCAGTGTTATTTTAGAATTATTTATGTATTTTAATTTTAGTTGAAGTCTTAGTTATTTTGTTGTGCTTTTGTCATTTTTTTATCATTCATCTATCTTATTTTATTTGTATTTAAATTTTAGTAATTTTATTAGGCTTCAACTTATTTATATCAATTACTTGCCAGGGTAACATTTACAATTTCTGTTTAAGTTTTTTAGGTTTTATTAGCCAATTCATTAGCTCCTTTAGGCAAATAACTTGAAGTAAATAGTTTGAGTTACCAAAAAACCACACTGGTTTTGTCAATTTTCAATTTATGGTTGTTTAGGATGTTTAGTCAGTTGAGAACTAAATTAATTATGTTGCTTCAGAGTGAATCTGAATGGTTTAGTGCAGTGGTTCCCAATCTTGGTCCCGCAGCACTGCACATTTGATGGTACGTTTGCATGACAACGATATGCTTAAAATGGAGAAGTTTTATCTTTGAGATCTCTGCATTCATACAGACGACACCATTGTCAAAACAATCCCCATTCACACGGATCCACGAAAACGGCTAAAAACCCTGTATTCTGCTGCCAGGCCATTAGATGGCGATTAAACACTATAGATTGAACATGTAATACGCATGTGCATGACGTCATCGTTTTCACAGATTCACGGTTTTATTGTTTTTCAGGCACCCAAAACGCTGTTGTCGTGTAAACGAACGGCCAAAACGCACAAAAAGTTTGACCTTTTTAGTTGAAAATGGTGTCTTGTAAACAGCCCTTTTCGTTGTCTCCCTTTAAATCAAACACATCAGATTCAATTAATCAGCTCATTAATAAAGACTCCAAGGCTGAATCTGAAATCACCCCCTATACCCTCAAGTATGGCATTATTTGAGGGGACAGCCATTCGTAGTGGTGTCGGAATCCCTATAGCGGACGATATTGAGTGTACTCAAGTGTACAGCCGATGTACGTTCAAAGGCTGTCCGAATTCTTTCACTCGTTTTCATTCACTCATTCAAGTGAACTGTATTATTGTACTAACATAGGGAATAGTGATTAAGGGTTTAGGGGGCGATTTCGGATTCAGCCCAAGAACAGTGGTCTCAAACTCAGCTCCTGGAGGACCACAGGGCCCTGCCGAGTTTAGCTCCAACCAGCTCCAACTCACCTGCTTAAAAGTTTCTAGTAATCCTGAAGCCCTCGATTAGCTGGATCAGGTGTGTTTAATTTGGGTTGGAGCAAAACTATGCAAGGCTGTTGCTCTCCAGGACTGACATTGGCCACCCCTGCTCCAAGACTTCAAATATGTATGTTAGAATAGATAAGAGAGTTCACATGTCTGATGTCTGTTGTGGGTACTCCAGGATCAGGATTTGAAACCATTGGTTCAGTTAATTTCACTGGTTATATCTCTCATTTTGCATGAACCAGTTATATTTAAAGGGGTCATGACATGTTTTTTTTCTTTTGTTTTATTGTTCCCTTAGGTGCAATTATAGTATTACTATAGTTTTTTGTATAAAAAAAACTTTTAAAATGTAGTTATTTATGACCTTTTCCCACCCTGTTTCTCACCTCTGATTCAAACAGTCTGTTTTGGAGGTGTTTCCCCTTTAAGAGTTCAGTGTTAACGCCCACTGTTATGATTGGCTAACGTCAGTGCTGCTTATGCATAAATTATTAACGTTAATAATTTTTTTATCCCATGTAGGCTACACAATGCTCCACCATGTGAAACTTCGGTCTTCCGATCTTTTACCATCGTGTCAATTCTCACTTGATTTTGATTCATATGCGCGAGGGAGAGAGAGAGCAGTTTGAAGACGCGCATGCTGTCGTGGCGCTCTCTCTCTCTCTCTCTCTCTCTCTGCTCATTCTTTCAGTAACATGCGCCCTGTCACTCTCATCTACATCACTCACCGATCAAGTAAAGCTTTGGCGCGCTGCATATGCTGCAAATAAACTGCATCCAACTGCTTTCCCTGACGTCTGGATCGTTCGGCAGCGTATTCAAACATGTTGTTTGTCCACAGCAGGAACAGCACATCTGCGTGGCATCGCAGTCATCTTGAAACAGACCCACTCGCTGCACGTCGACTGAACACATGTGGGCGAGGGCCACGTGACAACGATGCGATGATGCGAAATGAGGCGTAGTTGTCCTGCGCTGGAGGCGGTCATATGCAAACGACTGGTGCGTCACTTCGTACCGTGACGTCACTAAGTTCAAAGGATCTAGAACGAGCTGTATTTAGAGCTTGATTAAATAAATGGTTCGTTTATAATGGGGAGGACGCCTTAAGCTATGAAACTTGCAGGAGGTTTTAATAGTACAAAGACCTCTTAAATAGCAAAAGATCAAGGCAAATTTGGTTTCTCATGCCATGACCCCTTTAAGTAGATGACATGGCTCCATCTTGCTCCCAGAGTGCCACCTTCCTCCAACACACCTGCCTGGAGGTTTATAGTAATCCTGAAGACCTTGATCAGCTAGCTAAGGTGTGTTTAATTAGGGTTGGAGTTGAGCTCAGCAGGATGCCGGATTGGACATCTCTAGTATAAGTAGTATTTTCCTGGAATGATAATGTCTATGAGAGGAGTGGCACTGGGCAATGCAGATAATTGCTTAGGGCTGTTTCAGCACACTTTTGGAGTGTTTGACTCCTGGTGTTTCTCATATGCATAGAATTATTATTTTTTTATTATTTTTTAAGAGAGTTGGACAATTTTGCAGTCGTACCAGGCCGACCACTTGGTTGCAATGGTTGCGAAATGCAACAGAGCCCTGTCATCAATAAGAAACCTCTGAAGTTTTGATGGAGAAGTTTGTCAAACAACCGTAGAGAGAGTCTGAATTCCAGTGGGCATAAGCAAATTTATTCACTTTGCAATGAAGGGAGGGGAAAGCAAGGGAGTGCAAGGAGGAGGGAAAGAGGAGGGAGGGTAACATCACTTGCAGTTGGAAAATAGTCCCCGCAGGGCATGTTTGGAGAAGCACAAGTTAACATAAAGCTTGTTGCTCGGCTTACTTGCGTACTCTTGCATTCTGCTTCTTTCCCAGGCTCTGGTTTCCTGTCCTGTATTCATTTCCATGCTTCTGTCATCCTTCTCTGTCCATACACACATCTTTTATTCTTTTATGCTTGCTTTCCCATCTCTTGCTCTCTAAAGTGGTGGTTGCATGTGGGATCTTTCTTCAGGCCTGTAGCCTCAGCTGATCTTCATTCTTAGCCACCTGATGCTCATCACAGAGCCAATTTAACACCCCACACACATCTGTGAGGGAGAGAGTATGGGGGGAATTTGTTGCCAAGAGAAATGGAAGTCTGTGTGTGGAAAAGAAAGAGCAAATATTTTTTTTTAATTAAATGTTGTGCCTGTTATTGGCATGTGTGTGTATATATATATATATATATATATAAAACATAAACTTTCATGAAATTTTGTTAATGTGATTCGACTGAAATCATTGACCGAAATGGTGACGTTTGTTTAGCGTTTATCGAGTTTTCTGCCGTGTTTGACTGTGTCAACGTCTGTTTCGTGCACACATTAATCTGTCAATCATTATGTCCATTTTTCATTTACATTCAATGTCCATAGTTCATGAGTCAACTCGAAGATAGAAATATCATGAAATAAATTAGCTTAATTGATTATTGAATAATTCTGGATTGTTTGCTAAATTCAAACATTAATTTCGGTTTCTGACAAAAATACTTTTGGTGCATCTTAGTATAAATTACATTGTTGGTTCTGTTGATATTCAGGTGAACCGAGCACAAACTTACATTGGTCATTCACTGAAGTCATAACGTTTGAAATCCAATGCCTTCTAAAAGTATATATATATACATACAATACAATATATATATATATTTTTTTGCTGGACGAAAATTACTTTCATTGAGGAGGGAGAGTCTGAATTAATAACTGCAAATATCACTTACTGCATTCATATCTATTGCTGCATGTTGATAAAGTGCAAAAACACACAGAAAACACTCACACTCTCGCACACTCTTTTTCTCTAAATTTATCTTGACACAGAATTGCTCAGTTATTTTAGTCGAGTATGAAATGCACCTTGTTTTAGCGCAATGCTTGATTGACAGGTGAGTAGGAGGTATTTTCTGGAGCATATGAGGATGGATTACACAAATGCAATATTGTCGTATTCATTTCAGACTGCCTCTGAGTGAACCGAACATATTTGAAGTACTTTGGAGTACCATGTAAATATGGTATATGAAGTGCCATGGCATATGCTGGATCAAAGTATTACCGTGCTTGATAAATACAATATTTCTGACTGTCATCTTCATGTTGTAGACACATCTGATTATACATTTTATCTAATTCCTTCACCGACATGAATTACCTTAAGCTTTGATCTTAACACATATCTCATGTGTTTGTTTGTGTGTGGGCCTACAGCATGATCGTAATGGCTGTTACAAGGTTTTTGCTTGCTTTGCTCTGGGACACACTATGTTCTGCCAGTTGAGTGTCATCTGATGGCTGCTACCCAGAACTGAAGCACCACAGGTGGTGTCACACATGAGACCATTTTTCCATGTCTGGGGACAAGTTATACATGGGGTTTTCCTTGGACATGGTGTTCAGCCTCTTAACTCCTTTTTTATGAGACTGGCTTAGACAGCTTGGTGGAAGTTGTACTGATCTGGTGCCAAAATTCATCCCGGTCCTGATAAATATCCTACATCGACAGTACAACCAGTATTGGTACAGGGGGGCTAAAGGCGCCTCGGGGTAAAAAGGTGCCCATGATTTGATTTTTTCTCTAAACCACTAGATGGCACAAAAACTTGCCGCAGCACTATTAAAAACATCCGCTTTTCAAGATGCTTGTAGAAATTTGGCTGAATGGTCTTCTTAATAACTTCCAGTTTTGTTCAAGGTATTTAAAGCAACAGTTTTTCAATAACAGAAGAACATGTAAAAGTATGGTATTTGGGGTAAAAAGCACCCCTGCTGTTGACACAATAATTAACATGATTAACACAATAATTAACATAAGAAATAGCTGGCTTACTTTTATATGTGTTGACGTGACATGGTTAGATTCAAATGGTAAAAATCATGTATTAAGTTTGGTGTTCACCTTAGAGATAATCACCATATTTATAATGAAAGCATCATATTTAAAAATATTTTATTAATCATATCATGTAATAAAATATAATTTATTGTTAGTACTGTAAATATATATTGAATTATTATGGGATCTCCTTCAATGCTTTCAGAATCTTTACTTTTTTTTAAATATATTTTTGTATTAACATATTTTAATGACAGTATATTTATTTAACAAAAAATATATTTTTTAATTTTCATAAGAAAAAATAGTACAAACTTTGTTAAAGTGATTGTTTTGACAAGTATTAACTCATTCACTTTAAGATGGCTATAGACACATTAACTTATGTTGGCTAAAGTATTTCAATCAATATTGTGTGCCTTTTGTATAAGCCCACACCACCTCATATATTTATACTATTTTTAAACAAAATAAACCAATTTTATGATTTATTTTCACACAAAAATCTGTTGCTCCATAAATATAAACATATTCTTTCTGCAATCACACATTATGGGGAGTAGTGAATAGCACATTTAGGGTGAGCTTTTAGCCCGGTTGTACCCTATCTGAGGATTTAATGGTGGCTTTTATTATCCTGATAATTGTGACAATATATTAATAAAATAATATGTGACAATATACATTTCTGACAGATTTAATTCATCATCAAATATGGTAATGGCGCATCAAATACGGTAAACCCAGAAGGTCACACATTTGAGCTTGCTTGTTTATTATTTATTACTAATCATTTAATTAAAAATAAAATATATTATTTAATAACACGCAATATTTAAAACTGTTCAAATGTATCCTATGTGTCTAACATGATTCTGTATTTTTAGCAAAAGCAGAATAACGCACAGATCTGTTCTGGTGTCACCATTGTCTTGTACTTAAGGTAGAAGGACCAAGTCTATTCCTGATTTAGTACCAAATTTATCATTTTAATGAACAGCACTTTGGTTAACTGTTTAGAATTAATCATAAAAAAAAAAAAAGGTTTTGGCTTTGTTTAAAGTATTGTGAGATCAGTTTTGTCTATCAAACCGACTTGAGTATTATTGTTACACCCCAACTGATATTTTGAATGGCCGTAGGTGCTATCAACATAAGCTCCACAGTGTTGTGTGCATTGACATACAAAAGCATCCACACACACACGCGCACGCACGCACGCACGCACGCACAGACTCGCCCTGTGTAATATTCACATTTTGTAACGTGTCACCAGTCGTAAGTGCGGGATAGCCATTGTGGGCTATTTTTAGTCTAGGACGGTAATCTCTTCTAAGAGCCTTTCAGGGCCCGTCTCTTTCTAACCTGGCCGGAAATGCTAAGCCAATAAGCCTCAGGCGTCTGGCTCAACTCGAGGCCAGGAGAGAAAGTGAGTCCCAGTACAGGCGTTTCCTGGATTATTTAATACTTCAGCATCGCAGGGAGGGGGAGTTTGAATCTCTGAATTCCAGGAATGCTGGTTCTTTTAGGGCTTATGCACTGCAGGGTACAGAGTGTTTTGGACATAGCTTAGTGGCGTCACACTGCACAATTTCATGGAGTGGGTAAATTAACAAACAAATGCTAAATTTCTGCAATGAGGACTGAGCTGAATGGGTGCATTGTAGACTTGCATGGGCACCTTTTAATAACTCTGTTTGCAAGGTAAAATGAACCACTGTAACATATATTCCTAACAGTTGCCATGAGACCAGTTTGAAAACTCACCAGGTTTTTTCCAGTCTCATTCCTCCATCCATCTGTAGTTTATCAGTGATATAAAGTGTGAACATATATTTTGAGCAGCTGTGAGTGATGCATCCTTGTCACTTTTTGTATGGTTAAAAGATGTAATTCAGTGCTGTACACAAATATTATTATTTGTATGTGCACAAAAATGTCATTTTGGTTGGTGGTTTAATTTGTGGCCCAGGCCAAGCCATACGAAGAGTTCAGATGCAAAAGCCTCTATGTGCCATCTGAAATTTTCTTCTAGAATGATCATTTTTATCAAGCATGTTTATTTAAGTTCAATAATTTCACTTAAATGACAATTAATAGGTAATTTTCATAGCCATTTAAGTGAAATTACTGAACTTAAATATACGAGCTTGATAAAAATGATCATTCTAGAAGAAAATTTCAGATGGCACTTTTGCATCTGAACTCTTCATACCTTTTAAATGTTTACATGAATGCATATACACATAGTGCCTCCAAAAGTTTAGAAATGCTCTAAGCAATACGAGCATAAGTCCTTATCATCTCTTGGCGTGCATGCATTTTGAAGACATTTGTAATTATACTTGAAGACCAGCAGATGATTACATAATAATGGCAATATAGACATATCTTGAAGGAGGCAATAACACAAGAAATGCTAGCAATACGAAGTTTCAAAACATTGTCCAGAATAAAGATCATAATAGCGCTAGTATTTTTTCTAGGTACTGGATTTATTCATTCATTGCAAAGTGATGATCTGGATTTATGCTGATATTGTCCAATATTTGGATTATACAATGCCATTTAAAAGTTTAGGATCAGTACGATTTTTTGTTTTGTTTTTTAAAGAAGTATTTTCCGCTCACCAAGGTTGCATTTATTTGATCCAAAATACAGTAAAAGGCTGTAATATTGTGAAATATTATTACAATATAAAATAACTGTTCTGTTTGAATTTATTTCATTTCAATATGCTGTGCCGGTAAACTTTAAAGTAAAAGTAGCACCGGTGGTTTTTTTGTATTTGAACCACACCAGTGAACCACAAAGCGTTGTTTACAAAAGAAATAATAGGTCAGCAAATAATTGTTACATCGCAACCATGGAAATATTTGGATTCGTGACGAATGAGAGAGTTGTGCTTGAGCCCATAAATTTAAGTTTTGTCGGCTTTGCATTCTGGTTTGCGATCTGGCCTCCCGATTATCAGCGAATTTTACAATATTCCGTTTAGTTATTCCACTGGACTTGGAATCTCTTATTCCTTTTCCCATATCTTCACTCACGTCTCACCCATTTATATATATATATATATATATATATAATTTTTTTTTTTTTTTTTTTTTTCACAACACCTCCTAACCAACCGTAGTTGGTCCATTAACACCGTGGTGGTAAAAAACTGCCACCATCACAGCCCTACGTGCTCAAGATTTTTTTTCTCTTCTTCTTATTATCGATGTTGAAAACAGTTGTGTATAATTTATAAATTGTCATAACATTATAAATGTCTTTACTGTCACTTTTGATCAAGTTAATGCACAGGTCTTCAAGCCTGCTCCTGGAGGCCCACTGTCCTGCAGAGTTTTACTCCAACCCTAATCAAACACACCTGAACCAGCTAGTCAAGCTCTTCAGGATCGCTTTAAATCACAGACTGAAGCAGGTTTGATATAAACTCTGCAGGGCAGTGGGCCTCCAGGAGCAAGGTTGAAGACCTCTGATTTAACGCATCCTTGCTGAATAATTGTATTCACTGACCACACACTTTTAAACAATAGTGTGTAATGTTACAAAAGCTTTCTATTTCAGGTAAATGCTGTTCTTTTGAACTTTCTATTCCTCAAAGAATCCTGAAAAAATGTACACAACTATTTCCAACTGATAATAATCAGAAATGTTTCTTAAGCAGAAAATCAGCATATTAGAATGATTTATGAAGGGTCATGTGACACTGATGTCTGGAGTAATGAAGCTGAAAGTTCAACTTTGCCAACAAATAAAATTACATTTTAAAATATATTCAAACAGAATAATAATATTTCACAATATCACTGTTTTTACTGTTTATTATTATTATTATTATTATTAAATAAATGCAGCCTCTGTGAGCATAAGAGACTTCTTTCAAAAACATTTAAAAAGCTAACCGATCCCAAACTTTTGAACTGCAGTGTACACACAAACAGAGAGAAAAGGAGAAAACAAAACATGTTTAAAGTGCAATGGGAATAATCGTCTCACAAAGTCAAGGTCTGGTAGATCTTCCCTCACCTACATGAGATGGAAGTCAAGGTAAAAGATAATGCATTTATTTAGTAATCAGCAAATAGCTTTTATCCAGTAGGGGTGAGAGCAGTGTAGTGGGTTCTGATAAGATCATTTGCTTTCAGGTGTTTTGCTGGCTACTGTACTCAGCATTGAGTGTAAATTGAATAGCATGACCTTTTGCAGCCGAATCAAATTGACTGTATTTCCACACACATTTGGTGGTTTCAATTACCATACATTTTTTGATATTGGAGTCTGTAACCCCACTCGTTCCTCATGGATACTCGAATGAGAGCATGTGTTCATGATAGAACAGGCATGCAATCTAAGCGTTTTTTTGCTCTCTGCTTTCTGAATACAGACGTATTCAGGCAATTGACCCTTGTGCAGTTAACACATATGCTTTATTATAAAAAGAGAACTATAGTCACGTCTTTCTCCTTTGCTGTCGCTCCTTCGCGTGCTTGGTACATTGTCGGTAATGATGTGCCCTGCTGCTGATATCATGGTGACAAATGACGGGCCGCCCTGCAGTTTGATGCTTATAAGCCTGCCAACAGCCGAAAGGTCAGAGGGGGATTCAGAGGGTAACAAAGCACTTTTAACAAGAGAAGAGGCTGACTTTACATGATTTTACTGACTTTCCACGTTTCCACATGCATGGCTGTTTCTCTGCCCTGCTGCATTGGAATGAAACAGGACTCTCTTTCCTTTTATACTGTTCCTCCTTCCTTGCATTTTCTTTGGCTGTCTAGCACATCATAGCGTGATCACCATCACAAAAGATTGCCTACCTCTGCAGGTTCGCCACCTCTGAGTTAAGCGAAGTTCTGTTCACATGCACGTTTCAAAAAGGAATAACGATGTGTGTTTTTTTTTCCCTTTTCTTCACTGCATTAACATATTTAGACCCCAGCTCTTTAGGAATCCGAGCACCCTAGTGTCAGCATTATTGGACAAGTTTCTAAAATAAGTAGTGCATCAATATGTCTGAGCAGCGAAAAACTACGTTTATTCTAATTGCATTAGAAACAGAGCTGTGGACCATCTGTTGCACCACAGCTAAGAAACAGCATGCAAACTCCCCTTTCTCTCTTCATGTTTAGTGCATCCGTTTCAATTGTCAGTTTGTTGTAGTCCCTTTCATCTCTTTCACTTTTCTCTTTCTATTTGTAAGAGCAATTATCTCTCAGTAGAAATTATTTGTGGTTCCGATTATCAGGTCATGGGCTCTTGCAACCACATATAAATTTAAATTTCCTTCTGATTACTAGTACTTAACAAGTATGTTAAAATAAGCAATGGTTCTTGTTGCTGAAGAGTTTGATTGGTACCTGTTCAAGCTTCTGGTCGTGGTGTTCAGACAGTGTCAGGGGGGTGGTAATGTTGGTGAGGGTTATGAAAAGTTAATCTTTGCCATACTCCGTCTCCCTGTGATCATTGCCTCTGGAGCAGGCATGCCTCGGTGCCCAGCTTGCAGGATCATTTGCGGGGGAAATGAGGTTTGAAATAGTTCTAGTGATTCCACTGGCAGAATCCTATTTTTGAGTATGACATATGACTGGTGTGCCATTTACGTATACTGTGACACAATCTGGTTAGGCTTACTGAGGGAGGCTTACGTTGGAATGTTTTTGATAATGTCAATATGATGTGTGACTTACAGTATAATAGGTATGGTGGTCTTTTTTTTTTTTTTTTTTGCTGACCATGAATTAAAGCTCACATAATGCAGCATGATACTTGTATTTATTAGCTGTGGAATTAAAGGTTTCTGGAATCAGAAACTATAAAGCCTATAAACCTTAAAAGTTTTTTAATATTTTTTCAAAACTTTCTGATGAGGTTTTGTTCAACCAGTATTTGAAGTTTGTCTTTACGAACTCGTGTTTTTTTTTAAGTTAAAATGTACAGTTTTAAAGATTTTCTTATTTCCAATTCTACAATTGTCCATCCTGCTTACCACTACCTCTATTCAAATTCAGAATTTGAACTGAAATTCAAAAGGCATTCATAATAAAAAAAAAGAAAAAAAAAGTTCTGAATGGCATATAAACCTTGTTTTTGTCACACCGAGAATTAGTCATATTAAAGACAAATATTGAAATGAGCAAAACAATATTCAGAGATGTGAATTATTTTTAAAACTGTTTTGGTTTTAGAGAGAATAAAAAGAGAAAGAAAATCCCATCAATCTTCGCTTTAAACTCTATCCACATATTCTAAATAAAAAGAGAAAGAAAAACCCATCAATCTTCACTTTAAACTTTATCCACATATTCTAGCTCATTTAATGTCTTCCTTGTGATTGTGCAAGGCTTTGGTTGTAAAACTCACTCTGAGTAATTGACTTTCCAGGTTTTATTACCTGCAGAGTTTTCCTTCCCTGTCGCGGCGGAGATGCAAGGCCACAGACACACAGGAAATACGAACCTCATATTTTACTATCTTTTTTTAAAATTATTTCGTCACCTATGGGGTATTCGCTCAGATCCTTGAATGATATTGGATGGATTATTTTTCAGTTTGCAGTGAAGTTAATTATGTGGGTAAATTATGTGGTAAAAGAAAAGGACCACGCTACCTGTTATCAGTGGCATAACTTATATCTCAGGAATACAATGGCTTAGGTGGAACTCAATAAAAGAGTTAAAGCAAGGACAATTTCAAAGACAGCCTGTCTGATAACAAAAGAGCGCACCTGATAATGAATGAATGGTGAATGCTGGCATGCCTCTGAAGTACTAAGGGAAAGGAGGGGAGCTAGATGGAGTGTGACTACCGAGTGCTTGCCAGTGTGTTTTATGGCTAATTGAAGCATTTGTGGTAAAACAGCCATGAATGGCACCCTTTAGAATTAGAGCAGGTTAATATATTGTGATCCCACAATTAGCCCACGATTGTTAAGATCTGTTTAATTCGGTGGGGTCCATTAAGCGGAATGGGAAAGGTCCTTTCTATTTTTCTTCCCTTCTTACTCAAGGCCATTTCTCTCTGGAGCTGCCAGAGGCAATCGATGGCTTTGGACACGGCTCCAGAGGTTGCCAGGCAAATCTGACCACTCTGGCACTGGGCTGGATGTACTTTGCAAATGTAGGTTGCACTTTGAATTATGAGTCTGAATGCAGGACAAAGGTTATTGAGCCTGTTTCATAGAATACGAGATAACCCATGTTGAAAGAGGAGTGCAGATTTTGGCAGAACGTTTGATTGCTGTATAAACCCCGGAGCACCCTCTGTCATTTTAGATAAAGTCTGAGCTAGAGTTCAGACTTAACAAGTAGTTTTACTAACCAGTCCTTTTTTTTTGCATGCATGCATGCTGCTATTGAGAAATCTGTTTCCGTAAAGAAGATCCTCAAATGAATAAAAACTTTTCTCTGTAAATCAAACGATGAGCATCTATGAGAAGTCATCCTGGATAACCAGGATTAAAATTAGCTGGAAGGAAATACTTATTGTTATTGCCCTCTGTTTTATTGCCTGCCTGGGTTTTTATGAAGTTGCAGAAGACAAATTGCGGGAGACAGCAAAAGCATATCTCAAAGAAAGAACATTATTAGCCAACCATTAAATGGCAGCAGGCTAAGTCACAGGCTGTGAATTTCTTTCTAGCTGCTTTACGTCAGAACTTAGGTGTCCCTCTGAATGTTTTGTTACATCTCGGAAATGTGCGCGATCTAATCCAATACAGAATTAGGAAACATGTCCTAAGGAGGGCATTATGAATTCAGTGAAGCCGGGCTTAGTATTTTCCTCCCTGTCAGTGCACTAATCAAACGTTAGCATTATCAGCACTGAAATCTCTTAAATAGAGTGAGATAAGTAAAATGGCCTTGTTTTGATGTCTCAAAAGCTGCTCCCGTGAGCATGGGGAGATGCTGGTATGTAATCGTGGGAAACTATTAATAGAAAAGGGATCAAACGGGGTGATCGTTGCACATGGGACTGGAGGCTAAGCAATGCAACACTTCTATCTAAAGAGGACAGTCCCCCTGCAGCCACCACGATTGTGCCCGGACGCTATCAGCAAGCGATGCTAATCCTGTGGTGTGCATAAAAGGATTTGTTCTTGTTGGCCTGCATACGCCATGTCCCCCAGCAATTTTGGTGTTTATCTTTTGCAATTGCTAAGTCCCGTGGGTTTTGGTGCTGGAACTTCCAGTGCCTGTGACTTTTCCACAGCCACTGCTCTACAGATACTACCCCTTCTGTGTTACCATCTGCAGAAGAGACAGAGACGGGAACATCAAAGACTGGAAGCAGCGTTTAGCATTTGATTCTGTAATCACACTTCATATGCTCAAAAAATATTGCATCTATTTCAGTTCACAATAAGGCTCCTTATCTATGGATTGCCAGCTTGAATTTTGTTGATGAGCCATTTGAGACGTCTGAGTTAGCGATTGGAGGAACTTAACTTCCCTCTTTTTGTTTCTTACCTCTTTCTCGCTACTTCCCTGGGTAGTTGCTGTGTGTCAGCTCAGTTAATGGGTTTCTTAGGGGAGATATTATTTTGGTCCAGTAAGCTGCATGTTTAATGTATGACTGACAGTGCTGACTCATGTGGCTTAGGCAATTTGTAGTTGAAAGAGATTTTGTAGTAAAAAAAAAAATGTCTCCATCCTCTATTAGCGATTATAGAGCACTGCTCCACTCAGTCTGAAAACAAAATGGACTTCTCCTGACTAAAATGTCCTTTTTTTTTTTTTCACTGTTCTTTCTCTTTCCCCTTTTCTTTTTGCCCCCTTAAGAAGATAGATGAGGAAAATGAGGCCAACTTGCTGGCAGTGCTCACAGAAACCCTGGACAGTATCCCAGTGGACGAAGACGGTTTGCCTTCGTTCGAGGCCCTGGCAGATGGGGACGTGACCAATGCCAGTGATCAGAGCTGTCCTTCCACCCCCAATGGCTCGCCACGCACCCCAGAGCCAGAGGAGCCTTCCCTGGTAAGAGACGCTCCTCCCGTGCTTCCCGTGTGCCCAATCCTATTTTGCCATGAAACATGGCCCTATCATTCTGTTTCCTTCCATCGGTCTTTCTCTGTCCCAAAGTGTTTCACTTTTCCTGACTCCCTCTGTCTGGTCTTCACTAGCACCAGATAAGGAGATGCTTCAGGCCTATCACCAAAAATGGGTACAGACTCGCCAGACAACAGCTCTGGCAGCCTCCTATTGATGTCTGCACAGAACATAACCATAGCACTGTTGAAAAAGCAGATCAAAGGAGATCAGTGTTCCTGAGGTGTTAATTGCATTGTTCATTACTGCAAAAAGAAACATGCACAACACTGTCAAGCTGAAGCAGTGAAAAATATGCTGAAATAAAAAAGATGAAATCCTCATAGCATTTGTTTTGTTGTATGTTAGCAGATTAATGCTCATCACATCAGAATCTGAGTTTCACAGAAAAAGCATTGCACCAGGCCTACCTGACAAACTGCCACAATATTAGTTTGATCTGACTCATATCCTACAAAATTAAATCCTTAAAGTTTAAGTTTGCATCCCACATATACAGTCATATATTGCATTAATTTTTTTTTTTTCTTTCTTCATTATATGCACATGATATTGTCAACTTACAGGATGCTTGCATATTTGGAAAGTATACATGTAAATGGCTTGCAAGTAACAATATTTACAAACAGCAGAGCATGGTGCATGGTAACAATGTCACGGTCATAGGTTTGATTCTCAGAAAATGCGTGAACCAATAAACTGTATACTTGGATGCAATCTAAGACACTTTAGATAAAATTATCTGCCGAATTCATAAATGTAATGTAAATGTAATAGAAATATTGTTTGGAGTTCTTTGCATTTTGTAATAAATTCATAGCTTTAATCCTTATGATCTGTTTCTCTGCTGTGTTTGTAGCTGAAGAAGCTCCTCCTGGCGCCTGCTAACTCCCAGCTCAGCTATAATCAATACCCAGGTGGCAAGGCACAGAACCATGCAGCCAGCAACCAACGGATCAGACCAACACCTGCTGTTGCCAAGGTAGCTGCTCGCTGCACTTCTTGCATCAAAGGCCTGGTGTGTGAGCTCATCTGCTAGTTTCATGTAATTTTTTGCTTTCTGATAAATTATACAAATAGTCTAAAGCTTGATTTATTTGTGTCTGTGACGGAGGCGTTGTGGCGGTCTCATCTAAAAGTCTGTTACCCCTAATGACGTTCGGGACTTCTGAATGGCATCATCTCATTTCAATGAAAAAAGAAAATGTGTAGATGTTTTGATAGAATTGGCATGGTTGGTCTCATTGTCACAAAAACAATGATTTATTACCACTAAAAATTAGTAGTTATTTGAGGTGAACATCATGCATAATTCTCTCCCCTTCACACAAACACACTCACACACATGCACAACCCTCTTTGAGGAGTTAATTTTCCATAATGACTTTGACTCTGTTTCTGGAGCTCTGCACATGGCAGTGTCCCAGAGGACACCGCTGTCTCCTCCTGCTGCCTGTATGCAGATCTTCCTGGAGCCGTCCCAAGACCTCGTAATTAAGATGATGGGCAAAAACACTCACGTTGCCTTTTGGGAGACTAAACCACCTCTGCACAAACCCCCTGTTTTAATCTACCTATGTTACCAGTGTCCCCTGTTACATGCCATACTCATTCTGCCCCCTCTTTCTCCCTCTCTCTCTCTCTCTCTCTCTCTTTCTCTCTCTCTCTGTTTCTCTAAATCCTGTTCTTTAGACAGAAAACCCCTGGAACAGCAAACCACGTGGGGCCTGTCCCAACCGGTCCATGAGACGCCCTTGCACTGAGCTGCTCAAGTACCTCACCTCCAGTGACGAGGCCTTCCAGACCAAAGCCAGGGAAGCCAAGAGCACCTGGACAGGTTGTGGCAAGGACAGGGGAGGGGCTTGCACCACTTCCTGCTCATCTTCTTCCTCTCCATCGTCTTCGTCCACCTCCTCTTTCTCGTCTCTGTCGTCCTGCTCCTCTTCCACCGCCTCCAAAAAGAAGACGTCCTCTGCCTCCCCATCGTCACAGCAGCAGCAACAGCAGCTGGCATTGCAGGCCCAGCGAGGTGAGAGCCAGGCAGCCAGCACGTGTAGTGTGGCTGGTGAGGGGGCGGGGAAGTGGCGGCGGTGTACTCAAGGGGAGCAATCCGGCCCCGTTGTGCTGTCCCGTGGAGGTGGCTGTGGCCATGCTTGCTCCGGCGAAGAGGGGAGGCTGCCAGGCCTGCAGCCAGCTGTTGACCCAGGCAGCCTGGCCGCTGCCCGCTTTATTAGGTACATGCACTCTTACTCTCTCCCGCCTAGAGAGACGGGTCATGCAGGCAGCTGTGGTCATTGCCTTGAGGCAGGCGGCTTGGCTGAGGCTGGCCATGCTAATAGGCACATCACGGTGACCATTAGGAAAAGGAGGCAAGAGCTAGAGCACCCCATGCTCAGTCAGATGCTCACCTCCAGGCCCAGGCCGGCCCGTTACCGGGCTCACCTGCAGTTGCCCAGTGTCCCCCAGAATAATAGGCGAGACCTAACTGACTTGGCTCCTAGAGTCAAAGAGAGCCACGGACACTTAGAGCAAGCTAACCGCGATCACCCTAGAAAGACACCTAGCTTACACAAACAAACATTTAGTATGGCCGACCAGAGTGATCTTAAGTGTTCAACCGGGCTTAAATTAGACCTAGAGAGCTGGTTAAGCATGCCAGAACAGGTGACAGGAGACCGCTTGCATGATCTGGTAGGCCAAGCCGGGGAGGATGTTTTTGAATATGTCATAGGCAGCCCCATGTCATTCTCACAGGGCCTGCCAAGCCCCTTGTTCCCAGACTCTTTAGTTCCAGAGCACACGCCCTCCGACTCACAAAAACAGGCACTCTGCAGGCACCTTGATGACCAAGTCCCACCAATGTTAGGTAATCATTGCTGCATCCCTGCCCTTTCTCCTTTGCCTCTCCTCCTTTAACTGCTTTCACGTTTGACCACACACTAATCCCAGCTCTAACACAAACCTAACATTTACTTGGGAGCAAAAACAAAAGCAGACAGCCACACATTTCACTACAAAGGATACACCTCTGAATTGGCACAAACCCTTGTCTGTAGATTAATTATAAATGAAAGACGAGGTACGCCTGTAACACTTATCACGTGCCCAATTTCAAACTCAGATCTGTGCTGAAAAGCTTCTTTGTCAGGCTGCCGTAATATAGCTATCTAACTGAGAGATACTCCCTAGCTGCAGTTGGAGACGGTCGCAGCCTCAGGCAACTGCACACGCTTCCTTGACTCTTCTTTCTTCCTCTGCTTTGGTTTCAATTGCATGCAAAATATCCTCTTTTTAGACATAATTTTACCAGTATGAAACATTTGTGCCATTCTTTTTCATGTCATAGTCTGTTTTACGTTTTCTACTCATTCTGACTGTTGGAATGTGGTGGACCTTGTATGGTGGGCTGAGAAACTGAACACATGCCATCACTCCATCCTGCCTCACAAAGTATGCAGTCAGATAAAGACAAAAACTATGGGGTCAAGTTAATCCAAGTATTGGTTTTTCTCCAAATTTCTGGCTGGAGAGTCATCTAGCCTTTCAGTGCAGGGTTGGATTTGCAACATCATTGCTGTCACTGATTGAGTCTAAGATATTTAGTTGTAGATGTGGACCTGAAATATCGTGGGCACAGTGTGGTCTAGTAAATTAATTACCCATGCTCCTTTGTGTTCTGCAGCCAAACCAACCATCTTGCCACTTCCTTTGACCCCAGAGTCTCCAAAGTAAGTGAGAGAGTTTTTACACAACTTTTGTAGAGCAGACACAATCTGAAAAAAAAAAAGAAGAAAAAAAAAGATGAGGCATTTTGTTAATTTCATTTCCATTTGTAAGCTCACACAAACACTTGCAGCACTCCATTCATGTTCTCATATTTTTTTTCCCCCTTTGTGTTGCAGTGACCACAAGGGATCTCCGTTTGAGAACAAAACCATTGAACGCACATTGAGTGTGGAGATCTGTGGAACCCCAGGTAAACAAACACAAGGTTTTTGTTCATAACCAAGAAAAGAAAATTCAAATTGTACCAAAAACAAAAATCTCCCTCTATCCTCCATTTGTCTGATTGTTAATCTGAAATATCTTGCTGTTTTTTTTTTTTTTTTTTTTTTTTTACTTGTAAAGATAAAACTTTAACTCTCTAACAAGCCTACTTTGATAGTTTAATCAAAGCAAAGGGTTCAAGGTGAACTGATGGAACATGGTCAGAATTTTACACAGTCCTCCATTGATTACTTTTTCCATTCTTTGTGTGATTTATTGGAAAGTTTCACTCTTCCCTTTTCAACAGTTAGTATTCTCTCTTTCTCATTTAGACTCTAATGCTTTTTGACTGGGCAGCTCACTGCTTCAATACATCAGAGATAAATTGTTGTGACATTATTATTGTTTTAATTGGTTTTGCCATGCAATTTGGGTTTGCCGATATTATCAGTATCTTTTTTTTTTTAGAGAGTCTGGCAATTTGATTAGGGACATTAAGGTAATTTCCTCTGTTAATTCCGCTATTTATGAAAAGGGCCCATTTGTGAAATTGAGCCAAAGCATTTTTTTATGTAATTGAAAGGATATATATAATATATATATATATATATATAATGCGTGCGTGTGTGTGTGTGTGTGTGTGTGTGTGTGTGTGCGCGCGTGTGTGTGTCTTTTCATATATTTATTTTAAAACGCGTTGGTGTTGACCAAAAGTAATTATACCCAGACGAAGTTTATGTCAGCTGGGGCTGAAACACAACTCTTCAGCAGTTCTCCCTTTTCTCACTTTCTTTCTCTCAGCATAAATCATGCAGGTAATTATTTCTGTATCCCCCATACAGAGATTAATCATTCCAGGTCAATAAAAACAAAATGGCTTCCCTTTCCCTCTCAAAATATGTCATGGTGAATGGGCAATTTGGTATTCACTTACTACAAGGTAATGGCCCTCAGTGTACAGATTTGACCTATAGCCGGAGGGTACAATGTAACTCTGTTTGGTGTATTTGGTGTATTCTCAAACGTGAATTGTCATAAATGTTTATAGAAATGACACATTTTGAGGAACGTTGTCACTTTTGCAAGCTATTCGTGTTTCCATGTATTAAAGATGTGTGTGTTAGCTTTAAGATTAAAGAGTCACGTGAGGTCACCTTTACAGCAGCCTCTTATGCAAGGCTAATGGGTTTATTTATCTCTGTATTTAATGCACAAGCTACCCTCTTACACAATGCAGATTTAGGATTTATTACTATTTAAAAAAGGAAAGGGAGGGAAAGTGCTTTGAAGTTAAAATTCTCTGATGAGGATAAGTTTACATTCTCCAAGTGTCCTAGTGACTGTCCTATAGACTACCCTAAGCCCTTCATACTCAATTGTGTTTACTGATGATCATACCAGATTAACTGATTACAAGTCAGTGTAAAGCCGGATGAGATTCTGAAGTCATACAATAAATACAATTTCCATTGAGGTTTGTGTCATCATGACAGTGGTGTGAGAATTCATATTTATGGAGCTGTTGAATTAGAAAATGTCCAGGTGTTTCACTGCAGAGCAAAACACCTTGACACCTGCGGAATAGCCAGCAATATGAAAGTGCCAGATTTAATACCATTCCCTAATCCCCATTCCTCTAATAGATTAACTTGAGCGGGGGTTCCTTTAATTATGGTATCATATGACACCCAGGTCAGTCTGTGTTACGCTCCTTGTGTGGCATTTTAAGATTACCACGGGGATCAGTTCTGTAAGCTTTAAGTAATAATTCGTTCAGAGGTCCCTGCGTAATTCACACCCTGCCAGAAACAGACGAGAGAACCCACCGGTATATGATTAGTGTTTGTATCTGTGTGCATTCATAATGGCTGCCTTGAACTGAACAGCACATATTTATGTAATGCTATGTAATGTAATTTATGTAATGTAATGTAAAGGCGATAATGGTCCTTGGTTTATGACCCTGCATGCATTGTTTTGCCCAGATGGTGTTTGATTGGTGCAGCAGAAGTTCCATTGGCAGTGCATGCTTTCTTTTCATAGCTCATTGCATTGGCATAATGATAAATTTAGTCAAGGCCACTGTTGTTTTGTATGCCGAATCAGGCTTGTAACGGTTGAAGTACTGTATCCATTTAATTTAGTGATTGACATAGACTGATGAAGAAAGAAAAGGAGAGATGGCTATTTATTATTTTTTTATTTTTTTAAATACCTGTTTCAGGATATGGTCGTAAAAGTATGGGATCCTAAAAATATTTAGAAAAAGGCTGTAGTTTGGTGCACTGAAAGCTGTTTTTAATCAAAATAAATAATGTATAGAAAGGTCATAATATGTGTATGAAGCAGGAAAACAGAAATCAGGAGAGGTGTTTAAATAGAAAGAGAGAGGGAGAAGTAGAGAAAAATAAAGAGGAACTACCTCCGGTTGTTTGTGCAAGTGCATTATCCATGCCATAAAGCAACACATCTCAAGACTTCCCATATAAATGCCATCTGTTGGCACATAAATCTGTCAAGATGGCTGGGGTTCATGAGCAGAAAAGGTGGCAAAGATGAAGAGAATGATAACAGCTCCTGCATCACTGTGCTTTCATCAGAGTCCCGGGAGGGTGGCATTCATGCATCTGTCGAAAGCACCAGTATTATTATAAGATCTGACTCTTTACTTTCTAATGAATTAGGATTGTTTATGGTCTGGATGAAGTTTAATTGAGTAACTCTGTCTGTATCACAGTGCAATCTGAGGTCACATTAATCTGTCAGGGTTGCAATAAAATGTAGATAAGGATTAGGTCTAAATGAAAGGGAATATTTTAATCAGGCTCAAGTGTGTGCTCGTCCAGTCACTTAGAGACAGACCAAGCACTGTTAAGGAACATGAGGGATCTCATTTGGTAAATCTTTTGTCTCTTCTTCCCTCCAGGTCTGACACCACCTACCACGCCTCCTCACAAAGCCAGTCAAGAGAACACTTTCAAACTATCACTCAAAAACAAGCTTTCTTCATGCTCTCCCTCGGCCCTGACAAGCAAAAGGCCCAGGCTGAGCAATGGGGGCTCTTGCCCTCAGCCAACCAGCGGCTCTATTCGGAAGGGCCCAGAGCAGACTGAGCTCTATGCCCAGCTGAGCAAGGCATCCTCCACAATGCCCCTTGGGGGCTTGGAGGAGCGTCGGGGCAAGCGGCCCATGCCCCGCGTCTTTGGCGATCACGACTATTGTCAGTCTACAAGCACAAAACGAGACAGCACCACCACAGCTACAGCGGTAACTGGGCCAACGGAGGGCCGGCATGTGGAATGTAAAGACTCAAACATGCCGACCTCCTCTACTTCTACATCATCATTGTCTTCCACCACCCCTTTGTCTTCCTCTCTGGCCAGGCAGCTTCAGGGCCTTCCCCCCACTGCTCAGGAGGCTTGTCCGGACACAGATGCTCACGGACAGGACCACAAGTCCACTTCAGGCTCCAAAACGTCAGTGGATTGCAGTTCTGCTGGCAGGAAACTACTGAGGGACCAGGAGATCCGGGAAGAGCTAAACAAGCACTTTGGAAAGCCTCAGCAAGCCTTCTATGGCGGGGTTGTGGGAGAGCAAAGGGACATCCGGCCTCTAGAGGACAGTGACTCTGGGGATGAGTACCCCAGTCTTCTCAGTGACTACATGCACCCGGGTCTGCCTGACTTTGAGGACCTTGAGGTAGGCCGGGAGCGCCTGTTCTACTTGGGGGAAGGTTCTCCACTCGAGCTGCTCCTCGAAGGGTCGCCCTCCAGCTCCCCTTCCAGCAGTTCATTCTCATGGAGCTCTGTCTCACCTCCTTCCACTCAACTCTCCCCACAGCACCTCCGCTGGCCACGCTCCATCTCTCGCACTCGTTCATCTCACCACAGATACAGATCCCTCTCCAGGTCTCCATACTCCCGCTCTGAGTCTCCCAACAGCCGTTCTCCCTCTTGGTAAGTTCTGGTGTGAGCCTACCGCCTGTCTCAGAAACACATTTACCTTGCAATCTTTTTGGACAAAAATCTACATATCTCGGCAGGAGGGGTTGTAAAGAATGTAAACATATTTCTGTGGCTGTCATTGCGATAAAGCACCAGTCTGGGTCTCACAGCATGGACACAAGTCATTACGGCTGATTTTGCACAACCAGAGAAAAATTATGTTCAGTATACAATAAGCATTGGCTTTCAGAGACACAAATATAAATGAGCTCAAAAATAAAATGAGCTTGGAAGATAAACAGTATCTTAAGCCCTATTCTCACTGGATTAGTATGACCTGGTGACCTCTAGTCATTTGTAATAATTGCGGAGGTTGTCTGTGATCTTAATCCCGTGCAAATCGGCCATGTCTGTAATTTGTAAAGTAAAAATTCCCCCACAAATGACCTACCATATTTCGCCGAACACCGAGGTCCTGTGGTAATATTAGTCCTGTGCGAATCGCCATCTCTGTGATTTGGCGGGATTGTATTTTTATTTTTTTCAAGGTATTTGTTTCATGCACGCGAATAATGGAGGCTGCGTTGGAGTGTTTTGAGAAAGAGAGAGCTGAAAATCATCAGAAGAGCAAAAAGAAAAAGAATGATTAGAAGGAGATGAATGAGATGTATAGCAGCATGCGGTTAGGAACATTCTTCTGTTTATGATATATCATACAGCTAGACCTATAATAACGGCATTCATAACATTTCCAAACAATAGCCTATTGACGTCATATCCGGGAGATAAGTCAGTAAATTTGAGTAAAATCACAGGCTTCGGTTATCCTGTGCAAATGCGCCACAAGAAATTCAGATGTGGAGGGTAATTTCTAAATCACACGTGGTCCCCATATAGTACTAATCCCATGTGAATAGGGCTTTAGATGGTAAATTGCTCATCTACACACTAGGAACGTTCTTGCTGTAACACTATGAGCACTTCCAAACCTGAGTTTAGACATTCGTTCACCATTATAGTGATACACTGACTTTTCATAAATTGCAGAAACACCTTCAGATGAGTTTTGAAGTTTCACTTCACTTATCATTCGCAAGCAGTGCAGATGACAAATAGAGTCCAGCAGAGTCATTTCTTGGGCAAACAAGCTTGAGGAACTTGGGGGAGACTTATGGAAGTCTCACATTGTTTCCTCAATGGGCCTTCATCCCTTTAGCTTGAATTTTAGATTAGTTTCTCTCCAGCACTCTTTGATGGGGCTCTGTTGTTTTTAGTAGCAGCTGTTGTTTTGCTCGACAGCGTTGCCCGCTCCATCCCCGCGAGATGAAAGAAATGCCCAGTAAGTGAAGT
Source organism: Semotilus atromaculatus (assembly GCA_031834385.1). Lineage (NCBI taxonomy): Eukaryota > Metazoa > Chordata > Actinopteri > Cypriniformes > Leuciscidae > Semotilus > Semotilus atromaculatus. Next base: position 11,473,949 of record JAULUF010000004.1, read on the forward strand.
CCAGAACACTCTAAAGTGGGTTACATCCTGATAGCATGCCAGCAAGACAATATTTACAGTGCCTCCTTTTGATATGTGTCTGTATGTATGTATTTATGTTTAGTAATACAATAAAGTGATTGTACTGATAAAGGAGACTTCAAAACCGCTATCCAGAAGATTTCTCCGATTTTTTTACCTCCTTTTCAATATCTAGTGACATTGCTATTGTTCATGTTTACAAGCTCTCGAAACTTCAAATGGCCTATATAACTGAACGTTTTCCCATTAGCATTGTTTTCCCCTTTTTTATTCCAAGGTTCCCCCTTTATTTCCCTTTTTATTCCCTTTTTTATTGCTTATGTCTGTTATTTAAAGTTACAATATATACTGTATAGATTTCACTTGCTGATAATCCTTTATAAGTAAAGAAAGTGTTCAGTTTAAGACTAAGTACAATTTTATTTTTTTCTGCTTATACACAGGTCTCCTCACAATATGGACGATAGCACTTTTATTCCCAGGATTTATAGAAGCCCTCGGTCCCAGTCTAATTCTATTTTTGGTCGGAGACCCAGGTAAGTTCTTGCGCATGGCAAATGCTTTTCTATTTTTCACTCTTTAATAAACTGTATAAATGTATGATGTGACATTTATACCAGAAAAAAATTTGTATATGCTGATATTAAAGACCTGTACATGAGACAGACTTGAATAAATGCTGCATGATAATGTACTGTCTGCAATACTTTCAGAATCTGTTCTTATGCAAAGGAAGCAAGTCACTTGCTGACTCTGTCTAATTGATATGATGAGTTATCATGATACATAATTTCAAGGCCTTAACTTTTCAAACTTTTACAATCAAGCTTTCGTTGGCAAGAGCAGCTTGCATTAGGGACCCACTACCTCCCAGCTACACCTTTTCCCTGATGATGCTGTAGTCCGCTTATATTATGCTTTTACACCATGTTGCCTCTTTTGCAAATGGCTGTAGAAAAAAGTTGCACTTTTTGGACGTAAAGTTCAAACTAAGCAAAAAGTAATGGCATGTGAAGTTGTGCTGACAGACACAGCTGCCAAATTTCTGCCATATTCCCTTAAGAGTCCCGCCATTGGGAGCAGTAACCTTTTGCGATGTAATGAGACATCTTATTAATGTGTTTGTTTGTCTTCCACGCTAAGAAGAATGGAAAGCATTCTGCTCTGAGCTAGCTGATTCCCAAGGCCACTTGAGGAAAACAGCAAACAATACATCTATGTACTCAGAACAATTTTATTGCTCAGATGTTGCTCTTTCACAGCTCAGAAAACTTAATTGAGTTCTCCGTTATATTAAGTTTAAGTTTCTTAAACAGTTCCTTTGAAAAAAATAAAATAAAACGAAAGATATGATGTATATATATGATAGGAAGTAGACTCTCTATTTAATCCCATCTTGGTGAAACAATTTAGATACTAAGATAATCTCTTTATATTTCTTATAGTTGTGTGTTTAGATTGTGTGTTTATTTTTTAATGGAATGTTTTGTCCTTTTCGACTACAGGTATGACAGCTACGAGGAATACCAGCACGAGCGTCTGAAGCAGGAAGAGTTCCGACGTGACTATGAAAAACGGGAATGTGAGAGAGCCGAGCAGAGGGAGAGACAACGGCAAAAAGCAATAGTAAGTACACCCTCTTCGGTATTTTATTAAATTATTGGATGGTTTTTTTTCAACTATGGACACATTTATATCCCTGGGGTTGTTTTTTTATTGAAACCTACAGATTTAAAATGGTGTTGTTGTTTTTTGTTATATAAAGGGCATATAAAACTTTCTTGAAAACTATTACTCTGCCTTAATAATTTACTTTTATATTTTTTCAAATGCCTTTTATGCATAGATTTTCAATCAAAATTCATCATACAAATAATAATTTAAAAACATTGAGAGGACTGTTTAGATTGAAATATGATAATCTAAATGGGAGTGAAATAATAATAATAATAATGAAAAATAGAATTCATTATTAATAAATAAATTAGTAGTTTCCAAGATGTAATTTTGTCAAATTATCAAAAGTGTTATAAAAAAAAAAAACTAAAAAAAACTATTTCCATTCCAGAATGTTATTAAACACAAAATATAATTTTATATGTGATGGTAATGGCTCTGGGATTAAAATGTTTTAAAAAAAACATGACAGAATTATTTTGGTTTTAAATGTCTGTCCACTTTTGGACAATTTAAACTAAATATTGAGTGTGTATTTTAAGAGTGTTGATTTTGTAAAAGTCCACAGGGCCAAACCTGCCCATAGTTGACAAAAACCCTATTATGCTTGGAGGTGTTTTTCAGTTTTGGTCTCTCTCCTTCTGGCAGGAATCGTACATTAGCACAGACGTTTATCCTTCTCTCAGGCTTTCTCTGCCTCCGTCACTGTGTATGCCTACAGAAAGCTCGAAGCACACAGCAATCCCAGCGCGCGCACGCTCTCTCTCACTCAAAAAGTGAACTCATGCAAAGACTGCACTCTGAATCATTCAGGCTACACGCGTTTCCTCTTTATCTCCCAGTTGTGTATTTTTAACATCTCCATGGCGTTTCCGAATGGTGCCGGATTCAATTAATCACACCATGGGCTAAATGCTTTCGACCAGACAATTGAGGGAAAAGTTGAAATAAGATTTCCCAAATCAAAGGTATGTTAATATGTGGGCTCAAAATGAGCAGTTTAATTTCTAACACTTACATATTTGAAATGCAGTTCTCTGAGATTAAATATCAGTTTTGTTCTCTCTCGCTGTGCCTGACCAGACTGTGAAATGAGATGGCTTTCCAACTCAGTTCACTGATAAATGCACACGTCAAATAATGCACGCATGACTCGGCCCTGCGTACGTTTTTTTTTTTTTTTTCTCTCTTTTTCTTTTTCTCTTTTTTCTTCGTGTTCTGCGGCAGCAAGACAATTACTAGCGGCGGCGGCTGAGCTGTCAGAAGAGGTTTTGGGGGGGCAAAGGATGTGAGAGCTTCATATGAAGCGCTAGTCTCAGGGTGTCATCTTTAAAACCTCACCGCATTTATCAGCTGTCAGCAACAAAACCACCAATTCAGCAAACACTTTTGTCTCCTATTGTACATGATGGAAATGTGAGGGGAGCTTCAGAGGAAATGCAAAAAAGAAACCCCTCTCCCAGGTGTTTTAGCTAATTTGTAGGTTTTTGTTGTAGCTGTCGTCGTTGTTGTGACACGGCGACATCATATACACAGGTGAAGTATGACTTTGTTGTGGGGCAATAGATACGAATCATAATTTTATGTATGACTTACAAGAGACCTCAGGTTATTGTTGAGGATCATAAGTATATTTTGTCACACATAATGGCAGGTACATGAACAAATGAATAAGTAATGCCACGTAATAAGGCCTGAGGCTTGTGCTTTGTCTCAAGATTAGCAAACTAAATTAAATACCACCATTTTATATATTCAGCCTGATGGGGTCTTTACGTTTTCTCAATCTATGTGTTCTTTTGCTTCAATGAATAATGGAACAAAGTCATATTAGCCTGTAGCTAAAATTGATGATAAAACTTGACTGTACATAATTTCTATTTTAATGTGACCAGTTGCTTGGCAACTGTAAACACCCTACATTTAGGCATGCCTACATTTAGATTATTATTAAATGTTTTGTTCATCACAATGCTCTATCTTAGTGACAATCTTAGTATTTATCCCATAATTCATCTGTGAGTAGGGCTGTGCGATATATTAAATATTCACAATATATTTCTGATCATTTTGGTGGTGGTATAAAATAAGTAACATTGCGAATATGACAATGGGCCATGTGATTAATCGAATTTTAGGTTTGACTTCAGCTTTCAATGATTGAGAAAACACAATAATAAAACGCATTCCGTACAGCGGTGCACTTTCGCTCGTTCTTAAAAGCCCAGACGTAATGTGCAAATCAGTCAAATCATGTAACGTGACTTTCGTAAAATACAGTCTACTGCGGGACCTGCTTGATATTAAAAAACTTTATTAAAAGCACTGTGCTGTTCCCCGGGTGTCTTTCTCTATGTATATAGTATTTTGTATCTGCTCGGCAATGATGCTGTTTGGTTAAAATTAAAGTGTGGCAAGCAGAGCGAGGCCGAGAGCCTTGGGAACGGAACGAGGCCGGTGACAAGATTGCAAATGAGCGTCACCTGCGCGCCACACCGATCTTGAGTCTCACAGAAGGAGATCCGGAAGGATAAAAGGAGGAGTGACGGCAGTGCAAGACGAGAGAGGACCAGGTCTGGACTTTATGTTGTGTTTTTATATTCGGCAGTCGTCCATGAGGGGCTGCTGCTTTACTTTCTTTTTATTGTTTGTTTATTTTGATATTAAAGTTTGTTAAATGTAAAAAAAATAATAAAAAAATACGGACGGCGGCCACCCCTCCACAACTAAGGGGGACGGCTGTGAGTTAGTCCGTCCCCCCGGCAAATCACACCAGCCCATCACCTTGAGCGTCGATGGTGGTAGACTCTGCTCAGTTGGATGGCACTACGGATTTCCCACAGCAGCAAGGGCTCTTTGACAATGTGTTCCTCCTTCCTCCTGGGTTTTGGCACCAATGTAGGCTCAGGGAAGGAGGAGTCAGGAACAGGCGAACGATCAACGTAAAGATTGAATCAAAATAAACAAACAACGAAAACAAAAGTAAAGTGTATAAACACAATAGAAACACAACATGAAGTCCAAGCCTGGTCCTCTCTCCTCTTGCACTGCCATCACTCCTCCTTTTATTCTTCCAGATCTCCTTCCGTGAGACTCAAGACCGGTGTGGCGCACTTGTGACGCTCATTTGCAATCGCGCCACCGACCTCTCTCCGCTCCCACGGCTCTCGGCCCCGCACAACTTGCCACAGAAAGGTAATCTTTAAACTATTTAACAAAAACATAAATATCAAGATATATATTGAATCTATATCAAAAAGAATGAAAGCTTTTTTTAGCTGTATCACCCAGCCTTTGTTACTCACAAATCAGAGTGAAAAAGATAAAGGAGAGTCCTCCAGCTATTTTCTCCAGACGGTTCTTGGCTTTCCCACAGTGGTGGATGTTAATTACAGTCATGGGGTGAGGTTAAGAAAAGTCAAGGAGAGGGGGAAGAGGAAATAAAGTAGCAGAAGCACTATGTTAGACTAATCTCTTCTCTCTCTCGTTCCCTTTATGACCAGGAGGAGAGGCGAGTGGTGTATGTGGGACGTCTTCGTGCCAACAACACACGCACGGAGCTCAAACGCCGCTTTGAAGTCTTCGGCGAAATTGAGGAGTGCACAGTCAACTTGAGACATGACGGGTAAGACTGTGGGTCTGTGTGTTTTTCTGGATTGTGTGTGTCAAATGGTTAAAAGGAGTCAATATTATCTTTCAGCATAAAAGGAGTCTTCTAAATCTAGTTAATGATGCACTTGTGGCCATTGGACGGTGATTAGGAGAGCAGACTTAACTGCTTCTCATTGCACACGCATCTGTCACAGACACCACAGGCATGTTTGAATACAAATAGGATTATACTGCAACAAAAAGCGAGATGTCTCATATTTACTGATTCCAATTTTGCATTTTGAACGGGGAACGAAAGATGAGTACGTTTTTGTTGCACTCTCGTCGACTGACGCTTCATTTTCTATTTTTCAACCCAGAGACAACTTTGGCTTCATCACCTACCGCTACACTTGTGATGCGCTCGCTGCCCTTGAGAATGGACACACCTTGCGCAGGTCGAACGAGCCTCACTTTGAGCTCTGCCTTGGTGGACAAAAGCAGTACAGTAAATCGAATTACACAGACTTAGGTAAGTACACAGCCTGGCTGCTTTTTTTTTTACAGCTGACTAGAGACACTACTAATAAAAACCGCTGCCTTAATACAGAAAGAAAAGAAAGAGTCAACAACAGCAATATTATTTAATTTCTATGCACTAACATTTTAATGTAATCATTTTATACAATGCACTTATTGTGAACAAAGATGTTTTTACTTTGTACTTATCATTTAAAAAAATACCTGCAATTACTGCTGTAATTAGTTTCTGTAATCTATAATTGCACTGTTTACACTTCCCTTACCCCTTAACACACCTTTATGTTTACCCATACCACCAAACCTGTACCTTACCCGTATTCCACCTCAATAGCAAAAACTGTTTGCAATCCAACATTTCCTGGATAAGTAATCTATAAATAATACTAAAATAACACTGATACACATCTCTTTCCGATCCCCATCTCTTTCCGATCTTTCTTTCACTCTCATCCCATCTCTTCCTCACACAATACCTAAAGGCTTTTAAACAGCATGCCCTTCTTTTCATATGCACCATGCCCTCTGTCCGGGATTACCAAGGTGACAATCTAGATCAGATTGATGGATATGTGAGCGACAAATCCTTTGTAAAATGTTATGGGGCTTTTTTTTTTTTTTTTTTTACCCATGATGCCTATGATATGGTTGTGGCTGTAATAGGCAATCATCTCCACCCAAAGGGGAAAGTGTCTTTTGGGGGAAGGGAAGAGATACAGAAGGAGGCAAAAGAATTGAATCCTAAGGGCAGCGCCTTTACATGTTGGTGAAGGGGGAATTCTGCTCTGTGCAGCCATGCAGCATGAGACCATTACTTCCTGTTATAACAGGAAAAATGTGAGGTTGGAGAACAGCATGCACTTCAATATTTAGTCAATGCTCCACTCCACATTTATTTTCTGCAAAATGTGAGGTCAGGGACGTGTAATGGTCGGGACGTTGGGATGATCCGTCTCAGTGGCGTTGATGGTGCTGCAGGTCAATGGAAAGGAACAAGAGCACTTTCCCTCAAATAATGGGGACATTACCTTATATTTCATAGGCTCAGGGTAAGGCCAAAGGTATTCAGTTTGTGGACATAATACGCTCTTCAAAGGTAAGCGTGGAAGCTTTGGTTAAGGGCCATATAGCAGAGTCATTGTCTTTGGGAATGTACCCCCACCTCAGGGCAGATGGATGAGTTGACCTTCATTTTCTTGAGGCCTTTCGCTAGATACAGGGTTTTACGGTGAGTGTAGGCTGAAGCGCAGCGACGGGTTCAAATGAAGAGGGAATGGGGGGGGGGGAGAGGCAAGTGACTAGAATAGCACACCACAATAGCCCGAGAACCTTCCTCTCAATCTTCTGCCTTTCTCTTCCTCTTTCCTCCTTGTTTTCCGAGACACCGTCCATTAGTTCGAAGTAGAGCGCAGGGGCATTTTTCATCTTTCAAGGTGCGCTGCATGACACCATTCTCCCCTTAGCCATAGTATTAGATCACGACTGGCATCTCCTGCATGCCACGGTCATTCCCATTTCTCACGTGCTTCGACTTTGCCGCTGTGCATATGAGGGCACCATTTGTGAAGCTGTCTTCTACTAGAGATAAGACAGCCATATTTGTTATCCTGGCCACAAATCAAACTGTATGTCTAATGGTCGTTCGGCTCTCATCTTCCGGAAGTTACTCCTGACTGTTTAATAATTAAACTAGGCGGTTCAAGACAATTGATGATTGTATTACAGGAGAGGTTGAGAGGAAAGCCTAGAAGACTGATTTTCTGTGTTTTAAATGGATGACCCCTGCATTTTAGCGTAAACTATATAATATTGCATAATATTAACCCACAGTGACAAATAAGTGTCCACGATAAAGAAAAGGACAAACTATTTTAAAGTTTTTAAATTTTAAAACACATGTGCCTAGTTCATAAAGATGTACTCTTTGTGTTCATGTTGGTTTAAACTTTTTTCTAGAAAAGTTTACATTTTGTTTAAAATTGTCCTTGTATCTTGAATCAATGTGTATAATTAAGGTACATATTCCAAATGTGGTAACACTTTATTTCGATAGTCCACTTTAGACATTCTACTAACTATAAGTAACTTTTCAACTTCTTCTCAACTAACTGTCATTAGAGTATTAGTAGACTGTCAGCTTAATATCTGCTAACACTTTATTTTGTTGGTCCCCCAACACACATTCAACTGACTATTAGTAACTTATTCTCCTAACCCGAACCCTAACACCTAACCATAACCTACCAGTCTACTGACAGTCTACTATAATATGCTAATACTCTAATGAGAGTTAGTTGACATGTAGTTGAAAAGTTACTTATAATTAGTAGAATGTCTAAAGTGACTATCGAAATAAAGTGTAACCCAAAATGTTTTTTTTTATTCTTTTTTTTAATTAAAATATCATGAATTGTTCATTCATATCTTCATATAAATAATAATAAAAGTATGTATTTGATACCTTGACAGTTGTACAAAACTGACTTTTAAATATCAAAAATGAATTTTATCATAGAACAGGACACAGGAACATCATGAAATGATTTGTCTGTATTTGTATTTTGTTGGTATTACCAAACAATCGCATTGCACTATGGAAACCCATTTCTGCCACATAACAATGCAAACAAAAAAAGTGGATAAGTGGAAATTATTTAGAAGTACTAATCAATTATGAGATAAAATGCTGAAATTCTGACAAAGTTATGAAATGGCACAATCGTGACATAAAAAGTCAAACTTATGACAAAAAGTAATAATGACATAAGAAGAAATAATGACAAAAAGTCAAAATTATGCGATAACATTTCATAATTGACACAAGATGTCAAAATTATGAAAGTCAACATTATGAGATAAAAATGTATAATTATGACAGTCAAAATTAACAGTCATAATTTTTTGACAAAAAAATTCTAAATTGACATAAAATGTCATAATGATGAAAAAGTCAAGATTATGCCATAATCACAATTATAAGATAAAAAGTAAATTATGACAGTTCTGAGTTATGAGATAAAATGAATAATTGCCATAAAAATTCATAAATATGACAAAAAGACATAATTATCACACAAGTCATTATGACATTTTAAGTCATAATTATGATTTACCAAAGCACTTTTTTAAATGTATGTGACGAAAAGTTGGCTTCCATACAAAGGAGCTCTTGCAAAATGAGTAACACACCTTTTAAAATGAGGCCATTTCTCCTTTCAGATTCCCATTCTGATGACTTTGATCCAGCCTCCACTAAAAGCAAGTACGACTCCATGGATTTTGACAGCTTGTTGCGAGAGGCCCAGTATAGCCTGAGAAGGTAATGAGCACCACTGCACCGGCTGGCTGCAAACAGAGGGATTTGCAATACCTCACTGTTGTTTCTGTTCTTTGAATACAAGACTAAAGACGTTTTACACTTTCCCTAAGTGGAAAGAGTATATGTGGACAATAAAGTTCTACGTATATGAAGGGATATATGTGTATATCTGCAAGCAAAGTTTACATGAACCTAGCTGCTGCGAAGCTGAGGAGAGACACTAACCTGTGGGAATAACCAGTGAAGTAGCGCACACTACTTTAGTGGACTACACAGATCCGTGTGCCGCGTGAGGCTCTGTAAGAGACACGAATCTTCATCAGAGCTCGCTTCACACACACATCACCCTCGGCACTTTGAAAGGGGAAAACTGCAGCTCGTTCAGTCTGTTTTTATTGTTTGGAGTTTATTTTTGTGGGCTTTTTCTGTTCCTTTTTTAATCTGGTGTTTGGATGTGGTGTTACATTATCGAGAAGGGTTTGCGGAAATCTCTTTGATGTTCAAGGTAACATTGTCTACATTTATTGAGGGGGGGGGGGGGGATGTAGTCGCCTATTTACAAAAGGAATATTTTTATTTGATGTGCATATCAGCGTTCTTTGTTTGTTACAGCTATGCACTGTAAAATGCAGCCTTTTTAAGATGAAATTTTCTTAATCGAGAATGTTGATCTGTAGTCATTATGATGATGTATAACCTACATGGCGTTTAGATGACGTGATTTGATTGTAAAAAAATATGTATGGAGATTTATTGCTCTTTTTGGGGGAGCATGCAACAAATTTTTGTCTGTTTTTCTTTTGGTTTTTCTTGTTTTGCTTTTGTTTTTGTTTCATTTTTATTTCACTGAAAAACTCCATGTGCAGTTTTATCCGATTTTGAAGTTAACAACTCAGTGTTTTCCATATATACATGCAGTGTAAGATAGATTTTCAAGAGTTTATGTTCACTACTGTGTAAAAAAGAAAAAGAAAAAAAGATAAACCCCAAGATATTTTTTTATCCTTTATGTCTGAAGGAATCAATAGATTTTATTTTAATTTCTCTGTGCACACTAATAATTGTTATTGTTCCTGTTTGATAATACACTTTCACAGAGATGATTACTCTTCTAACACAGAATTACTCATGCTTATTTATGTATTTATCTCAGTATTCTAATCAAAATATTTATGGCAGCCATCTCACATGATGCGCCTTACAAATTTTGCTATTTATATTATTTGTTATTCAACAATCACTGGAAAGGATGTAAATTTACAAGTTCTAAAGAAATATCGTTTTTTATATGCCTTCAGAGATGGAACAAACAATATATTGTATGATCATATTCTAGGCTCATGATGAACTTTGCTGCTCCAAAACTCAAGTGATTTATTTGTTTTTCTAGCTCTAAAACATCCACCTTTTCATCTCTTTTTTTATTACATGAAGCAATAAAATAATTTTGCAGGTATTTTGTTGTACCACAGAAAATCTGTGTCTTTGCTCCACACTTTTGATTATGTGAATGCCAAACTAAAGTTTACAATTTTCTTTCCTGAATTTTTTAAAAAGAAGAAAAAAAGATGTATTTGATGTAAAAAAAAAAAAAAATTATATATATATATGATGATACTAATCTTGTCATTACTCACAATAACTCAAAATAATGAAAAGTAATAATGGAATATGAAAATGTGAATTAAAAAAATGAATAAATAAAAAAGCAATAAATTATTTTTCAAAGCTGTATTTTAGCTCATGTTGTTGTATGGTTTTAGACATGACAAATTACCCAGACTCTGTTCAAATACGGGGATCCATTCCAGTGCCTCAACACAGATCTTAAGAACACCGTTGGAAAGAGAAATTGGTTGTGAATGCAGCTTGTGTGTGTGCATGAGTGTGAGCAAATTTACGAATTCAATATAAGCAATGAAATAGGTTCAAAAGCCAAAAATTGCATCTATGAGATTGAGTCTCTTTCCAAAGCAAGAGCTATTTTTGTCTTTGCTGTGGATCGAAGGCAAAGGAACTGTTAATAATTTGAATCGCCCAAATACAACAGGCACTTGTCACGGACTCTTAAGGTAACCTTTTTATGTCGATTAACAGCAGGTTTTGTTGTAGCCCATATTAAAAGATTCACAAACCATTGCTGTCAATGTAAATGTCTGGTTTCAGAAATGTTTTGTACATTCTTTTCTGCACAGAGCTTGGGTATGGAGTCATGTCGCGTTCGATATGTGTGGCTTTAATCAATGCAACATGTATGTTGCAAATCTGCTTTGTAAATTGCTGTAGCAATATGTTACAACACCTGATGGGGTGTATTTTTTGGAGTGGCAGACTTTTTACCATGGTGACAACTACTACTGAAGGATTTGCCACTGCGTTGGACGATTTTTTTGTGTTTCCATAAAGAAGCAGATATATCTAAATGAGGCTGTGTGTGATTTTGTGTGTGGATTTGATAGAGTGTGCGTGTATTTTGGGTCAAGGGGACTGTGTTTGGCTGTGTTATCTTCTATTTGTCTCCTATCCATGTTGCCTTCTGCTGAGTCCTAACCAATGCCTTTGTAGTTGTACGTATTGTACAATCTTTGTTGTGGATTTAATTTTTTATGTGTAGTTTTCATCAGCCTCACCATGCCAATAAAGGGAATTGTGTCTAATTTATTCTTATCCTCCTTTTTCTTGTACATTCAAACTAAATACATTTAAAAGAAGTTGCTCAAATGATTACAAGCAAGTGTTCAGGCTTTTGCGACGTTCCTATTGACTAAAGCGCGGACACGAACATCATACGAACCCCTGCCGGGTGATGCTGTTTTCTGCGCATCATCACTGTAAGCTGTAGAGCACATTGTTTTGGATGACTCACTTGCAGAGTCAGTTATTTTTGGCGGATGCTCGTGTTTTCGCCAACTCTGCACGACCCTGGAAAATGACTGATGATAATCCCGTGGAGCTTGTTTCTTAATTCCCATAAACTCTTTTTGACAGGTTTTGCATGTGCATCCGAGCGAAAGCGTGCCTATAAAGGGGCCGAGAGAATTTGATGGCACATCTGTCCAGATGAAACGTAATACTGCATCATTACTATTCAGCCTGTGAGTATTGCGAAGGTGAATAACCTCTTCTCTTCTTTGAGAGATGTGGCAGGAGTGGACATTAAATTTTAAAAGAAGAGGATCCAATTGTGGATTTATTTATCTTTTTCATTAATGCTTCAGTTTAGCCTCGGAGAAAAGAGACTTCTTTCATTTTGCCGTCACAATCATCCAGGCAGGAGGTCTTTTGCAGTTTGCCCTTTTCCACACAATGAAGCTGGAAGCTCAAGAGCTTCACTTCGCCTCTGTCTTTCTGTGTGATACAGGTACTTACTCTGGCAATCCATCCTTATCTTTCATTTCACACAGCCATGGGTAAAAATGGCCATGTCTGCAGTTTTTGAGGGTCTTCTACCTGCTATCCTAAAATATATGACTATACATGATGATATATAGTGTATTCATACACTACCAGTCAAACGTCTGGACCACAGTCATTGAAACTGAATCAAATGACACAAACTGTAGTATGAAAAATATGTAGTGTTTATATGTATGTATTTACACTCTTAGAAAAAAAGGGTTCATTGGGGTTCTATATAGAATAGGGTTCTATATAGGGTTCTTTACTCAACTCCAAAGAACCTTTTATGCTAAAAAGGTTCTATAATGACAAGAAAGAACCCTTTTGGCACAAAGGTTCTTTATAGGCTATTATTCATTCATATATTACATTATTCTGCAACATTTTGTAGTTGTAATTAAATTATTGTTTATTAAACTGTTGTAGTAACTTAATATCACATTTTAATCATGCTGATTTTTGGAGGAGAAAAACTGAAATGGCACTCTTCGTGTGATATTGATTAACTACATACAATTATATAAATACATACATTTTCTAACCCCCATATCTTGAATTTTGTGATCATTCACATGCATTCATAAATACATTTTAGGGACTTGATGTTTGTCAATAATATGAAATATTTAATCCGGAAAGGACAAAACAGATAATGGAACAGGAACAGATAATGAATGAACCCCTAAAAGGTTCCATATAGAACCTTTTTCCTGGTTACAAAGAACCCTAAAGGGTTCTTTTTTATTGAACCCTTAAAAAGGATTCTGTATAGAACCATTTAGGGGTTCCAAATACGTAGCGCCGATAGAACCTTTTCTTCTAAGAGTGTATATTTGGAGAAACATCCACTTCAAAGACGAGGCCGTGAAAAGAATTAAACAAAACAGAGAGTATATATACACAGACTAAATGCGGCATTTAACAAATGACAGGTGAACGGAATGATTAATCAAACACACTCGGAAACTGGGTCAAATTACAGGGACACGCTAGCCTGGTTGACACCAGACCCTTCTCAGTTGTAACTAACAGTGGCTCTGGTGACGGTTCATTCACAGCCCATTTCCAAAGGGGCGTCAATAACGGACACCGCAATTGGATAGACCTAAAACCAATCAGAGTGATGAAGGAGATGACGCTCCAATGTCATTGTGTAAAGCCTGCCTCAACGTTTGTGAATGGTGACTCGATTTGGAAAAATTGGAAATGGGCTTGAATGGGCTCTTGGCCAGACGGACTTGCAGAGCAAATCTCAAATTTGCCGGAAGTTCGTCAGGGTGTTTTTCAGGCTAGGGACACGGCCAACAGGAACAGAACTAAAATACAAAGAAACTAAGTCAAAACAGAACATGTATGTGACAACTGAGGATGGAGGGCGGAGGCTCTGGAGGAGGATTCAACAGGAGAGAGACGGACACAGTCAGGGGCAGACAAAACTGTTTAAGGAGGAGTGTAAGGATGGAGGAGCCTGGAGCAAATTGAGCCAGGTGATGACCCAGAGAAATGGGCCCAGCCAGGAAGTAGGACCAAGACGGCGTCGAGGGAAGGATGAGCCATGTTGGAGAATCCCTAGACGATACCATGGTGGCGACTGATTGAGACTGAGGAGTCTCAGGCGGAATGGACATCCAAGGTGACACCTGTGATCCGGAGGGAGGAACTGCGGAACTGCAGGCTTGTAGGACCGAGTTGGAGATGGGGGCTCAGCAGGGCGGGGCAGAGCAAGTACCAAGGGAAGGAGGGGGCCAGGGGGCTGAAGGGAAGGAGGAGCCTGACGGAACCAGAGGGATGGAAGGAGGAGCCTGACGGAGCCAGAGGGATGGAGGGATGAGGCACAGCCAGAGGAGTGGAAGGCCATAGTGTAGTAAAGGACGAGGGAAACTGGTGGAGTCCGTGGTCTGACAGACCCCAGTGGAGCTGAGGGAACATGGAGCCAAGGAGACGCTGAAGGGTCAGAGGGTTGAGGTTGAGTCAAAGGCTCGGAGGACTGATATAGAGTCACAGGATCCTCTTGCCAGGACTGAGCTGATTACTGGATGCTCAAATGTGCATCAATCCAGCACATCAGGGTTTGATGGAGGAGTAGAGGAGCTGGAGGGGATCAGCAAAAGCAGGGCCGATGCACTTTTGGTTTTGGTGCAGGAGGTGGGAGAGGAAGGCTGGATGGGACTCGTAACTGGACTGAACCAATGAAAATATAGGGGAACTGGGGCAGGGCAGGACCAGAGGGTATAGGACACACAGGGCAGCATTCTCTTTAAACTCATCTATGCCATGAATTTCTGCATTTCCTCAACTCCGGTTGTGTGGGCAGGGTTCCACTCCATGCCCTCGAACTCAACGAGCAGCCCCACGGGAATGGTTGATGTAGCCGGCACACACACCTGGTCAGGCTCTCAGAGAGGCAAGGCTTCTCTCTCGAACCAGGCACGGGCACTCTGTCTGTGGTGGGCTCATGCATAATCTCTGTCACGATTGTGGTTGGTGGCTGCCAGGTCTTAGGGTGAGGAGTGGGGCTGGCGGTGTCTTCCTCGATCGGGCAGATGGTAAAAGGCGATCTGTTACACGTCACTACCCATTTCACAAATTTTCCCTTGGACCATCCACTGGGAAGCATGCCATGGACCGCTGGTGTAAAAAAAAACACAGTTGATAGTGAGTCTGGCACACCGGGTTGATAAAGTCCAGGGTATGGTCCACCAGTGGATGATCCCTCTGCTACAAACAGAGTAGTTGAACTGCAGGTAAATCAATGAGGGGGGAAAGTAATCAAAAAGGGAGAAAGAAAACGCAGCAAAAATAATACTGTCTACATCTGGTCTTCATTTTTTCAAAGGTTATAATTGTGATGATTATGGCTTACAGCTTATGAAAACCCCAAATTCAAAATCTCAGAAAATTAGAATTTTACATGAAATATAAAAAAAAAGGATTTTAAATACAGAAATGTCGGCCCTCTGAAAAGTATAATCATGCATATGTATATAGTTATATATATTAAATATATTAGTTTCACCTTTTAGCTTGAATTACTGAAATACATGAACTTTTGCACGATATTCTAATTTTTTGAGTTTCACCTGTATACACAGACTAAATGAGGTAATTAACTAAACGACAGGTGAATGGGCCACATGCACATTGCAGTCAGTTCACCTTTTAGTGCTTAATCCAGTTCTGTACACACACAGTTCAGTAATTTATAGGAGTGACAACAAGTGAATTAACTCCAGAAAAGTGCAGGTAGTGACAACCGCAATTACAAAAATTCGACATAGTCTATACAGAACCGAACTGAAAAACAAGTTGTTAATGACGTACAACAAGATATACGAGAGATGACAGATGAGAGATACCTCTCTGAATATTAAAATACGTATTTCGAGAAAGACATGTATGTGTCACTCATCTGTAGGTGTCGTGCAAGAAATCACAGGGAAAGCGGTACGAGCCTGAATCATGTTGCCAGATCTTGCAAGCAAATCAGCAAACAAGAACAACCCCTTTAAAAATAAAGTAAATGGAAATGCGTTATAATATAATATACAGTAGTCAACATCTGAAATGGATCAAAAAAGTTAATCAAAGTTGTCCTAAGACAAGAACGTTTATTGGTGCATTGGGTTCATGTATAACATTGAAGAAAGATTTTGATCCACTTCAAATGTTGACTACTGTATATCGCTGTATGAGCCAAGCTTGAACAACAAGCCCAAAAATTCTTATAATAAGTGGACATGGCAACTTTGGCCATTAAGCAGGCCCTAAACAAATCACTGTGCCTCTGTCGACTGTGCTTTAGATAAAACACAACAAGTGTTTTGTCACTGTAAAATTAATTTGGTCATAATTGTGGATACCAAATATGCAAGACGCCAGAGCGTTGCTATATTACCACAGTGTCAATCATGCAGTTTCGTGAGTGAGTCGTGTTCCATACATACACGGAACGATAATTTAGGTAATTGATTTAGATAATTTGTCACTGTCCTGAAACTTTGCAGTGTGTACGTGGCCTAAGTCAAAACAGAACATGTGTATGTATGTGTGTGAGTGAGTGAGTGAGTGAGTGAGTGAGTAGCTGCGTTTACATGGTTCAATCGGAATTAAATCAATCCGATTGATGAATCCGAACACGGTGTTTAGACGAACGATAAATAAAGTAATCGGGTTGATGTGCGCGTTTATATGTCACAAGATTCAAATCGGAATTGATTTTTTCACATGCACGAATATACCGCTGTTCGTGCATAACTATTCTCCTCTACTGGTTCTTTATTTGTTTTAAACAGCAGACTTAATATTTATCCGTCTCTGGTGATGATTTGGAGACAATGAGCATGAACCGTTTTGCCGCTGCTTATATTGATCACACAGTAAAACCCCGCGCACAAAATGAGGATGAGAATCTGAAACAAGCATTGGTGGGACGTTGTCCTGCTCCACTTCACAGACGCAGTGAAATGAGAATATTTTAATAACGGAACACTCATTGGGCCCTATCTTGCACCCGGCGCAAATGACTTTGTACACTGACGCATGTATCATTCGTATTTTGCACCCATAAAATGACCTAAAACTTAATCGCAATTCATTATTTATTCGGCAAATAACGTTTCCATCAGCGTTTATCGCATAAGCCGTATATCGATCAAGATAAAATCCGAAGAGACCGACCGTATTTCATTTGAGTCGATATTCATGAAATTCAATCGAATTTTACTGTTTCCATAAGGCATTTTTCATTCGATATCACTTAATGCGGATAAAAACGTGTGGATGGAAACTTAGCTACTACGCACAGGTTTTTATTCACTTTAAAGCCGTTGGATGGAAACACACTTTCACCAGCTTTATTCGCATGAGTTTTTTTTACCGAACTTCAGATAATTCGATTGACAAGTGGATGGAAACTTGGCTAGTGCGTACGTGCGTCTGTGTGTGTGTGTGTGTGTGTGTGTGTGTGCTAAAATGCAAGAGACTGTACTTTTGACCATTTGAATACATCCTTGATGAAAAAAGTATGAATTTATTTGAAACAAATAATATTACTGTCCCCAAACTTTCTGAGCGGCATGTTGTTTGAAAGTACATATTCTCCTTTCAGCTGCATTAAAAGCAAATAATGGCAGCAGAAATAAGGCAACACGAACTGAATTCACCGGGAGATTTATTAGGATGGAGTTCAGAAGCTGTTATGATGATGATGATGATGATGAAACAACATCAAAGGAGCAGTGGTGAGCTGATACTCCAGGATTTCAGTGAGCTTGCCAGTGTGTTATTTTGAGGCGTCATCGACTCTGATCCCCAGCCTCATGCTCCATCTCTTTCTGTTTATTTTTAGAGTGCTTTATGAGCGACACGCAATTCCATTGTCTCGAGGTCTATCAGATTTACTTTCTCATGTAGGACAACAGCTGCAAGTCCCCCCCAGACATTCAGCCAATCACCACCTTTAGAAATGAGTATATGAGAAACATTTAGGGTGTTTACTCTGTATTAACTTTGAAAACTTTTAAATATCACAATGGGTAGCAAATATGATGTTATATGGCTTAATGCATAAGATATAAACCACAGTAAGGTGGGCAAGGGACCAGATTAATGTCAATGTTTTTATAATGTTTTGATATGGAGCAGGAAAACATTGTACGCAATGTGTTTTATAAACACTTTAACTAAGTGTTTAGAAAACTAAGATTAATTAAACTTAATAAATGCTGTAGAATTATTGGTCATTCTTAGTTAACTAATGTAGTTAACTAATGTTAACAAATGGAACTGTATTGTAAAGTGTTACCAAATAAGAAAAAATGAACACTGCTTTGACAAAATTTGCCATGTTTATTTTTAAGTCTACATCAAAACGGAGTTTGTTAAATAAGCCAATAAAGCAATATGTAAAACCAAACAATTAGTCAAGTAATGAGCAAAAAGCTGAGTGTGAGATTTCCTGTGCCTTCTGCCAGCTGCTTAACAATAGCCCTCCCTCCATCTCCATCTCCGCGCTGCCATTTTAAGCTTTAAAGAGTAATGAGCGACAGAAGGGATGGTATTCTTCTTCTCCCAAAGTATCAACTTTGGGGACCAAACGTAAACTTCGCTTGATAATTAATGACACCAGACAAATGGAGGCTGATTGAGCAACTTGCCTTTATTGTCAATCACCATCTGGTCCACAGCGCCTACGCAACACAACGCTAATTGCCTCGAGTGCGCTTAAGATGCCTTTATTAATTAAAAGTGAAAATAAAAACGGTTTTAGGGACGGTTCCAAAACGTGAGCATCAAACCCGTTGACGTGTGGGTGGGAGTGAAAAGCTGTGGACTGGATTTGGTGGGTCGTCTTAGGGGAGGTACCCATCATGCCCTGAGGCCAGTGCAGGCCTTTCAGATTGCTGCGGCTGGCAAGACTCACCGCGCGCCGGGGACATCAGCAGAAAGTCGCGTGACCGAGGGAACCGCCGCTGACAGAGCCGGTTAGGACAGCGAGAGGTAGATGGGATGTTCTTTTTGTCAGTGCTTTACCTTGGAGGCCGGTCGGGGATGGATGGATAGGTCGAGGGAGAAAGATGGGAACAATGGAATGGGAATTAGAGAGTGACACAAAGGTAGGGGAGTGAGAGACAGAACTTGACAGAGCTGTCTTGTGCTTTGCGATGGACGGCATAGGCCTACACATTTTGGGGGGAAAAAACGAATACACTTAATGTAAAGAATTCTGGGTAACACTTTATTTTACAGTGTCCTTGTCACATAGGTTTCATGTATACTTACCATAGTTACAACAGTAAATTATGAATATAATTACATGCAACTAACCCTAAACCAAACCCTAATCCTACCCAAAACCTATAGTAAGTATGTTGTTAATTAATATTACTTAAATATATAATTACACCGTAACAATGACACCTTAAAATAAAGTGTAACCGAATACTGTTTCCAGGTCCAAGCCTTTTACTTGAGATTGCTCAACAGCCATTTATGAGCAATATTTATTCATAACACATTTAAGCTATGCTTTTAAACACCAATATTTTATGCGATCTTGCGTTCTTGTGTTCTCATCAACCATCAAAGTCCGGTTCCAGTACTCAAAAATGCAAGTACAGAGAATGCATGAAAATACCCGGATGTGTTCTTGATATCGAGGATGCATCAAGTGACTTGAGAGATTCGAACCATTAAAAGTCCCAGTCATCACAGCCGGACAACCTACGAATGCCTGTAAGCTTTAAACTACGCTTTCGAAACGCTTTCACTGTACTTTGATGTCAGGCACTAATCAGTCTGCAGTGGTCAGGTGGTACAACGGCCACGTGATACAAGTCGTAAGCTCTCAGAAAATTAAATGTTCTACAATCATGTGAAGGCTTTTTACAGTACAGAATCGTTACGGTAATTACGACATGGCGTGAACACATCCTCTGGTTGTTCCATGTGTCATTTCCGAATACATGTTAAAGCAACCCAAAACTCAGCCCTGAGACTCTCCAAACACTGGCGGATCATGTTCTGCTCACGTGTAAATGAACACAGTGCTGCCCTTCACTCTAAATCACATGGAGCATATATTTATTTAATTAAATCGCAGCCTTTGCAATTGGATAATCGCACTAAGCTAAATTGTTTTTTTGATTTCGGTTTTATTTTGATTAATCGTGCAGTCCTAGGACTGCGTAACATTTTATGTTGGTGCCAGATCCACTCGTGTTGAATAAAACATGCAAATCTAATGATGTGCAATTATTTTCCATATCATCAGTAATTTGGTTTAATTTGGTAATTATCAACTGTCATCAGTTCTCATTAATGTAATAGTCAAGAGTCACGTTGCTTGAAATGACGGGCAGCGACAGTCTAAATGTCTTCACTTCCACTGTGGGATAAAAGTTTGCTTCAAACTGAGAGGATCCATCCATCCAGCTACACAACAAAAACAAAAAAACTAAAAAAAAAGTGAATATTTCCAAGCTGTCACAACGTGAACATTTTGACAGGAAAAATTATTTGACATGGTTATGTCCTTACCTTTCTGTCAATATGATTTGACATGCAAGGACGAGAGAACATATCACACTGACTGCCTGAGCACAAGGTTTCAGACGCTTCTGTGGACACTTTTTAAATGCATCTTGTAAATAAGGTGTTATTTCATTGTACTTTTAGGAGGATATCAGAAACACCCAAAAGAAAAAAAAAAGCATTACAGTATAGTCCACATTATGCTAGCTAATCCCAATGTTTAGCATGACAAAACAGCAGACAGAAAGCCATATATATATAAACAGCTGTGAGTGCATAGACAGTGAGACCATAATTGCTTGTTAAAAATATTGGTGACCTTAATCCACATGCTAATAGCATAATTAAAGTGGTGTTTCATGGACTTCGTAATCTTCTGTGACAAGGCTTAAAATTCAATTAACCCCATTTTAACACTTTTGTTTCAACTGCATTTAGAAGGCTAATTTGCTTCAGATTTAACTCCACTAAATGTAATTAAGATTTGAAAATAATTTGGTCTCAAAGTATACAATCACAGGATGTTTATATATTAAGCGCACTGATTTGCTTTGCTTTTTTAATATAGAGGATGACAAATATGTATATTCTAGGATAAATTATTGGAATTAAATTCAAATTAAACCTCCTTACAATACATAATAATAATAATAATAATAAAAAGCAATAGTTCATTAGGTGCATGTCAATATAAAATTCTGGTTGGCATAGAAATTCAAATAATACGAAAAAAAAATACAGTGACGATGTTTCAGGGATAAACATATATTTTAAATGATATCATAATGTACCAATCTACTTAAACTACCAGAATCTGCTTTTTAATCTTTAAAATGTACTGATAACAAAAAATTAGAAGAAACAATTTAAATGAAATAATCTTATATGTGATGTGTCACACATGGATGCAAAATTATAAAAAATTATACATATTCTTAGATTTTACTTGCAAAAAACATTAATTTGACAGCATTTTACAGTAAAATTACATAACGTGATGTTATTACAGGTTTTCACTGTAAATGTTAACAAATTACAATTAACCATGAACAGGTTTACTCCTGCATTTTTACTGTTAAAGTTACAAACATATTTCTACAGTATACAGTTATTCTAGATACCAGTAATTATTTGAGGACATACTTTTATATCTGTCAAGCGAATGCTGTATCATGTCACATTTTCTTTAGTTTTGCCAAACTGTTCTGCTGCAGGTTTAAAATGACGTTCTTGTCTTCCTCTATTACAGCCGCTGTGACATATTGAGCAAAGACGTTTTCCATGTTCTTGTGGAGAAGGTCGACGGGCCAGCCCAAATCTAGTCCCTTGAAAGTGAGCCAAGATTTCCATCGGTGTCATTCAAATTAGCATTAGACTTGAATGCAGTTTGTGGGCAGATCAGACAGTGTGAAGGACAGAGCCGTCTCCTGTTCACGTGCTCCACTCCCCCACTGTCACAGCACGAGGCGCAGGCCTTGCCGTTTCTACGCTATCAGGGAAATTAATTGTCCTCAAACCACTTTTATCACATCCTCAGGTCCGTGGCTTGATTGAATAAAGAGTTGCATTAATGCTACAGCTTGGTATTGACATGTCTGATCGGTACTGTGGACTTCAAAAGTGAGTGTGCTACTAATCAGTATTGATAGACAAAATACAGGAGGTTCTTTTTGAAGCTTTCTTGAGCAGTTCGTCTGTAGATGTGATTATATTACAGCATATATACAGATTATATTACCATTACATTAAGCATCAAGTGTGACCCAAACATTGAGGCATTTATGGCTCATATATGATAAATGATATTGTGAGAATATGGAGCTCATACTCAAGGAGGAAACAAACACCTTAATTTTATTCAGAACCCCGAAATGAGAAAAAATATATTTTTAACAGTTTTTAGAGATTTTTAACAGTATAGCTGACTACTTACATAAAAAGCATATAAATAACAGTTGTCACTCTTTATGTCCTAATGATATGTCTTAGTAAGATGTATGCAAATGTTTAGTTTTATGTTCAAAGCTCTGTATTTTTTTTAAGCACATGTTTAAACACAACAATATCATTGGCTGACGACAGGCCATGACGCCACTATACCGGTGCGACCATGAGTATGAAAGGCTGCCTGTAGTACACGTCATCCTCTTGAATCCTGTAGTACATTTCTTCAGGAGCAGTTTGTTTGCAACGTGTTTTGGCGATTTTCAATGGAGTCCACTGCCAGACGTTTCAAGAAGTGTGTGCCTCCGTGTCAGAGCTATCTAACACCCAAGGACACACATGACTTGTGCGTTGCTTGAACGTGGAGCATACCTCAATACCCTGTATTTTTTGACCAGGTTCCTTTAATGTCTATAGCATTCAGTAATGTCTAGCATTCTGATCTGACATACCAGACCTTTGGGTCTTGCTCTATCGTTTGGCCCTGTGACGAAGGGAGGAAGGTTGAAAAGGCCAGGACTTTCCTTTGTATAGGGCATGATACTTACAGTAGGTAGAGGCCCTAGGGAATTTCTTCACTGAGAGTTCCGCTTCTGGTGCACCTGATTTGGGGAGTCTTTAACGTTCGAAAGGGAACGTTTTGTTTACAAATGTAACCCTGGTTCCCTGAAGACATTACCATGTCTCATTACCATGCTCCGGGTTTGTCTGTTTACATCTCCTTCAGACAAAGAATTGGATGATGTGTACTGCAGGTGCGCTTTTTTTACTATTTTTTACTTTTTTACTATGGTTGCACCTGTAGTGTCGTCGACCAATGATATTGTCGCGTTTAAACAGGTGCTTCAGACACCAGTCACACTGGAGGCATTCCCCATACCGTCTTGTTCAGACACAGTGCCTCATTCCACTTTTCAGGGAACCAGGTTTACATTTATAACCAAGACGTTTTTCAGCAAAGTTTTGCGATACAGTAGGCTTTATAGGGTTAAAATCTAATTTTTATATATTTAAGCTGAATAGGAAATCTGAAAATTTTGTAAACTTGACATTCAGTTTACTTTAGCACAGTGGTTCTCAACCTCAATGATCCTCCAGGGGGACACGAGATAATTTAAAATTAATAGAAACATATTGATAGTGTGACAGTCACACCAGACTATTATCACTCCCTCACAAACTAAATTTCCCATAACTCACTGCCCGGACGTATCATCACTGATTGCATTCACCTGTGTCTCATTACCTTGTTTAGCTCACCCCTTATAAGCCTGGTTTTCACATTCACTCACTGCAAAGTTTTGTATGTTGTTTCTCTGGTTCCCTGTATTTCGGTTTCTTGGACTCTCTGCTTGCCTGTGGGTTACCCTTTTGCCTTGTTCCCAACCTTGTGTGTTTGTTTGTTTGGACTGCCGACCAGTATTTCATCCAGTGTTAGTAGTATAAATGTAATATAAAATCAGCTACATTGTCTTGTCATATTATTTGTCCATCGTGCTTGTATATCCTAACTGTCTAAGAACAGGCTGTATGTTCTAAAGCAGAACAAAAGGCAGCTCACATATTCGATAAGTCTATTTTTACCAAGGCCATGAGTGCAGCAGGCAGAGCAGGTGAGGTGAGGTGGGACGAAGTTTTTGGGGCCCATACGGGAGAGTGAAACAGCCCACGTTAATCATCCAGACAGCAGAGACATTAACTGTGCATGAAGCCGAGTCTCTGGACATCACACCAGAGAACACACTCTGCGTATAGGGGGGAGACCAGGGCAACAACTCTGGGATTCACACACTGCTGCTGTTAGACTGAGTGCTATTGTAACTTGCCGGTTCCAACTTTATTGGACACTCGGCTTTGTGCTTTGGAGGGGGAAAAGCATCCTTATAGTCATACTGTATTAAAAGAGAAAGTTACATAAAAGCCTCCACTGCTGACATCTGAAGCTGATATATATACTGTAGCTAATATATGAAGGCTTAGATGCAAAAACCTCTAAGTCCATCTGATTTTTTTCTTTTAAATTAATGTTTTTTATCAGGCTCCGTTAACGTTTAGGTTAAGTGGATTGACTTTAACAGCAATGAAAAGGTTTTAGTCAGTTATTGAAATGCATTATTTTTGAAAATGTCACTTATAAGTGTACAATTGAAAAGATAAAAAAAAATACAAATTTCATGAAAAATTAGACAGAGGTTTTTGCATCTGTTTTCATATAGATATGGGGAGATATAGATAGATATAGATATAGCTGGGTCAGTCTCTATTATTATTTCAAGAGTGGCTGATTCTCCATGACCTACTTGGAGAGCTGAAGGAGCCTCTGTGTGCACGGATGCATTGAGTACTGTCACTTTTTGAGGATTATACATCAACCACGCTGATGAGTGTTGGCAATAGTGTTCCCCTGCCACAGTGCTCCAACATATGAAAATGACTAAATGTATTTTCTTATGTGTTTATGTGTCTTTAGGATAAAACATAATGTGCATTCATGACGCATAATCAAGACCGTTAAACATTTTAAACACATCAGTGTCGGTTGCATTTCTCTGTTTTATCTCCAGCTGTATTCGTGACGTGAGGTGCTTTAACGTCGATGGCAGGTGGCTGTCAGGCTAATGTCAAGTTTATAATAAGCAAATGTTTCCTGATTGATGGCTCACATGTCACTGCTCTGCTCTCGGTAGACACATTACAGACCTTTTTCAGTGATGCCAAAAACATATTTTTTTCTTGCATCAATCCAAAAAATAGACAAAAAAATACTCTCACCTGCCACTTTAATTGGTACGCCTGTTTAACTGCTCGGTAAAATATCTAATTAGCCAATCACATGGTCACAGACGGGCTGGTCAGAGTGGTCTGTTGGGATTCAGTAGACCTAGACCTACCAACATTCAGTTGGTAGGGTCAGAATTTGGTGTAATCAACATGAAAGTATGGATCCAT
Source organism: Semotilus atromaculatus (assembly GCA_031834385.1). Lineage (NCBI taxonomy): Eukaryota > Metazoa > Chordata > Actinopteri > Cypriniformes > Leuciscidae > Semotilus > Semotilus atromaculatus. The sequence goes on from JAULUF010000004.1 coordinate 11,499,420, forward strand.
CCTGCATTGAATCAATGGTTCAGGCTGCTGGTGGTGTTGAACCATTGTGTGGGGGGTATTTTCTTGGCACACTTTGGGCCCTTTAGTACCAATTGAGCATCGTTTAAACGTTACAGCCTTCCTCAGTATTGTTGCTGACCATGTCTTTATGACCACAGTGTCCCCATCTTCTGATGGGTACTTCCAGCAGGATAATATGTCATGTCACAAAGCTCAAATCACCTCAAACTGGTTTCTTGAGCATGTGAGTTCACTATATTCAAATGGCCTCCACAGACACCAGATCTAAATCCATTAGAGCAGCTTTGGGATGTGATGGAATGGCAGATTAGCATGGATGTGCAGCCGACAAATCTGCAGCAACTGCGGGATGCTATCATGTCAATATATCAAATATCAACAATTTCGAGGAATGTTTGAATCAACACATTGTTGAATCTATGCCATAAAGAATTAAGGCTGTTCTGAAGGCAGAATGGGGTCCACAATGGGGTCCAACCTGGTGAGTGTATATATATATATGTATATATATATATATATACTGTATATACACTGTATATATGTCCCTGCTATATGCTATTTATTTTCACAGTGTTGCTAAAAATAAATGTTACTTTCTACAATCTTCAAGTTACATTTCTCAGAGATGACAGAAAATGTACTCCCAACTGTTGTCATACATCAAAACAGTGCGATCTGAATGTACTAGTAAGTAGTTGTAGTTGGATATTTTTCTAATAAAATGACTGTGCCGGAAGAATAGAGTGTGGACTTTATATCTGGTCTCTTGGTATCATCTTAGTGAGTTTGTATGATGTTTTACACATGCGCAGTAATATAATTTAATGTTTTCCGACAATTCAGTGAGGATGAGCAACTTTTGGAAAAGGCTTGAAAATGCTAGTGTGGACAGAATTTTTTTTTTTTTAAATGATTACACTGTTTTAAAATGTATCCAGACTAATGTAGACATAGTCTGAAGAGCTGTGTTGGAAAGACAAAACGTCCCAGGTTACGCATGTAACCCTAGTTCCCTGAAGGAACGAGACGCTGCGTGAAAACGCTGCGGGAACGCCTCCTGTGTTGTGCGTCGTGAAGCAAGTATGGAATCAGCCCAAAGGCGAGACGGAACGTCACGAGTGACGTCATCGACCAGGAAACTATAAAGCACACCCATGAACACAATGGCGACAGCTTCTGGAAAAAGTCTGAAGCAAGTCGATCAAGGGAATGCCGGGAGTATGGCAACGACACGCAGGAACGTCGAGCTGCGTGAAAATGCTGTGGGAACGCTAATACCCACGTCGCCATAAGAGCAAGTGACCGACTGTGTGAATCAAGGATTAAATTCAGCTGAAAGCACCTGCGCCCCAGGGGTGGAGCTAAGGTCTAGGTCATGAAACCTGACGAAAGTATGCGGTGAGGATCAGCCTGCCGCATCACAAACGTCCTGGAGGGAAACTCCTGACAATAAGGCTTTGGAAGCCGCCATACTCCTGGTAGAGTGAGCTCGGAAAGCCAAAGGTGAAGGCTGACCAGCCGATTCATAGGCAAGTGAGATGGCCTCAACCACCCACTTGCTCATCCTCTGCTTAGACACTGGGGACCCCTTCTTAGGTGGTCCAAAACAAACGAACAGCTGTTCTGATTTCCTCCACAGGGCAGCTCTGTGGCCTCAGCCTCAAACTACCACGAAGAAAGCGAGTTATAAATGGGTGTCTCCCCAAAGAGACTCCACTGAAAGGGACATGGTAAGCAGCAAGTGCCGCCACATACACCTTTAGTGTGGAGGGGGATAGCCCTGAGGAGAAACGCTCCTGCAGGAACTCCAGCACTGCACCCACTGGGCAGTTAACTGGGTCCAACAGGTGTTCTCCACACCAAGAAGTGAAGAGCCTCCACTTCAAGGCGTATAACCTCCTCGTGGAAGGAGCTCTGGAGTGAAGGATGGTCTCAACAACCTCGGTTGAGAGACCAGCACCTACGAGCTGGGCCCCCTCAGAGGCCAAGCCCATAGCTTCCACAACTCTGGGCGGGGGTGAAGTATTAACCCGCTCGCCTGAGAGCGAAGGTCCCTCCTGATCGGAATCTCCAGAGGAGAGCCGTCTAGAAGAGACACTAGGCCCGCAAACCATACTCGGGCCGGCCAAAACGGGGCTACCAACAATAGACCACGCCTGCACCATAGCGTCCAACCCCAGCGGGGCTGGATGACTGAGAGAGAACCACAGTGGACAGTGTGATGTCTCCCTGGACGCAAATAGGTCTACCTCGGCACGACCGTACTGCATCCAAAGGAGCTCCACCACCTCGGGGTGGAGTCTCCATTCCCCGGGCCTCGGCCCCTGCCTCGACAGGATGTCCGCTCTCTGATTTAAATACCCCGGGAGATAAATCGCCCTCAATGAGAGAAGCTTCCCCTGGGACCATAGAAGGATCTGGCGAGCCAGATTGTATAACGGGCGAGAGCGCAGACCCCCCTGATTGTTTATATAAGAGACCACCGATGTGTTGTCGGACCGGACAAGAACATGATGACCTCTCAGGTCTGGTAGGAAGTGCTTCAGAGCCTGAAACACTGCCAACATCTCTAGACAATTTATATGCCAAAACCGATGATGGTCCTGCCACAGACCCTGGGCTGGGCGACCACTCATATACGCCCCCCAGCCTGTGAGGGAAGCATCTGTCGTTAGCGTTACACAACGACAAAGAGCTCCCAGCACAGGTCCCTGGGACAGAAACCAAGGATCCCTCCACATGACCAAAGCACGGAGACAACGCCCCTTGGTTCTGAGCCACCACTGTAATGGTCTCATGTACAGCAGGCCGCAGGGAATAACATTGGACGCTGCTGCCATCAGACCCAGCAGTCTCTGGAACTGCTTTACAGTGAGCAACTGGCCTAGCTTTACTCTTTTTACAGCTGAGAGAATCAAAGTGATGCGGGCAGGCGACAGGCGAGCCCGCATTGCTACTGAATCCCATAGTACCCCCAGAAAAGATGTCTTCTGTGATGGAGATAGAACACTCTTCTTGGCATTCAGCCTCAACCCCAATTTTTTGATGTGCGCGAGGACGACATCTCGATGCCGAGCCGCTTGCTGCTGCGATTGAGCCAGAATCAACCAATTGTCTATGTAGTTCAGTATACGAATGCCCGGGAGCCGCAGCGGGACTAGCGCTGCGTCCATGCACTTCGTGAACGTGCGGGGAGATAAAGCTAGGCCAAACGGAAGAACACGATATTGGTACGCTTCGCCCCCGAAAGCGAACCTCAGGAACTTCCTGTGTTGTGGAAGGATGGAGATGTGGAAGTATGCGTCCTTCAGATCTATCGTGACAAACCAGTCCTCGGATCTGATTTGTGACACGATTTGCTTTAGCATGAGCCTCTTGAACTTGAGCTTGGCTACAGCACGATTTAATAGGCGCAGATCTAAAATTGGACGCAACCCCCCATCCTTCTTTGGAACGAAGAAATATCGGCTGTAATAGCCTGACTCCTTGCTGGGAGGAGGAACCCGTTCTATAGCCTCCTTTTGAAGGAGCGTTTTCACCTCTTGTTCCATTACCAGAGCCTGCTCGGGGCCCACCACGGTGGGCAGGACCCCGTTGAATCGAGGAGGAGGAGATCTGAACTGAATGGCATAACCCCTGTCTATATCGACTGCAGAACCCACTGAGATATTTTTGGAAGACTTTTCCACTCTGCCAGAAAATCTACTAAGGGTACCAGCCTCTCGAGGCTGGCCTCTGGAATATTTTGAGCAGCAGACACAGCGCCCTGTAACGGCGCACCGGCAGGGAACAACTGGTCTAACTGCTCTAAACCCCTCCTCAGAGGGGGCGAGCGTCCCTCGGGAAAGCGCTCGCTGGGCCCGTCTGCGCCCCGACACGAAGGCGAGGTTGGCAGAAGGGACCCCTGAGGGCACCGTGAGAGAACGGGCACCGTCTGAAGCGGTGAACACCTCCCTCTCACGGTGGGGACCACCCGCAACATCCTGACACCAGTGGCGTCAGGACTTCTTCTTAGACGAAGCCTTCTTAGCCAAAATGACTGTCCTCAGATCAGTCTTACCACTAGAAGGCTTCGCCTGAGACTGTGCTGTCTATTCCCACTGTTTAGAAGGGGGGGCACGAGACGCGACACTCTGCTTTTGTTGCGCCCTATGTGAGGAGCTTGTCGACGGCTTGGTCTGCCCTCGCCCAGCAGACCCTGAGATATGAACTTTAAGTGTGAGGAATTTTTGAAAAGCTGCAGCTTGCTTCTTTTCTTCCTGAAATTTATCTATGACCGTGTTTACCGTGTCACCAAATAAAACAGATGGAGAAAGTGGAGCATCTAAAAGAAAAGCTTTCTCTTTATCCTTCATATCAGAAAGATTGAGCCACAAGTGTCTCTCTGTGGCCACCAGGGCTGCCATAGTACGGCCCATTAATTTAGCCGACTCCTTGGTGGCACGCAGAGATAAATCTGCAGTTCTCAAAACACGTCAGTGCTGACCTCCTCACTTTCACACATATCTTTTAAAAGATCGGCATGGTATATATAGACATCGTATGCAGACACGCCGAAGCCTGACCAGCCGCCGAATAAGACTTACCCACCAGAGCCGAGGTATTTCTGACAGGCATGGTGGGTAAAGCTGGTGCCTCAAGAGACGAGGAAGACTCAGCAGAGAGATGGCTAGCTAGAGTCTCCTCCGCCTTGGGCATCGCCCCATAACCATATAACTTAGCCCCCAAGATATTAGAATATGTTGAAGTCTGGGGACTAAACACACGATAAGAAGCGGGTCTCTTCCACAACCTCGACACCTCGGTGTGGAGGTCGGGAAGAAACGGAAGGCACCGCCATGGAGGCTGAATGCGGGAAGGTAAAAATCGTTCATCAAGCTTGCTTTTAGAAACATATTCCTGCCTAACAGCTGGCCACTCAATGCTTAGTTTTGAAACAGCACAAGTGAGCACCTCCATAAGCTCCTCATGTTCAGGGGAATGAGGTGACGAGTCCTCAACATCCCCTGTCTCAATACTGACAACATCCAGCTCCTCGGAACTGGATAGCTGCAGCATTGGTGCCTCAGCCTGGGGGGAAGAAACCGCAATGCGTGCTTCCACACCCGGAACTGAGGCACTGGAACTGGCAGGTAAAGGCTGAGATAAGGCAGAGCCCATCTCAAACCCCGCTGACAGATCCATTTGCGATCCCCACGACAGGCGCCGCCGCTCTGCCTCGACAGAAGTGGGACCCAAGCCGCGGGGAGCGCGAACCGAACCACTCTCCTCGAAGGGTGATCGGCGGGAGCGGAGCGTTCTTATCGGAAAACGCTCGCAATGCTCACAATCAGCCCCCTCGAGAGCTGACTGGGCATACTGCACTCCCAAACAGGCAACACACAGATCGTGTGTATCCCCACCCGTAAGATAACGAGTACAGGGGGGAACACACTTTTTATATTGCTGCTCGCTCGTCATAATAATATATGTGAATATTAGGGCCGGGACTCGATTAAAAAAATGTATCTAATTAATTAGAGGCTTTGTAATTAATTAATCGAAATTAATCGCATTTTAATCGCATAAATATTTTACCTGAGAACAGTGTGAAGTAATTTTTTTCACATGGATTTTTAGTATACTACCATTGAATAATGACTGAATACATAAGCTTAAGCAACAAAATATTGTTTATTTTTGTTCAACCAAGTCCAGCAGACCAGTGCAATTTTTGCCATTCAAAGTACCAATAGCATATTTAGAAATATAGGAGGCCTACATTTTAGAAATCCGGGTAGCCTATTGATAGGAAGACCTTCTGTAAACTGTTTTTTTTAAGTTAAAAAAGGTTTCCATGGTGACGCGTCAGGCTTGGCACGTGATTCACCACAGCCAAAATTGCGCTGCATGACAGATGTAGCGCTTTTATTTCTAAATATTAAAAAACTTGCTTACCATGTCATCAACTTTTTTCTTTTCCGATTCTCAAATATGTGTAAGTGAGTTTGTTTTGTTGTTTAAAAAAATCTTTATAAATTATCTTGATCTGTAACGTGAGATGGGCGCCGTGTTTGGGCCGCAGTTCAGAGATTCCTGTCTGTTGGATTTATTACAGCGCGTGAATTCATCAGTTTCTCCCGAAATACATGAAAGTAAGTGGCCGGTGAACTGGGAGTAGAATAGAGTTGACTTTATAGTTATTTACACTGTGTGTCTGATATGAATAAAAATCGTCGGCAAATATATTTTCCTGGGTTGTTATTGCTGCTTCCATAGACACCATTGTGTATTTTACAAACTATAAATGTGTTGTTTTGCTATAAATTATATTTAAATGTCTAAAACCTAAAATAAACATTATGTGGTTAAAAACACTGAACAGTTGTGATAGCCTGACAAGCGCTGAGCGTGTCCGTCTTTGGCTCAGCCAGCCAGAGCGCGAAAGCACAGTTTGAATCTGGTGGTTTTTATGTCACTTCACTGTACATTCGCTCCTTAGTGGTCAGCTGGTGCAGAGCGGGCCGAAAATCACAATTGCTGATGAGATATAGGAAAATATCTAGTGGAAAATGAGAATGTTATTCATCCAGTGAGAAACGTTCCGCGGTGCAAAACTAAGCGATTAAAATCAGTTATCGCGTTAATTAACGCGTTAAAGTCTGTAATTAATTCATCTTAATTAACGCGTTAAAGTCCCGGCCCTAGTGAATATATATATATATAGTTTTTTAAAGGATTAGTTCACTTTTTAAAAAACTTTTGCTGATAATTTACTCACCCCCATGTCATCCAAGATATCCATGTCTTTCTTTCTTCATGCAGTCGAAAAGAAATTAAGGTTTTTGATGAAAACATTCTAGGATTTTTCTCCATATAATGGACTGGTAGCCAAACCGTCCAAGGTCCATATGACAGTTTCAGTGCAGCTTCAAATGGCTTTAAACGACAACAGACAATGCATAAGGGTCTTATCTAGCAAAACGATCGGTTATTTCTAAAATAAATAAATAAAAAACGAAGTTATATGCCTTGCTCTGTTCTGTGATCCGCGGTCGTGACTCTCCTGTTCGAACTCGTTCATCAAAATGAACGAATCTTTTTTTCGAGTCATTTCGTTCATTATGTTCGTTGAATGAATGAAATGACTCAAAAAAAGATTTGTTCATTTTGATGAACGAGTTCGAACAGGAGAACAGAGCAAGCCGAGCATTTGTGCTAATAAAACTTAAACTTTTTTATTTATTTTAGAAATAACCGATCGTTTTGCTAGATAAGACCCTTATGCATCGTCTGTTGTCGTTTAAAGCCATTTGAAGCTGCACTGAAACTGTCATATGGACCTTGGACGGTTTGGCTACCAGTAAAGTCCATTATATGGAGAAAATCCTAGAATGTTTTCATCAAAAACCTTAATTTCTTTTCGACTGAAGAAAGAAAGACATGGACATCTTGGATGACATGGGGGTGAGTAAATTATCAGCAAAAGTTTTTTAAAAAGTGAACTAATCCTTTAAGTGAAAAACTCCTGCCTAGCAATCACTAAGAACCGACAAAAACACAGGGACAGATTCACACACAGAGCGCTTGCTGAAGACAACAGAAGCTGTCGCCATTGTGTTCATGGGTGTGCTTTATAGTTTCCTGGTCGATGACGTCACTCGTGACGTTCCGTCTCGCCTTTGGGCTGATTCCATACTTGCTTCACGACGCACAACGCAGAAGGCGTTCCCGCAGCGTTCCACTCAACGTTCCTGATAGGGAACTAGGTTCTGTTGTAGCGATCAATGGATTTAATTTGCTTTGATTAACAAGAAATCAAAAAGGAGTGTGTTGAGATTTTTTTTTGTTAAAATGTCAATAGGACATTTAGCATCAACACATGAATCCCATTAATCCTTTTTGCATCTTCAGGTCTTATTTATTATCCTGCTGTTCTTTATTCTTACATGGCTGAGAATTCGTGGTATAATCTTGATGTCACATTCATCTTGTGCCTTAAATAATGGGCGATCAGCAATCATCTTCAGTAGAGAGCCTAAATCCTGTAATAGTTTCCTCTGCCTGAGCTATGGAGAAATTCATGTGTTGAACTTTTCACACAGCGGAAAATGAATAATTCTCAGCAATACGTTCCTTCTCCGAGGCTATGAAATATTAGAATGTGGAGAGGCTTTTATGATAACAGAGCTGTCTTAGCACAGACATTACCTTTGGAAATTTTTGGATGGATGTGTGTACATGTGTGACCATGACTAATATTTACAAGAACAATAGCACAGAATTTGTATATGGTTGTCAAATTCTCATTTCACAGTACTTTGACATCACACAAGCTTCCCCACATGACAGAATCAAAGCAGAATCAGTTCTGATTGAAAGCCTATTTGCAAATAAAACATGAGTTATGAATACTAAACCATCCTCATTTTTCTCAATGCTGGTGTTAGACAAGAAATAAAGTCAGTGTGGGAGAGAGCAAGAGAGCCAGACGAACATACAGTGATGAAAAAGAACAGAAATACAGGTAGTTTGCAGCTTTTATAGTTCCTAATAAGCCCCTCAAGGCGCTACAACATTACAACCTTCCCCTTTACAACCGACGATGGGCTGTACGCAAAGGCTCCAGAGGGGATTTTAGCCACAGAATATTTCCTGTCACGTTAAGATTTGCCTGTATATTTGATGCCAAGTTGTTCTTCCCGATTCTTCTCCGTGATCATTTGCGTAATAAAAAGGGGGAACATTCCTCTCACGGAGAGAATAATATCTGACTGGCATCCTAATGAGGGACTGGAGACGTTGACAGTGTTGTCCCTGAGTGTACATCCTCTGCGCTGATGTCTAAATCACATCGTGTCAGGTGAGTATCAGAGTTTTGTTCTTCTCATCCTCGGCCTAAAATCTATCATCTTAAAGAAACCCTGAAACTGATCTTTTCATGTCTTTTATTTTGTATATAGCACGGTTTCCTGTCTAGTGTCATGTGACTCTCTCTTCCCCTCATGTGATCTGTTTACCGCTTTTTTATGTGTCATGATCTCATTGGTTCATTGTCTTATGTGTTTATGAGTTATTTTTGTTTATTGATTGTCACATTCATGTGTTTCCCTGAGGGTTGTTTCATAAAAGAAGCTTAGAAAAGCGGGGATTAAGCTTCAAAACCCGACTTGAATTAACCTAACAAATCAGTTGGGGCTTAAGGCGGTTTCATAAAAGGTAATTCAAGTTCACGCAATCTCACTAACTTGGTTTATCTAGTCTAGATAATTGCGTGTGCACGCGTTTCTGAAGCAGCCCTAGAGGTCGATCGTGGATCAAATCGATCCACCATCAAACAGCGTATATTTTGTGCTGTTTTATGCATTTGTGACATGTCCCCCCACCCCCCAGTGCAAACCTTACATTATACAGTTATATTCTCCATCTGTAAATGTTAGAAAGTCGTGCAAATGTATCCATTTTGCTGCTAATCTTCATATTGAACGAGCGCTGCTGCGCGCATGCGCGCTAAATAGGTCTGCAATAATTCTGACTAAATTATACATTTTGCTTGGAAAATTAATATGCGATATTTTATAACACGAGGATTAACTTCTAATTATAATAATTTATCTTTAGGAAGTTGGATAAGTTGCAGTGAACTTCTAGCTCATTACACTCATATATTTTATACTTCTAATAAAAAAAAGAAATTGAACAGAAGTAGCCTAATTCAATTTTTTTTTAGAAACTAAATATATAAAGATACAAAATATAGTTTTGGGTATAGGATCTATGCTACGTAATAAAGATGATGTATACTTATTTAGAATGCTGAGAATACTTTTTTTTTTTTGAGAAAGCAAGAATCCCCAGTTTTAAATGAGTGGTTAGATTTAGTTTCTAAAGTACATTATGGAGAGGATAACATTAAATTAGGAACAAATGTATACATTTTGAAAAGATATGTGCAACTCTAAAATCAAAGAATATTCCATAAAATAAAGGAATATATATTAGCCTACATTAACTACATTTTTATGTAACCTTCCCTTTTATTTCTAGTTATTTGTTATTTTATTTATTTACTTATTTAATATTGAATATTTGATATTGGAATAATATTACTTCAATAACTATTAGGAATTATGTGTCATTATAAGATTTTGATATATGTGAATGTTATATTTTTATTTATTTATTGTTTTATTTATATGTATGTGTTGGTGGGTATTATCACAAAAGAAAAAGATAAAGTAGAAGGAAAAATAAGGAATATTTATAGGGGGAAAATATGATGTCTTTAAAGGAACTGTCCATTTGTATAATTGTGTTAAATGTGTTTGAATTGAAAGACATAATAAAGTACATTATATATACATATATATATATATATATATATATATATATATATATATATATATATATATATATATATATATATGTACTTTATTCTAAATAAGTTCTAAATTCTAAATAAGGGACATATAATGTCCAACTAACAATGTCCCTTATTTAGAATTTTAAACCTACAAGTGTATTTGGGGTAAATCAAATGTAGGCTAATATACTGTCAATTACTAAGCTCAGATTAATCTTACCAGTCAAAATTGATACTGTGCTTTTGTAGTTATTTATTTTTTGATTTTGTGATTTTAACTTCTGCTTTAAAAAGATTTTTTTAGATTGTGTTCTAATGTTCTTCTAATAATCATAAACGTGTACTAAAACAAAAATCAGACAAACTGCCAAATAAAACCAGAGAAAAATGTATTCATAAATCTTTAAAACAATCTAATTAAATCTTGGGCACAAAACATTCAGCCAGTAAAAAAACAAAACCTGTTGTATGTATATTGTATTTATCTATCTATATCTATAAATACAGTACACACACATATATATATTATATTATTACAAAAATGACATGTCCTAAACGGACAACTTTAAAACGCCTTATATATGTGTCTATATTGTCTATATTGTATCCTTATTTAAGTTGATTTTCTGTATACTGTGTATTTATTTTTGGACTAATAGTGGTTAATAAAGTCCAATAATGGTATGAGAGAGTGTCAGTGGTAATATCATTGTGTTCTTGTCGGTCAGTGTTGAGGATCTGTGTAACATCTGAGGCTTAGCCTGACAGTTAGCCTGCTCTGGACCAGGCTAGTTTCCCAGCATAAGTTGCCAGGGTAACTGAGTTTGAACTTTTTTAAGTTTGATTTATGAAACCGAACCTACCAAAAATAAGCCTGACTAACCGAAATAAGCCTGGCTTATACTCTAATCTTGTTTTATGGAACAACCCTCTGAATCATGTATTTAGCCCTCATGTTTGCCTTGTTTAGTTGTGTATTGAAGTACGTATTGCTGTTTACCACGTGCCAGGTTATTGTTATCAGCCAAGTCAAGTTCTTAGTATGTTGTTCAATTCATAATAAACTGCCTCTGCATCCTTTACACCTTTGTCTTCTTCCATGTATTATAGCATTACATGTAAAAGACAAAAGACTAAATTAAAACTTGAACATAAACAGAACTTAAAACAGTCAATGATGATCATGATATGGTCAATGTAGTTTGTACCTTCATTTATAAACCTCTACTCTACTCTTCAGCACAGTGGTAACCACAAACACTTCAACATAACAGAAACTCAATTAAATGTCAAACATAACAGCGTTAAACACTAACAGGTATTTCGGTAACACTTTATTTTGATGGTCCCTTTAGAACATTCTGTTGACTATAAGTAACTTTGCAACTATATGTCAACTAACTCTCATTGGAGTATTAGTAGACTGTCTGCTTTATATCTGCTAACTCTTTATTGTGATGCTCCTCCAACAGACACTCTACTGACTATAAGTAACTTTTCAACTACATGTCAACTTAATCTAACCCTAACCCTACCAGTCTACTAATACTAACACTCTAATGAGAGTTAGTTGACGTGTAGGTGCAATTCTACTTATAGACAACCGAATGTGTTAAAGGGACCATCAATATAAAGTGAAACCGGTATTTCCCTTTATAAAATAACATTTATCCTCCTTTATCCATTCTTATACAAAGCATGCAGGGAGCTAAAAATTCACTCCCCAAAAGTTATCAAGACAATATCATTACGTCACCTTCCTAAAATAATTGCCTAAGTCATTTTTTGACAAAAAAGATTTTTTTGCATAAGTCATCTTCTCATGATGCTGGCCACATCTGGTAAAATTGCCCACATCCTTAGTTGAACAGATCATGCAATTCTACCCCTGTAGTATAATGGCCTATGTCAAAAGTGTGACTTAGGCCGTTTTATTTTGCCTAAGGTAGACTTAGGCAATTTTACAAGCTTTTCAAGATGGCAGTTGCATCAAGAAGATCACAAATCTATTCGGCCTCTGAAGTTAGGTTCCGTTTTTTGTGTTGTCTGAGAAACCTGAAAAAATGACTTAGGCAATTATTTTAGGAAGGTGACGAATTTAGTTACTACATTTTTTAAAACAGTTGATGCATAAATTTCAGTTTAAATGACAATATTAAGCTGATGAAATATTCAACATTATATCAACAGAACTTATAGTTATGTAGTGAACGAAACAATGTTTGCATCTTAAAACGTTTAATTAAATCAATGAATTATAATTGTTCACTTGCAATCATGCATTTGTGTAAGTTGTGGTACCACATCCCCTGAATTTCTTTTTACAGTGCATCAATGTCTACAAAGCATTTTGGTCAGAAGGGTTTTAGACCGTTTGGAGACAACAATGAACTTCCTTGGATGAGGTTGTAAACTTTCACCGTGGTTTTGTAATGGCAATATTTGTACAAATGATGAGTTTCAACATCTCTGCAAATACACTTTCTGTCTTACCTGACAGTAAACTTTGATGCGGCCCCCTCCCAAGCCACCGGCGCATTACTGTGACCCAAAGCGATCTTTTGGTGCAGGTAAATCCAAGTGAACTCACAGTGCCTTAACTTTCTATTTGTGGTTCTACTCACAGTGTGCAGTGTCAAGGGTTCAGTTAAATGCATGTTGGAGAGAGCAAGGCCATGTTTCGGAACATTTCCAGTCAAGTGTAACCATTGATTTGATGCTCATTGTTGTAGCTGGAAGCTGCCCTTTAAGCTGATAAGAGGCATGTTGTTTGATGGTGTGGGAGGAAGTGGCTTCAATACTCTGTTATTCACAGCTGCTTTCTTCCAAAGAGGATGAGTGAGTTTTTGGATACTTTCATTAATCCAAGCTAATCCCAATTTCTCGATGTGATTTCATTGATCTTCCTAAATATGAACATGTTCACTGATTTATTTATAAACCCACACAAAAGAAACCTATATTAGAAAACTAATATACAGTACTATAAAAAGCCCAATACTACATGTTGAGCAGGTCACGTTTTTGGGTGCTTTTTCAATTTTGGGTTGATTTTTAATCAAACATGTTTTTAACATTTTTATTATTTTTGTTAAGTGATTATACAAGTTTTCAAGTTTTATGAACTTTTGAAACTTGTGACATTTTATTGTTCTCCATCGTTGTTCGAGTTCCGTCGGATAACGACGATTGGGGTTTCGCTTAGAAAGCCTATCAACTTCGAGTATTACAAAACGAGCCAATGGCAAGGGAAATGCCATGGGTCTGTGGAATTTGCATGGCGCAACTCCGCCCCACCTCGTGGGTATAAAAGGAGAACGCCGGCAATATGCAGGTTATGTTTTCGCTTCGGAGCCAAGTTGATTCTTCACTCCACAAGCCTTCTCATCTCTACAAGACGAGTCTCTACAGTGTTGGTGTGACGTTGATATCCAGCGAGTGCACACTTCCTGCTTATCTGTGCAGTGGTTTGCCAGAGAGTGTGTTTTCTTCCTGGGCGCTTCAACACTTGAGCTTTCTCTAAAAGAGCTTGCACAAAGCACGTCTTTTTAAAGATGCCTCGCCCGTGCACTTCTGGTTGTGGTAGACTGCTGTCAGACTCTGATGGGGACGAGCGCTGTCTAGTGTGTTTGGGCATTGATCACGCTAGAGCAGCGCTCGTGGATGACTCATGTTCTCTCTGCGGGAACATGACCATCGCGTCACTTAGATCGAGACTCGAATGAACTTGCAAGAGGTCCACTCATCCGCACCCTGTTTTAGTGTCTCCTCGCGGGGCACTACTTCGGCTGGCGGCCAGGGTGATCTGAGGGTGACGGTGTGGCAAAAAGCGCAGACTGTTCGTCCGTGCGCCACAGCCCCCCTGTTCAGTGACGGTGCCCGTTCGGCGCTACAGAAGATGATGTGATGTCTGTCACAGAGCGGCGGGACAGGCAGCTGCTTCTCTGCATGCCATGGCCACTCTGTAGGTCTACCAGGCCCAGATGCTCAGGGACATGCACGAGGGAAGGACTTACCCAGAGCTCTTTGATGAGCTGCGCGCCGCCACCAACCTTGCCCTCCGGGCGATGAAGGTGACCGCGCGCTCCCTGGGTTTGGTGATGTCCACAGCCGTGGTCCAGGAGAGACATCTTTGGCTGAACCTGGCTGACATGCGGGATACCGAGCAGTCCCGTCTGCTCGACACCCCCATGTCCCAGGCCGGCCTTTTCGGCGGTGCAGTCGAGGATTTTGCCCAACAGTTCTCGACTGCTCAGAAGCAGACTGAGGCCATTAAGCACATTCTGCCCCGCCGGCCCGCTGCTGCCTCCACCCAGCCGGCCGGACAGAATCCTCAGCCTGCTCGCCGCCGAGGGCGCCCTCCTGTGGCTCCCGCCCGGCCCAAGCAGCAGCCTTCACCCGGGCCCGGTCGTGGAGGAAGCCGTAAGAAGGCTCCCCAGCCCTCTCCAGCCCCGCCCCCCGCTAAACGCCGGGCCAAGCAGCGCTCCTGAGACAGGCTGCTCAGCGTTGATGGTCACTTCGCAGGAGATTGTAGCAGGACCACTCCTTCCCCCGGTGGAGGGCCGGGGGAGAATCGTTTGTTCTCCACTCCCCGCTGCTCACCCTCGGGTGGGCAGCACCCTAATGTGGTTAAAGAAAGAAGTGACATTTTCAGCCCTGAGCACACAGAGTTCTTGGACGTCACGTTGCGCCACCCCCTTGTGGCTGTGCACCCCTCGTCCTCCTCTGTCTCAGAGCAGGATGACAACCTGTGCCGTTCCTCAACCGCACTGCTCTCATTCTCCTCTGTCACTAGGCACCTGGCAGAGCAGGCCCCAGTGGAACGTTCCTCCTTCCTTGGCCTTTTCTGTCTGGGCGTTGATAATGACCGTGCCCCCACACCAGCCCGCAATGCCGCCCACGTCCGGGCCGGCCATTCCGCTTCGGTGCCCCACCGACGGGAAGTCTGTGGTTCGCATGACCCCGCTGGTTCAGTTCTTGGGAGCCTGGTTAGAGCTTCCCCACCTGTCCCGCTGGGCCGCCCGAAATATCAGGCTCGGCTACGCGATTCAGTTCGCGCGGTCTCCTCAGAGGAGTCCGCTCCACTATGGATCCTGTTACTCTCACGTGATCCTGAGAACCCGGCCTGGATATTTGCCCAAGGTTCCCACCACTCCCTTCCGGGACCAGGTGGTAAACCTGCAAGCGCTGCCCCTGGAGGAGGCAGACCCAGCCTTGGCCCTGCTCTGTCCAGTACGTGCTTTCCGCACCTATGTAGTGTTTCAGAACCTCAGACCAGCTCTTTGTCTGTTATGGTGGGAAGCTGTTGTCTCACTGGATAGTGGACGCCATTGCTTTGGCATACCAGCATCAAGGTTGACCGTGCCACCTTGGTGTGAAGGCACACTCAACCCGGAGTGTGGCATCCTCTTGTGCTCTAGCGCATGGCGCCTCGCTTACAGACATCTGCAGAGCTGCAGGCTGGGCGACACCTAACACATTCGCCAGATTCTACAATCTCCGAGTTGAGCCTGTGTCCTCTCATGTACTCGCTTCAACCAGCTAGTACCGGAAGCTCAGGTGACCTTCCCTGACAAGCCCTGAGTTCCTCCAGCACTGCTGACGTCGACGCCAGTGTCTATTGCCTGCCCGTTGGCTAGGTGCCTCCTGTGTGCATGGTCCCACCCCTGAGCAACCCCCACATGTGTATTTCCACTGTAAGCCTCTCTGAGCATGTGTCTTTCCCTTGGCAAGCTACCTTGCCACCCCCTGGGGTTGAAATATTCCACCTGTGGCTGGACACCCCAGTGTTCTCCATATGCATCCCTCCGGGTCATATGTGTATTCTCTAAGTAGGGAACGGAGACGTTCCGTCTTACTGCCACTTCCGCTGTACCGCGGGGATCGCCTGAGTTCAGTGTTGGCTCCTCAGCGAAGAAACATGACCTGCATATTGCCAGCGTCCTCCTTTTATACCCACGAGGTGGGGCGGAGTTGCGCCATGCAAATTCCGCAGACCCATGGCATTTCCCTTGCCATTGGCTCGTTTTGTAATACTCGAAGTTGATAGGCTTTCTAAGCGAAACCCCAATCGTCTTCATCCGACAGAACGTCTCCTTTCCTACTCGGGGAACGAGGGTTACAAACGTAACTGAGACGTTTTCCATTGTCCTAAACCAAGACTTTTAATGTTAAACTATGAAAATCAATTCCCAAAAAAATAAATTATCATTATACAATGATAATCTATTTTTTTTTTTGAAAAAGTAGGACACACGTGTGGTGTTGTTTCCACCACAGCAACTGATTTTGCCACTTATAAATATATAATAAAGCAAAGCATATAATAAAGAATACTTGGTTACCAAGGATACAACATTGTCAGTGAAGAGCAAGAGGTATGGGAAATGATAATGAGAAATCACAATGAGTATTCCAATGTCCATCATTTCTGGTCAAGTTGTAATTTTGTCACATTATATAAATCATGCAAAAAGTGTGAAAATATTTCATTTTGTGTTTAGAATCATGCAGTGCAACCAAATTAGACATAACAAGACAAAGGAGTTAGCCATTTTATACTAAAATGTAATTTCCATCTCCTCCTTTTCCACCACAGAATGCTTTTAAACACAATATGTTTGAGATGTTAAAATAGCACATTCATTTCAGAGAGAGACAGATAGAAAATCATTGTTAATAGGAAATGAAATTAATAAAATTAAATAAACTAGTGAGATATCATTTTGAGACTTTATTAAGTGCCCATAGTTATAGAGACACCCTTTTCCCAATTATATGATTTTTATATAATTCTCGGTGCATTCCATGACACACACTCTTGCATAAATCTTGTGCAAATATAATGTTTGAAAACTCCAATAAGATTCTCTGTTAAATCTCTGCTCCATGTCTGAGTGTTCAAAATCACATAAAATTATTCTGAAGAAATGCCTCACCTCACCTGTGCAGTTTTAGTGGAATTATTTTCAGTTTTATGTGGCAAATAAGAGGCCATCCATGTATGAAGAGAGGATTTGCTTTTGATTAAAGGATTATAATCTTGTCTATCTCTAATAATGTAGCACATGTTGTTCTTCAAAGTTGTTCTGTCATCATATCCATCCAACATTAACATATACATACAAAAAAACAACTTTTTAGCACATCTCTTGCTGACAGCATTAATATGTGTTCAGGTGCAAACCGACAAAACAACATTATCAGCAGTATGAGCATCAGTGATTTTAGGAGAGATTGCAATACACACACAGCACTCTAATTTCAATGGGTTTTGTTCAGTGTTTGCCATGCAGTCATGTTGAATTTGAGAAATGTATCTATTTTATTTTATTGCCCCATATCTAATTAAAGTGCACCTACAGATTAATTTTCCACAATTACCCATACGCAGACATTGAAAGAAATAGGTCTGCCGGTTAAAAGGAAGTATTCCCAATGTTTGTGGGGTTTAAGAGATTTCAAGTTTTTTTTTTTTTTTTTTAGAAGTTGTCGTGTGATTAGTCATTAGAAAAAAACTTTCTTACATTTATAATCCTAAAGATAATACTTTCAGTCAAAGAAAATGTGTATTTTTAGGTACGTATGATCTAGTTAGAAGTGCAATATGGCAAGCAAACAGTCACCATGAAATCAAAATTTTCAACACTTATTATTTCTTATTGAATATTGCCATATTTATTCTAAATAATTTAACATTGCATACTTTTTTTCAAATTCATGTGCTCTAGTCTTTAATCAAAATAACTTCCCCTCCCGCTTGCAGCGATATCTCTTCTTTTCTCTAATGGTGTGAGGGCGGGATCAACCTGTCACTCATATGAGATCCACCAATAGCAAACCACAGCCATCCAATCAAATCTCTATGGACAAAATCAAGTCCCTACATTTTTTTTGTTTAAGAAGCCATTTAATTCAGATCCGCATCACAATAGGTAAGAAAAAACTATTGCAAGTTCCGTTTCATGCCGATTTTAATATGCAAATTAGTTTTATTACAAAATGCTTTTAAAAAGGAGAATTTTTCAAGACTTCCATGAAAGCTTCAGAATTATATATTTCACTTGGACGTGTTCAAACACAGATTCACAAACACACACACACACACACGCACACACGCACGCACACACACACACACACACACGCACGCACACACACACACACACACACAGTTTTCTGTACACACCTGCCTGTACACACACACATAGTGTTTACATGTTTAATGGGGACTTTCCAATAGACATAATGATTTTTTATACTATACAAACTGTTATTCAAATTGTCCCCATAATGGAGGGTTTGCCAGGACACACACACACACACACAAACAAACACACACTTCTGTTTTAGAGCTTCCTGGAATGCACATGACCATAAAATCAATGGGTCTAAAAATATTTAGACCTTCTGGATCAATGAGAAAGATCATTCTCATGCCTTTGTGCATCGTGTATAAAAACAAAATAGCCTTTTGATTTTATTGAGTATGGAACCTTTTTCAGCCGTGTGCTGCTGCGTAGGGGATGTGTGGCCTTAGACACTCTTCTGTGATATAGCCTTTCATAACAGCTAAGTATAGACACAAAGAGGTTTGTAGTGAACAAAGTCTTACGAAGCTTTAAGAACATACATGATGCAGTAGTATAAGCAAATTTACAAGCACATTAGGTAAAATTTTCTTGTTTTGGAGACATTTAGTGCATGCATTTATGTGCCTTTTTTTCATTTAGCAGAGTGAAGGTAAAACATCTCATTTTCTGTTCAATACATGCCTATTGTGACTAGTCATAACTATTTAGATGAGTGCTGCTGACATGTATGACGATAAAATGTTTTCCACCATTGGAAACACACCAAACACACCATTGCGATACATCCATATGAAGACGTTGTTCTGCAGGTTCGTCGTCTTTATTTTCATCTCGCTCCGACTCTGGCTCGAACATGTAAGGCTTGATGGACAAGTCTTCCGTTGTTGGCATTTTGTTAATAACTTGTGAATAAAAAGTTTCTGTGCCGCTAGATAATCGTATCTCTGCTATCAAACTACAAAAATGGTAGAAAAGGGGTAGAAAAGGGGCCTGTGGAGCTATAATAATGAGGAATTCAGACCCAATCATTGCAGTTCCGCTTTATATAGACCACAAATGTATGATTTATATGTAAAAAGGAACGATTTAAAAGCATGATATGTACCCTTTAAGGCGAGACACGGCAGGCAAAAACATAGTTTTTTTTCACTGGTCAATTTTCACTGGAGATTTTGGGCTATTTGTCTTCAATAACATGTCTTCTTTCAGACTTGTGGTGAAAAAAAATCCAAAATACACATTTAGGTCTTTTTTTTACTACACTTTGTCTATTTGCGTCTGTAGATTTCTCCTAAATTCAACAAAAGTTGCCTTCTAAATCAACATGCTGCTCCGCGATCGTGATCTGCACCCTGTCATCGCATACACCGTTGGAAAGCTCTCTCTCTCCTGTACATTGTTGTCAGATCCAAATATGGTCATTTCCTTTTAATCAGCAACCAATCGTGAAAGTACAATGGGCATTTAACTCTAAAACCGAATTCTCATTGGCTGATGTCAATTTCTGACAACGTGATTCGTTCAGATGCATCACGTGACATGCTCTGACATCTAGATGTGTGTTTTTGACTTTTTTTCTGTTCAGTTGAAGCCCATAAATGCTGTGTTATAAGTTTGAATGTAATTTAGGTGGTTTGTATTGTTGTTGCTAATGATTTGATAAGATATTGTGTCTGTAAATAGTTGTTTCCACTAAAAAAAAGTATGAATTTTTGCATTACAAATCTTAGGCTGTTTTCTCAAAATGGGTTTTTTGTCATTCTCCAGTAGAAACATCTCAGCCTGTGTAGCACCTATGTACACTAACCTTTCCAGTTATACACTTAGCAGTATTCTGAAGATTTTTCAGAGGGATTCATTCCTGGCCTGATTGATGTGACATTTTAATTAAAAAAAATATGGCGAAAATGTATTTTTTAAGGCTATGGACAGTATATTTTGATTTCCTAGGTAATGAAAGCATATATCCTGAAATCCCTCTGAAATTATTTTATCATCTTGTGTGTAAATAAAATGAAAAAATAATTTTGCACCTGGCTTTATCATATGTTCAGATCTATCTACCGAAATATATGCACAATTGTGCATATTTATTGAGGTAATACCTAATTTGCATAATTAAACATACAAATTTCAAAAACTTGTAAAAAATTTTTTTATATACTTGTGTAAGTAATCAACTGAGAAAGATTCATAGTGATACCTATTATTTAAAAAAATTACCCTATTGACCTGTAGTGTCTCACCTTAACACAGGAATACCAAGGTACACTGTGAAGCATTTCTAAGTGGAAATATGCAATCAGTGCCAGCCCGAAGAGGGTGGACTTAAGAATACACATATGACCCGGAGGGATGCATATGGAAAAACACTGGGGTGTCCAGCCTGCAGGGTGGAATTTTTCAACCCCAGGGGTGGAAGCCAAGAGGAAGCCATACTCTGGGTTGAGTGTGCCTTCACACCAAACAGGGACGGTCAACCTTGCTGCTGGTAAGCCAAAGCAATGGCGTCAACTATCCAGTGAGACAACCTTTGCTTAGAGAGAGCCTTTCCCTTCAGGTTTCCACCATAACAGACAAAGAGCTGGTCTGAGGTCCTGCAACACTGTGTTCTGTCTACATAAGGACAGAGCAGTGCCAAGGCTGGGTCTGCCTCCTCCAGGGGCAGCGCTTGCAGGTTCACCACCTGATCTCGAAAGGGAGTGGTGGGAACCGTGGGCACAAATCCAGGCCGGGGTCTCAGGATCACGTGAGAATAGGCCGGCCCGAATTCCAGGCACGCTTAGTCAACGGAAAATGTGTGCAGGTCCCCTACCCTCTTAATGGGGGCCAATGCAACCAGGAGCGCAACTGACAGGAACTTAAGCTCCACTGATTGCAGAGGCTCAAAGGGAGCACTCTCCTCGCTCCTCTCAGGAACCTGACGATCAGGTTGTGCTTTCCCACGGACTTACCCTCAACTGCGTCGTGATGTGCGGCGATAGCGGCAACGTACACTTTCAGAGTGGAGGGAGACAGCCTTCGCTCAAACCCGTCTTGCAGGAAGGAAAGTACGAAACTGATCAAGCATTTTCTGGGGTCTTCTTGGTGAGAAGAGCACCAGTTGACGAAGAGGTTCCACTTCAACGCATAGGCATGTCTCGTGGACGATGCTCTAGCAGAAGTGATGGTAGCCACCACCGCAGGTGGTAGGGTACTCAAACCTTCCTCGTCGCATCCAGGAGCCACACATGGAGGTTCCAAAGATTGGGGTGCCAGACGAGGGTGCCATAGGGTTCCCCGTCTCTGAGAAAGAAGGTCATTCCTCAGAGGAATTGGCCCGGGAGGTGCTGTCGCGAGTTCGGAGTTCGGAGTTCGGAGAACCAGGTCCGGGTGGGCCAATGAGGCGCAACCAAAATGACCTGCTCCTCGTCCTCCCTGATCTTGCACAGACCCTGTGCAAGAAGGCTCACTGGGGGAAACACATACTTGCGGAGGCCCACAGGCAATTTGATATTGCTTGAGGCAATTTACATGCCAAAGGCGCTGGGGTCCTGTCCAGGAGCCCGCGGCAGCATGTTCATTGCACATGGCGCCCCAGCCCGTGGTGGAGGCATCTGTTCTCGATCTAAGGGCACTCCGGCCCGTAGAAAAGTGAGATTCGACCACGGGGTGAAGGTCTGACGGCAGGTCGGAGTAACTGGTACTTGGAACGTGCCTTGCTTCCATGCCCACCTCGGGACTCGATGCGAAGCCAGAGCTGAAGTGGTCTCACATGAAGGAAACCGAGCGGCGTTGCAGCGGATGCCATATGTCCCATGAGCCTCTGAAAGTATTTCAGTGGAACCACACTCTTGCCCTCGAATTGTCTCAGGCAAGTCAGCAGTGACTGTGCGGGCGCGCTCGCTCGTAAGCTGCGTGCACATAGCGACCAAGTAGTTTTTCCATACCGAGAAAAGAGATCCTCTGCACGGGGCAAAGTTGCTCTTCTCCCAGTTGACCCGAAGGCCCAAACGGGCTAGGTGCCGGAGCACAAGGTACCTGTGTTCGCAAACCTGGGCTCGAGAGTGAGCTAGGATCAGCCAGTCGTCGAGATAGTTCAGGATGCGAAACCCCTTGTTGCCGTAGCGGCACAAGGGCTGCCTCGACGACCTTCGTGAAGACGCGAGGTGACTGAGCTAACCCGAATGGGAGAACCGCGTACTAGTATGCTCTCCCCTTCAAAAGCAAACCGTAGAAATGGTCTCTGATGAGGAAGAATGGAAACATGAAAGTAGGCGTCCTTCAGGTCGATTGCTGCAAACCAAACCTGTGGCCGCACACATTTAAAAATGCGTTTGGTCATGCGCACCTTGAACGGAAGCGTGTGAAGGGAACGATTCAAGACGCGCAGGTCCACAATTGGTCATAACCCACCGCTCTTCTTGGGTACAATGAAGTAGGGGCTGTAGAAGCCGGACTTCATTTCGGCTGGAGGGGTGGTCTCGATTGTACCCTTCGCCAGTAGGGTGACGACCTACGCACGCACAATTTTTTTTTCATTTTTTTTTTTACCCACCACGGAATGGCGGATTCTCCGGAAGCGGGGAGGAGACCTTGCGAGCTGAATTGCATAGCCGAGCCTGATGGTTCTCGTGAGCCGGCGGGACAGACTGGAAAGCTCCAAGACTGAACCAGTGGGGTGATGTGAACCACAGACGTACCCACGATGGGGCAGTGAGGCGGATTGACCAGCCCAGAAGTGGGAGGCAGAGCGTCCCGGTGTGGGGGCATGGTCATATACCGCATCCTGACAGAGGAGGCCAGGGAAGGGGTCTGGCGACTGGGGTCTGGCGACAGAGGGGGACGAGAGTGGCGAGGCTCGTAAGCGGCGCGCACTGCCATCCGCGCCCTCTGGGGGCTCAGAGATGGGAAGGTCAGATCTTTCAAAAGGTCAGAGGTCTCGACTGCGCCACCGAAAAGGCCAGCCTGGGATATGGGTGAGTTGAGTAAGCGGGTTCGCTCAGCTATAGTGGGGTCACAGATGTGTTGCCACAGAACACTCCACAGGGGGAACCCCAGTGTACCCTTGGCCGCAGCGTCTACGAGGGCAGAGAAGGGGGAAGAGCCGAACCCTCATCTCTAGAGGAATCCAGCTCACCTTGTGATGTGGCGATAGACACGATTTCATCTGTCGGGGCGCTGGATGAGCTGCTGGGCCCGCCGGCGTCTTTTTTGAACGTGACTGGTCAGTGAATTCATCCGGAAACCACACAGGTTGCAATGTGTAAGAGGGGGGTGTGGACTGAGGATAAATCGTCGGTTTGTTCCACACCAACTGCCTTAGGTCACCCTGGCAACCAGCCAAAATATTCCCTATCGTGGAGCTCTTTTTGTGAGAGAAAAGCTTGCAGCAGTGCTGAAGCGTCCAGGGAGAAACACACACGCTGTTGCAGACCACTGCACAGATCAGCAGCCAGGAATGTGAAACTCGCTGAAACACGCCATCACACCAACACCGACTGGAAACTGCTCGTCTAGAAGATTCTCAAGGATAGTCAGAGAATAGGCTGCAGGAGTGAAGAGGACCTCTTGGCTCCGAAGCAGAAACATAACTGCGTGTTGCCACCATACTTCCATAAATGGCGGCGCGTGCGCACGCAGCGGCTTGGAGCTCTCGGCTTTTTTTGTTTTTTTGTATATTTTTGTATGTGTCTTCGTCGCTTATTCAAGGACTAATACAATACAGTAGGGCTGAAATGTTGGAGCTGGGAAGAAAATCAGGATTGTATGCTCCCCCAAAGCTGGATTCTATACCACCGGAGCTGCAGCGGTTCATCGGGGCTTTCACTACCCCCCCTCTGTGGCTCAGGAGACGAAGAAGACACCGTAAACAAAAGCGGGGTAAGCGGAGCGGGCTGCGTGCTAGGCTATATGCTAATCCACACAGACCGGCGTTGCCCAGCCTCTTCCTCGCGAATGCCAGGTCTCTTACCAACAAGTTGGACGAGATCCGTTTGAGGTTCGCTTCGGGGAGGATGGACTGCTGTGTGGCGATCGTCACAGAGACCTGGCTGGATAACAACATACCCGACGCTGCGGTAGAGCTAGCGGGGCGTTCTTTGTTCCGAGCCGACAGGACCGCAGCTTCAGGGAAGAACAGAGGCGGAGGTTTGGTGCTTTACATTAATAATTTGTGGTGTACTGCTACTAATCTTATCCGGACATTTTGCTCCCCTGATCTGGAATATCTGGCAGTGAAGTGCAGACCGTTTAAACTGGTCAGAGAACTCGGCTCTGTTATAATCATAGCAGCTTATTTACCACCAAGAGCAAATGCTAAAGTAGCACTGGAGGAGCTGTATTGTCTGATTAGCACACAGATGAATGCGAATCCAGAGGCGGCTGTGATTGTAGCTGGGGACTTTAACCATGTAGAACTGAAATCAGTGCTTTCCAAATTTTACAGATTCATTGACTTTCCAACCAGAGAAAATAACATACTGGATCAGGTATATTGTAATATTCCGGGAGCATATAAAGCTTATGCAGCTCCACACCTGGGCATGTCAGATCATATTACAGTGAAGCTGATCCCAGCTTATAAACCTCTGATTTGCAGGACTAAACCTACAACTAGAATCGTGCAGATCTGGACTGAGGAGGCCTCCTCAGCACTACAAGACTGTTTCGAGCATACAGACTGGGATGTGTTTAAACAGGGTGCTGATTTTGAGGAATATACTTCTGCTGTTCTGTCCTATGTTCATTTCTGTACTGATGTTGTCCTGCCTACAAAGACCATCATGGTCTTTCCTAATCAGAAGCCATGGTTGGATGGTACAGTGCGGCACCTGCTAAAAGCCCGGGATGCAGCTTACAGGTTAGGAGACAGGCTGGCTTACAGCAGGGCCCGGAAAGAACTGAAAAAGGGTATCCAACTGGCAAAACTCAGGTACAAACAGCGCATTGAGAAGCACTTTAATAACAACAACCCACGTAATATGTGGAGAGGTATAAGGACCCTTACGGACCATAAGCACAATGACAGGCAGGTCAGTCATGACCCCACTCTGCCAGATACCTTGAACAGCTTCTTTGCACGCTTTGACTCAGTGAGCAGCAGAGAGACTGTGCACCTCCCCAAATTAGAGGAGCACCATCAGCCCCTCGTCCTGCAGCGGCACCAAGTGTGTTCTACCCTAAAGAACATTAACATCAACAAGGCTGCAGGTCCAGACAAGGTGTCGGGTTGGGCTCTGAAATCATGTGCTGACCAGCTGGCAGGAGTTTTCCTGGACATTTTCAACCTGTCCCTGCAGCTTGCCAAGGTCCCCGTCTGTCTCAAAACCTCTGTCATTGTGCCTGTGCCAAAAAAATCTGCCAGCACATGCCTCAATGATTATCGTCCAGTTGCCCTAACCCCGGTAATCATGAAGTGTTTTGAAGGATCCTCCTTAATTACATCAGAGATGCTATCCCTGATGGTCTCGACAGCTTTCAGTTCGCCTACAGGAGGAACCGCTCGACGGAGGATGCTGTTTCGTTAGCACTCCATATAGCCATGACACATCTGCAGCACCCTAACACTTATGTTAGGATGCTATTCGTGGACTTCAGCTCAGCTTTTAACACCGTTCTCCCAGACAAGCTGGTGCTGAAGCTCAACAACCTGGGACTATCAGTTTCACTGTGTTCTTGGATCAGGGATTTTCTCACAAATCGTCCACAGGTGGTGAGGATAGGGAACTTCACATCTTCCACTCTGATCCTAAACACTGGAACACCGCAGGGCTGTGTGCTTAGCCCGGCCCTCTTCAGCCTTTTTACTCACGACTGTTTTGCTATTCATTCCACAAACACGCTTGTGAAGTTTGCGGACGACACCACCGTGGTGGGTCTCATATCTGACAATGATGAGACTCAATACAGAGAGGAGATCCAGCACCTGATACATTGGTGTTCAACAAATAATCTTGTTTTAAACACCAACAAGACCAAGGAGGTCATAGTGGACTTTAGAAGGTCCAGGAAGACAAAGCACGCTCCTCTTTGCATAAGGGGGGACGCAGTGGAGCGTGTGGATAGTATTAAGTTCCTGGGCGTCCATATTTCATCTGACCTGTCCTGGTCGGTTAATACATCATACCTGGTGAAGAAGGCGCAACAACGCTAGTGAAAGCTATCACTCCCCTCCATTCCCTCACTGAACTTTGATTTTAATACTCTAGTATATATTCACTCTGCTGCTATTGAATATATTTAGTGGTTGGTTTTTATATGAGGTATTTGTATTTTTATTTATTTATTTTTATTTCTATTTATATATCACTGTTGTGTTATAAAATTGCTTGCGTTTATATAATTGTTATATAATTGTGTCACTTTAAAGCCGAGAGTCTCATACAAAATTTTGTTATGTGCAAGCATAATGACAATAAAGATCATCATCATCATCATCATCATCATCATCATCATCATCATCATATATACCCACAAGGTGGGGCGGAGTTACGCTACACAAATTCCGCAGACCCATGGCATTTCTTTGCCATTGGCTCGTTTTGTAATACTCAAAGTTGATAGGCTTTCTAAGCGAAACCCCATTTCGTCGTCATTCGATGTAACTTGAAGTGACTATGAAAGGGAACAGCAGTTAACTCTTTGAGATTGTGTCTGTCATTTTGCCCACGATTCCAAATATGAGCTGTTTGTGTTGTGGTCTTTGAAATCTTAAATTCAGTGAGTTTTACAGTGATCACCGTTGAGCCACTTGAAGTTTTGACCTCTCCTCACCTCTCTCGGGTGTCCATTACTGCTTAACACAGCAATTCGGCATCAAAGGCCACATATCTGGGAAGGGGGATTGGAAACATGGAGGTAATGTGTTTGGGATTAGCAGACCCAGAGTTAACAGTTGTGGTACTGAGAGCCAAGATGTATTATAGACCTGTGCTGTGAATGTTTGCACCTACTGAAAGAGATACTCTTGTGAAAAAAAAGAGTGCTTAATTGCATTAAATGTGCACTTGAAGTGTGCAAGATAATATAATATTAATGAAATAAAAGGCAGTACAGTTAGGTGTACAGGTTCTTAAAGAGAGTACACTGTCATGACGATATTTCTTAACAAACTTAAGTACACTTTTAAAAAGTGCAATATTGTAATATTGTCAAATTAAAAGATTTACTTTAAAGTACATTTTAAATGTTTTAATAATCTTTTGTCAACCTTTAAAGAAGTACACTTATTTTGATGTGTTGACTAACATATTAAGAACATATACAATTAAATAACAAAGTTACAAATATGTTTAAAGTAAGTTTCAATATAAATATTGAAGTATATGTTAGTTAACCATAAATGCTTGTACACTTTAACCATGTTTCAAAAACAACAGAAGTAACTATAAAATGTAGATGTACCTAATTCCAACAATAATGGGTAAAATAAAACACTCCTAACCTCAGATAATTGCATTTAATATAAATGTAATCGATAATACATTTTCATTTAACTGTAATTATGTAATATGCAATTGTCTGAAAACATTACATTCAGTTCGGACTTAAGTATAGTCTTTTAAATTATAATGTTTCCATAATGAGAGAATATTTTGCTGAAGTGTATTTAATTTTCACAGGGAATAATTTACTCAAAAGGAATATTCTGTTATTATTTACTTACAGTTGTCATTACAAAACCCAAGATGTGTTAATCCTGTCAACAAAATTACTGATGAAAATGTTTGTCAAAGTTTAATAAAAAAAACTATCGAAGAGATGAAAAATGTGTATCATGGAGATTAATAAACAGTTTAACATAAAATATATTGATGTAAATAATATATATTGGGGTGAAACACTGTAAGACATCAGTGCATTTACAATGTTTTCATGATTTACAATGTGTGTTTTTTTAAGGAGAATCTGATAGAACATGATCATTTCATATAATCCAATTCATAATTAATATGGTGAAAGGGGAATTAAAAAAAAAGCTGCATGCTGCTCTTTTCCATACATCAGTGGTTTGTAAAGTGCAGCTTTTACAAAAATTTAGTTTTTTGCTTTACACATAAATAACAGTCAGACAGGTTTGTAACGGCATGAGGGCGAGTAAGTGATGCCAAAACATTTATTTTTAGGTGACCTAGCCTTTTCACACTCAAACTCACTGCTTGTAAAGACTTCTGGTGTCAGCAATAGATTCAGCGAGATAACACAGATAACCCAACAGCCGAGAGAGATAAGCAGTGAAGGAACAGACAGGAAAGAGCAGCAGCAAATGAAAAAAGAAAGGGAGAAAGAAAATAGAGAGAAACAGACAGAGGGCAACAGGAGGCCTTGGCCTCCGCTGATCCTCCTCAAATGATAAACAGACAATTAACTGGTCAATTCTACCCGTGTGTGTGTGCCGCAAGGACCAATGAGCCATACACCCTGCCTGAGGACGGTCGTTCCCATCACACACACACACACACACACACTCGGCCATCCACCCTCAGGGGCCCATTCTATAGTCAACGCGCGACTGCTTCTTGGCACCCTCCATTATTTAGAAGCCCCTCAAACGAGGCAGCTCATTGGCAGTCCACTTACATGAAAAGGTGAGGAGCCACACTAGACCTGCTTGACTCCCCTTTGGACAAACGTGTGTGTCTGTGTGTGGGTGGAGCAGAGGCTTGAACGCTTAAATAGATTGTTTGGTGCCCCTCCAATGTTATCAATGGCTATCGTCAGATGGGTTCAAGAGCATTGAGCGTCCTTTGATGACCTGTATACTGTATAGGTAAATGCAATCAACAATGCTAAACTACAAGGACATGCTGAGGATAAAGACAGGAAGTAACTTGAAAGGTTACAGTATGGTACCATGTAAACACTTGATATTAAAACACTCAAATCCTATCCAACTATAGCACGTTACTTTACTTATATACTTTAAAGGAGTGGTTGATTATGATTTCACTTTTCCTAACTGTAGTCTTTGAAAGTATACTCTTTTTTTAAGAACACTAGTATTTCTTTAATATTATATTATCTGCAAGGACAGATTTTGAATATAAATATATTTTTAATATAAACTGCATTTTTTTTTATAATGTTCTTTGAGGTCCACTTATAATGTTGTCAAGATTTGTACATATTAATTTAGAAGTATTATGCTATTTTTAGGCTAGTTTTAGACCTCTTTGAAACATTCTGTTTTGATAGGTGTGCCACATTCAAGACTTGGTAAATGCCCACTGCTATGTGTCCCGGGGCAGGTTGTATAAACATACACGAAGATGAAGATGAAGGCAATAAGGTGATATTTAATAAATCCAATGTGTAATCCAAACGAACAAAGTACAGTGCTCCACCTCTGTCCATCGTCTTGGTTCCACCTGGCCTCTACATCAAGCAGGGATGTAGTTTGCGATGGGATGGGGGGAGGTATCTCCCCCAATAATACAGTAACCCCCAGTATTTATACTATAGGGAAAGATTTTGTAAGAACTACGTTCCCGTACGAACTGGACGGACCAACTATCTGCGCAAAATGAGTGAATTTATTTAATTGTGCATGAGTGGCGCACACGAACCACCGAACCTTTACTATTTCATAAGGCCAAGTAAAAGTTAGAAAGAGCTTTAAAGTCTGGAACTTCTTGAGTTATTGACTAAACAATTGGTTTTCCCCATGTGTAAAATGTGTTCTGTTAATAATGACAGATAGGACAAACCTGGCTTTCAGACATAAGGATAACTGGAAATGAACATTTTCAGCAAATGAAATGTTTTAGTAAAGTTCAAACTCATAAGGTTTTAGGTGCTTGCACCCCAACCCCCCTCATCCCATAATCTCTTCCCTGGTTCCTTCATTGTCCAGGGTTGTCCCGTCTGCCAGCTCTATGAAATGTTTAGCTGGAGGGTAAAATGGTGCAAAACATGAAGGAGGAATCTGGGTCTTGTTGGTAAGTTTGCATAGACACTCATTTTCCAAAGAAAATGTTCAAATCTTGTTCACTTATCTGAACATACAGTATACTTGACCTCCAATATTTATTTGATTTAAAGGTGTCGTTGTAAATCTGACATTTTTCAGATTAACGTAAATCGCATCTAAAAGAATTGTGTTTGACAAAGAGAAAAGTCACTAAAAGCCAATTTGGAAATGTGTTTTCAGAGCTATCTTGGTCACTGTCAGTAAGAAAATGTTCGTTTATCATCCAATTATTCAAGACATCCAGGCAAACATATTCTTCTCTTCAAGATGAAACGCAAGTGTAGATAATAGAACTGACTTGGTTTTGGTTTGTTTTTCATCAAATCTGACAAAAATTCACTGTGTATATTAGATAATTCAGAAGTGAAAATGTGTGTATAAAAGACAGAAAGAGACACTGTCTTTCTAAAATAGTCGATCTTTTCTTGCTGAAAAACATCCTAAAGGCTAACTAAACAGTGTGCTGTACACTCAATTGCTTCCTCCACTCTTCCCCATCAAAATCACTCAGATTCGCTCATGTAAAACATGATTTCTAATTGCTATATTTAATATGTTAATGATTTAATTATTCTTTTAATTAATTTGTTACGACTAAATGACTGACTTAATTCAAGGGCTCTCAGCTTATCTGGGAGAGATGAACGAGTGAATGGCAGTTGTTTGCTGATGAGTTGTATTTAGAAAGACAAACTTGTGCACGGGGAGACTGTCTACAGAAGAGTTAGTGGAGCATGTAAAATACCATTTAGTAAATCATTTAGAGCCTACCAGCCCATTGTTAATAGTTCATCCTTAATCTGGCTTTCTCACCTTTCTTATCCCATAGTCCTGGATGGATGGATGGATGGATAGATAGATAGATTCAGATCCAGTTTTTGGTTTGTGATTTGTAATCCAGAATAAAACCTACTCTGGAGAAGGTTAGATGTAAAAAAACCAAACTGAGTTTGCTAACATCTCAAACTTCCTAGGGTAGCATCTGAAACCAGCTTCATGCAACAGGCCTCTGATTTCACTCCTTTATGTTTGTGTTTCTGTATCTGTTTGTTTTTATTTGTGCACAAAAAAGACTATTTAGTAAATTTCTACATAATACCTTACAACAGATACAGCTCCGATACGGAGTCACGGCTGAAGTATAACATGGCACGAGCGTGTCTCTCTACAGGCATATCCTTCCAATAAAAAATCTCAAAGAGCCTGCCGCATCTCATGTAGCCGATCGACAACGGGAGCACGTTTTGTCTTTAATTGCTACTGCTGTAATGTATTATGCAGATCATTTATTCAATTTGAAGTCAGTAGCCAGTGAAAAACACAATATTTGGACTTTAAAGGTCAAGCATTAGTATTCCAAAGTGTATCTGTGCTGTTTATTCTTTAGCAATTACCTCACCAAATAAAACAAAGCACAAAGTGTAGAGTTTTTAAAAGGACATAAAAAAATAAAAAACCTGTCCCTGATTGAAAGCATATTTTCAAAATACTGGTAAGAAAATCATCTAATGATTGATAAACCTTGAATACTTCCAGATACCATTTGGTATCTCTGAAAAATAATGTGCTCTTTACAGGACATCCAGACTGTGACATGTATGTTGTCAGAGAAATTCACTAATATATAATGTCCACTACTGGACAAAAGTCTATCCCTGGATCCCAGGAGAATTTTGAAGAGTTTTATTTCGATTTTAGAAAATAAACATGTGATTGCTTTCCTCACAAAACAACTGTTTCTTGTTTTTCACTGGCATGTCTTTTAGGTGTTGAGGACTAGTGCATTTTCAAGCCTATATACATGTAAATTCAGTGCGATTAAAATACTTAAGTACTGTTAAAATCAAATGCTCTAACCCCCAGTTTCACAGACAAGGTTTAAATCTATAGTCCCAGGCTAATATGCATATTTGAACTGCTTTAACTGAAAGCAACTTGCATTGACTTGCATCTTAAAATATATCAGTGCCATTGTTTTATCTCAAGATGCACACCAGTAATGTTTTTCTTTTTACGGCCCGTTTATTAAAGCTACTTAAATGTCCTAATTGAACTAAGGTCTAATATTGTCTTAATCTAAGCCCTGTCTATGAAACCAGGCATATGACTTTTACTCAAGTCTTAGTGGAAATAGAAACTTGCAATGGAGTCACTTTCACTGTAAGGTATCTCTACTTTTACGTAAAGGTTTTTAGGTACTATTTACACCTTTGCCGTTTTACAGTGTAAATCTTGGGCATTATTATGGATTAAACTATGTATCAGCCCTCATTTTCCAAAGAATACGTACAACATCAATGTCTATTTGCATTCACACTCTTGTAGGGTAGAGTTGGTGTATTGCAGCTTGTGTAAATACCAGCACAAAGATGGCGTTTTAGCATGATTACCTGCGTGATAGAGAGCCGAGGAGAGTAATAGGAGATTAATTATGGGACTTCAGCACGGCTGGTTCAGCGAGCGTGCCGTAGCATCTGTTGCTGAGAAGAGCTAATCTAGAATGCGTGTGGATTTGGTAGAGATGTTTGCTCTCATATATGTCACTTTTCCAAGAGCTTGAGTAAGTGCAGAAACCGCGGTGCTTTATTGACGGTTCCTGGAATTAGACACAGCAACCAGAGGTCACGATTTGCCTAATGCTCCAAAACAGGAGTTGGGAAAAGCCAGATCTATAAACCTAAAACCAAAACCAATATGGCCCAAAGCTGCTTAGGTTTTATCAAAGTGAGATTTAGCTGGAACTGTCTCTGCCATATGAGCTTTCCAAATAACTCAATCACATAGAATAACAGAGACAGAACAAACCGCTAGAGATTTCCGTTTACCATGAACATATTTGCCATTTCTCCAGATCTGATGCCTGAGGGATTGTGGTAAGCCAACATCATTTCAGCTTTCTTTAACCTATGAGCTCATGCAATCACTGATAAGACCACAATAACCTCTATTTTGATTCTCTGTTGTGCTAATTTATATAATTACAAAAGCCACATAGATGTATTTTTTTGTGCATTTAAATGTCAAAAATAAAATGTTCTCACCAAAATGTCATTCCCTACTTGACTTCAGCATACTTTTATAGACAGTCAATATGGAAATAATGTACTTCAAAATAATACACTTAAGTGCAGACTAAATGCACTGGTTTAGGACACACGTCATTTACAAATTAAAATGTAATATAGATTTAATGCAATAAGCTGAAATTTACAGTGCTTTTTGAACCACCTAAGTAGGACTTACTGCAAGTACATCTTTATATGCAATTTCATAATTAGCCTACTTCTATTGTCTTTGAAATATGGTAAAGTGCACTGCTGAATGAACTGTGTATAGAATACGTCTATAAAGCAAAACAAAAGATTATTAAAACATGGTGACTTAAAATGTACTTTAAAGTAAAACTTTGACATTATCACAAAATGCACTTTTTAAAAGTGTACTTAAGTGTGTTAAGAAAGTCATGAAAGTGAATTGCCCTTAAAGGGATAGTTCACCCAAAAATGTCAATTCTGTCATCATTTACTTACCCTCATGTTGTTCGAAACCAGTATGAATTTCTTTATTCTGCTAAACACAAAAGAAGATATTTCGAAGAATGTCGGTAAGTAAACAGCTGTTGGCACCCGTTGACTGCCATAGTATTTTTGTTCCATACTATGGAAGTCAGTGGGGCCTATAAAATTGTGTATTATTTTGTGTGGGAACGCAAACATTTCGCAAGCGAACGCAAAGTTTCTCGGGGACGTAAAAGCACTGCCAAATAATTTCCTCCCCCATCTCATACTTTTTTTCTTTGCCATGCTTCATAAAAATGCTGCCGCTGGCAATAAAAAAAAAAAAAAAGAAAGAAAAAGACAAAGAAAAAGAAGCTGGAAAGTGGAAAGTGTTAAGCAATTGAATTCAATCTAAATTGCTTCTAATTGTTTTGTCTGACCCTCACATAACGGTATTGCATACCGGTGCAGTGTTGCATGTGAATAAGATTTTGGATTTTTGTGTAAACTGTTCGTTTAATAAACTGATTATTTATAGCACACACATCACACAGTGTTAGCCACATGACATGACCCCATCCAATCAAACATCCCACAGAGCATGTAAATAATATGTCACTGTTATACTGTCATCCAATCAATGTTACAATGCCACTGTTCCACATCACTTGATTGCCCATATAGCTAATGGATTAGACTACACATTTAGCATAAAGTTATGTATTAATAATACATATAATTATTAATACATAAATAATAACAATATATATATATATAAAACCTCCTGGCACTTCTACTTAGATTTTATCAGGTAGACGACTGTGTTCCCATGGCAATGGCTCACAGT
The DNA here is from genome assembly GCA_031834385.1 of Semotilus atromaculatus. Taxonomy (NCBI): domain Eukaryota; kingdom Metazoa; phylum Chordata; class Actinopteri; order Cypriniformes; family Leuciscidae; genus Semotilus; species Semotilus atromaculatus. The sequence continues at coordinate 11,534,167 of JAULUF010000004.1, forward strand.
GTTTCTGGGGGAGGGGCAGTGCCTCTATGGAAGTGCTAGTCTCAGCCAATGAGCCCCTCCTGGGCCCAGCGATGAGCTAAATTATTTTTAATGGATCTTCATAAAACCATCTGTAACATCACACCTGCACACTGGAAGGCCTATCGACAGAGTGATTAGGACCACAGGACCGGCAGATTGCTCTGAAATGTGTAATCATTTTGTTGTATGCCACATAGGAAGGCATTCATTTTCTGTAGTGTATGTTTTTCGCAGAGTGCGATCGGAAAAACATACATTTTACTGGGATCGTCAGGAGCTGCGACTGTAAGGTGATGGAATTGCCTTTCCATTTTAGAAAATATTACAGTGAGATCAAATTGAAATTATGAACCTCATCTTTTTTGATTGCAATGATTATATTTCAACTTGTTTGCTCTTTTAAAATAATATATTTAATTTTTTAATTAAAAGAAAATTTTAAGGATGCCCTGGTGAAAAAGAAGTGATTATTTGTATTGAACACTTGTAGTGTTCTTAAATATATATATATATATATACATATATATATATATATATATATATATATATATATATATATATATATATAATCTGTATACTTTTCTTGCAGATATTAATTCAAATAAAATATCAATGAAATAAAAGGCCAAGGAAGTGCCTTAAAGAAAGCACACTATCATGACTGTTTCTTAACACACTCACTAATGTGCACTTTTTTAATAATGACAATAAAGTTTTACTTTAAAGTACATTTTAAATCATTGTTTGAATTTTTTTTCATGCTTTAAAGAAGTAGACTTGGTTTAATGTGTTGACTAACATACTAAAGCACATGTACTGTAATTCATTATCTTTTTAAATGTAGTTATTTGATATTAAATTTGACGTTAATATATTTAAAATGTTTACTAAATTGCAGTACATTAAAAATTGAGTTAAACATAGGCTATATTTAAATACATGACATACATGTTTCAATGAAAATTACATTAGGTATGTTTTAGTTTATCATACAGGCTTGTCAGTATATTCAGCATTGCACTTTATCCATTAAAGTAAGTAAGTAAATGTACCTAAGTGGGTCAAAAAACACACTAAAGTTCCGCTAATAGCATATAATAAACATTTAAACTATCAAATATTTTCATTTAATTGCAAATAGCATTTGCCGCGATTAATTGTCTGAAACCATTACATTCAGTTTGCTGTTAAGTATATATATTTTAAATATTTACGACTATGTTATGACTATGTTATGATAATGTGAACTTTTTCATAAGGGGAAAGGGGGTGATACAGGCATATTCATTTGAACATAGTAATTTTAAATTAATTTGTGTGTTGTTATTAATTTTGTTATTAATTGATGTTTAATTAATTTGAAACATTTTAAATGTGCATAATTTAAACTGATATCTTTGTGTTACAATCCACTCTTAATGTTACAGCTCTTCAGGGATTAGGGTAGTTTGTAACACCAGGCTGTAACTCTTTGCATTTGACATTAATTCACACACTTTATGGATGTGTTGCAGACTATGAAACAACTAATTTGTACGTTTGAGATGAATAGTGAAATAGGTTTTTTTAAAGCAAAAACTTACAACCAACCCTAGTGTCACGAACTGCTCCGAGACACGAAGGTTGAGATCCAAATGCAGCTTTAATCAAGGGGCAATCCAGACACCTAATCCAATATACCGGCAATAGGTCAAAACACAGGTAGGCAGTCCAAACAAACAAACAAACAAATAAACAAACTAACAAACAAAACAGGCAGGGGTCAGAGGCAAAAGAGTAATCCATGGAACAGGCAAGAAATCCAAAAAACAAAAGACATGAAACCAGGGGAAACGCTCGAAAATGCAGTGCAACAACATACAAAACTTCGCAGAGAGTGAATGAGTGAACATGGTATAATTAGGGTGAGACTAAACAGGGTAATGAGACAGAGGTGAATGTAATCAGTGATGATGAGTCCGGGCAGTGAGTTATGGGAAATGTAGTTTGTGAGGGAATGATGATAGTCTGGTGTGGAGTGCCCTCTGGTGGCTCTCAAGGGCACTCCAGCTGGTGACCGTGACATCTAGTCTGCCCTATTGTGTGTTTTGCTATTAGGTGAATTCTTCATCAAGATGGCTCTATTCTCCCATTAAAATGTGCTCTGTTATACTGCTTTTAGATGGGCCATTTGACCTTGCTGTATGTGTGTGTAATATGTGATAAATAAAGGTTAATTGTAAAAGTTAGTCTTTGTGGCTTTCCAAAGTAATGATTTTTAGGGGCGATCCAAGCTTTATAATGGACAACCACCTCACACAGATCCACAGCCTGCAGTCAGTACTCAGCACTAGTAATCTCCATTTAAAATTCTGTTCACATGATATGTCATCTTATTAGTATAAGGTGGATTATCACAGTGGAGAGCAGTACATAGGACAGGAGGGAGTCTGTGGAGAATATTGAGTGAAGCGGAATTGATTAACCTGCTATGCTAACCATCAAAACAACATAACGCAAGACAGGCGGAGACATATGTCAGTCAATAAAAGTCAAATCACACAGGTGTACAGTATCAATCAGATGCATCATAAATATTCTGATCATCCCAAAGCATCTCTTGAATACAGAGTCCGGTGTTTAGACCTCATCAAGCCATCATAACCCAGCACAACCTGTCCTCATTGGCTATTCTAAGGCCGTATAGGTTTTGTTGTTATTTGCCTGGCCTCATTTATATATTTATTTATTTATTTTTACCCCAGGGACAACCCCCAAGTGCCCTTTAAGGCTATGATTTATACAAGACAGACATTGTCCTTGCAAGCCTGGCAGATAGTTTAACAAAATTGAATGAGATCAAATTTAACGCAACCTCCATTGGGGTTGGCCACATTATTTTGAAGTGCTTCATTACAATGGAAGAGAAAGCTGGGTATCTTCATTTGGGACACTGGAGACCTCAATTCATCACATTCAATAAAGAACTGGAGCAGTGCCACAACACGAGGAGCAACTGTAACAAGTGCAAACAGAAGCACTCACTTGCGTATAGATTGCTTTTACTTAAGAAACAAAGCAGAAGGCTAAACCACAGATGTAAGGAACCGTCTCATTTAAATATGCCTGAGACGGAATGAAAAAATGTTTCTTGAGGCTTTTAGTTATCTGAAATTCTTTCAAGTAAAGAATTCAAATCCATTCCACAAGCAATTCTCTGATCATCTGTGCACACAAAACTAGCAGGGGCAGGCAGAATTCATCAGTCTCCAACAGGGGAACGTTTCTTGAATGCATTGGTAGCCAACTATCAATTATCATGCAAAAGCTATGTTTGTAACCCAATACCATTTGTGTAACTAATAGGCCTACTTATTTTTGATGTGCTATTACTTGCATTTTTTAATCAAACTAAGTGTTGTATGACCAGTGGATAACCATTGATCTGTAAACTGAATTTGGTGACACTACAGAGTGTAACATTGAAGTTAATGACTATTGTTGTAGTCACGTTATTTGGGCTAAATTGCACTTTGCAGACGGTCCCTTCGGAGTTGTCTCTCAGCAGCCTGCTCATAGAGATCAATTTATGTCATTTATGATTATAAATGGGTGTCATTTGTGTGGTTAAAGTTAGTTGCATGTAATTATACACAATTTATACTATAGTAATTACTATAGTAACTACATGTAACGTGTAACAATGACACTGTAGAATAAAGTGTTACCGTTTCTTTTAATAAAAGTTTATTGAACCTTTAGGCACCAACATTTTTTTTTCTTTTTTGTGTGTGTATCATATTTGATACATCAGACTTTCATGTCTCATATTGTATAATATTTGCATATCAAATATGATAGTTTTATAGGGTTAACTGTATTTGTTAACATGAACTAATAATAAACAATACTACAGCATTTATTAATCTTAGTTCATGTTTATCTCAACATTAACTAATGCATTTCAATATAAAAAGTCGTATCTGTTAACATTAGTTAATGCACAGTGAAATAACATGAACATGAACTTTTTTATTAACTAACATTAACAAAAGTTAATAAATGCTCAATGCTGCAAAAAATATTATTGTTAGTTCATGTTAGTTAATGCATTAACTTATGTTAACAAATGGGACCTGACTGTGAAGTGTTAATGGTTTTTCTAGTATGCTTGGTTCCTGAGAACTAACTGAGGTTGCAACTGTGGGTTAGCTTTAGGCCTAAACTAACCTTAGTTGAAGAGCTGAGGCAGTCTAGGTTGAAAACCCAGAGGAACTTGCTGAAGCAACTGGTCTGACCGCATGTGTCCCTCAAAGCAAAGCCATCTTGTTCCTGATCCAGATGTGACTGATGTAGAGTCTGGGACACTGTTTCATTGTAAAACCTTTCTTGTTCTTCTTTAAAAAGGCAGATTTTTTTGTTGCCTGACCTCTTCATAACCTCACTTTTTTTTTCTTTTGGTATTTTTCAAAGTAAAGCTCTCTTTGTTTTCTCTCTTTTATCATGTCCTATCTAGCTATCTCTCTAACTTGTGCTCCTCTGAATCTAATATCGCAGGCAGATGCTTGAGAGCCCCGAGAGATTTTCTGTAAAATAAAAGCCTTAATTATTCGTGCCGACTGCTTTTGTAATCTCTCTCAGTGACCCATTTCTAACAGGTAACACTTAATATCCACAGGACAAAAAAAAAAGGCTAAACTATTTCATAACACTATGTTTATGAGAGCAATTATATTACCAGGCAAAGCAAAAAACCTTCCACCTGCACATGCCTCCTCCAAAAATATGCTAGATGGGAAAAAAAAGTTAAAAGATGTTTGTCCAAAACACTGTCACTGAAAATTCTATTCACGTCTAAATGTTATCAGTTCAATTGTTTTACACTTTTTTTTTACGGCCTTAACCTTGGTGCGCGCCCCCACCTGGAGCAGAGTCTCCCGGGCTCTGTTCCATGTGCGGTGACACCTCTGGACAAAAGCGTGAGCGGAGGGGACCGCCACTTCGGATCCCAGGCTAGGAAAAATTGGTTGCTGCTACCTAAGCTACACTCAAACGCAGATAGGCCCGTAGATGACACTGGTAACGGGATATGTGCGTACTCAACCATAGAAAGCTGCTGGTTCCAGGAGGAAGGATTTTTAGATACCACACATCGCAGCACTCTCTCCAAATCCTGGTTAGCTCTCTTGGTTTGGCCATTGCTCTGGGGATGATGACCCGAAGACAGACTGACTGTCGCTCCCAGTAACTTAAAAAAACTCCTGCCAAAATTTGGACACAAATTGGGACCCCTGTCGGAAACCACGTCCATCGGGAGGCCATGTAAATGAAAGACGTGATCAACGACAATCACCGCTGTATCCTTGGCAGAGGGTAATTTGGGCAAGGGAATAAAATTAGCTGCCTTCAAGAACCGGTCCACTACGGTCAAAACGACCATCTTACCTTGAGAGGATGGGAGTGTGGTAATAAAATCTAGCGTAATACAGCGGTTGGAGTAACCCATCTGGGGGTCGATTAGAAGTCTTACCAGTGGCACAAACTGAGCAAATCAAAAACAAATCTCTGAATGTCGTGAGTCATGAACGGCCAGCAGAATTGTTGTTTGGCCAAAAAGCTGGTGTGGTTTACTCCTGGAAGACAAGCAACGCTGGAGCAATGACTCCACCGAATAACGTCGGACCGTAGTTCCTCCGGCACAAACAAACTACTAGGTTGGATAGCACCACACCTGCCCCCTCCTCTGACGTGTCGACCTCCACCACAAACTGACATGATGGATCAAGGGCAATCAAAATGGGAGCCGAAACAAAGCGACTCTTAAGTTTAGAAAATGCAGCGTCGGCTGCACCAGACCACCTGAACGTCATTTCGGGAGAGGTCATGGCGATCAGAGGAGAGGCTAGTTGGCTGTAATTGCAAATAAAACGGTGATAGAAATTGGCGAATCCCAGAAATCTCTGCAGGGGCTTACGAGAATCTGGAATTTCCCAACCTACCAGTGCCTTAACCTTGTCGGGATCCATACGCACTGCCTCGGACGAGATGATGTAACCTAGAAACGGAACAGACTGTGCATGTAGATCGTATTTCTCCACCTTGACAAAAAGCCCATCCTCTAGCAACCTCTGCAGCACTCGCCTGACGTGCTGAACGTGTTCCTAGAGAGAAAATGAATATATCAATATGTCATCCAGGTAGACATATATGAAATGGTCAGCCATATCTCTCAGCACATCATTGACGAGTGCCTGAAAAAAACGTAGGGGAGATGGACAGCCCAAAAGGCATGACCAAGTATTCAAAATGGCCCCTGGGGGTGTTGAAGGCGGTTTTCCACTCATCTCCCTCCCTTATGCAGACCAAATGATAAGCATTACGTAAACTGCTCCTTGCAATCGCTCAAAAGCTGAGGACATCAATGGCATAGGATAAGTATTCTTTACTGTAATGTTGTTCAGCTCTCGGTGATCAATACATGGTCACAGAGAATCATCCTTCTTCCTGACAAAAAGAACCCCGCCCATCCTGGAGCGGGGTTGGTCCATGGAGAAGAGGAAGAACGGATGAGGCCAGATGCTAGAGAATCAGAAATATATTTCTCCATGGCCTCCCTCTCAGGAACAGAAAGTGACGTACCTGATAGAAGATCTATAGCAAAGTCAAAGGACGATGTGGAGGAAGAGAAGCAGCCCGGGACTTACTGAACACTTCCTTCAGGTCGAGGTACTCCGCGGGCACGTTTGACAAATTCACCGACTCCTCCTGGAAAACAGAACTGGACACAGACGAACAAGCACACACTAAACAAGAAGCATAACATTGAGTACTCCAGGCAGAAACAGAATAATGACCCCAGTCAACCCTGGGACTGTGCTGTATGAGCCAGGGATGACTGAAGATAATGTGAATGTGAGGGGAATCCAAAGTAGAAAAGAGAGTTCCTCAGTGTGGTTGCCTGATGTGATGAGTGTTAGCTGATCGGTTGTGAGTGTTATGGTTGGAAGTTCTTGACCATTAAGTGCGTTGACGTAAATCTTATTAGTGAATGATATGATGGGGATCTGAAGCCTATGTGCCAAAGTCAAATCCATGAAGTTACCCTCCGCTCCAGACTCCAGTAGGGCTTGACAATGGTGGAACCGGGTTGCCCATTGCAGTCTCACCAGGAGGAGAGTAGAAGAGGTCTTGTGTGTGGAGATCCCACCTGACAGTAGCCTCCAGTAACCTTTACTGCCGAGCCCGATCTTTTATGGGGCAGTTGTTGAGAAAGTGGCCAGTCCCTCCTCCCACCTGCATGGGCTTGTGATCGAAAACGGGGCTGACCGCCTCACCGCCGTTGGCTTGGGGAAGCCCGAAAGTTCCAGGAACCAAGGTCGCACGGGTTCGCTGCTCCAAGTAATGAAGGCAAGCGTCCACTCGCAGAGCTAGTTCAATCAGTCCATTAAGATCCTTCAGAAGGTCCAGGGTATATATGTCCTCCTGGATACGGTCAGCCAGACCATTCAGGAACATGTCCAACTGCGCCTCCTCGTTCCAGTGACACTCTTTGGCGAGTGTGCGAAATTCAATCAAATAATCGGTGACCGGTCTGTTGCCTTGGCGAAGATCAGCGAATTGCCGCGCCATCTCTCTTCCCGTGACCGCCCAATTGAACACCCTCTTCATCTCCTCCGAGAGTGCCTGGAATGAGGAACAGCACAGATGTTGGTTCTCCCACACCGCCATTCCCCACAGAGGCGCACGCCCCGACAATAGCGTGAGCACAAAGGCCACCTTCGATTGTTCAGTGCAGAAAGTCTGTGGTTGGAGAGCAAAAAACATAGAACACTTGGTTAAAAAAAGCTCTGCAAAAATTAGGCTCATCCGAAGAAACCTCTGTAAACGTGGCTCTAGTTGATGGCTGGGTGTTGGAGGAGTAGGGGGAACCTGCGGCGGGGGTGGCGCAGTGGGAGTTGCAAGGTGTTCAATCTGCTGGGTGAGCTCGGACCCCTGAGCTACCAAGGCTTGCACAGCGTGACCAGTCACGGCTAAGTTCTCCTCCTGTTGATCCATCTGAATGATATTTCGAGAAAGGAACTCAGCTAACTCTAGTGTTCTCGCTGCATCCATGTTGGGTCAGATCGTTCTGTGACGCTTGAATGAACAGAAGATGCAAGTGCGAGTAAAAGGTAGTTTATTGAAATAACAACAGGAGAAAATGTCAGATGAGTGAAGAATCTGGAACAGTCTCTGTGGTAGAGCAGGGACACAGAAGGTCAACCAGATCCTCTGAGAAAGGTAATGGAGGGAACAGGAATCCAGTCAAAACAGAATATCACCGGGACTTGAAGATAGAAATCATCCGGGAAAAGGCAGCTAGACAAACAGGTGAGTAAATCCAGCGAGGAATAGGGAGAACTTGAAGACACGAAGAAGACTAGACACTGCACCGGGAAACATCCAACAATGATCTGACAAACACAAGACAAAGGACCATGGGAATAAATAGATGCGGTCAGATCCAGCTGGCGCCGATGATCATCAGAGGCCAAGCCCACGCCCACACACACACAAACACAGAGCGAGAAAGAGTCAGTGAATTCATGAACCATGACAGTTAGCCAGTGCTGACTGTGCCGTACATTTGCCAAATGCGGCCCAAATTTGGTGTAATGTCATTTGTGGGCCACTTTAGGTTCACATTCAGATTCGCCAGTGATTACCGTCCCACATCTTTTCCAAAACTGGCCCAGTTATATTTTAAGATAACTGGGCCACATTTGCTGCAACATGTGTAGGGCATATTTGGTTTACATCCAGATTAGTCATTGTCGATTGTGCCACATTTTTGCCGTAGGTGGTCCACATTTGGTTTGTGATATTTGGGCCATATTCATTATTTATCATTTTGGGACACTTTTGGCTCACATTCGGCTCACATTCAGATTACACATTGCCATGAGTGCCGCATCTTTGCCTAAAAAGGCCAAGGGTCACATCAGGCTCACATACATTTTTCTGTATGTGTGGCTAATTTAAAGGAGCTGTATGTAAGACATTTATTTCAATGAATCATACATTTTCCCTGATATGTCACTAGACATTAAGAAATCATGTTCATTTCAAATACTTATATCACTGACAACAGTAGTCCGGCCAGGATATTGTCATTTATAAAGTGAAGTTGCAGCCCTCAACAGATGTTGATGTTGTCATGTTGTGTTTTGGTCTGAGTGCCACACTCCACCGATCTACCAATCACGAAGTCTGTAGTGTTGCAGCATTCGGGTTGCCAGCTCTGCTCTAGTTACCACAGCTGCAGCTAATAACGTGTCGTAATCGGATCCTGCAGCATATCTGGCAACCTTGAGTCAGTAATTTGAAAGTGATTGCAGTACCAGTTTTGGCCACAATCTTACATACTGCTCCTTTAAGAGGTACTCATTCTAAGGTCATGTGAATTATATTTTAATATAATAAAAATTGGTTTTAATTGGCAGAACTGTCTCAGTCCTCTCTGGGAAGAACAAACCTGTGGTTTGTTTGATTTACTTTGATTGCTGGTATATCCTGGGGTGAAAGTCCCTAGGTGGCGTAGTTGGTACAATTAAGACTTTGAGTATCTTAATGTGAGTTTTATTGCTGCTCATCTTAGTTATCATCTTTATCTCCGCCTTACCATCTCACCACACTTAGATGCTGAGTTGGTAATTCTGCAAGGGTCATATAGCTCTGAGTCGAGCGTTTTGCTCTTTGCCCCTTGTGAGGAAGCAATCACAAACTAATTAGCAATTAATGTGTATCCTTACTGTCCTCTAGCCCAATGAGGGGTGGCTTTCACCAGAGAAGACAACTACATTCCTTATTATAAATTACCATCATGTTGATTGATGTGTTCTAAGAAGTTTTGTCATTGATGGTTGTTTTTTCTTTTCTTTTTTCTTTTTGTTTATTTCATTATGCACAGTTATGGGTTTAATGGAAGTTTTGAGGAACAGGTGATGGGGCTAATTAGTCATTAGTAAAGAGTCTCAGGTCCCAAATGACAAGTGCATGCTTTACAAGGTCATAATTTGATTAAAGTGCCTGCGAGTGATAGGACAGACAACCGCAGCATGATTAACTTGTCTCTGGGTGCGGTGTGGACCAAGCGCATGGTAACTTTATCATGCGTGTTGATACACATGTGCCTGTCTGCATATAGCACTTTAGAGGGGACTGAATAACTTCACCGCAAACTATAGGTAAATTCATCAGATAAGTGTAATTTCTCCAAAAATTTAAATTCTGTCATGTATTCAGTCTAATGTCATTCCAGTCTAATGTTTTCCCCTCTTCCGTGGAACACAGAAGACATTTTCCCCTGTGAAAAAAAGATACACTTTAGCTTACTTTTAGAGTACTTATTATGGGAGAAAAAAAAATTAAGATATACTTAAGTGCAAACTGAATGTAATGTTTTCAGACACTTAACTGCATGTTAATGCAATTAGCTAAACTTATCATGACCAACTAAAGACTTCAGTACATGTTTAAATGTAATTTTATAAATCTATTGTCTTTAAAATATGATAAATGTGTATTTCCATTTATTGTATAGATTGTACTGATTAATGGTCATTTCTATTGAAACTTGTATTTCATGTATTTAAATATCTGTAATTACACATGCATAATCATGAAGTTGCAATGTATTTCATTTAAAAAATATAAAATTTAAATAATCTTGAATACACTACAGTTAAGTACTTTATATGAAGTTCAGAATGAAAGTCAACACATCAAAATAAGTGTACTTTATTTTATAGTACAACAAAATTGCACTTTAAGAGTGTTGAGAAACATATTCATGAAATACTCTTTAAGTGCACTTAAGTAAGATTAGAATCTGCTACTAGGCCTAACAAAGCACACTTCAAGTGCACATTCAATAGGCTACAATAAAGCACACTTCTTTTTCACAAGGTCATGTTTTTAATGACACTAGAAAAACTTTGCATTTAACCTTATGTTATTTTATAGATGCATGCTTAGCTTCACAAGGAATACTATACATTTTTCTTTGGTGACAGGTGAAGCCTTGAGGCCCCAAGACTAATCACTGTCAATGTCTTCCCTTCATCTGCTGAAGTGCAGCAGCACTGTTATATGCAGGTTGCCAAAACACTGAAAAAAGTTTCTCTCACTGAGGAACTGGGAGTGAATGCTGGCAGACTGCTGGTGAATATGAGAAGGCCCTGATGTATGACTCCCGTCTGATCGATAAACAGTTGAAACCCGCCTTCTCTCTCCTGACCTCCCTTGTTCCTCTCCCTCAACCATCCCTTTCATGCCAAACTTTTCGACTTAAACTGTCAAAGCACTTGGATGAAATTTACTCGCCAGCTTTTGGACAGAAACGAATAGCAAATTTGCAGACCTGGGAGATACTACTAAAGCCATTTCTGCGCTTTAAGAAGCATCTGGCTGAAGCTGAATTCCATTCGTAGTATTGTATTCAAACTGTTGATTCTGTGAGGTACATTCTGTGAGGATGCAGGTACGATATATAACTTACACTTTAAAACACAAATTCAGAATCTGTAATCTGTGTCATTGTAACGCAGGTCAGATGTTATGGGAAGAAGGAGGCGGGAACCGGCGAACAATCAACCAACAATTTAACAATAAATAAACAAATACAAAAACGAAAGTAAAGACGCCAATCCCTCACAGTCGACTGCCGCCACACAACAATAAAACAAAACATCAAATAAAATCCAGGACTGGCCTCTCTTGATCTCCACTGTCGTCGCTCCTCCTTTTATGCTTCCGCTCCTCCGTGAGAGATACGAGACCGGTGTGTCGTGCAGGTGTCACTCATTGGTAATCCCACCGGCCTCACGCCGTTCTCTCATGGCCCTCGGCCTCGTCCTGCTCGCCACAATCACAAATGCTGCAGTATTTACACATGCTCCTGTGAGACTAAGTGAGTGAGTTTTTATTTTTTTATTTTTTTGCATAGCCTTCTGTGTTGGAAGTGCATTCAGACGACACTGATTTGATGATTATATGCATTGTGTATGAGTGCAGTGTCAAAATGATTCTTTAAAGTTATAAATAAAAGTAAATTTGACAAGAAAATGCTTGAAAATATCACGTTTAATACAATGTGTTATTTACTGTTTCTTTATAATATTCTGTGAAATTTACTAGCAATTGAGTGAAAATTAATTCAAAGTAAATCCTACACCAAATGATTTGTTCAGTGTATGTTGTTTGTGTACTGTAAAAATTAAATATTTCTGTGAAAATATATTTTCAAAGTAAAAAGAATGTAAATTTGCTACAAAAACCTTACTGTACATTTTTGTAAATTTATTTGTTTTTACAAACAAAAACTGTGAATTTTATCATTTCATTTGTCTTTGTATTCTGTTCTATATTATTTACTGTTGTAATTGTATTATATTTTTTAGTCTTCATGTGGCTTTGAATTGTTGTTTTCAGTCCATTTTAGAGTAAAACAACCTCAATTGATTGCTAGAATAACATTATATATAGTTTATGTGTCTTATGTATATTAACATTATATGAACTGTAATGTAGATGTAACTTACAGTGGTCTCCACATTTTAACAATAAAGACAAAAAAAGTACAGTATGCACACTAAAACAAAGTTGGATTTACTTTTTTTAAAATTATTACAGAAATTGCTAGTAAATTTCACAAATAATTACGAGGAATCAGCAAGTAACACCTTGAATTAAACATGACATTTTGAAGTATGAAACTTAAATAGTATTTTTTTGTAAAATGTACTCAACTAATCTTTATTTTATGAACAAAAACTATATATATATTTCTTTTACTGTGTAGTTTTGCATAGTTAGTCAGTCAAAAAGCATAACACCCTCAAGATCAGTAGCTAAAATCATATAAAGGCAATAAATTGTTAGTAGGTCTAATATTGAGATAGAAAGTCTAAAATACTATTTTCATGTTTAAACACTATACAATAATCTTGACAAAAGGAGAAAAATCCTTTCGTAAAGTGTAGCCTACAATGTTTTGCTAATTGTAAATTGTTCACAAAGTGCTCAACTTTCAGAGTTTTATTGGTTTCCGCATCATAAAACATGAGACGACCCTAAAACCAAAGCGGTGAACTCTGGCGACAGGTGAAAGAAAATGTCTCATCTGTATATGCGGAGAGACACGGCCTCTGTGAGGAACTCACTTTACGCTGGGTGAGTGATGAGCCATACAGAGACGTCCTCATGCATTTTTAATCTATTCAGTGTGCTCACATCTGAGACGTGAGGTCAGGTAAGACAGGTCACGGCGCTTTCACACACGCATACGCACTAGTTTTCGTGCTCAGACATCAGGATACCACATGAAACCTGCATTTAGTTAGCTCTCAAAAAAAAAAATCTTCCCCTTGTGCGGCATGTAAATTTAGGATCCTCAAATTTGCAAATCACCTCTCTCCAAGTGATTGTGGGTAATTTAAGGAAATGTGCCAATCGATCTAAGAGAAGGTATTTTTAGCTGGCAGTCCCACTGAAGAACAGGGGGTCTCTCTCTCTTTTTGTCTCTCTTCTCTGGCAGCTTCTCATTTATATTCACGCTTCTCTGTAGGATGCAATGGCTCCTTGTGGATGTCACTCTGTGCCACTTTAACAGATGAATATATCTGGAATGAGCTATGGTGCTAAAGCACTCAAACAGATGTAGAGCCGGCATTTTAATTTCCTCACACACACGTACAGACTTGCACACCTCACACACATACATCACACGAGGATGCTGAGACAGAAATACGTGCCGTACACATAAGAGATATGGACGCAAACACACTCATTGCTGTAAAGAATAAATCTGATGCTCGTCATACATGGACCAGACAGTTTTGCTCTTATTTTATGAACGCCATCAAATATATTCCCAGCTTTTCAAGATTTGATTTTATGTGGAAATATGTCATGTTTGTGACCGTCTTTTCTTAATGGCTGTACTTTTGGTTTAAATAGAGCAGAGCCTCCATATCATATTCTCAGATTTCTGGGTTTGTAAATGTCTGTTATAGGGGAGACAAAATAAACTAACTCTAAGAAATTTTAACTCGAGTCAATGTATGTAAATTTAAAATGATTGGCTCCAAACCAAAACAAAGAAAAAATATATATTTTAGAAAATAAAAATAAAAACACAATATGTGTGTTATTTAATCTTGTAATGTTTTGTTCAATGATTTTTTTCTGTTAAACTTGCAATACTAATAAGCTGCAATAATATTGATAATAATCAAAAAGGTGTCGGTTTTGTGTGTAAATGATAAAAAAAGAGTGAACATTTGTCACGAACTGCTCCGAGACACGAAGGTTGAGATCCAAATGCAGTTTTAATTAAGGGGCAATCCAGACATGTAATCCAATATACAGGCAAACACAGGTAGGCAGTCCAAACAAACAAACAAACAAACAAACAAACAAACAGGCAGGGGTCAGAGGCAAAAGAGTAATCCACGGAACAGGCAAGAAATCCAAAAAACAAGATACATGAAACCAGGGGAAACGCTCGAAAATGCAGTGCAACAACATACAAAACTTTGCAGTGAGTGAATGTGTGAACATGGTATAATTAGGCTGAGACTAAACAGGGTAATGAGACAGAGGTGAATGTAATCAGTGATGATGAGTCCGGGCAGTGAGTTATGGGAAATGTAGTTTGTGAGGGAGCACTCCGTTACAATATTGTTGTGATTTGGTACTACGTTGATGTTCTAAATTGATCAGGGGGGAGTTTAAGAACAACTGACTTGGTTTAAAATGAGCTTGAGTGTAACAGAGATGAAAACCCGTAATATTGAAGCCAATATCTTGATTCAACACTCTGGACCATGTATTCTACGAAACATCTTAATGACCAGGGTCACTCATGAGAGACGACTGGAGAGCTTAACTTAATCCTGGAAATGCAATTAATATTCTACATACCTGTGTAATTATCAGAGCACTAATATGCAAATATAACAGACAGGCAAACCACACTCCTCCAATACAACCCACTTCACAAAAAAAGATCATCCAGGGAGCTTGCAAAAGACTTGTTTGGAGTTCAAGAAAAAGCATAGAAATAGACAAGCACAAGTCGTTTTCTTGCAGAACGCTCTCAATGGGGTTGTAAAAAAAATATGGAGCACAAAGAAAAAAGAAAGAAGAATAAGAAAAAAGAAGCGCTCAACAACCTCTCTGTCCATTGACCAGCCAAAGGCACACAACTATTTTTCCCTCTCCCTGAACGCAATCATTTCAGAATTGATTTTCATGGCTGAGGGAGAAATAATGGGAATTCTTCTAATGTAGAAAATGTATGTGTTCCTTTTGGTTAACCAGTACAAACCATATTTCAGTCTTGTCAGAGAGGCTAGAGAAGAAATCTCTCATCCCAAAGCCAGGCTTTTTCCCCTTCGGTATGAGACAACTCATCATTTTCTCAAATCAATCATATCTACTCTTCAAGCAGGAAAATGGCCATTGCTTTTACAGGTGCTCCACCTTTATAGGTCATCATATTACCGTGACGGTATCAGATGATAATACCATGGTATTCGGATTCATAACATGGAATGGGGAATAATAATCAGAAAATTCAGAAGAAGAATTAAGAATAAATAAAGAATTTTAAAAATATCTGAAACAAAGTATCTGATTGCATGTCTTTTGTTGATATTTGATATATCCGGCTTTTATGGCGTATATAGTATGATCTAGTGAAAATATGGAGCTCATATAGACTACTCAAGGATGAAAAAATAGAAATACCTCAATTTTATTCAGAGACTGAGCAAAAATTTGGTGCTGTTCAATTGCTGATATTTGTATGGCCAATTTATTTATTTTTTAATTCTAATGGCCTGTATGTAAATCAATGAGATCTTCATAACAGTATAGCAGACTACGTACCATACATAAAATGTCTATACATATCATTTGTTACCCCATATCTTCAAATAATATTAGTAAGATGATTATTTAAATGCTTAGTTTTTTTTTTTTAATCAAAGCTTGGCGTTTTTACAATTCTATTTAAAGGCCTGATTTGCTACAAAATAATCAAATATCTATCAGACAACAAAAGCATGTAGATTGTGTACAACAGATTTTGATGATATTGATAATTTATATGTCTTATAAATTTGTATATAAAATAGTAGGCTTTATATGGTTAAAGAATATGGTGCTGTTATAGTGCATATACAAATAAACATTGTCTAATGACTATTACTCAAAAATGTCTAAATTTCTTCAAAGTTCTTTCTGGTACTCTTTTGTTAGTGTAGTGGAGGTACAGGATACTTTAAATACCCTCATGTGTAATGCCAAAACATACAGACCTCATCGTTGTTGCAAAGATGTCATTGCATCTCTAAAATACATTTTTATTTGAGTAAATTTGCTTCATATAGATGTGTTGCAGAAGTGTTTTAGTCTGTTTAGCTGAGCTTATTGATCAAATGGTGTCTACTGTGAGCACAGTCTAGGTTTCATTATTGAACTATCCATTCACTGGTCTATTATCAATGGATAGGTGTCATAGGTTATTAATGATCAATCTTTTGAGTGAATGAGACTATTGATTGGTGTTCGAAATTGGTACTTTTGGATTGTCCTGGTTCCTGTATTACTTTGCTTCAGCCTAAATCAGAAAAGAGCCCCAACTTTTATTCATTTTCGCAGAGACAGTAATATATATTTTCTTCTTTCTTCTTTTCTATGGAACAAAAAAGAAGAATTTTTGAATTATATTGTTGTCCACACATTGAATGTCAGTGTCTACTGAATACCAACAGTGTCTGAGAAGCCAGTGAAGAGTCTTAGAAGATGGTACAATGGGGATCTAAAGGACAAAGTCTGAGTGGGAGAAGTTAGACAACAAGCAGTGGAAGGGTTGAAGAGCATAAACAGCTGCACTCCACCAGGCAAACTAAAACTCTGGTGCTTTCAGTTTGGTCTACTGCCGAGGTTGCTGTGGCCACACTTCTTTGACAACAGTGGATAAGCTGGAAGCTTCATACATCAGGAAATGGTTGGTAGTTCCACGCTGCCTCAGCAGAGTGGGACTTTATAGTAAAGGAATATTGCAGCTACCAGTCTCCGCTTTCACTGAGGAGTTTAAGTGCGCCAAGGTCAGACTGGAAATTACATTAGTAGAGTCATGCGACAAATGTGTAAGGGAGGGAGCACCTGTGTTGAAACCTGGAAGAAAGTGGACAGCAAAGAAGGCTGTGGAAGATGAAAAGCCTGCCCTTCAAATTGGTGATATCATGGGGCAAGTACAGCATGGAAGAGGGGGTTTTGGGCTCAGTTTAGCTCCTCCTAAATGACACAAGGCAGCCCCAGCTCAAAGGAGGAAGCTGGTAGTCAACGGGGTGCGAAAGCAGGAGGAGAGGATGAGGAGTATAAAGGCCATTTCCCAGGCCAGGCAGGGAGAATTGAATGAGATGGGAGAGTGTGAAACAATGCAAGATGGGCTGGCAAGACCTTTGGTCAATGGAAGAGAGTAGGATCAGTTTCCTTATCAGGTCAACATATGATGTTCACCCATAACCACAGAACCTAAACCTCTGGGTAAGAGAGGATCCCTCATGTCCTTTGTGTTCATCACCTGCGTCATTGAGGCACATTTTGACAGGATGTAAGGTAGCTCTTAGCCAAGGACGGTTTACTTGGCGCCATGACCAGGGACTGCGATGTTTGGCTTTAGCATTGGAAAACAAGTGTAACATGACCAATAAGTTGCCACCTGTTCTAGCAAAACATTACACAGAGAAGTCAATATTCCTCCGCCCAGGAGAGCAACCACCAAGAAAAGGTGTTAAAACTGGAAAATGCTGGCAGATGTTGATCAACGGCTTATTTTTCCACCTGAGATTGCCACCACTAACCTTCGACCAGACATTGTTTTGTGGTCTGGATCAGCACGCATTGTTCAACTGATAGAGTTGACAGTGCCATGGGAGGATGCTCTAGATAAGGCGTTTGAGAAGAAGAAACTGTGGTATGCTCATCTAGCCACTGAAGCAGAACAGCGAGGATGGAGAGTTCAGGTTTATCCAGTGGAAGTGGGTTGTCGAGGATTTGTGGCACACTCTACACTCTACTTTGTCAGAGACGTCGGATTCAGTTGCCAAGAGTTGCGTCGCACAGTAAAGAACTTATCTGAAGCAGCAGAGAGGAGCAGCAACTGGCTGTGGTTGAGACGGAAATATTCTGGCTGGCTGTGTACAGGCCGCCACACTACGGTTTCGAATAATTCTTGAAAAACTTGAAGAGTCTGTTGGATTATTTGTATATAGTTTGCATATTTATCATAGTTATTACAATCCCATGTACTGTATTTTGCATGAATGATGATTAGTGTTGGACAGATACTTTTGTTTTGCGGTAGGTAGTATGCCATTCGGAATCGTTGCCACTGAACCTGCTTTAACGACGACAGTGGGGCTTCGGCAGCCTTAGTCAAATGGGTTGGTGTGTATGGTCAGGTTGCGGTGAGATTGTCGCGTTAGAGAGTGTGGTTAGGAGATTGTGGTTAGGTCACATCAAGGGTTTATGCCACTGAACTACGAGGAAGGAGCAACCTCAGCAGCAGGAGGGATCTCAAGCACAATAGAAAGAAAGAAACGCTGATGTACAGATAAGTAAGGTGGGCTGAGTTGAGTGGGGGACGGAGGGGGGTGACTCTGGGACGCCAGAATCACTGTCGCGCCCTCTTGAGGCGTCGTGGGCTAGTCAACGAAACACTGAGGAAGGTGCTCATTTGAAGACCCCAGAGATGTACCCTAGTCAGCTCAATCCAGACGGTCGTCATGCTGACGCGCCAGGAAATATACTTTAGCCATTAACACCAGACAGAATTTTTATTCTATATTTTAAAACTTTATTCACATCACCATATGGAAGGAAGCGTAAACAGATGGAGACGCATAAGTTACTGTAAAGCTACGTCTTAGTTGGTGCTTATCTTGGCAAAAGCCGAGTGCAAATCAGCATGAAGTTTTAATATCTACTCTCGTGTAATGGAAATCAAATCAGTAGGATCCAAACCTAAATTGGACCCCATTGATTCTCACTGTATGGACAAACTGAGTCGTTTTTTTTTTTTTTTTAAATATCTTCCTTTGTGTTCCACAGAAGATTAGGTGAATAAATTTAAAATTGTACATTTTGGAGAACAATCTCTATCTCGCAGGCTGTTTGTCAAAGAAAATCTGCCTACAACCGCAAAACATGCCTACAACATTTTCTATTAAAGTGCCCCTATTATGGATTTTTGATAATGACCTTTCATGTAGTGTGTAACATAGCTCTAAGTAAATGAAAACATCCTGCAAAGTTTTAAATCTGAAAGTGCACCATTTATAAAGTTATTGTCTTTCAAAAGTAAGAGTCGACTTTTGATGTCGACTTTGTTGATGGACATGCACTTGTTAATGCTGATGGTGAGGAATTACAGTTGCAACATCTCATAATGTACCTCAAACTGAGTAGTGTATAACTGAGAAACGTCCTGCTCGAGTCGTTGCGATGGAGGTTCGGGTTGAATGACTTAGTTCTTCCATTGTTTCATCATTGGACTCGCGCTCGGATTGATATGGTAAAATCAACGTCATTGTTCATTACTGTGTTTAGTTTACGGTGTAGGAAGCCTCAGGACAGCTGACGTTGTTATTGCAATGGGCGTTTTTGTTTTCGACACGCGGGCTGTACACGGTAGACCAATCACAACAGACTGAAATGTCTGGGCAATCAGAGTAGAGTAGCTCGCAGAAAGCAGGGATTTAGAGAGATTGATTTATCTGACGAGTCGTTTGAGAATCATTGAAAATGTGGTGATGTGCAAATGTATATTAAACAGTTTTTGACCTTTGATGCATGTAAACCTGTTGTAGGAGACTCCAAAACAACATTAGGAAACTTTAAAATAGCATAATAGGGGCACTTTAAAAGTTGCTTCTTGCAAGTTTCATGACACTTTCAAAAATGAACAAAGCGAATTCAGTTTCATCTGAAACAGAAACTGGTGACGTTTAATTATGTTAATTAATGCACATATCATGGCAGTTCCAAAATGTCCAGTGCCACTAAGAGGTTAATAACATATTACCACCAACATGAAATCCCACTTCAACCTAATAGTGTTAAAGGTCCCCTGACATGGGGTTATTTTATTATTTTATAATGTTTCCTGGGTTGCCCTTATAATGTTAATATGTTTTTTAGATAAAAAATAGTCATAATTTAGAAATAAAAGGCATTTTTCTTAGCCTGATTTTTGCCCTGAGCCCAAACGCTCTGTTTCAAGGGGCGTGTCTGCTGTGTGTAACCGGCCTCCGCTGTGATTGGCTGACATGCTTGCATATGAAATATCTACGTATTACATGTGAAACTCTCTCGAATACTTTTACTACAGCCATTATACGTTTTTACTAATACAGCTATCGAGATTAACGAATCGTGAGAAGTTTTTAAAGTATTTAGATCTATTCCCATCACATAAAATGTTGCTGTGATGAGCATTGAGCAAGCAGATGACAGTCTGTTGATCGCGAGACAACGCAGTTTCTGCACTCTCTCTAATGCTTTCACCAATGCAAACACGATGATGTATATACAGTAAGAGCTTCGTTGTGCAGTCATGTGCGTCATTGATTTCATAACGAGTTGTCCAGATAAACTCGATTGAACGATTTTGAGAGAAAGATTACTTAGCTCGATAAGTAGCTCGATCGATTTATTTTCAGACGTTCATCGAGGCCAGCTCTGTATTGGCCCAAGTTGAGGAAACAGTCGTCGGTGAAATGTTTGGACCATCCAAAACTTTGGGAAGTTGTGTCTGCGCATTTCCAGAGAAAATAAAATTAACCCATTGTTTCTTCAGAGGCTCGGATGAAGGAACTAAAAAATACTTTTGTGTTCATTTGTACATCCGAACACTGATCAACTTCGCAAACTTCACCATGCTTCGCTCGTTTGCAAGCCATTATATCTCTCTATTCAACTTTTGTGCTTCGATCGGTCACACGCCATGATATCTCTCGAGGATAAACTAAAATCGCGCGCGCGCGCGTTCGTACTTCCTAGCTCGTTTTCACATGGGCAGGTCAAATTCTCTGGGCGGGCAAAGCAGAGAAGGGGGAGGTAACTTTCCCCTATATGACGTCATATAGGGGAGATTCAAGATCAGCCCGTCTGAGATCTCATTTTCTCACAGGCAGAGAAAGATAGCCAAAACTCGGTTTACATCGACTGAAATTTTTAGACACGAGGGGACCAAATACAGGCGAGGGGATGTAAAAAAAACCTCAGAAAGTGAAAATTTCATGTCAGGGTACCTTTAACAAAAGCAAACATGAGATGGAAGTGAATTTTGTTGAAGCAACCATGCCATTTGAGCTTCCTTCTAAAAAAGTCTACTAGAAAAGTGTGTTTATGGAGTTGTGTAAAAATGTAGGTAGAGGCAAGTTTTTTTCTAATGAGCCTGGGTTGGAAAACTCAGTGTTGGCCACATAAATGGTTAAAACAAAAAGGTACAGCAGAGAAAATGCTAAAGAGCCCTTTCCAGCAGCCCAATGACAGATTGAGGGAAGCAGAGACTGAATCTGAGAGGGAGGGGAAATGAGACATTGTTGGCAAGAGGGCGCCAAGTTGGATGACAACTGCGCCCTTTATCTGACAAGCGCCCCAAAAATCCCTTTTGGAATCAAAATGGGAGCCGTTATCAAATTGTGAAAAGCTGTAGTCTGGAAATATATCATATACAAGCAGCAAGCTGCTAAAAGGACACAGATGCTAGGCCCTGTCTGCTTCATTCTCTATCCACTTATTTTTACTTCATCTTGAGTGTTGAAAAAATATCACAACAGTTCACAAGTACAACCCCGAAAGGTTACTGCCACAGTTATTCTTTCTTAAAGTATTCTGCAAAACTTCTGAAATGTATGTGCTCAGCTGCCGAGCTTCGAGCCAATACTGACAAGTGACAGCTGCCATAATTGTTCAGCTCCTCTGAGATAGTTCTGTAAGCTAGCATATTTGGGTAACAGTCTTATCTTCACCATGTCTTGAAGTCTAATAGCCTCTTGCATTTGCTTTTCCTTATTGAGAGGCTGGAAGCTTACCGCCTTTGAGCTGTCAGAGTTGTCCTCCTTTCAGAAGTTCAAAAGTTCAGTGAGTTGTTGGAGATCAATACAGTGCACCAAGCGCTCTCTTAGTTAGTAAATAAACGCGGACCGCGGTTATTAAATAGTCACCGTCAGATGAAATTCAAAAGAGTAAAGTCATTTGGATGCCCCAAATAGATATCTTTGTTGTTGGGTAAAAAAAAAAAAATGATTTGCTACACAAAGGCCGAATTTTGCTTAACACAATGGCAAGCGGCATTTCCAGCCGGTGCTAAAACATTTATTTTCTTGCGACAGGCTTTTTGTTGTTCAGTGGCTCATGAGGCACAGTGTGGAAACTGAATGCTGCCTCATCTAAATTTCAAATTGAGATCAATTATTCATTTATGACCAATGCTGACTAATTATAGACTCTTTTCTTGCTAAGATTTGAAAATAAGGAATGTGAAAATATTGCTGTGGACTCCTAAAAATGTATATATATTTAAGTATGCATACTGTGTATATATATATATAAACAGTTCTTTCTGGTTCTTGAATCTGATTGGCTGAGAGCCTTTTTCGACTGTGCCTTATTCCCCCAGTATCAGCACTGGAACCGTTTTACCATTTGTATCACTCCGCCTCCAGCAACTGTCATGGCAGTCGAGCAGATCCACCATATTTTTACAGATACTACAGTTGTTGTGTCACGAATGTAGTTATTTAGACCTCAGACGCTTTCGCAGTTGCGAGCTCCAGGTCGTCAGCGGCCGGTCAGTTTTTATAAGTGACTGGTTGTAAACAAGGAAGCGTTTTTAAAGACACTCATCTCACTGATAGCCATGTGATATGGCTGTATATCAGCATATGTACCCTGAATCTAATCCAATGGTAATCGTATTGTGGCATGTTTTGTGGGATCGAAAAATATCATATCGCTGGCTAAAGGATCGCATCATGAAAAAATGTCTGATTTACGCCCCTTCTTGCATACATAATGTATTACATTTAAAAAAAAATATTTTGTGATCTATATATGGACTTTCAGCAAGACACAATATGATAATGTATGCAGGTAGGCAGATGGCAGAAGTTATCTGGAATGACGTACTGCTGTCAAATGGGCAAGGCCCTGGAGTCCAACTCCATCTGTAAGAGGAAAAAGAACAAAAAAATGAACTATGTACAACAGGAGCTTGAAAAACGAGTCGTCTGGACAACTTGCTCCCCTGCCCGCTCACTTAATTGCTCTGTTCTCTCTCTGGACTGAAATTCATCCTCCCATTCCTCTGCTGGAGGAAGTTTAGCAGTAAGTGCCCTGAAGGCCCATTCTCTTGTCCTCTTTACGTCACAGAACCTTCACAGAGAAAGAAAGTGAGTTTCCTGATGAAAGACAAAATGTGGCCCTGTTCCCATTTCACTAAATGCCAACTTCTACAAACTGCCTGATGATAGAAGGTCTATGGATATGCCTGCAGAAACCTTCCAGACATGCTTTTACTGACTAAAAACTAGGATTGTCCAATTAACATGTTCATATTAGGGTTATTAATTACAAAAATATAACTAGCTTGTAATGCAAAATGTGATTTTTGGTAGTAGATTTTTATAACAGTATAGCAGACTACTTATATAAAATGCATATACATATCAGTTGTCACTATATATCCCAATATTATCTTAATAAGATGTTATTTAAATGCTATGGTTTTATGATCAAAGTTTTTGCTGTGCGGGGCAAAACATATAATGCAATGCAATGCAACGATGAGTTGCTTCAGTCCAGTACTAACAATGTGTATCAGACAGTATAGGCTTTATAGGGTTGCAACAATTGACTTTTAAAGACACATTTTGTCTATTATTTTGTCTGGCACCATAATGTTACATCTCTATTTAGGGGTTTTATTAACCCACTGTCAGCTTCGGTTGAGGTAAACCAAAGCTATCTTACAACCAATCCGCACGTATTTTATGAGGTGGCTAATTTGTATGAATTCGTATGAGCTCACTCGAGCAAATTCATATGCTTTGTCTAAACCCCAGTGAGGTTAGGGGTGGGGTAAGGGGTAGGTCATTCATAGAAATTCGTACGAATTGGGCAACTCGTAAAATATGTACAATTTAGCAAAATTCATATGAGTGAGATCGAATACGAATTAGCCACCTTGTAAAATACGTACGAATTGCTTTGAGATCGGGTTGGGTAAACACTTAAAAAAACTTTATATGCGTTTTAGCCGTTTGTTTACACGACAATGGTGTTTCGGGTGCCTGAAAACGCAAAGTTTTAAAATCGGGTTTCAAAGTCCAAGATTTTGAAAACGGTCTTTGTGTAAACAACACAAACGTGAATTTCTGAAGACGATGACGTCACGCACATGCATATTACGTGTTCAGAATAGTGTTTCATCTCATGGCCTAGCAGCAGAAAACAGCGTTTTTAGGAATTTTCGCAGATCTGTGTAAATGGGGATGGATCGTTTTGACAATGGTGTCGCCTGTATGTGGAAAACTCAAAGGAAAGACTTCTCAGTTTTAAGCATATCGTTGTCGTGTAAACTCACCCAAAACAGACAAAACACACAATCACCTGTTGGACCTATATAATATGTCATTAATTCAGTTTTAATCAATTGACAGCCTTGCAAACAACAGCCAGTTTTTACCTTAAAAGATGTTCCTTACAGAGCTCTAAGTCAGCCTAAAAAAAACTGACCAAAATCTAACTGGATCATGGGCGCAGTTTGTGTGCGTGTGCATTGAGCTCCATTGGAGGTGGCAGGCACAGGTGTATGTGCTATGTGAGGTGCTCCAGCAGGTTACGGGCAGACAGATGGTGCAGGTGGTGGAGAGCAGTTGTATGTGTATGTGCCAGCCGTGGCCACTCTGTCCCTGGGAGCTGCTTTAGCGAATCTGCTGCTCCACAGCTCAATGTGCTTTAGCTCCTGGAGTGCTGAATGCAAGAAGAGATTGCCAATTCAAGCAATTCTAGAATCAACCATGTATCAAGACCAAGTAACTGAAAGCATAGCAGAGAAATTACAGATCAGCATAAAGCTGGGGCTGGATGGCAACCTATGGGCACTGGTTAATCACTGGCACATGAGCAAGAGAAAAGAGAGGTGTATTCCCTTGTGAAAAAGAAGTGCAATTAATTGTATTAAAATCTTAAAAGTATGTTTAAAAAAATACTTGTAATAATGTAATATTTTTTGAATAAGCTTGAAAAAGTCCATTGTTATATAACAGTTAGTTCCGAACCTCGAATCTCACTTTACGAGAGACTTTCTGCTAATAATTCACCAGTATCGGCATTGCTCGTCTCTGCGTGTTCTAGACAGTGTCACTCAGTGAAGTTACATTGTTACGCACTAGGTGGTGGCAAGGGACTGTCTTTGAGTGAGTCATTAAACTGTTAATTCAACGGAAATGTAAAAAAATGTGGATTCATTCAAAGATAGATTCTTTACAAGGCTCAGCTGAGCAGCAATGGGCAATGCTGAAGCTGATGCTTTACTTCATAGAGATCAATGGCATTGATATTATATTGAACAGAGCTGACGCCATTCATTAGAAATATACATATTAAAAGGATGATTTTTTTTAAAGATTTCGCTTTCACTGCAACCTTTTCACGAATATGACTTGATATGAAGGACAGATATTTTGTTTACATCCACCTTTCCGCTTCCGCTTCCTTCTGTTGCGTGAGATCATGTGAGGCGCTTCCTCTGGCACGAATCTTAATAGCATTGTGTAGTGTGTGATGTGCCGCGATTTTCAAATCTTGTAGTGTGAGCATGTTTAAGATTTGAGTAAGAAAATCTGCAAAGATTCTCCTTAAGTGTGTGCTGCAACCAGATTTCAAAATCGGTTAGGATTAAAACTCCTGTAGTGTGAGCCAGGCATAAGGCAGGAAAGTTCAGCACTCATTGAGTTTAATCTATCTGTTTTCTATTAATTCCCGCCACATGAATACTAATCGCTCAGCGGGCTTAATGGCCTCCAAAATCACATATTAGATTTCCACTTTCCAAAGTGACCTTTTCCATTCTGATAGCATCACCTGTGCTACATCACAAGGTAACAGTTTATCTTAATAGGATAGGATTTGTGCAGGATGGCATCCCCTTTCACAAACTGCTCACATTTACATTTTGACACACAATGAATTTGTTACCCAGGGGAGCTGTTTTCAATCTTGGTTAGCAAACAGAGTCGGCATCCAAATAAATGCCAACATGGCACTCTACTTAGATCTATGAATGGGGAGGTTCAATTGTCTTTTCAGCAGCAAGGTTACATAATTCTTTTTTTTATTATAATTTTTTTATATAAATTCAAAATGCAATTAATGTAGAACAGGGGTGCCCAATGCAGCTCCTGCCGATCGATTGTACTGTACAGTTCATCTCCACTCGATCGGCAGGAGCATGATTGGGCACCCCTGATGTAGAGTAGACAATAGCCCCTTTCACACAGCAATCCTGGTAAATTACCATTAAATTGCCAGAACGACTTTACCGGTAAATGAAAAATTGTGCTGTTCACACATGCAACAGCGTTATGGCTTTTTACCGATAACGTTAACAAACCATTCACATATCTGTGATGATGTCATTAACCGAAAGTGACCTCTAAACGGCATGCGCACTGTGCTTAAAATCTCTTCATCTGCCGAGACAAGGAGAAGCGATTTAGTTTCTGTATCACTCCAGTTTGAAGACATTTGTTAACAGTGCTTAGTAATAATTTTATGAATGTCATCTGCGTCATCATTTTGTGAATGGCCTCGAGCCGTTACGGTAGCACTTTCAACAGCTTCTGATGGGCCAAAATGACTTCTTATGACAGCGCGTTCTGACCTCGTAGCAAAATACCGATGATCTTCATTCTGCGTTCACACAGCACATGTAACGGTAATTTAATTTTGCAACTTCCCTTAGGCTACTGATAAATTGCCAGAACCAATAGAGGGTTTTCACCAACGTCACGTTCTGGGCGGTAAGCCGGATGCGTGGCCATTTTGGAGGCACTCGGATGAAAACAACAGCATGGATTGCACTGTTTATGTACTACTGAACACATTGTTTCACTAATAAACCACGGAAAAAACACGTGGAAGCTGCAAAATCATACAGAGATGATCGGAATTAGTAAGCAGGAAAGAGTGTGAAATTTTGACAAACTAAAGTTAAGATGTGGTAAAGATCTGAACGAGCTAGCTTCTCTAGCCTAATCTACCAGTAATTTACCAGTAAAGACTGTATGTGTGAAAGGGGCTAATACAAATTTGAATTTGTTACACATTTCTGAATTAAAATTGTGACATTTTTGTGGTCCAGAAACTTAAAAATAAATGTGATCTTACTTGGTCTTGAAATTATAATGAAGAACAAAAAGTCTTATTAAAATGCGGAAGGGGATGGATTAGTTACTTTTTCATATTATTGTAATATTCAAATATTATAGCATGTTCTTAAAGGGGAAACCCTTGTTATTGACACCGGTGGTCATCAAGTGAACTGACAGCAACTTATTGCTCATGCTCGCACTCCTGTACGGCCAATGTACAGGATACTGAACGTGATTCAATGCCTTGATATACTTGAAGTTATTTTTTCTTCTTTGCTTAGAAGTAAAAAAGAAGTTGGAAATACCTTTGCAGCGACATACAGTGAACAAACATCCAGACGCCTTCCACTCTGCTGAGAGCAACGTTTAGATGAATATGTAAATATTAATTTACTTTGCTCTCAATAACAAAATAAACACACAACAAAAATAACAGCAGTGAGAAAGAGGCCTCTGATCATAGCGGTGTGGATGTTTGCCCCAGCTCTGCAATTCACCAACATCATGTCGACAGGTGAGGTTATTAACATTTTACTGTTATGATAGTTTGATTAAGAATATAGACTATACAGTTCTGGCTGTGTGAGACTATAGATTGAATTAATCCCTTTTCTTTGCATGACACATTGACATTACAGTATGGCAGAATGGCTCATTCAGCATTCGAACATTGTATAAGCATCATGTGTCATTGAACTGAGGAGAGGCTCACGCGAACGCATGAACGTCATATCCTTTTGATTTTCCTGGCAAAACTGTCTAAAGTCCTTCACATAAATATGAGTCTGGCTTTCATAGACAACCTGAGAAGTCGGGGAAGGTCTCTTTTTTTAAGTTTTGTAACAAGCTGTTCACACGTTTTCTATTAAAAAGCGATTAATACATGAAGATTCGTACATATAGTAATAATAATAATAATTAAAATAATCAAAAGCACCAAACCACATATAGAGAAGACCCCTGTAGACCCTCAGGATCAGTAATTGTCATAAAAAGTATTTCTTCAAACTATTTTAAATAAATAGATGAGAGGATTTAATTGAATCAAATTCATATTGATATAAAATCTTTATAAAAAAATGGCAACTTTCTGTCACAACAGTGCTTAAGATATGTACATATATTTAAGTTAAGCCATTTCTTTTTACTTCATGGTTGTACTGCTTCACATTGTTCATGTGTTTTGATTTATTATTATTTGTACATTATTAGCTTTTGTTAAAAAATTTATTTTCAGAACATTATGACACCAACATGAATAAAAATATAGCCACTTATTTTAAACTAGATGTTTATATGATTATTTATATATATGAGATTTGTGATAGACGTATTAAATATTAGACATTTTCATTTGCAAGAAAAAAAGAAGAAAAAAAAAACCCGTTTTTTTTTTTACAGGATGATTGCCAGACATCCAGTCAAGTCGAATGTTTGTCATCAGAATGCAATCTCTTGCTATTGTCAGGACTGTGTCACACAGACCCAGAACTCTTGCTGTGTTGACTGGCTCATCTCTTACATGACATTTGGTTTCTCATTCTTAGATCTGTGACTTACCTTTTCATGCTGCCGTGATTTACAGTTGTTGTTGTTGTTCTGAATATTCAGCAAGGCAGTTTATTTATTTGTGTAACATGTAAATAACCATTAAATGTGGAGGAGCATGCTGAGCAATCAGACTCAAAGTCTTTTTGCCAATACTAATCAACTCCCATTGCTTTCGCCAGACGTTGTTCTTCACAAATTCTAACCTGTAAACTCAACAGATAGCTTTGTACAATATCTCAGATATAATATTGTCATAATTAATTAGTCCTCGCTATGATATTTGTGTTGTATTTGTAGTCATATGTTGTTCACGAACGAGTTGGCTCCAATGGGATTTTTTTTCTTTATTGATTGATTGGTTTGTACATGAGTATAAGACAGAATAATAGTAGTACTAAGTGAGGAGTCGTTGGGAGCCGAAAGAGCCGGTTCTTCTTGCTAAACTTAAAATCAGAATTCCCATTACTACAAATTTGGTTCTGTTTACATCATCCTCATACCATTCTCATTTTTGCCATTTGTGATGGTATAAATGTGACATTATCAGTAAATAATGCATACAAATTTTCTAAGTGTTCGGGATAAGACGGTAAAAGCATATTCTGACAAGACTCAGACAGAGCAAAAAGCAAGAAGACAGATATGTGCCAGCAAGAAAAATGGCAAGTCAATCCTCTAAAGAAGAGCTCAGTCGGAGATGTAGACAAAAGGGAAGTGACTGTGTGTCTGTGCTCACGGAAAGGCAAAGACCATTTGAAGATGATGCTTTTGATTGATGTGAGAAGATGAGATCTTAAGTCGGGACTGTGGGATGGCAGGAACAAGTCTTGCTTTGGCCAGACAGCAGGCTGAGATGAAGGACACTAAGATAGGATGATAAGACGGCCAGGTCACCCCTTACCCCTCGGAGTTGAAGCCCTAGCACAAATGGCTATCTCTGCTGATGGATGTTTGTCAAGGGGCCCTGTCCGAGAAGAGTGTATGCAGTTTGGCAATCAGTTAACCCCCCTCTCTGTTTTCCTCCACTGTCTTCACGTACTGAGACCAGAAGCAATTGTCTCACTGGGATAGTGAGGATGGGAGGCCATCTGAGAAGCAGCTGTACACTTTACAGAAGTTCTTTATCTTAGAATAGGAAATTTACAAATGGCGTTATTGTCATACAAATATCAATCAATATTTAAAAGTGAATAAAAGCCTAAATTCATATTGTCAGTCACATATGTCAGTGACATCGTTTTGTCTCAAGATGCACACCAGTAATGTTTTTTTTTCTTTTTCTAATGCACATTTATAAAAGCTACTTGAATGCCCTACTTGAACTAAGGCCTAATCCTGGCTTAATCTAAGCCCTGTCTGTGAAACCAGGCCTAAGTGTACTTAAAGAGAGTACACTTTCATGACTGTCTTAACACACTTTTAAAAGTTGCCCTTTGTAATAATGTCAAATTAAAAGTTTTATTTTAAAATACATTTTAAATCACTGTTTTAATAGTCATTTGTCATACTTTAAAGATGTACACATATTTTGATGTATTGACTAACATAAAGGTAATTGATTATAATTTTAACTGTTATAATTTTTATATTACTTTTAAAGTTACTATATTTTCATGTACTAAGTTGCACATTTTAAAGTAGGTCTAAATTATTTCCATAATACTTTTTTTTAAGTATGCTAAAGTGTACTTCTTGCTGTCTTTCTTCTACATGTTTGATTGAATTACATTTTATTTAGTTTATTGTCTTATTTACAGTTTTGCTAACAGTTAGCATTATAGTTAAGGTTTATTTTGGGACAATGTTCTATGTATGTAGAATGAACAATGTAGAGACTCTAATTTCCAAACTGAACCAAAAATAGGTTTCCTCTTGGGGTAAAATCAGCTATTCTCTTTCCTGGCCTAATTTGGGAAATTTTTACAAAAAGTTTTAGTAGCAGGGGGGGGGGGTTTGGCTAGACTCTCTTAGCAGACTAATTTAGACTGTGTCATCTATGAATTACATCTTATTTATTCTCGCAATATGTACAAATATATATATAAAGATGAGAAAATGTTCACTCTAATATGATCATATTATTAACATATAATATTTGTCCTCATAAGATCTCTTTAAAGGAACAGTGAGGAGAAACGTTGAGAAAAACATTTTGAACGAGTGTCAAAAATAATTTAAATGGAACAAAACAAAACAAGAAACCCTATTAACATGTTCCTTTGTGGTAGCCGTAATAACACTCATAGATAAACCAAGAATGTATATACATAAACAGGAAAACGTCTCGGGTCTCGAATGTAACCCTCATTTCTTGATAAGGGATCGAGACATTGGGGAACGCCTTCAGCGTAATGTGTCTGAAGCCTGTATGGAACTAGTCCAATCTTGATTGGTGTTGCGTCATGACGTGGCATGTGGCGGCGATGCGGAAGCTATAAAAGGACGCCGGATCATAACAGCGTCAGATTCTGATTGGATGAAGCAAGTCATTCTCAGGAGCACGAGAAGTGTTGCCGAGGGACGCAGCGTCTCATTCCCTTCTGAGGGTTGCAGTCAGAACCCGAGACGTTCCCTTTTGAGGGAACTCGCGCTGCGAAGAGAATTGACACATTAGGGAACGAATTGCGCACTGCGCCACACTGAGAGGTAAACACTCTGGTGTGAAGCAATCTGGCACACTCAAGACGGGAGAACTTGTGAACTCGGTGTAGAGGGCAGATCCAAACTATAATGTCTTATGAAGGTGTATGGGGAGGCCCAGCCTGCGGCATCACAGACCTCTAGAAGGGACCCTCCTGCTAGTAGAGCTTTAGAGAAAGACACTCCTCTGGTTGAGTGGGCTCTTATCAGGAGATAGAGATGGGTGTGTTAGGGAGAACCAGAGTGGGCGGTGAGTGTTCTCGTGAGAGGCGAACAGATCCACTTCCGCCTGACCAAACTCCCTCCATATCAACTCCACCGTCTCGGGGTGGAGTCTCTATTCCCCGGGTCTCAGCCCCTGGCCCCCTGCCTTGACAGGAGGTCTGCTCCCACATTCTTGTCCCTGGGAATAAACATAGCTCTGACTGAGAGAAGCTTGTCCTGGGACCACAGAAGAACCTGATGTAAAGACTATGGGCGGATCTAATCCGTGGGGAATTTGCATATCATAATTAATAATTCATAATTAATAATTATTCATACATGTTTGGATTAGATCAGTCTTACATGTTAATAAATCTCCCTCTAAGGGAGGATGTCCTTTTACCTGCATATTTGACTGTGTATCCTTGCATTTTAACTACAAGTTGATTACAGTTAATTACACTGATCACGTCTTACAAAACAGGCAAAATTAATTAGCTCAATTGCCAGAATAATATTGTGGGGATCCACAATATCATCTTACTTTATAGGATTTCAGGAAACGCAATTCTCTGGCCAGAAGAATTGGGTTTGCTGCCCTATAAACACATACTCTTTAAAGTATCTTTAATTGATAAAGCGAGTAGGACCTGTTTGCACTTAAGGGACTTGAAAATGAGCAAAGTAAATGAATCAATCAAATGAATATAATGGATTTAATAAAGGCATGTCTACTTATATATTTACTACAGTTGCCATGGAATATATATATACATATATATTTACAAACATAATAAACAAACAAAACACGATAAGGCATCGATGAACGAGAAAGGCATTGCGTTTGGACAAATGGAGACACGTGTGGGAGAGTGAGGGTGTGAGAGAGAGAGAGAACGGAGAGAGAGAGAAAGAGAGAGAGAGAGCATTAGCAGCATTATCCTGGACTTCACCTTTTCTGTAACAACACGAAAACATCATCTTAAGGCTTCTTAGAAGCTCTGTAACAAGAGATACTTGCGCAAATGTAATCTTGGTCATGCACTCTGTGTCGCGTCGGTCCTGCACCGTGAGCGGTGTCCTTTGTGTGGGAGGAAGCGTCACGTGGTCACGTGCGCGTGCTTCTGGTTCAGAGAGAGCGCGCGGTGGTTTAAATGTCCCTCGTAGCCGGCTTTGCTGAAGAGATATGTCCCGCGGTGTTCTTTTCACTCGTGGAATTAAAACACAGGGACTTATCTTAAGACTGAAAAACACAAACTAACTAGAACGCATAAAAGAAAGGCGAAAGACTCGCCTCGAGACGAGACGTTACATTCTGAAACCAGGACGAGCACGGAAGAGCTCAGTAAGATCTGACTCGGAGGGAGGTTCAGTTCTTCTTTAAAGGAACCTTCTGAGGTGCGAACTGGCCAATGGCATTCAACGAAACTTTGGCGGCAACCTCGGCTTTGTCTTGTCCGCGTTCGATTTATGGCCGCATTCACAGGTTTTACAAGCAGTCAGAATTTGGTCAGAATCATTCCAAAGATGATTAAACATAGTAAAATACATTTTACGGCTTGTTCAATTACATAGATGACCTCGTTAGATCACAAAGGTTCGGAAAATAGGAAGAAAGACGTATAAGAAGAGTTATATTGCAGAGTTACATTAAAAGCATAATTAAATGCCCTTGTAGTACGTTTAGAACTACCATACACTCCCAGATCCCTTCATAGGGCCTGGACAAATCGACAAACATAACATATCAAATATATCTCCGTAAAGTCTTTAAATGAGTGAATTAAAGCTTTGTGTATGTGCGTTTTCAGAGGGGACTCTTTGACCGCATGGCATTCCTTTCTCTGCAGAAAGGAGGGGGGTTAGTTTGATAAGGTCTGCTTGAAGCTCGAGCCACAGTCATGAAGTGTTCTGGTGAATCTCGCAGGACATTTGAATATGTCAGTTCATTGGGTGTTTAAGAGAGAGAACCCTCAAGATTTCTTATAACACCCCTGTGTCACAAAGTTAGCGAGATGTAATGTAAATCAACAAATGGGGAACGAGGATTGGAGTTTATCGAGACTAAACATGCTACACAGTGATTTCTGTTTCTCATAGTATGCAAGTCATGTCTCAAACATTAACCCATTAGAGTTTACAAGGCCACACAGACCAAACAACATAAAGGACAAATCATGAGATGGAACATTGGATGCATGTATCACATGGTTATATATACATATATATATATACATAGAAAATATAGGTTTAAACCAGGGTTCGTTTATTCTTCTCAGCAAGAATAAGGAGGAATCACACTCTCTGGGACATTCCAAGGGGTAATAAAGCTCAGTCTTGTAATAGAACACCCCGTTCTTGGTGTGTGTGTGGGAGAGAGTGTGTGTGTGTGTGTGTGTGTGTGTGTTTTTCCAAGTTCCAGGCCTTTTGGGGCTAAAGGCTTTGGGATTTTAGCATGGGGGTATTTAGTTATTCAGATTCACCTTCGCCCAGTCCTTACAATATCCCCCTTTTTGTCTGATGAAGTCCCTGTGTGGACTTAAATCGGACAACAATCATCACAATTGACGGATGACAGGTGAATCATGATGATAGGGTAGCAGGTGCTCTCGAGCCGAGGCTGAGGGCTCAGCTTGATTAAGTTTGACGCAGCCTCCGGCGTGGTACCCTCTTCCTGAGGGTCCCGTGAGCTTGGCTGTAGATTTTCGCATCTCGTTGAGCCTCCTGATTGAAAGTCAAGTGTCAGGGTGTGGTTGATTACCGTAGAGGTACCCAGCGCAGGATCAGCTGCAGTCCAGGATTGGACAACAGGTGAGGCAGTTAAGGCGGGCAGTTGAGACACGGCTTGGAGGGCTATGTCGATGGGGACAAGGTCAGTTCTGATTGGTGCTCTTCGCTTGGAAGAGGATACGATGCCAGGTCGTCGAGGTGAAGGATGGCACCTTTGATGCTTGGATTACACGCTCTGGTCGAGCAAGGTGACACAGGTGTCAGTGTCATTTTGGTCGTCAGTGAGTGCGGCTGTGCGCACAGGAGTGTTAAGGAGTCCCCCTTTCACCTACAATCTCTGCGTGGGTCTCGGTGACCTGAGTGCGAGGCTTGGCTTTGGCAGGGCAGCGTGTGCCGCTGATCTGCAGCCCGCAGATTCCGTCAGTGTTGTCTGTGAGGAAAGGTTTGTTAGGGGCAGAGATACTGAACGTCTTTGGTCAATGTGCACATGTGCGGATTCGGAGCTGGGGCAGCTTTGTGTCGCTGTCGTGTGAGGCATCCACGTCCAGCGTGCATATCTTGAAGTGAGTGTTACTTTTCAAAATCTGGCATTGACAATGTTCTTGAGCTTCGGCTTGACTCTAGGATGGGCAAGTTCAGGAGAAAACCCCCTTTTCTCTGCTTGTGGTCGACGCAGAGTGGGATGGCACTACCCAGAGAGTAGGCAAGGTGTATTTGTAAAGAGTCAGTTGGCGTGGTGATGGCGGACACCAGCACGGTTTGCATGAGGCCTAAGGGTATCAGGTGCGGTGGAATTCTACCCATGGCGAGGCTGTCGATTGAGGGGTTCACTCCCCGCAGCGGGTTTGTCCTCAGGGCTGTTACCAGCTGAGTTTGAGCGACGTCATCCTGGGAGACAGTAACAGCTTTTTCATGGAGTTCACTGTTGGGGTCGGCAGAACGCTGTGAGTGTTGAAAGTTACCACAATTCCCTTTAGTGTCTTGTCGATGGTCTGCAGGGATGCACTCTGTGTCGTGAGTTGCTCTTTTATCTGTGGAATCTCAGCCTGAATTTCGGCTACATGCCACCTCACGGTGGCTAGGTTCACTGCATTCACACTGGGCATACAAATGTTAAACAGAGTTCCGACGGCAGTGGCGGCTCCGAGCAAAGCTCGTAGGAACCATTGGGAGCGGCGGTTGTGGCCACCTGGCTCCGCTAGCGTGACAGTCATTTTCTCAAGTTGGTTGAGCATGCGTTCAACATCAGCCTCAGCGTGAGTGAGGGAGTCCTCTGTCCATCGGGCACCTACCCAGCTGTATTGTGTCGTTGCGCAGGGGTAGTGTGCTCTGTAGACGTTGCGAGGATCAGGTGGCACGTACACTTTCTGAGTTTGGGTCCGGCCATTGGTGATGAGGAGTCCCGGTTGTTCCTTTAGGACGATGACTGATGCCGGATTTGGTGGTGTCCGATTGCGGCTGCTCTCTGGTTGGCTGGAGGTACAGGATGGCGAAGCACAGCAGCATCCTGGTAAAAGTGAAAGAGAGAGAAAGAGAGAAAGGGAGAAAAAAAACTTTTTGCCGAGTGTCGTCCTTGGTTGGCTGGGACTTCGCTTTGAGGATGCCGGTATGCCACTTGCTTCGGTGTCTTGCAAGTGTCTCTGGTGCTGCGTCATGAGCATATATTCGCATGACCCCCCTTTTGCACTGTGGCACCACAAGCTGTGGCGCAGTGATGGCATCAAGTGCAGAACGCTGAATGTTGTCTTGTGCACGCAGCATGTGCCAGGTGCATAGCGGGTGTTTGGGGCACCGGTTGTCGGTGGGTCTAGACAGCGTGCTAGGGTGGTTGGAGGGGTCTAAAAGTGGTGGTGACTCCGAATGTTCATGAAGTTGTTATGGTCTTTGGCGAGCTGGAAGGTGCATGGTAGCGAACTTGAACCTTGACTTGGTGTTGAGGCTGTGTACCCTTGGATGGCTGCTGGAGTTCTATGAACTCTGTGACCTTAGAGTCTGGCTTTGTTGTAGTTCTCGTTACCTCTATGACCGGCCAGTCTGGCTTTGGTAACCTGTGTGACTGGAGGGGGGGGAGGGGTTCTTGAACTTGGGCCCAGACTGTCAGGTGTTTGAAGTCTAGTAAAGGCTCAAAGCGCTCTAGCAGATCTTTGCCAATCAGAAAGGGGTACGTGTCCATTTGTGAGATGTACACAGGGTGTTTCAGACTAAAATAACCAATTGTCAGGTGAATGTGAGCTACCTGTTTGAGCCGGATGTCGTTCTGGCTGTATGACTGCACAGTCAGCTCGCATGTTTGAGATGTAAGAGTTCGATTTTGTCTCTCAGAGTCTTTAAAAGAGTTTCCGGGCCATACCCCGTTTGATCATGTGCCCGAGGAGTCTTGGCGTCGGGGCTGGTGTGGTGATCGACGGGCGGTTAGGGCCGGTCTTGTGTAGTTCTTTGCGGAGACAGACAAAGTAGCATTTCTTGGTCTTTTGGGATTTTGGTCCTAGACGTGGGAAGTTGTCAGCTGTGTTAGCTGTGTTAGCTCTGTGGTCTGTTGTTGACGAGCAGTGTTCTGTGTGCCTGTTGCAGGTTTTATGCTGAGGCATAGGATGTCGTGTTCGTCCCTCTTGTTGTCTTTGTAAAGTCTTTTGTGAAGAAGCTCTTTAAGCAACTTCAGGCTCTTGGCTGTCTCGGATATGGCAGCACTGTTTTCGTCTGATGTGTGTTCAGACTTGTGCTGACCAGTGGCAGGTCGAGAGGGGTTCTGCTCTGGGCTGTTGAGGTCAGGCTAAGCAGGGTCTCTGTGACATTTTGGCACACTTGTGGTGAGTGACTAATGCATGGCCCTAAACGTACAGAACTACTGCTTAATGGGTTCGCTAGATATGTAGCCTAAAGCTAAGTGTCTCTTGTTTAGCTAGCTAGTGACGTGTGTCTTGTATCCTTATCTTAGCTGTGATTGTTAGGAGGCTAAGAGTTATGTGGTTCCAAGATTATTCCCTGGAAAGGGCATAGCCGAGATAAAATAAATGACGTAAGATGGTTCTTATGACTTAATTATTTCTCTGGACTTAACTGGGGGGGGGGGGGGGGGGGTCACTACGGCTTGACGAAGTGAAGGATAAGAGGGAAACGGACAGCTTTCTCATTTGAATTTTGCTTATTATCAATCCTTAGGATTATAGTTGTGCCCTAGTAAGTTGTTGAAATTACTTGTGCTGCAGGGTCACGAAAATGAGTGCACTGGTTGAAACTAAGCCAAAATAACAAATAAGGGTGTCTCTGTTTCCTTTCTGGGCCCTATGGGAAATGGAACCACATTTGAACAAGAGAGGAAATTAAATTAAATCATATAGATGACTGATTAGCCAAGGGAACAGCTGACTGCTGTTATTATGAAAGTTAAAGAAATGAAAGAAGTAACAAGAGAAAAACAAAATTTAAAGCAAAAGGGAATAAAGTGATCAAACACCGGGAATGATCGGTTTAGTCACCTGTCGATGAAAATTCCTATTGCTATATGAATTATTCTCTAGCTACACAGTTTACATTTAGTTAAACGTAAGTTTAATTAACAGGGTATCTGCAAAGTTAGCCTTCGACGGTTAGCAAGGACGATGCCTTCACTAGTGAAGGTGAACTTAAGCTGCAAAGAAGTGTAAACACGGAAAGTGAATAATTAGAAACCTTAACCGGTGTTAAAGAAAGTATTCTTGAATACTTTGCATTGTGTGAACACAAGTGGTGATTAAGGGCTCAAGTAAATTATGCTAGCTGCTAACTGTAGAAGTTATTATGTAGCTTAGCCTAAGCTGGATGGATGCTAGGTTAGCGTAGCGTAAGCTAGCTGGATGCTATGTTAGTTTAGCTCAGCGTAAGCTGAAAGGATGCTAGGTTAGCTTAGCGTAGCGCAAGCTAGCTGGATGCCATGTGAGTTTAGCTTAGCGTAAGCTGGAGGGATGCTAGGTTAGCTTAGGCACCTAGGCTGGTTTGTTTACAAAGTGACATCACAAGTTAGCACTTCCTGTGACAAGTCGTTGTCATGGGAACCAGAGCATGTCAGACAATTCAACAGTCCTTAAAGAATGTCTGTACATTTTTCATGGATTATGCATGTTTAAACGGGTTAACAGGATGCACCTATATTTTAAGTCTTTCTAGGACTCAGTGTTACATTAAGTAAAATGCAGATGTGTTTTGGCATTAGCTAATTTTACTCATGGAACTCTTCTCTTTATTTTACGTAGCTTATTCTATTTGTTTACAGAGTAAGGAAATAGATTTGCTGTAAGTCAAAGCTTGTCTAAGCATATATGGTTACGTCCCTCTCGTGCACGAATGCTGACTTCTCAGCGAGTAACAGTTTTGATCGCTAGGTAGCTCTCTGCTTGTAGATGCAGCAAAAAAAATATTTAGGTGAATTACATCAATCTAACAATAATTTGTAAGGCCTTTACATTTGTAGACACCCAGGTCTACCTAGATATAACTCTGTCCTGAGCTTTCTTTGTTAGACACAGGTTTAGTCATACTACCATTTGGATTTCCTTTTAATCAAAGCATAATAGATATCGGTACAGTTTACAAGCTGCTGAGATGAGGTTTCTTCGTCAAACAGACTTACGCTTTTACTGCTGAACATGCTACTTTTACTTTTAGTTGGAAATCTAAGGCTATTTTACTTAGAGTAGAGATGTCAATTCCAGCTATCGTTTTATCTGCATTTAGACAGGCCAGCGATCAAAGATGTGTATTGCACGTTGTGTTCTGGTTGGATCGCAACGATCAAAAGCATCTCGTAGGTTAACAGTAGTTTAAAACTGTGGTGGTTCTCCTACATGGAAACTAATGTACAGCAGTGCATTTTTCAAGAAGTATCTAGAAACTGTTTGTTTCAAAGGGGTCGTGTATAGCCTGTTGGCAGGTGAGGCTTA
Organism: Semotilus atromaculatus; assembly: GCA_031834385.1. Lineage (NCBI taxonomy): Eukaryota > Metazoa > Chordata > Actinopteri > Cypriniformes > Leuciscidae > Semotilus > Semotilus atromaculatus. The sequence goes on from JAULUF010000004.1 coordinate 11,573,702, forward strand.
TAGGTGAGCCATTCAAGATTTTCTTTAAATCAGTAAAGTTCAAATTTTTCTACTGCAGAGTCTTGCCTCTTTTTGAGCACAACTTTTCATCTACTTTTTAAAAGTTCTATGTCCTATGCTGATCAGGGACCCTTTTAGCAGAGTCTTGCACTGTGTTCGTGCAGTGTCTTCTGGTTTTGCAGTTCAAAATCATTGGGGTTTTGGACCCAGCTGTGGGACAGTTTGCTCTGTGTGCCTGTTGTGGGTCTTACGCTCAGGCCTAGGGTGTAAGGCTCGTACCTGAATTTTCGGAAAGTCTCTTGTGAAGAAGCTTTTCAGCGACTTCAGGGGCTCGGCTGTTTCAGACGTGGCGGCACTGTGTTTCTCTGATGCGTGCTCAGACTTGGGCTTACCAGTGGCCTGGAACGGACTCGACTCTCTGTAAACAGGGCTATGGTGTTGTGGGACGCCCTCTGGAGGCATCTGGTGGGATGCAGATTTTGAAGGAACAAAGTTCTGAACTTGACATCCGCTTCCATATTTGGCTGGTTCAGTGCTCCGAAGTAGGTTTGTCGGAGTCGGCTGTAGTAGGTCTGTGGGGTTTCAAGTCGGACCTGCTTGGGGTCCATGGCGGTGAATAACCCTTGGTCTGATTCTGGATCAGAGAATTCACGGATCAAAGCTTGTTGCAGCTGCTGGTAGTCCGTTTTGATAGTCTCTGTTTGACGGTCGAGGAAGCTGCGCACATCACGGCTGGACGTGATTCTTAGCAGGTACAATTTGTCCCACGCGGTCGCGTTGGTAACAGTTTGTAAGTGAAAGTCAGTGTCTTGTAGGTAGGCGTGCACGTTGTGGCCTCCTGCAGGGCTCGGAGTGAACGTAGGGAGGTTTCTCGCCAGCTTGTTAAGTCTTTTGGGAGCCCTGCCGTTGTAAGTAGCAGGGGCTCTCCTGGAAAGGCCCCCCCCTTTTTAGCTCTGGGTTGTAGGCTGAAAGGTGCGGACCAGCTGGTCAGGGGAAACTTTGTGGTGTGCGTTTCCCTTTCCCGGTCATTCTGTAGTCTATAAGAGTGTTTCAGCTATCTGTGAACAATGTCAATTTCGCATATGATATTGTCTTTGTGCTGAATGAGTTCATGGATTTCAGCTCGGGCCGCTTGTAAGTGTTTTACACAGGCCTTTGCTTTAGTGTCTCTTTCTTTAGTTCAGTCTCTGCTGAACGGGCTTGTGGATGGTATCGCGGGCCTCTTGCGGGTTGTTTTTTTTCGCAGGCCATGGCTTTCGAGTCTCTTTTAGTTCAGCCTCTGCTCTTTGCAAAGGGGCTTCACTTTTGTCGGAGTTTCTCGTTGAGTACCACTCTGGTTGTTTTCTCTGAATGCTCTCTTCGGTCTGTGTGCCGATGAAGATCAGGCAGGGCAGTTTGAAGTCTTTCCACTTCCTTCTGTAGCTCGGGGTCGTTGTCGTCCTCGGCTTGCATCCTTAGCGTTGCAACTTCGTGCTCCAGGGCGAGGCGGCTCCTTTCACGGAGACGTGCTTGTGCGATGAGCTGGCAAGCGAGGTTTTGGACGTGTCTGGCCGGTCTTTGTCGTGGGAGCTTTGGCTTGGTTTGTGCGCCATCAGCTTGTCCACGTCGGCGCTGCTCTTGGCTTTGGAGCTCTGAGTCACTGTCTCCCGGTTGTCCCAGCGGGTTGTGGGACTGTAGGACCGGAACATACTGGTTTCAACTGTGGGCGAGAGGAACACAACACGCACAGAGAGACCAAGCAAGTTTGTTCTACGTATAACGAGCTATAATACGGCTATGCCGCGTATGCAAATTGTGGTTAACTGATGCAGACAGTTAAATCATTCGGTGGGACAATTTGGTTAGGTCAGCATGGGCCTGAATAAAATTTAGCAGGGCGGTAGCTTAAAGGGGGTCACCTTTTGATGCTAGCGGCTTGTTGTCTAATTATTATTCAGCGTTCCTTGTTGTCTCAGATAGGTTCTGTCTTCTAGGTGAACTGAAAGAAACAGAGCACGACAGAAAAGAGCAGTGGCAAGATAGCAAAGTTTGAAGTAACATGCAACCATCAAAGATGGAAAGGTCTGTAATGAAATGGCGTTAATAGTACACAGGAAGAGTTACAGGGGAAAAGGAGGCCGGACACTTCAATGGCCGGGGGAATCTCTAGATTCTGTGGCCAATATTAAGTGGATGGGTTTAATACCTTTTTCTAGTTTAACTGGGTGAAATGAGGTCATTCGGGTTGGAGTTCAGCATCGCGGTTGGTCTTTCTGTCGTCCCCCAAACGCCTGACAGCAGTGTCCCGGGCCCCTCCGTACATCTGTACCGATGTGCGCCCTCTCACGCAACCTGACTTTGAATCACAACCGGCGGTGCCAAATTGGTGATGTCGTGTTGCGGGCCGCACTAACGGAGAGACACGGGAAAGTCCGAGACTCGCGCTCAGTCAGCGCTGGGGACACAGGTCAGATGAACCAGCATGCTGGACTCCAAGCAGAGATGACTGTCAAATCACCACACGCTCTTTAGTGGATTCTACCTATAAACACAGAATAGTGTGAACGAGTGGCTTGACAGTGAATGAAAGCTTTCTTGTTTAAACTGAATTGAGTAATTACGTATGTAGAAAATAGAAGCAAAGGTTTTACTAGATAATGGTAAAAAGGAAATTATGAAAATGATGTTAATTATCAAAATAACTTAACCCAAAAGAAAGAGAAAAAAAAAAACATTTCCTTTAAGGAAAAAAAAAAATTAACCCTTTTTTTTTTTATTATTATTTTATTATTAATAAAAATTAACAATCAGAAGTAATAAAGTAGGATGTACCCCGGGAGAAGACAGGCAGTAGTGGCGCGTTTGGGCCACAAAGGGTTTTGGGCCACTCCCTCCTAGTGGTCACCCTGGCTGACAGAGGACTTGATTTAAATTGCATTCACTGGTTTTGAATACAATTCAGATCGAGCGTATGCATAGATGTTAAGTAACTTCTAGAATAGTTGTCATAACGTATCAAATCAAAATTATTAAAAATAATTTGAAAAAGGAAATATAGAAGTAAAGCCATAAAACCATTCCCCACAGGGAAGGAGACTTCATTCAAATTAATCTTGAAATTTGTTTGTTTCCAACCAAATTTGAATAAGTGTAGGAAATTAAAGGTTGGCATTATTTTTGATGATGATCACGATCACTGTGGTGTATCAATGATAATAACCAAAATAAAATCAACTGGGAGAAAGCCACTTCAAAACAGAATGAGAGTAGACAGTAAGAGATGAGCTGACTTAGCGGGGGAAGGCCACAAGGGGGCCACCCTCCTCCTAAGTGGTCATCAGAAACTGCTAATACTTACTTTTGAATTTTAAATTCAAATGTGGTTTGAACCAAATTCAAAATAAGTGTACACAGTCAGAGGTGAAATCATGTTAGTAACACTGGAACTTGCACATGCATTGAAAGTTAGAAACACACTTTCAGAAATTCACTGGAAAAATCTGAAATTGTGACGAGAGAGAAATTTAGGAAAGGATGACCTTGTTACCGGTGTCCACGAGGTGGTGCTATTTCGCTCATGGAGGGTAAAGTCAGGACGTGGAGGCCGTCTGATACTGGAAAACTCAAGGGCGCGCCCTAGCGTTTGGCAGTAGCATTGCAACCCGCCTGCTTTCAAATGTGATAGTCTCAGAGGACATGCAAAAAAAAATAGTGCGGAATTTAAATCTCGACGGATTTCTTTCCGGTGCTATATTTCACAAAACGGCGTGGCAGGATTTTTTTTTTTCTACACACACACATAGGGTCACAGGAATTATACGTCTGTCGTTCGTATCCAAATACATTTATCAAATAGCGTTTTATGATTAGAATGTTTTTATGTTTTGGATTTTTCTGTGCTATATTTCACAAAACGGTGTGGCAGGATTTTTTTCCTACGCACACACATAGGGACAACAGGAATTAGGCATCTGTTTTTTTTATTCCCACATACGACAATTAGCACTATGATTCACACGTGTTCACTTATAAATTTTAAACCTCGGCGGGTTTTCCTATTTCGACACGTGTACACGGAAGGATTTCTTCATTTCCGCACATTAATATGGACAACAGGAATTATACGTCTGTCATTCGTATCCAAATAACATCTATCAAATAGCACTTATGATTAAAAATGTTTTTATGTTTTGGATTTTTCTGTGCTATATTTCACAAAACGGTGTGGCAGGATTTTTTTTTTACACACACACATAGGGTCACAGGAATTATACGTCTGTTTTTTCGACTCCCATAACATATTATCAAATAGCACTTATGATCAAATATGCGTTAGGTTTTACAATTGAGTAGCTACGTCAATGTTTTAACCCGGAGTTATCGATAATCTAACGATTATAATTAATATCAGGCCTGTTTAAGAATAGTGAAAGAGCATCGTTTCACTAAATCTTGTCTTCACCGTGGCCGAAGAATCTCGTTCCGCCAGGGGAGTTTAATATTAAAAATGTCGTCTTTAAAAGAGGTTTCTTCGTCTTTTATAGGACAAATTTAATACTGTGAAACTATGAAACTGCAGTTTACTTCTTAGCTTCGCTGGACTGAAACGGCTTTTTGCCTTTAATCAGTCAAGGTGAGTTCGCATAGCGTTCGCTCAACCGAGGTGCACGTACAATATTAAATCACAATATAGACAAAGATTGAAAACCTAATTTGCTCAAAAACAAGTTTAAAGTGTGCTCGTATTTTCTCCACCATTTGTAAAGACTATGGGCGGATCTAATCCGTGGGGAATTTGCATATCATAATTAATAATTCATAATTAATAATTATTCATACATGTTTGGATTAGATCAGTCTTACATGTTAATAAATCTCCCTCTAAGGGAGGATGTCCTTTTACCTGCATATTTGACTGTGTATCCTTGCATTTTAACTACAAGTTGATTACAGTTAATTACACTGATCACGTCTTACAAAACAGGCAAAATTAATTAGCTCAATTGCCAGAATAATATTGTGGGGATCCACAATATCATCTTACTTTATAGGATTTCAGGAAACGCAATTCTCTGGCCAGAAGAATTGGGTTTGCTGCCCTATAAACACATACTCTTTAAAGTATCTTTAATTGATAAAGCGAGTAGGACCTGTTTGCACTTAAGGGACTTGAAAATGAGCAAAGTAAATGAATCAATCAAATGAATATAATGGATTTAATAAAGGCATGTCTACTTATATATTTACTACAGTTGCCATGGAATATATATATACATATATATTTACAAACATAATAAACAAACAAAACACGATAAGGCATCGATGAACGAGAAAGGCATTGCGTTTGGACAAATGGAGACACGTGTGGGAGAGTGAGGGTGTGAGAGAGAGAGAGAACGGAGAGAGAGAGAAAGAGAGAGAGAGAGCATTAGCAGCATTATCCTGGACTTCACCTTTTCTGTAACAACACGAAAACATCATCTTAAGGCTTCTTAGAAGCTCTGTAACAAGAGATACTTGCGCAAATGTAATCTTGGTCATGCACTCTGTGTCGCGTCGGTCCTGCACCGTGAGCGGTGTCCTTTGTGTGGGAGGAAGCGTCACGTGGTCACGTGCGCGTGCTTCTGGTTCAGAGAGAGCGCGCGGTGGTTTAAATGTCCCTCGTAGCCGGCTTTGCTGAAGAGATATGTCCCGCGGTGTTCTTTTCACTCGTGGAATTAAAACACAGGGACTTATCTTAAGACTGAAAAACACAAACTAACTAGAACGCATAAAAGAAAGGCGAAAGACTCGCCTCGAGACGAGACGTTACATTCTGAAACCAGGACGAGCACGGAAGAGCTCAGTAAGATCTGACTCGGAGGGAGGTTCAGTTCTTCTTTAAAGGAACCTTCTGAGGTGCGAACTGGCCAATGGCATTCAACGAAACTTTGGCGGCAACCTCGGCTTTGTCTTGTCCGCGTTCGATTTATGGCCGCATTCACAGGTTTTACAAGCAGTCAGAATTTGGTCAGAATCATTCCAAAGATGATTAAACATAGTAAAATACATTTTACGGCTTGTTCAATTACATAGATGACCTCGTTAGATCACAAAGGTTCGGAAAATAGGAAGAAAGACGTATAAGAAGAGTTATATTGCAGAGTTACATTAAAAGCATAATTAAATGCCCTTGTAGTACGTTTAGAACTACCATACACTCCCAGATCCCTTCATAGGGCCTGGACAAATCGACAAACATAACATATCAAATATATCTCCGTAAAGTCTTTAAATGAGTGAATTAAAGCTTTGTGTATGTGCGTTTTCAGAGGGGACTCTTTGACCGCATGGCATTCCTTTCTCTGCAGAAAGGAGGGGGGTTAGTTTGATAAGGTCTGCTTGAAGCTCGAGCCACAGTCATGAAGTGTTCTGGTGAATCTCGCAGGACATTTGAATATGTCAGTTCATTGGGTGTTTAAGAGAGAGAACCCTCAAGATTTCTTATAACACCCCTGTGTCACAAAGTTAGCGAGATGTAATGTAAATCAACAAATGGGGAACGAGGATTGGAGTTTATCGAGACTAAACATGCTACACAGTGATTTCTGTTTCTCATAGTATGCAAGTCATGTCTCAAACATTAACCCATTAGAGTTTACAAGGCCACACAGACCAAACAACATAAAGGACAAATCATGAGATGGAACATTGGATGCATGTATCACATGGTTATATATACATATATATATATACATAGAAAATATAGGTTTAAACCAGGGTTCGTTTATTCTTCTCAGCAAGAATAAGGAGGAATCACACTCTCTGGGACATTCCAAGGGGTAATAAAGCTCAGTCTTGTAATAGAACACCCCGTTCTTGGTGTGTGTGTGGGAGAGAGTGTGTGTGTGTGTGTGTCTGTGTGTGTTTTTCCAAGTTCCAGGCCTTTTGGGGCTAAAGGCTTTGGGATTTTAGCATGGGGGTATTTAGTTATTCAGATTCACCTTCGCCCAGTCCTTACACTGATGTGCCAATCTGCATAACGGGCGCAATCCCAGGCCCCCCTGAAAATTTTTGTATGAGACCACCGACGTATTGTCTGTTCGTACTAGAACATGGTGGCCTCTGAGGTATGGAAAGAAATGTCTGAGAGCCAGAATTACTGCCAGCATCTCCAGGCAATTGATGTGCCATGAAAGATGATGGTCCTTCCAAAGACCCCTGGTGTAGCGGCCTTCCATGACCGCACCCCAGCCTGTGAGGGATGCATCCGTGGTCAGAATTTTCACCACTACTCATGTACAGCAGGCCAAAACCTTAGAAACTTCCTGTGTTGGGGAAGGATGGATATGTGGAAGTAAGCGTATTTTAGATCTATCGTGACAAACCAGTCCCCGGACCTGATTTGACTCACGATGATAGGTATAGTTTTAATTTTGAACCTGTATCACCTCAGAGACCGGTTCAATACCCTGAGATGTATTATAGGATGTAACCCCCCATTCTTCTTGGGAACTATGAAGTACCGGCTGTAGAACCCGGCTTCCCTCTCTTGAGGAGGAACCTGCTCTATGGCTTCCTTTACTAAGAGGGACTGAACTTCTAGTGCCATGACCTGACCCTGCTTGAGGCTGTGTGTGCACAACCCCACTGAACTTTGGTGGACGATACTGGAACTGAATTCTGTACCCCTTTTCCACTGTGCGCAGGACCCACTGAGATATATTTTGAAGACCTTTCCAGGTGTCTAGATAATCTACTAGGGGGACCAGTTTCTCGAGACTGGCCTCTGGTATTATATTTTGGAATTTCGGTGACCTGAAGCAATTGAATGGCAGGAACTAACTGATTTATTTTTTCTGCAGGCCTCGTGAGAGGAAGCGAACTCTACAGGGCCGCCATATTTTCGGGGGGACACTGCGATTTGCGTTCGCTGAAAACCGATGCGTCCCGAAGCGCACTTAGCAGCGGGAAGCAAACATAGATTTCCTGAGGGCTCCGCAATGGAGCGAGCTGTTGGTGCTCGATCGCGGGGGGGATCACCCTCAGAGGCCTGCGCAACACGTTAGGACCTCTTCGCCGAAGCCTTCCTCGCATGAATGACTTCGGTTTGAGGGAATTCAACTGAGGGTGTTGCCTCTGGCTCCACGCCTTTTGTAGAGAAGCACGAGAGACAACACTCTCCTTCTGCTGTTGCAAGTCTGAGGAGCTGGCAGCAGCCTCGTGGGACTGCCCCCTGGCAGCAGAACCACGAGACCGAGAATGATGGTGGGGATAAGTTGTTTAAATGCAGCTGACTGTCGTTTCGTCTCCAGAAACTTCTCGACGACAGTATTGACTGCGTCACCGAAGTGGCCAAATCAGGGCATCGAGGAGAAAGGCCTTGTCCTTGTCCTCAATGCCCTACAGATTCAACCAAAAATGTCTCTCCGTGGCTACCAAAGCTGCCATAGAGCGGCCAATGGCGCGGGCCGTCTCCTTGTTAGCACGGAGAGACAAGTCGACCGCTCAATGCATCTCCTGAATGTCGTCGAGGGCGACCTCCCAGCTGTCGTTCACCTCTTTTAGGAGGTCGGCCTGGTATGCCTGCAACAGCCTCATCGTGTGCAGGCATGCACCAGCCCGAACTGCTGCCATATATGCTTTCCCAACCAAGGCCGATGTTGTACGGCAGGGTTTGGAGGGAAGCACCGGAGCTCTCAGAGCCCTTCTCTTTCGACCTCATTATTGAGGAAAAAATATGAACATTGGGGCTCGATAAACGTGAAGAGAAGGGTTTATCCCACGATCTCAACACCTCATTGTGGAGATCAATGAAAAATGGGAGGCTCCGGCGCGAAAGCTGTGACTGGGCTTGCAGGAAGCACTCATCAAGCTTGCTTTTTCTAGTCGCTTCCTGCTTTTCTGGTGGACAATCGATTTTACATTTTTCCACCACCCTGGTCACAACCTCCAGCAGCTCCTCAAAGGCAGGAGAATGGGGTGACAAATCCTCTCATTCTCCTGTCTCGATGCTCAAAACATCCAACTCCTCAGAGCCAGATAGTTTGAGCATCGGGTCCTCTTCACGGGCGAAAGAAGCCGCAGAGCGGGCTTATGGACCGTGAGTGGGACCACGGGTGCTGGCCGATGAATGTTGAGAAAGGGCAGAGGCCGAGGCCGTCTCAACATCATCTGCCAACTCCCTCTGCTATCCCCATGAATCCAGTCCAATCGAGTGTGTGTCACCCTCACTCAAATAGTGCAGGCAAGGGGACGCACACTGCCTATATTGTTTCTCTTTCTTTTCTGCTACGTTGCTCTCCATATTTCTAGATATAATAACAATAACCAAATAAGACAAACAGTCACACCGAACGCTAGCTGAAGAACAGAAGCTGATGCTGTTATGATCTGGCGTCCTTTTATAGCTTCCACATCGCCGTCACATGCGACGTCACAACGTCATGACACAACACCAATCAAGATTGGACTAGTTCCATACAGGCTTCAGACGCATCACCCTGAAGGCGTTCCCTAAAGTGTCGATTCCCTCCTCAGCGCGAGTTCCCTCGAAGGGGAACAGTATATGACCATGAAAAAAGTAACAACTCATTAAAACTTAGCCATTGCAATGCATCCTGGGAAAGATACACTGTCCTATTTGGAACAAGTCTGATAGCAGAAGTGGAATGAATCTCTACAACCATTAATTAAGTTAAATAGGATAACTAATGGGCAGAACTGAACTGTGGTTATGATCACTCTTCGTTTTGTACCTGATTTCAGCCCATATGCTGCCTAAAATGCGTAAACTGCCCAGCAACAATGAAACCCAGAACCCAAGCCAACATAGTCAATTAAAAGCAGCTTCAGTCTAGGTAACTGCTGACATCATTGAGTGCATAACTCATGCTCTTTCTCTCCGTTCTCACTCTTTATCAGGCAAACATAATTAATGGAAGTGAAGCAGAGAAACATGCTGCAGCTTTATAGATTTTTGATGGTAATCAGTCGGATTAATTATGTGATATATGTCCCTTGTTAAGTTAATCGCACCCGGGTAAATACGATGCATGAACTTTGATAACAAACTGGCAGTCAGGCCCCCAGACTCCAAAATCAATTTGCCAAGTTCCACAAATCACTTAGTGCAGCTGCATGTGTACAATGTGATGTAACTACAAATATCTAAGTTACATATTTGTTGAAAACAAAGTAGGGATTATAATTTTGTGAGTGATGATGATTGTTAAAGATTTAGTACATTTTGAGTTCATTGGCAATATAATTATTCTATTACTGCAAAAGTTGAGGGTCTGATTTACTTTTTCTATGTACACAAAAGGCCTATTTCTCTCAAATATTGTTCACAAATCTGTCTAAATCTGTGTTAGTGAGCACTTCTCCTTTGCCGAGATAATCCATCCACCTCACATGTGTGGCATATCAAGATGCTGATTAGACAGCATTATTATTGCACAGGTGTGCCTTAGGCTGGCCACAATAAAATGCCACTCTAAAATGTGCAGTTTTATCACACAGCACAATGCCACAGATGTCATTAGATTATTTTTTTATTTATTTTTTTCAGATTAATCAGATTGATCATTGTGAAATGTACTACCAAAATATATGTTTTATTAATTTTTTTTTTTTTCAGTAGGTGTAAGAAAGAAAAATCAAACCCTTTCAAGTACCCGTAACTGGGAATCGTTTATCTAAAACCACAAAACTTACACTGATGCAATTTTCTGACCCAAATGAAAGTGATATTCACAGATTTAAAAATGGTGGAATTAGATGTTTACACAACCTGAAATAAAAAGGGAGGTACACGGTCAACGTCATCATGTATCTGAAATTAAACAAGCTACTTGACATCAGACCATTTCCCTCTTATCTAATAAGTGGATGGGCTCACAATGAAGCAAGTTCCCTTCTACTATTCAACCTTATAAGACCCTGTACCAAAAGAGGAGCACAGGGTAATTGATTCACAGAGTAGAGCTTAGCATGTATGAGGGAATTTGTGAACTTGGGATACAAACCTCCATTAAAGTTTAATAAAAGTTTTAAACTGGATCCCTGCAGGGCCTTGGGATGGAAAACAACATATTTACACAGCAGCACAAATGCACCCTTGAATCTGTATGCATGACTACATACTGTATGTATGTTTGTGTGTCTGCACTCGACAAGACCATGAGTGATGGCCTGCTTTCTGTAATGCATACTTACAGACAATATGTCCAATACAAGCCAGTCTGGGGGATGGTGAATTGATTTATTTCTCGCCTTTTAACAAAATTAACACGCACGCCACTGACATGCAATCACACCTTGAAATAGTGGCCGTATGGCACCACATGTGTAAAATGATAGCCATGACAATGTGACAACACCTATTCTGAAGTGCCTATTGCCTACCAGCTGAATTAGTATTTATATTTGATCTTCTGCTAAGATGCGCAAGAAAAGAAGTCAAGAAGAATATTGAGGAAAGTAGGTGGGACATGTAGTAGCCTAATTTGACAGGTTTTCATTTTAGATTTCTGATATCTCAAATCCTTTGTTGGGTTAAATAGTCACGAGTACACTTCTGATGAAATGAATCATAGTTTACATATCAAATAAACCACATATAGGCTATCTATCTGTTGAGAAGACAAGAAGAATCATAAAACAGTGTCAAACTGAGAAAAGTAACAGTGTCTTACTGAGAAATGTAGATGATGGCAAATGTAGAGACTTGACAGGTTTTTGTTTTTATTTTCTGAATTCTCAAATTCTTTGTTGGGTAAAAAAGTCACAAATACTCTACTGATGACATAAATCACAGTTTAAATATCTAATATAATCTACCAGTCTGCTGAGAAAAAAAAAAAGAAGGTAATTTAGGGTCTGTTTACACGACACTGTTTTCAACTAAAACCGTAAAACTTTGTATGGGTTTTGGCCTTTCATTTACACGACAACAGCGTTTTGGAGGGTGAAAACGCAAGCTTTTGAAACCGGGTTTCAATGTGCACGTTTTTGAAACTGGTCTCCGTATAAACAACAAAAATGCACATCATGCACATGTGTATTGCGTGTTCAGTCTATAGTGTTTCATCGCCATCTGATGACCTCGCAGCAAAATACAGCGTTTTTAATGGTTACACGGATCCGTGTGAATGGGGATCGTTTTACAATGGTGTCATCTGTAAAACTCAAAGGAAAAACTTTTTTAAAGCCATTTTAAGCATATCGTTGTCGTATAAATATACCCGTAAACATATCATTTATAGCCTTGCTGTCTTTTCAGCATCTCCCACCATGACTGCCAAGTTTTAAATATGGTGTGTCAATTTGAAAACATTGAAAAACCCATCTGAAGACCCCAGTGTTTTGTACCAGTCTGTTATCAAAGCTGTTTTTGGACACATTAACACATCCTGTAGTGGTAGTGGGCTGACAAGAAATGTGAGACCATGATGGTTCTACTCCAAGCAAAATTTTATTTACATAATTAATTGTGCTAAATGATTGCGTAAAATGAACAGACCTACTAATAACAAAAAAATACAAACCCAAATGCAAGCATACGGTCCTAGTTGCATTGTAAACTGAGAACGACCAACCTTATTGTGCTTGACTTTAATTTAGTGCTTTACCTCAGTGACTATTCACCCTTGAGATCAGCAGCCTCAGCCGCCAAAATCAGCCACCCCAGGCTGTTCCACCCTTCCACAGGGGCACCTGCCCCATCTGTGAAGGGTCCCGGCAGTGCTGTGCACCATTGTCCAGTATTAATAAGCTATTGATCCGTGGAGACATACTTTTTCAGCATCTGGGTCTGCCAGTCGCTCTCTCTTTGCCTGTCTGAATCGATGTGCGAGCTGCAAAAAGCGCCAGTAATGGATACACGGAGGCAGCCGAAGCCCATGGGCATTAAAAGGGACGGGGTATTTTTGTGTTTTGCTTCTCGTAAGCCTCTGTTTCGACAACCACAGGACCCCTGGGAGAAGAGGAAGTGCCGGCTGACATCAGAGCACTGGGTCGACTTAGGAGGCCACTCCCATTTACCCTGCTGCCTGACATGATGGATTATTTTAGTTCGGCACCTTCAGCCAAGCATCTCACCCCTTCTGCAGTGGAAAGCATGCATGTATATATTTATATTTAGCATCTGAGACAATTCCACTCCTTAGTTTTTCTATGATGTCAGTCAGTACGTCATGAACACTTATTTAGCAAATGCCTTGGTACTCTAAACTTACTGATTTAACGAGTTCACACTTACAAATAAGTCAGATAGAATAAATGCCATTTCCATTCAAAAAAGGGTTTTATTTATAGTGGAAAAAGATTATTTAGAATAATAAAATAATCTTCACACCAAGAATTTTTATTTTATTTTAAGTACTGTTCACTGAAAGATTCCTTGGGGAACGCAAAGACATTCTTCTATCACTGCAAAACCTTTACATACAAAAATACAAAACACACAACACTAAAATAATGCAATAACCATTTATTTTAACAGCATTAGATTGTACATACATGATAAGGGAAAACAACTAAGAAACATAGGTTCATTGTTTAATTTCAAAGAAAAAAAAACATTAAATGAAAGCTATTACACAGAGAATTTTGGGAAGGTCAATTTACATTTTCCTTTTCGAAGTGGAACTCTACACTGCGTCATGAGTTGAACCTATGGGAATGCTCCCGGTGAGCCAGTGCCTGAAGCACGTATGCTACAAGACAGTTTTTGATTGGCTACCACGGTCAGGTGATTGCTTGGCGCTCCGCAGCGCAACAGATCATGCCTTCCGGGCTCCATAGCTGCTTTGATAGCCATAAAGAGGAATCTTTGGCTTAACCTCTCTGGGTTTAAGGAGAAGCAAAGAAATTTTCTTGTTGATGCCCTGGTTCCGTCTTTGGGACTTTTTGGTAAGTCAAGTCAAGTCAAGTCATCTTCATTTATACAGCTTTTTTAACAATGTAAATGTAGCTTTACAGTGATAATGGGAAATTAAAGTAACAGAGATTGTTTTGGCTTTATGGCAGCTCTAGAATAAAGTTATTTTCCAGCTAAAGTTAGTTTAGATTTTTTCACTTCAGTCGCAACAATCATCAGTTATTAACTTAGCATGGAACACGACACCGTTTTAACAGAAAACTCTTAAGTTCTCTCTACGCAAACTTTAAAAACACAAACCTGTCAGAATGCTGATGGCATGCACATGCGTATTAAGAGTTCATTCTATAGGTATGCACGTTATATGTGCGCAGGCATGTAGTCCTTCCCTAAAAAAACAACCCTCAACAAACTGCTTGTTTGGCCTTAAAATTTATAATACAGAATTTTATCGTTCGGCGTAGCCACGCAAACCGGAAATATGCAGACAACGCTTTATCTGTAGAGAGGTAAGGGATGGGAGGGAGGCCTTCTCAGGGGAGGGACTAGTTGACTCTTCAGGACTGCGTTGTCGTCGCGTCCAGGTGCAGGTCCTTCTTTAGATCTGGATAAGGCCTTGATCCGGCGGACTGCGGTAAACCTCGGTATAAACAGAGAGACTAATATTAGCGTAGATGCCATTCTTCTTATGATGTAACGAGTACATCAGGATTTATGGGAGGATACATCAGGATTCAAGTCTCCTCCTTGACTTTCTTCAAGTTAAGTCAGCAGTGTTCGAGTGGTGCATCCCCCGCCACAGTCAATATCATACATCCTCCTCTTCTGACCCTGTTGCTGGCCTCAGCTGGTCAGAGGGAGAGTGTTGCTGCCCGTGCTCCACCTCTGAGGAGTCGGGGCTTGAGGTGACGACCTCGCAGGAAGCCCAAAGAGGATCTAAGGGATGCCATCTTGGCCAAGAGATGTAAAAAGGAGTACCCTTAGAATCCTCTTTTTGGAGCTCATGTAGATCTCCCTGGCAGTAATAATTAGACTGTAATTAGAAATTACATAAATTAGATCATAACTGAGAGAGAGCGATGGCTGCAATCACTTTTTTATTCATGTCATAAGCTTGCACTATGGAGGTAATTTGGACATGCTCTCTAATATATCAAAAATTGTGTTTCAGGTGCGGAATTGGTCTCTTTCGCGGCTGCAAGTTTCCAATGCCGCAACTTGCGTCTCACATCCTCACTAGTCACTGTTCCCCCGACTGTGCCAGAGAGCAGAGGGCGAGCTACTGTATGTGCTCCCTCTGTGGTCTCATGTCAGCATGATAGACAAGACTGGAAAGGTGGGTGATACCACTTTAGCGGCCCACATTCATATTGGAAACATGTTTGCCTTAATGAATAGGCAGTACAGCAAGCAGAATGAGCTTTTCAGCTTATGCTTCTAACTTCTTTATTGTCTCCCCTCCAGTCTGTATCTGGAGGTGATAGTATGGACATAGTGGGGCTCTATGTAAACATGCTTCCTAAAACGTTTCGCAAGGAGTTTTGGGACAGCACATAAAATTGGACTTTATCTCAGCTAGTGACACACTTTCTGTCGTTCCCTGGAACTGTAAGAATGGACCACCATTATTCACACTGGAGGTTATAGTCTGACTGTCTGACATCGTCTATTTCCCTTAGAGAAGGAAGTGCTTCACTAGTGATTTGGTGGCGAGGTTCTTTGGCCTCGGAAGAGCGGTTATGTCCTGTTATGATGATCTCTCACCAGACTCTTTGCTATGTCTCTGGGTAGAGCATGCAGTTGAGAGAACATGATTATCTCCAGAGGCCTCTCCTGGTCCTGAGAACAGGATGCTTAATGCTGTGCTCTGAACAAAATAGGCAAATTCCCTCGGGATTGTTTGATTTTGGTTCATTCACACTGCCAGTGATTTTCCGGAATCTGTGAGTGTGTTCACACACATCCCATTAAGATCTCGTAAAGACACGTGATGTCAGGATGTGACGTGTAACGTATGCATGTTGTGGTACAACAGCGGAAATGTTTTGCGGAGCTCCCTGGTCTCTGCTTCATTCCAGTTTGCAGACATTGTTTTTGTTTTGTTTATGACGAACACAAACTTTCTTCTAAGAGCAACAGAGTCGCATGATAACTACGTCATTGTAGTGGCACGTGGTTTCATCACTATGACACACCCCTTACGGCATTGGTCTGGGCTTTTGTTCACACAGGGCGTGTTCCGGGACTGATCCCGGCAATGTTACTAGGTCCCCATCCCGGCATCGATCCCAGCATCAATCCCGGGACGTGTTTGCGTTCACACAGAAGGCACTCTAGCCATTTTAAGACAATTTTCCGGGATCAACACGCTGTGTGAAAGGGGCTTAGGTTTCTTTGGTTGCCCCATACACAGAGCAGCACTGCACTTATAAACACTTCTTTATTAGGCAACATACATTTCTTTTCAGATAAAAATAAATGCCATTGAAACTTTTTTAAAGACAGCCACTTCCTTTCAGACATCCATTTATTTAAGCCCCCAAAAATAATATCTCCTCAGATTTGCACGAATCACATGAATGTTCTATTTCAGGGGTTCTCAACTCTGACCCTTGTGGTCCACTTTCCTGCAGAGTTTAGCTCCAACCTTAATACAACTCACGTGCCTATAACTTTCTAGTAACCCTCAAGACCTTGATTAACTTGTTCAGGTGTGTTTGATTAAGGTTGAAGCAAAACTCTGCAGAAAAGGGGACTTCAAGGGCCAGAGTTGAGAACACCATGTCTATTTCAATGTCAGAACGGCAAATTTTTTGACTTTTGAACAAAATAATAGTCTGTTTATCTCAGCCCATCCCGTTTTATAGAAGTGAAATCCAGGGTTTTGCTGATTGCTTGTCCGGAGATAGTTTTACAATAACCTGTCAGTAAGCAGTAGGATATCATTTAATATTCAGAGGGAAAAAGGTGCAATATTTGAGGTGCAATATTTCATTTGAGGATTTTACTAAACTAAATAAATCCTTGAGCCTATCTATAGCAAGTCTGTTATCAGCACCTACCCGTATAACATTCTTTTGAAGAAGGGCACTTTGAAGCCTCTTATGTTATATCTGAACAGTTTTGCCTTCAGCATATGCATGTAAATTATCTGTTCAATCATTTAAATGGTTTTACTTGGCAGAAGCTGTTTTACCAACAAAATATTTCATCTGTAACAAAAGATATATGCTGAAGCAATCAATTCTTCAGTTTGCTGAAAACTCCAAAGACCCTATAGAAAGACCAGCAGCTTTTCTTAGAAACCCAGTCAGTGAACCTTGAATGCTAACTTTGTCATCCATTAGTGAAACAAGACATCCAACATGAGACAAGCATTTGGACAGTCTGCAAACACCATGCTGCACGATGGAGCAAAACCTGACTCCTGTCCTGTGTTCTAAACTCAGAAGGATTGCTTACACACATGCAGGTGGGTGTCACGCATGACACTCGTGTGGCTGGATCCTCTGGAGAGATGCTCCATTTGGCCGCACAGGTGCTGACTCGTGGAAGTGCATGTGCAGTTGCTTCCTGCAGCCCTACCGGGAGTCCTGATACACTAACGGAAAGCATTTCTGCTTATTTGTTACATAAATCATGCAATGAACATCCACAGCATAGTTACTTTATGGCTATAGAGAAGCTGCCACATATGTACAAATGACTATATCTATTTATTTGATCTTTAAAGTTAATATCCTCATTTGACTCACTTTTGCTAAAAGTGAGTCACTATGGTCCACTGGTGCAGGGATTTTCTGGAAGTTGGAAAATCTGAGAGATGTATTTTTGGAGTGTTAAAGTTACCTTACAATTGTACTTTTTGTAAGCACTTTTTAACACATTTGATATTATTGTTGTTAATATTCAGTTGTCAAAAAAATGCAAACTGTTGTGCATGTAGTTTGTAAAGAAATATAATATATGTGCTGATCTCCATTCAAGAATAGTTTGTATGTGTGTGCGTGTGTGTGTGTGTGTGTGTGTGTGTGTGTGCGTACCTTTTCTTTTGTAGTTTCTCTGAATTGTTGTCATTCATCTAAAACTACTTTAATAGAAGGCGAGTTGATTGACCCTGCCCATCATATTTGGGAATATAGACTAGTCGACTAATATAAGCACGCACGCACGCACGCACGCACACACACACACACACCCTATAATTATGAGGACACTCCATAGGTGTTGTGGTTTTTATACTCAGCTAATGACATTTCCTATCCCCTGGCTAAACCTTGCCTTCACAAAAAACCTTCTGCATTTTTACATGTTCAAAAAATAACTTAGTATGAATTATAAGTTTTCCTCATGGGGACCACAAAAAAAAAAGACATGTTGGGTTTAGTTTTGTGGGGTCATTACATAGACATAATGATTTTTATATTTTTATACATAATATTCAATAATATTATTGATTTGACTGCACTGACACTATTGGAAGAGTACTGAATTGATCTGGACGACATCACTGTTTTTCTGCAGAACTACTTTATAGATGTAATTAACTAATTTAATAATTGATCATGTTTACAACTGAACTGAATCAACACTGATCTGACTTCAGCTGAACAATGACACCATTTTCTTTTAGAGCTGCTATACGGCCAAAATGAACTGTCTGCATCATTTAATAATTTTCCTGTTATCACTGTAAAGCTTTGAAACAATCTGTATTGTATAAAGCGCTATATAAATAAAGGTGACTTGACTTGACTTGTACAATCTGGAATATTCTCTATCCCCTAACCCTACCCCAAACCTACCAATCCCAGAAAACATTCTGCATTTTTACATGTTCAAAAAAGCATCACGTTGTATGATTTATATGATTTATGATGTTTTCCTCATTGGGGATCAAAAAAACATAGGGTTTACAAGGAACAAACACACACACACACACACACACACACACACACACACAAATTACATTTATTATACATATTTTAGTATGTTATATAGTACTATTTTTATGTTTTCATTTTTCATTTTAGCTTGAATTGTAGTGATTTTGTTATGTGATACATTTATAATTTTCATTTTTCATCTACTATTTTTATGTTTTATTTCAATTACCGAAAACTGTAGTTTTGCACATCCCTAATTTGCATGAAAGATTATTCTGCTTACAGTAATAGTGCATTCATCTCAACTTGTTAAAATTTCGAATTAATATAATGGCATCTTGAAGTTCTGGAGATTTGTTTCATTTATTCATGTGATAAAATAATCCAAACAACAGTCTGGCACTTATATCAGATATATGGTTTAATGGTCTGTGTATAATCGATGGAAATGTTCAAGTATGAGATTAGTGTGAAGGCATCTAGTCATAAACAGATGTGGTGTGAAGAAAAGTAAAGACACAGTCATCCAAAACCATCAGCGTCTGTCCCCACCTGGCCCTGCGAGGATGTGACGCATGGACAAACATGCCGCGTGCCTTCATACACTCCAAACGAATGCAATCCATTTAATGTAATAATTTCAAGCATTGGAGCATCATTACCATAAAGGCAGATTGATTCACTGGCGTTCGGGAGATGCCAACGTTGCGAGAGAATAAAGTAACGCAGACGGACAGCTCATTAATTCCCTCATGCTCTTGCGAAGGACCGGCGTTTTTACACGCTGGAAATTTACAGCGCTGACAGACAAACTGGGCGCACTCCTAATTTGTATCATCTCATATTTGTTTTTGTTTTGCCGTCGTCTTTATTCTTTACTGCAAATTACAGAGTGCCCTGGGTAATCTGGCAGGTCCACCGAATGTTGATGAGCCGGCTGTAGGGATTTACAGTCGAAGCAAGTGCTAGGCCGGATGTTTATGATAATTGAGCCTGTTCTTTCTGCTTGGTCAATGCTCTGTTGTTTTTACCCCGTTTTCTATCTCTCTCAGTTCCACTGATCTCCGGTTGGTATTCATGGAGCTACAAATTTAGACTTGCCATCCCACAACCTAATAAATCTCATCGTTTGGCACAGATTCATGAGCTTAAATAGGTGATTTGTATTCTGCTTATTTAAACTTTTTATTGGCCCCATCTTGAAATGTTTTTTAATAACAGCATTTTATCACCAGCAGGAGGATGTTGGGGACAAATTCTCATTGAGAACAAAGAAAAGGACATCCGTTCAGGCTTTGTTTGAACTGATTGAACAAACTAATGGTCAAAGAAATGTGACATAAGGTGACTCAGCAGTGCCGTCTATCCAGAAGACATATTTCAGAAGTGATACAATCCCATTAAAACCATTGAGCAGGTTTAAAGGTAGACTAATCAAATTATTCAAAACTTTAGTCAAGGTTATATGGTGATGTAAATTGAATTCGATACTGTGCCTGCGTCATGGTCATTTGGAAGCCACTGAGTGTAAAGTTCACCTCTCCTGAATGACACTGTTGGCTCAATCCCAACGGATGGAAACACTAGTTTGTCTTCTCTGGGCATTATATAGGTTCTGTTTGAAGATGTAGCCTAAATTTGGACAACTAGTCAGTAACCACTTAGTCTGGTCAACAAGCTTCATCAAGCGTGCTGATGACACCACAAAAGAGTCCCAAACCCTTCACAAGTGAGTGCACTTAATTTGATTGAATGTGGACTTGTACTTCAAATCTTAAAAGTATATATAATATATATAAAAACTTTACATGCAGATCATATAATAAATGCCACTTAAGAGTACTTAATAGTGTACATGAAAGTGTATGCTCTCTTAAGTACACTATTAAATTAATATAAAAAGTTTTACTTTAAAGTACATTTTAAATCGTTATGTCTTAATAATCTTTTGTCATGATTTTAAAAAGTAGGCATATAATTTGATGTGTTGACTAACATACTATAGCACATGTAAAGCACCAGATTGTAATTTAGATGACCCTTAATAATGCTGCATTTGGATCTTCTAACAGTGTTTCGGAGCAGTCCGTAACACACGTACGTTTTAGCTTCTGTTAATGTTCACTGATCAATGTTTATATGTGATTATAAGCCTAAATTCAATCTGTTCATCATATTCAGTCATCACATCTCCTCAGAAAATTTGGACTAAACCACTCTTTTTGTCTTTTCTTTTTTTTATGAAATAATACTCTAAATTAGACACTAAAACTGCCAATAGGTGGCGGTGCATGTCTAAATTAGTAAGTCATTGAATCATTCATTCATTTTAAACGGCTCTCTTTATGAACGGGCCATTGAATGACCCGATTGATTCGCTCAAAACAATGAAACTGCTGTGTGTTGCTCAGAGGTGCACAATAGTTCTTCTTTGACTTTATACGTAATATTTTCATCTGCAAAGATGAAAGATGAACTATGTGGGTCTGGGTTGGGGACTGGTGCGTTAAATGCTTTAAATAATTTTAACATGTTATTTTTTCCATAACTAATTAAATGAATGTGTTAAATTGACAGCCCTAATTCTCACATTCAATCAATTGCATTAAATACTATTATAAAATATACTATTCTTATTCAATTGCAATTAACATGCAAATTAAGTGTCTAAAAAATGACATTCAGTTCACACTTAAGTACATTCATTTACAGTGCTCTTTTGCATTGGTAGCATTTAGCATTGGTAAAACATCTTCTTTAATATATTGCTTGCAAATATGTATATATATATGTATATATTTCAATAGTTATTTCATTAGCATACATGGGTACTTTTTAATCGCTATCAATGGAGAAAGATGCTCTTACACAAATGATGTATTTGCATCATCTCCCACACAGGCTCATTGAAAAAACTTACTTGTGGTAACATTTTTGCAAAACGCAAAAAAATACTAGGTACATATCACTGCAGTTTCTAACAGAAATGAACACAACAGAAAATTATAATTACAGGGGCGGCTTATGGATTAATAAAGATTTTTTTCACGCTGCTCCAATTATGTAATGACCTCCAAAAATGTTTTACCATATAGTGCATGATTTGTAATCGAATATGTTTTGGATTTTGCATCACTTAACCAGCTCCATAGGTTTGGTTTTACTGACTTCTAATCTTGTTAGCTAGCTCAACTGGTATAGAATTGCACTTGTGATGCGGAAAGGTTGGGCACAAGTCCCGTGAAAGACGAGTCACGATAAAAGAGCTCAAAGACAAGAGTCCAAATCAAGCTAAAATGACATGGTTACGATTGCATTTTATGTCACATTTGATTTGGTTAACACTATCGGTAGGTTTAGCCTTTAGTGTAGAAACACTCACCGGACATTTTCATTCAGAACTGCGGTGAAACATGTTGCTATTTTCACGTTCTGTGAAAATCTGTTCCAGAAAACACTAAATACACTGTTAGTGGCACTCACTGAACATTTCATTTTGAAACTCGCAAAATGTGCACGATGCAGCGTATTTTGTGTTTTGCAAAAATGTTGCCGCAGGTACGTTTTCCTAATGAGCCTGGGCTGATCATCTACCAGCATTGGCTAAAGGGCCATGCTAACCAGTTAAACCTTGAGTCCTTCAGTATAGCCTACCAGCAGGACCAATAATAAAACCAACACAGACCAGCATAAAATAAAAATTCACACATTCATACACTTTCTGTCCTTGTCTGACCTTCTAGATAAACCTGACCCACTGCTTTCCCATTCCACGTCAGAGCTGAAGGGGGCTTTGACATTGTTTGTCTCTGAAACAAAGGCCGGCTCCTGTTACTATCAATGAAGCATAACCAAATCAATTCACAAACAGTCTTATCAGCAATGAGGTACGCTTTGCCTCCAGCCGATTAACCTCTACACATTAACTCTTTGCATGCTAAACTGTTTGTGCTATGCTGCTGTAACTATAGGAAAGCTAAGCTTCATTTGTTTTTTGACAGGAGAACTTAACTGTCCTGCCTTACAGTGGACAAACAAGAGGTGCCTGCTGCATGATCTGCAGAGTAAATTATGTCATTTTTATAAAATTGAGTTTTAATAACTGACAATTTGTGCAGCTAGAGAGAAATCCCAGAGAGCTTAAAGGGTTAGTTCACCCAAAAATGAAAATTCTGTCAATTACTCACCCTCATGTCGTTCCAACCCATAAGACCTTTGTTCATCTGCTGAACACAAATACACCATATACAGCAATTTAATTTACTGCTTTCAAGGCCCAGAAAGGTAGTAAAGACATTGTTACAATGTAGTCAATCTGACTATAGAACGCCAGTTCTGTATTGGCCGGCGCTGGTCACTTGAACACCACGACACATGCACTCTAAAAAGTCTAACCATGATTTACTCAATTTTTTTGGTGAAACATTTTTACACTTAAAAAAATTTAGTAAATTTAAAAGCTGTGAAATCAATTAAATATACTGTATAAATTGAGTAAATGCAAGTAAAAATATTAAGTAAATCTGAGTAAATGCATCTGGTATATCAAAAAATAAAATTGAGTAGAAATAATTTAACATTTAAACATTTAAAAACCAATATTTATGAGTAATATTAGCTGTTTTTATTTATGAGTAATATTAACTTTTTTATTTCCTCTAAACCTTTGTAAAATAATATTCCATACAACCACCAGTATACATGACATTGGCCTTTATTGTCAATGTACAGCAAACAGCATATTTTACACTGTTTTAACATACAATATTGCCTACATTTAAACTAATTTACAAACATTTTAGAAGTAAAAATTAAACATTAAACATTTAGGTAGCCTAATTCAAGAGTAATCAACAGGCCTGTTATCCAATATCCACCGTATCAGCGCTGGTCCTTGTGCCGGAGATGGACTCGAGCTCTGCGGGTGAACTTCGGACTCCAGACCGCCGTCTTGCGTTTCACTCATAGCCGAAAGATGCTGCGACACGACTGACTCCATAACCTGCCAATAAACAAACAGTGCACAGTTCTGAGGACATTTTATCATCCAAATTAATTATATTCATTATCATTATGATGAATAAACTCGTGTGTTTTATGCAAGGCGTTTCAATCACGCGAAAAAACACTCGTTTAGGTGTCACATTACGCCTTTGTATGTTGTTTTGCATTAAATACAATGATTTAAAGCACAGTAATGATTTTATAGATAAAATAAAACATACACAAACCTGAATTTCGCAGAGACTGGGAAGTTTCGGCGACACTGAGAAGAAAAGATGAGAATTGAGAACTGTTCTTCTGGAGACTGGAGTTCAAACAGCCCGCGCTCACTCGACGTTGAACTGTCGTCCCTTTAGAGGGTGGGGGAGGGGTACATTGTTTTAATTGAGTAAACTTACTCAATTTCTTAAGTGTGTTAAATATATTAATAATATTGACTTAAATTAAGTAATTTTTGTGGTTCTTGAAACAGATCTGTTGATCTCAATTCTCAAATATTTTGATAGAAATTTCACAAATATATTAAGTTTATTTAAAAGAAACAATTGGTTAGTCAAATACTAAATTCTTTTAGTGAAAAAAACCTATATATAACTGTAAATTCTAGACAAAATTAACTGTTGGATTTTTAGTCAATTATTTTGGTATGTTCAACTCAAACAATCAAGTAAATGATATTCAGAGATTTTATTAAGTTAATACAGTTAATTATTACTGTGATATTTACTAAGCCCCTGAATTATTTTTTAGAGTGTGCGTGTGATGCTGATGCAGGAGCTGGCCAATAATGAGGCAGCGTTCTGACGTAGAACCCGGAAGCGATGCAATGTATTTACAACGTAAACTACGTAGGAGACTGATGCAGACGAAAAGAAATTGTTGAATAAAGTCGTTATTTTGTTTTGTTTTTGCGCACAATAAGTATTCTCGTCCTTCCTAAAATTAAGGATGAACCACTGGAGTTACATGGACTATTCTTACGATGCCTTGAAAGGAGAGGTAAGAGAGCTCTCGGATTTCATCAAAAAAAATCTTAATTTGTGTTCCCGAAGATGATCGAAGCTCTTACGGGTTTGGAACATGAGGGTGAGTAATTAATGAGTGAAATCTCATTTTTGGGTGAACCATTCCTTTAATGTGCATAATAGGTTTTAGGTTCTCAGATTGACATCTTTGCATACGCATATATGTGAGTGTGTTTGTGTAACTGTGTTGTAGGCAAAGCAAAAAAAGTAACTTGTGTAACTTGAGTGAAGTAATGCTTTTCTTGTTATGTTCATATTGCAATATCCAATTAACTTTAAAATAAATTTCTAAATCTTAGGCCATACCATTTGAACCGTATGAATACTTCTGGCATTTCAGTCAGCAGTTCTGATATTATGTCAAGTTACATACAGTGTGTCGATTATATGCATTTTCATAACTATTTATACTTTTTATAATATGGTTTGTTCTGCCAAATGTACTGACTTTATAGTCAACTAAAATATACTTATGAGTTATTCAATATTACATTTAAAGTACTTTGCATGTGCTCTAGTATGTTGATCAGCAATCAAAATTAGTAGTCTAGTTTGTAAAACGCACTTATGTTCCCCAAAACTGTTTACGGATATAGGTTGTGTTACTAATAGTTGTGTCTCCCATCTTTTGGAACACCTTCACTTCACAACATCGATTTTACAACATTATTTTGGATGGTGAATTAGCCAATACCGGCTGTTGAGCGCATGAAACCCTTAAAATTCAAGACAAGATAACTTCACGATAAATTCAAGATTACTTTTGGGCCTATGCACTTAATGGTAATGTAAGTAAATTTCACAGTATGAGTGTAGTCAAGTCAAATCAAATTTTATTTCTATAGCACATTTAAAAACAACAGAGTTGAGCCAAAGTGCTGTACAGAATTACAATGGGCAATTAAAAAGCATCGAAATATTACACAGTTAGACATATTACACCCGATATAATCCATTTAATAGATTAATATAAAATCAATCAAAGCAACTCAATTAAAAGCCAAAGAGAATAAATAAGTTTTAAGAGCCGATTTAAAACTGGATAATGTCGGAGCAGACCTCACATCGAAGGGCAGACTGTTCCAGAGTTTAGGTGCTGCGGCAGAGAAGGCCCGACCACCCTTGGTTTTACAGCGTGCAAGGATGTATTTGTTTAATTTTGCAGGATAAAGAATTGGGGTACATTGTTGCACTTGATGTCCAATGTAAAAGTTGACTTCTGAAGCAAAACCCACTGAAAAACAGAAACTTTTTCAATAAATAGTTTCTAATAGCCTTTTGCAGCACCTTCACTCCACCTTTCGCCGTGATGAAAATGCAAAATCACGAAATGTCTTACATGCTCTGTTAATTCTAAATAATGACCTTATAGTCCTGAATAAAATTCTGTTTGACTCGGTCTGACTGCTCTTGCAGGTCATATGTCTATCACCTCAATTTGTGGTAACAGAAATCACTCCAGCCCTCAATAGTTGTAGTAAATTTAACAGCAGTTCACTTACAGTATAGTCCCCCGTAGCATTGTGACCAGTTTCTGTACTTAGCACTGTTCCAAAATGCCTTGTTACCTTTGGTTGTCCTCTATTAGTTCTGCAGACACAGTACCAATAAGCCTGAGGGGTTTGGGAGACGTCCAACAGCAACTTGACATAAAGGATTTCTGAAGAACAGAACAGGCAGCAGTGCTGAAGAAATGTAGGCCACGTACTGTAACATTTGTATTGGCCTTTCTGTACAGTGGACTGAAAACATTTCACAGCATGTAAACACTATACCAACTAAATGATATTATCATGGATATGTTGAACTAATTATCATTTGTAGTCAGTTTTGTGTACTTAAATTGATACACCATCTTTGTTGTGGTAGACTTTGCCGTCTTTATTTTAATAGGTTCAAAGTCTTTAGCTGAATTTACTGTCTTTCTTTTTGTACACTTTGCAGATATCAGTCCCCCATTTAGACTCAAAATAAATTACATTTAAAAAGGACTTCTCAGATTAGTTCATATTCCAAACATACGCTCTCCGAAGTGTTTTTCTGAGAGGTTAATTTTTGTTCTGTTTTTTAATAAATTGGCACTGGGCATTAATATTTATAATTTATTTTGTTATCCACATATTGGAAGAATGAGGGGAGAAAGCAGCACATTTGAGAAAGACTTGCATGCATTTATTTTTACATTTACCAATCAAATTCTGTATTACAAATCCACTTCAATATGGGTTTAGTGAAGAGTATCAACTTGCGTCAGCAAAATAGGTTTCATTGCACATTTTTAAAAAGTAATAAGAAGTGGGGTAAAGTACATAAATCTTGATTTAAAAAGTGTTCAAATAGTATGTATTTTCTGTTAGCAACTAAACTCAAAATCAATCATAAATGTTATCAAATTTATTCAGAAATGCTGCATTTCATAGCAAGCTCTATCTGGTAGCCCAGAATTGTAATAAAACTGTGATTTAAATGTGAACCTTTAACTTTCTCTTCTACAGTTATAATTGAGGAATGGAAATCACGCTATTAGATTTAGGACCAAATCAAATATATTTTGATACCTGTGTTAAAAAAGTCTCTAACTGAATCATATTGTGCTAAATATTGTATTCAATTTCCATTTCTATGTGTTTCAATGCTAGCACAGCACTAATGTTTGCTTTATCTGTGCAAAATAAGTAGAGTAGTTTCAAAATGCAGTCTTGGATACCTCTATTCCACCCCCTCATTAGCTTAATTGGCCCCTTTTCAGGCGCCTGTCTGCAAATTGTCAATTGAGACAACCCCTTAAAGATGTCGTGATACTTAGCAAATTGCCTGATTCACAACCTGACTGTGCTATGATTATATTGTCAATGGACTCCATGATTAGGACGGCACATAATTCGAAATGTGGGAATTAGTGCTTGTTGTAGCTATACTGTTGAATGCATCCAATTCTGAGCCGCCCGTGTTATATTTGCTGGGTTGAACAATTTGTCTGCACTCAAGGGTCATGCGTTTGCTGGTTAGCATAGCCTTGCTGGTAGATGCTATAACTACATCATCTCGCTCTTAAAAATAAAGGCTCTCTACTGGAATCGAAAATAATTCAATGAAGAACTTTTAACATTCATGAAACCTTTCCATTGCACAAAAGGTTCTTTATAGTGGAAATACTAGGTTCTTTCGATTATTAAAATGTTCTTACACTAAGGGAAAAAAAGGACATTTTTAAGACCTGCTCCATGAAAAGTTCATTGGGGAACCTGGGAATGTTTCTTCTATGGCATCAGTATAGGGGCTTTCACACTGGGTAGTTATATAACTTAGTTATAGGAACTAGCCCCCAAGAATTACATTGTCCCCTAGGGCCATTGTCCTCAATAAGAACCATAGATATATATATACTAGATTTCGCCTTGGCTATAGCAGTTCATTAGAACGAATGCGTCAATAGAGCCGCCATCTTTGAACAGGGGAGCCCTCCTCTTTAATGCATTCAGCGTCAATGTAGACAAAGGTCTAACGGAAATAAAATCACCATAAATCGTCATGAATGCGATTTTCTCTGCTTTTTTGGTTCGTTCCAATGGTCAGACATTGATTCCAGAAGAAATGTAAAAAAGATTTTTTTTTTTTAAACATTCTTCCTATTTCAGATTTCATTTGTGTGAACATCATACGCAGCACAAAAGTCCTCCATCATCCATGAATTCGAAGTACAGGCAGAGATAGCGTTACCTAGATACTTCCTATGACAAGACTCCTGTTCCAAGATGGCGGCAGTTTTGACGCATGCTTAGAACCCCAAGGCGACATCTATATCTATGAATAAGAACTTTGATGTAAGCCAGTTGACAGTGACATCATTTGAGCACATCATTCAACAACATCAACGACTGCAGAATGGAGGATACCTTGATTGGATGTGTTTTTGCTGTGTGTTGAGGGATTCGTGATAACAGATGGGATGTATACGTATAAGTGTTGCGATGAATAGAGCTAAGAGACGAAATCATCTACAACAACTTGGTGCTACATATCATCGAGGCTGATGAAAAGAACACAATCCCATAAAAAGTAAAAGCCCATAGGTAAATGCAGTTAACTTTAACTTTCTGTATTTTCATTGAGTAAACTGAGTTTACGCAGCTTTTTAAAAATGGTGGGTTCTGTTGTATGGCATGCGTTCAACCAATCGTTGTACACTTATATCACTTGTAATTCCAATTGACTGTTCGCAAAGATCTGCCCCATTTAGTTACTGTTGCTATGTCCGACAAGCCATGCCGCTCTAATGCCACACCATGTTCTCACGCCATGAAAATATATCACGGAGCAAAGAGGACACTCACAACGTGCTGACAGACAGGACAGATATGTGATATGAAACAAAGTCTCAACTTTCAAATTTGGTCTTTTGTTTTTAAATTTAAACATAATACCGTTTTGTGTCTCTTTAACGTGATAGATCGATGTAGAGCCTTGTGAACCTCGCCTTTCAATCAAACTCCTCATGGGTTAGACTCTACTCTAAAGTAGGAGCTCATTTAGTTCCCCCAAAAGGCGTTCCTAGAATTATATTCGTTCCCAGAGTTCCTGCAGTGTGAACACACCAAAAAGTGGGTACTTCCGCCATTAGTTCTGGGAACCATGAAAATGTTCCTCCGGTGCGAAAGCCTCTTACGTAAACTCCCTTTTGGAAACTTTATTTTGAACTCTTTTCCCTGCCATTGACAGAATTTTCTAGTCATTTATGACACAATGATTCCTTGCCATTGACATAACGTTCCAGCAATCCATGTTTTCACTATTACACGGTAGGGGGCGCTATTACACGTCATCTGAAATAGTACTGAATCTCCATATTAAAACACAGGTGAAAAAGCAGCAGAAACAAGCTGTAGAAGCGTTGCATACGCTCATTTAAGCTAACACAAACATTAAACATCAGATCAAAATTGCCTAACGTTGAATGAAATGTTAAACCAATGAAGAGGTATAGGACTGTGCAAGCTTTGGGAGTGTTCGATCATCATAGTTTGCATTGTTACTACACCTTGAGTGCTGATTCCAGAATAGCTTTCACATAATATTGTCAGACAGAGAAAATTAGCTTTAAATAATTTTTTTGTTAACAAAGCAGCAGTTAAATTGCAGAACTAAGAGAGTGCATGCTAAAATTGTTCTTAAAGTGGTCATAACATAATAATATTTTCATTGATCTTTTGACATGTAAGATGTATTTGTATAATTCATCCTGCAAATTTCATAGCTTAAAAGACCCCCTGTGGGGAAAATCCAGCTTTTAATGTTGTTTATATGTCTACGTGGTGTTTTTAATATGGTTTGAGACAAACCATGTGCAAATTCATAAGTCAACACCATTGCTGAGTATTTTCTCCTTAAAACTGCAGTGAACCAAAGAATGTCTTAAAATCGCGGTTTGAAATCGCTGGTTTTTCTCACGTCACAAACTACCTTGTAACCAATCATGTCATTGTGTGATCATCAACGGGTGGATCTCTGAGCTGATGTGAGTGAGTGGGAGCAGGGCTAATGTGCATATTCATAGAACCAGCGTATACTAAATGAGGAAAGGGTCTACAGTCACATTCAAGCTGTTTTAAGGCATGGAGACATTTTTTTCAAGGAAAAAACATTTTAAATATGTAATTTTGGTGATCAAAGACGAGTTTTAAGCGATGCAATTATTGACCACAGGAGGACTTTAAAACATCGGTAGCACTTCATTTTACAGTCCTTTTCCCCATGTACATACTACTTATGATAGTAATGACAATAACTAGGTAATAACTAGGTACTAACCCTGAAACTACCCCTAAACCTACCCTTAACCCATGTACTTACTTTATATTTGCCGATTACTTTCTTAGGTAAGTACACTGTAAGTACACGTAAGTGCACGTATACTGTAAAATGAAGTGCTACTAAAACATCCTCCTCATTATAAACAAAGCTCCAAAAATGGTTCATTTGGATATTGTGGGACTTGTGACATCACAAATACATTTACATATGACTGCCTCTAGCAAGATGTTAATGAATAGTTATAAGCACAATAAGCCTCGCCCACTGGCGCTTAGTAGCATAATGGCTGACACCTGTCTACATCAAGGGTTACAAGGGTTACCGAGGTACAAGGGTTCGCAGAGACACTTATTGAAAGATGGAGTGGCCAACTTTGGATCTGACAGCAGCTACATACATTGCAATTTCATAATGCCTTGTCTGTGAATTGAGGGTTTTATATGTTTTATATTATGGACTTACTCATTGGCAATAGCAAGGGGGCGTTGATACTTTTTTCTTATGCAATGCCGTTAGCCAATCATAACAGTGGCCGTTTACTGACAAGTCTTAAAGGAGCCATCCCTTAAAAACTGATAATTTCAGACAGAGTGTCAGAATGAGGGTTATTGTTACGACCCAGATTGATACTCCAATCTAGAGGTATGAAGAGAATGTAACATTTATGTATTTTAAGATAAATAAATTGTGTCATGCTACAAGTCAGACAGCTGGTTGACTGTCTGTGGGAAGGGGAACAACATAATAACAATTTCCAGCAAAGGAAAAGTATGTATTGCTTACATCAGTGTGAATAACAAGAGTGAAAAAAAAATGTTTCCAAAAAAATTCAATACCAACTCCGAGACCTCAGGAGTTCAAACCAAAACTCAACAGAGGGACAGATAAAGAGAGCATAAATAAAATAACTAAATGAAAAGCATTCTTGTTTGAATTTTTTTTTTTTTTTTTTTTTTTTACATTATAAATGAACCTTAAATAACATTAAAATAATTTTAAAACTCCATGTAATGACCTCTAATGAGCCTCGGATAATGCTTATTCTAAGACCATTTTACAACAATGCATTTTACAAATGATTTCCATAAAATGTTAATGTACACACATCTAAACTCCCAAATGTCAAATAGGGACTTGTTATTTACTTGCATTGATTTTATTTCTAAATGTAGGCTTGTTGGGGCATGTTTTTAGACCGGTTCGTAAAAACACACCAGTTAAACCGTGCCAGCATTTCACAGGCAAATCCCATTGTCTAGAACTTCAGTCGGCACTCGGCACTAAACCCCACCAATAATTCGAGTCCTCAATTTCTTCGGAAACCCTTATGCACTCCAACAGACAGCATACACATCAAAACAACTCTTTCTTGAAACATCAGAGAAAACCATGGCAAACCTCCTCATATCATTCTCACCAACATGCGCTTCTCTCCGCAGGAGTGTTCTGAATTACATCCTTCTCTTCAGGGGATAAAACCTATTCTTGTTGAAGGTGATGGCTTTCAGTCAACCGGCTGAGACTCAAGGTGTTAAGAAGCCTACATAAGACAAGTCAATATTGCTTTATCGGGACCTAAGACACCAGCAAACTATAAAAATAAATGGTTGCTAATGAGGTTATTGGAGGGCCTTCCCCCTTTTTTTGTGAGAAGGTTTAGAAGTGGTTTTGGCCTTAATGTATGCTTTGAACCAGGAGGACAGGAGTGTGGATTGGTGTGGGAATAGAGAGACAAACAATGGAAACAACATCCTGCAATAAATAAATGTGCTACAAACACGCAGAACACTGTAGAAACCATTGAGCAATGCACTAGAATCACTCAGAAATCCTTAGCGGCCATGGTCCTGTCCCAAATGATACACTTCATGTGCACTTGCGGTCTTACAATGGCCACCGTTAAGTCCACAAGACCGTAAGGTGTCCCATTTGTCATTTTATGTTTCAGAAGGGTGCTAGCAAGCCCTCGATGCACACTTTTGCCAAGCCCTCAATCTCCGCGGCAGACTTCTACCCAACACTCAAAGCGATAGTAAAGAAATAGTAAAAGTAGTATGCTAGTTGGAATCCACCAACACATGGCAACACCCTGACAGGACTCTGGGCCGGTCCAAATACTCACACTTGCACTCGCGTGCACACGACATTAAGTGTGCGACACTCCCTGGTCTGAAAAATGCCAAAGCGCAGAACACTTAACTAGCCCTGGAGAACCCAAGAACCCTTTTCTTCTTTGGAAAATTATGAACTATGCATTAAATTACTGCTATAAGTTCACTGAACACCAAAATATCCACTTTTTCAATTTTAACCCTTTATTCCCTAATTTAGGATTAGGGCCAAATTTGACCCATTGGGCTTTAGGCGTATCATTTAAAAAAATCACAATAACAAATACTGTCAATGGAAACTATTTTAAATTTAGGGAAATAATCAGTCAACCACACAGCTACATTTAAAAAAGTTTTTTTTTTTTTTTTTTTGGAGCTTTATTTGTTGCATGTTAGAACTGGATTTCAAATGTACAAACACTTTGGCCAATGGAAACAAGAACACAAGGCCAAAATCACTACCTGAAAAAACTAACACCATGGGTCTTTGCTTATCCAAAAATCTGTTCTGCTAGAGAGAGGAACTCACACTAGACATTGTGGTAGTCTTTGAAACAATTTATTTTTTTGTTGATGCAGAGAGGAACTGCACATTTTTCACAGTGCCGGAGTGGCCATACTCCCTGAAAAGATATACTACTTTATTAGTCTCTGGCCCTGTACTACTGAGGTAACTTAGTAAAATAAATTATACAAATGAAATTATTTCAAGGCTTTAGCCAAATACAGGACTGTCACCATTCTCCATCAAAGTCACTCAAAGAACCAAAGGGTCATTTTTGACCCGACATTTGTTTAACCCATACACCCAGAGGGTCATAGGGAATATGTTTATATTATTCAACATTCATGCTTTTTTGTTGCTCACTGAAATAATCGATTTAAGTTCTACAAATAAATCAGTCAAAAAAACTAAAAATGTATTTGTATAAGTTTGCATATATGTCTGCTTATGACCAAACAAAATGTTTATATTTATGCTTGTATATGATACAGTTTGTATAAATTACCTCACATTTCCAATTAATTCCCATAAATTCTTGTTAGGTTTCCAAATTTAAGTAGAGAGAATGATGAGATTATGGGCCCTATCTTGCACTCAGCGCAAATGACTTTGTACACTGACGCATGTATCATTCCTATTTTGCACCCGCGCAAAGCGGACTTTTCCCTCCACAGACACACGTCGGTTAACTAAGAAATACACTTGCGCTCCCCGGGGCGGTTCAGCGCAGAGAGGAGGCGTGTTCCGGCGCAAACTTTCCCTCATGCTATTTTGCAGTTCCAGAAAACAATTGCGCCACTGGCCAGAAAAAACCTAGTCTAAAGTCACTGGCGCGTTGCGCGTACATTCAGATGCTATTTTAAGCGCGCGTGCTTGGTCATAATACAGAGTGTGAACAACGCGCATACACTGTAGATGATTCTCTCATCTACACAGATGCATTTTCCTTTTTGCAAATTATACATTATTATAAGGAAAAATATTAAAACACGAGGGAAATCATTGTTGTCCAGTCAAGTCAAGTAGTAGGCCTATTTATATAGTGCTTTTCACAATAGAGATTGTATCAAAGCAGCTTCACAGTATCAATATGTTGTGTCCATGACGATCGGAAAAATAGGCATAAAGCTTAGGCCTACCTATTTACCCAAATTATGCATGTATAACCGAAGCTAATTTGGGTGGGTTTGTCCCATCTCCAATGCCACTTCTCTTTCTTCTACGGCCCTGACGAGAACATCGATCTCCTCGGCTGTGAACCGATTCTGAAGCGCTCCTGGTAAATGCGCCGTTATAATAGTATTGAGCCATGGAACAAGCGCACCTCGTTCATCATGCTCTTAAAGGGAATGTGATATGACGCTCTGATTGGTTTATTTCACGTTACGCCCAAACCACACCTATGAATAATGAAGCTACTTCAGACCAACCCCTTTTAGATTTGCGCCAGGCGCAAGAGGCATTTATCCCGCCGGGAAAATAGCAACAGCGCCGGGATCCGCCCACAAAGTTACTTGCGCTTTGCGCTTTGACACTTGCGTTTCAGATCGTGCGCTGAGTGCAAGATAGGGCCCTATATGTAGATTGTAAAACGTTTGAAAATAAACAACCCCAATCACACAAGTGTAAACACAAATCTTAAAATATTTGCGGTCTTCACGCCCACTTGAACACTTGGATTAAACTCCGGAAATAGTGCAAAATTCGCAAGTGTGGGAATTTGGACAAGCCCTCTGAACACTTTCACAACCATAGAGTTTTGCACAACCAGTTGCAAAACTATTTCTACCAGAAAGACTTAATGCCGTTACCAGTATACATTTATTAACAGCTCAGCAAGCACAATATGATATAAAGTTCTTTGGATAGGCCCCGTCCGAAGTTCACATTCCGAGGGTACGGAATCTCCATATCCTGCCTGAAGACGAAGGCAAGGGCGCAGCCGACCCCCCGTTTATGGGACGGGACCATCCTGGTGGTGGTGTTGGGGAGGATGGAGGAGAAGGGACATCTTGGTGGTGGAGGAGAGGATGGAGGTGAATGGAGCCGTCAGCATCTGCAACTTAAACGTGTAAGTTTCGATCTTTTATACTACGAGTATGATTGGATAGAGAATGTAAACAGTGACGAAATGATTGAGTCTTCCCGGCAGAACTTACGCAAAAGCTACATTTCTAGAGTTTGGGGGAGTTTTGTTATGGGACAAATTTTTTTTTTAATTTAATTATATATCAGCAGCATAAACATACAGCGCTAGACAGGTAAGACTTAATGAACATGATCTACCTAATCAGTTTTAATTAATATCCGTCTGAAAGCATGGTAAGGGTCTTATTTAGTTTCATTGTGTTTTGGTTCATGTTAATGTGTTTCCTGTGTTTCCTTCAGTTCCCGTCTAGTTCCCGTTACTGCTTAGCCCCACCTGTGTGTAGTTTAGTTATCTCTGTTTAAGTACTCCCTGTTTGGTTGTCATCAATAAGTGAGATCTGCGTGTATGTTCTCCTGAGAGTCTCCTGTGTATTTCTGTTTGTGGATTAAAGACTGTTTAGATTTAATTTCTTCGTCATTTGTGTTGGATTGCAACTGAATTTGTGTACACAATATACTGATTCATGACGTAGCTTTGTAGTCGCTGTTTCTGCAACCAAAATGGATTGTTTGGAAAATTACTGTAGACAATACAGTGGCAAACTATTAAAAATGTAGTATAAATCTTTTTATTAGTTTAAAGGGGTCATCGGATGCAAATTTCACTTTTATAAGGTGTTTTCATATAAATGTGTCTTTGCCGTTTGTGGACACAACCACCATAAAATGAAAAAAATCCATTCACTCCTTTTTTTTTTTTAATCCTCAAAAAGCCTAAACTCTCTCAATAATCAAGCTGTTTGGAATTCTGAGCAATATGATGTCATATCGTATTGGTATGATATGACATACCGGGGGGGAGTGTAAGCAGTTGCTCATTATCATTTAAAGAGACATGCACTGAAACGGGTCTCTATAAACAGAGCTGTTCTTGAGGAGGTTAAAACGGGTGTTGTTTTACACAACCATTGAGGAATTTTAACCAAAGTAAGTTACAAACTTTACATGACGACCCTAAAGAATACCAGCTTGTGGAAAATGGGCATCCGATGACCCCTTTAAATCTCACCAGAAATAAAAGCCAAGCAACTAGCGTCTCGTCAGCCAATATTGAAATTGTACAATTTTGCTTCCATTCATTTTGAATTTACTGTTGGACTTGTTTTGCTAACGCACACTACTGTTGCTGAGACACTTCAGCTGTCCTTAACCGCCAAAAAACATGGACTAATTTGCATCTCATTTATCCTATTCCTCCTTGTGGAATTCTGCTTCTTTTTTCCCTCTTATGAATTCTCTATTTTCAATCTACATTACCTTCTTAATCCCAACTCATTAAGGAATACTCTTGAAGTTCAGAAATCCTCTCCTTCCTGCCTTCTGAATTCACACTATGATGGATGGACAAATTCCTTTCTCCATGTTTGGGCCCGAGGAGCTTGATTAAAAAGCCACCTCTCAGACCCTCGATGAGAGTATGGATTAAACATGCCCACTGATTGCCTGGCCATTCCTCCCCCATTCATAATTGAAAGCTGTAATGTGTACCAAGTGCTTATTAATTAAAACCATGAGGTGAAAGGCCCAAGGGGGACATTATTTAGGCCTCATTAAAAATTAATAATGTTACTTAATTGTTCTTCTTAAAATTATCGCCACACACAAACCTTAACAGAATAAAAACTCAAAGACGCTGAGTCGTTAACTTGCCAAGCGGATGTGGCATGTTTTGCATTCTGTTTATAAATTCATGACGCTTTATTCATCTTTTAATTAAAGAAGGGGCGCAGCTTGTTTTCATGATGAATCCCCGAGCAACAGTCATAATGCACAGCTTTCTGGACAAGCTCAATGATGAGGTGAGGAAAATCTATTCACCTTACCGAAGACATAGTCATTTGAGAGTCTATCTCTCTCGTCCTCTTCTATGTGTTCCCCACATTTGGAGTGTAAGAGGACCAAAAGTAGCAACATTTTTTCAGTACAAAAACAGTTGCTCAGCTACAGTATGCTCAGAACAGTCAGTTAAATCTGATTTATTTTAGTGAATTGGACACATGCAGTCTTTGTTTTATACCAAATAATATTATATATTTTTTATATTATATTTAATTATACATAAGTATGTTTTTGAGATAATATCAATCATAGTGTTTTAGAGTTAGTGATATTTGTAGAAACTGGGGAGGGCATATTGCTGCGCACTTTATAGGACATAGTAAATTACTTTTCAGGAGTTTCACTCTGCCAAACGGCATTCCCAGTAGTGGATCCAGGGCTGGCACCAAGGGGGGCATTCGCGGGGCATACCCCAATCCACCCCCCACCCCTCCTCCTCCCTCCCTCCTCCCTCCTCCCTCCATTCGCTGATCATATTCTGTTTAATGCCGTCATCCTAACTCAGATCCTCATTGTTTTTGTGCCTTATACCTTTATAGCTTTTCAAAAGAGCAGCTTGAGTATAGTTGAACATTGAATTATGGGCAGCTTGCAGCTTGACAAGCAACAGTTTCAAAGTAGTTTCCCCAACACTACTGTTCCCTCAGGGAACATACTGAAAGCTAAACGCCTCCTGTTAACGACTAGATTGACAAAGGCAAAATTAGTTAAAAGGCATCAGTAAATATTTCATTGATATTTTTTGGTTTAGTTTGAATGATGAATTACACCAATAAATGTTTTTCATTTTGGCAGATTGAGAAAAAACAATCTTGATGTGGAAACCTCTAATTAAACATTCATTTTATTTACACTTTATACTAATGAGTGTGTCTCTAGTCAGGATGATATATACTTCATCAAATTTTCTGATGATACAGCAATATTGAGTTTATTGAATAAGACAACAAAACAGTAATTTTCTAATGTTTGTTGGCTGGTGTGACACCAATTCCTTGATTTTAAATTAAATGAAGACTGTTGAAATTATTTTTGATCCTAGATCTTTGGGGGACCATACCCCTTTAATAATACATGGAAATATTATTGAACAGGTTTCTTACTTAGGAGTTTATATGGACAATTCATTATGCTGGTCTTCTCACATCAACACTCTTTGTTCTAGATTGCAGCAGAGGCCATATTTTCTGCGAAGGTTAAAAGTGGTTGGAGTGAACCAGAGGATCTTGTTTCTGTTTTATCAGTCTGTTTTTGAGAGCTTAATAAGATATGGTATCACTGCACGGTATGGAAATCTGACTGTTCAATAAAAATCTAAACTAGCACGTCTGGTGCATTCTGCTAAAAAAATTATAGGATGGGAGGAAAAACTAACCATGCAAGAGCCGTACGAGGCATCTATGTTAAAGCAAGCTAAAATAATTGTCTCTGATGATACACACATTTTACATATGAATTTTAATTTGTTACCAGCAGGTAGACTATTCAGAATCTTGATGTGCAAGTCTAATCGTTATAAAAACTATTTTGTGCCAACTGCGGTCAAAATTTTAAATAGAGATTTTCAAAATTGATGAAGGATGCTGCTAGTTTTTATTATTGTAATGTTGTTATCTTCTTGCAACCCTTCTTGTATGTTATATGCCGTGTCATGTTGTCTAAGACAAATTTCCCAGGAATGGGAAGTACACTGAACACAATTATAAATGCAACACTTTTGTTTCTGCCCACATTTTTCATGAGCTGAACTGAAGACTTTTTCCATGTACACAAAAGGCCTATTTCTCTCAAATATTGTTCACAAATCTGTCTAAATCTGTTAGTGAGCCCTTCTCCTCTGCCGAGATAATCCATCCACCTCACAGGTGTGGCATATCAAGATGCTGATTAGACAGCATGATTATTGCACAGGTGTGCCTTAGGCTGGCCACAATAAAAGGCTACTCTAAAATGTGCCATTTTATCACACAGCACAATGCCACAGATATCACAAGTTTTGAGGGAGCGTGCAATTGGCATGCTGACAGCAGGAATGTCCACCAGAGCTGTTGCCCGTGAATTAAATTTCTCTACCATAAGCTGTCTCCAAAGGCATTAGAATTTGGCAGTACATCCAACCGCCCTCACAAACGCAGACCACGTGTAACCACACCAGCAATAATCATGCTGTCTAATCAGCATCTTGATATGCCACACCTGTGACTGTGAGGTGGATGGTTTCACGAGTTCAGCTCATGAAAAATGGGGGCAAAAACAGAACTGTTGGGTTTATAATTTTAATCTGAGTTTAAAGTAAAGTAATTCAAGTTTACATGGTGCTGCTTGAAAGGCAGAACTTACTGCTACAATGCTATAGAGTTGCCAGTGCAACAACTTGGCGTAGTTGCGATGTAAAGGGGCACCAAGTTACAACTTACACATATTTTTGAGATGTACCAATAAACTCTATGTACGTATAACCAACTAAATATTTACGGCAGCCCCAGACCAGGAGTAAAAGATTAAATAAAACAGATGATTGATTTAATTTCATTAATAAGCTTGTGTTTTAACTGACAAACTGAAACATAATTTCTTGTGTTTTTTTGTATAATTAATGTATTGATTTGTATTAATTTCAAATACAGTTACTCAATGTAATTTACATATAAAATACCTATTATGTTATTTAATGATCAAGTATCGCATTTCAATGGAAACTTATTTTTACCATTAGTTACATGATGCAAAAGAAGTTCATCCATAATTACATTTCAACATAACTAATTTGAAGGCTGCTATTGGATGTTGGTATGGAAAGTCAACCCCATGCAATTAAGCATTCTTTTACAGAAAGCTTATGAGAGAGACCACCTCCAATTTAATACTTAGCATTAGGGGTTTGATAGGACCCTTAACCCTACAATTGAGCAACAGTAATAGTGATGCTAATCAAACCAAACACCACTTGAATGTTTGGAGCAACTTTGGGGCGCTTTCACATTGGTTCGATTGCCTGTTCCGAACCCAAGTTCAATTGCTCCCCCCTCCCCCTGCCCCCGATGGACTGTGTTCACATTATAATATTTCTATCCAAACCGCGGTAAGCTTGCGTCATCAGGCTGCAGCTGGCGTAATGGCGTACGTTGCTTGGTAACCGCGAATGAAAAGACGGACAAATGGATAGACTCGCTCGGTTGAGATTAAATTTGTTCTTCTTTTTTTTTTTAACCTTTGGTTTTGTTTTCAACATAGACATACAGAAACACACGCATCTGTCTGCCGCAAAAATTCAGAAAATGAGACAGCAGGCTGTCCGCCGAAGATTCCGAAATTCTCTCTCTGCTTGCAGTGCGTCAATCCCGCTTTTCATCACACACACACCCGCGCACGCACGAACGAACGAAAGAGCTAACATTTATCAAATATTTTACCACATTATACATCATCAATAGCGGTTCACTTCCGAGGTTTGGTTCGATTGCGTTCATATCAGCAGCGAACCGTACCCGAGTTCACATGAACCGCACCCCAGACCACCTTTTTAATCGGACTCGAGTACGGTTTGCGGGTGCGCACCCGAGTTCGGAAGACAGCGTTCACATCATCCAAACGTACCGAACTCTGATGTCATTCGATCCCGGGTGCGCACCAAAAGTGCTAGTGTGAAAGCGCCCTTAATCATTATATTCCCCTTCGCAATACAAATTTGATTTTCATTCGACAAATATATTTAAAACACACCCCATTGACCATCATTACTTTTAATGTGGGGAAAAGCACTACTTAAGTAAAACAACCTTAAAAGGAGAACTCCGGGCAATTTTTAAGTTAATCTTGATCGTTAGACCTTTGTGAGTACTGTCTATAGAAAAAAAAACGAACCGGATTGGTGCTTGCGACGCGGAGCTGCGACCGCGAATGCCCAGAGCTCCCACTCAGCTATAACGGCAGCTATGGGGGCATATACATAAAGAGCGTTTTTGTGCCTCTTAACAGACACAAAATGCAATTAAAATGTCTGTCCAACATGAACAGGGGCCTTACCTGTGAACAAGATGCGTTTAGCAACTTAACCATGGTTTAAATCGTGTTTTAGACGGCAAGCTGTAGTCTCGCGCTGAAGTCTCGCTCCTCCCACCTGGACTCGCGTGGGAACTCAGTTGTAGCCGGGAAAGGTAAATAATGTCCAGGTGGGAGGAGCGAGACTTCAGCGCGAGACTACAGCTTGCCGTCTAAAACACGATTTAGGTGAATTTAAACCATGGCTAAGTTGCTAAACGCATCTTGTTCACAGGTAAGGCCCCTGTTCATGTTGGACAGACATTTTAATTGCATTTTGTGTCTGTTAAGAGGCACATAAACGTTCTTTATCTATATGCCCCCATAGCTGCCGTTTCAGCTGAGTGGGAGCTCTGGGCATTCGCGGTCGCAGCTCCGCGTCGCAAGCACCAATCCGGTTCGTTTTTTTTTTTCTATAGACAGTACTCACAAAGGTCTAACTATCAAGATTAACTTAAAAATTGCCCGGAGTTCTCCTTTAAGAGCTTTTTAAATACACTTTTTGCATTATTATTACTTTCAAAACCATACAGAGTCCCAAGAGCATTCCCTAGTTTGCTTTATCTTGTCAAGTGCATCAGAGCTAATTTGCTGTTGAAGGCGTGAATGATGCTCATTGGACCGAGACAAGTCCAATAAATACCTAAGATAATGAATAACTTGTTGCCGGCAAGCTGCTTTGACATCGGTGCTTGTTGCTTTAGAAGGCTTTCCTACGTGCATGTGCTGCGGATTTCCCTCGGGTTTTCTTCCTTTGTATGCTCAGGCATCTAGCATGGGCCCCAGCACACCTGGTGAAATTAAAAGATTTTGAAGAATTGCAATCATATCATAAGAGTCTCATGTTTGTACATCGGATATGGGAGGAGTGTGTTAGAGAAAGCAAGAAGAAAGAAAAGGAGAGGGGGAGGATGAAGAAAGGCCAAAGCCAGAGTAGAATTATTCAAGGAGAAATGGCACCTGGCCTAAGGGAAATCAAGGCTGCCTTCAACAGGATTACTCTTGGCACAATACGGACACGGTCTTGTTTGATGTACCCCTCCCATCTATCTTGTATGTAGTCTTTTATCTCACTCTAAAGTAATATAGTCTTCACTGCAATTCAATAATGGCCCAGCCAAGCCTGTCAAGCTGGGTTTACTGGTTATCTTACACGGCAAGTCTCCGTATGGTGTGTTTGTGTGCATGTGAGAGGGCATGTTGGTGTCTGTACATGTGTAGGACAAGAAAAAGGCGAGTGTGAGTGAATGTGTGTGTGTGTGTGTGTGTGTTACATTACATGTGACAGCATCTGAGTGCTGGTTTATCCCCTCTGTGATCTAAATGAGAACTCAGGACTGGTGATTGTGATGAGGATACAACCATGATGGTATTCCTCAGTGTCGCATAGACTTTTTAAAGAGAACTTGTATTCTAATTGGATGAAAGAGGAAGATAAACTCCAGCCTAACCCTGGAAATCAAGACTGACATATCTCTGCGAATGGTAGCAATTTGGTCAGTGACTGACAGCCTTGGTACTTTTTGAGCCTCTCTTGCTAAGAGAAGAAGCCGTGAGTGATGCACAGAACCATTTAAATTGCACTCGCTCACACATTCGATGATAGAGATATTGAAACAGAAATGAATGGAATAAAATAGTAAAAAGAAAGAACAGAAATATGGTTAATAATATATAGGAGCTTACTGTACCTGTTTTTTAAGTGGACCAAATAAGAACTTCTTTGTTCTCCATAAAAGTGTGTTAGGCCCAAACAACGTACTTGATGTGTACTCGCGGTCTTGGCCGTCACCTGAAGTTTGTGAAGTCCAAGGGACTGTACGGTGTCAATAGTTAGTTCCAGTCCTCAAATTTGATTTGATGTCCAGCCTTAGGGTGCTTTCATCTGTAGTTCGGTTCATTTGGTACGGACCAAGGGAGAACAATTATACTTTGTGGCATTTTTCAGGCGTTTTGGTTCCTTTTCACACCACACTGATTGCTCTGGTCCGAATCAGTTGATGAAACAAACCAAAATGCAGTCACGTGACAACATCCACATCACTCGTTGGCCAGATGGGTCTTGAACGTATTTTCATAACTGCACTTCGATTGTCAGAATTAACGTGCGGGAAAATTCCAACAGAACTCCAGGAAATAAACAAAGAGGAGGAAAATCCGGCAGACAACGCGCCGCTTTTTACTATGGAGAGACGACTGCGTGGGCTGATTGTATCCCTGGTCATAGTTTATTATATAGTTTTCTACACCACTTTAGGCAAACAATAACATTTGAGAATGAAGCAAGGATGCGGCTTAAAAATAATGTTTTATGCAATGCACGCGGCGAGTCACTTCAGGAGGAGACGACGCGTGCATTATTGTTGCTAAACAGTAACAATGCACAGCGCGGCTGACTACGGCAGCTGGTTTAG
The DNA here is from genome assembly GCA_031834385.1 of Semotilus atromaculatus. Taxonomy (NCBI): domain Eukaryota; kingdom Metazoa; phylum Chordata; class Actinopteri; order Cypriniformes; family Leuciscidae; genus Semotilus; species Semotilus atromaculatus. The sequence continues at coordinate 11,617,329 of JAULUF010000004.1, forward strand.
TTCAAAAATGCGCAGTTCTTTGGCAGTTGGGTCTGTTCGGGAGCGGATCACGTTCTCACCACAAACGAACCGCTCCAGAGTTCGTTTGAAAGCGCACCGAGACCACCTCTTCGAGGAGGTCTCGGTACGCTTGTTTGGTCCGCTTTTGGTGCGCACCCGAGTGCGATTGCTGCATTCACACCTGCCCAAACGAACCGCACCAAAGCTGAAAACGAACTCTAGTGCGATTCAACCGAACTAAATGAGGCAGGTGTGAAAGCACCCTTAAAAGAGTGCTGATAACAGCTCAAAAGAAAAAAACACAGTTTATGTATTTCAATGACTGTCACTGCAGTTTTGGTTAATAAAAGTGTTGAGTCTTTATGAGATAGTCATTGAATCAGTCACTCAACTGTAACGGTAACCAGATGGCCCAACTCTGCCAGTTGATGAAATTAACCAGATTAATCTTTAACCACCCCTTACCCTCCATTTGGAGTGATACACACAAGGAAAGGATTGTCCTATCTTGACTGAGTCACTGACTGCAATTCGCACACACAGCATTTCTCTCTAATAATTAAACAAGAATGCCCTGTTTTACCGACATGTGATCGACATGGGACCACAAGGCCCATTTGTCGAGATCTTCGGGAAAACCCCCGAAGAGTTTCTGTCTGAAATTATATCTTTCAAGGACAAAACTATCATTGTATTCCTTGATAAACTAATCAATTCAAAAACAATACGATTCCCCGAGGGGGTCGAGCACGAGCCTACCACACTGATTGAGCACGAGTTCACCCCCCCACTGTTGAATGCTCAACGAACTCTGCACACACACACACACACACAGAGACAATCCTTTTGTGACAATCGTTCATGCTTTAAATGTATGAAAAGTTTTTCTTGTTGTGTTTTATTATTCCCATGTAACCAAGCTTATAATCATGATCTTTATGGTATGTAATCAACCCTGATATGCGCTAATCACGAAGAAACATGTATATCTGTCTCGCTAGCTTACAATTATACCATGCGTGGTATTATTGTGATCAGAGAAATCTAATGGTACTGAATTCTTGACCCAAAGTGCAACATTAGGCATTCTTTTATTAAATACCAGTTTAGAAGTGTATTTTTGACTTAGTTATCTTCTCTGCACATTGCCCGGAGGACGGGTATTTTGCAAACATAGAAGGTTGCCGCCACGCCTCCTCCCAAACGATTGGACCAGGCGCGCAAGAAAGGCGTGCCTCTCGCTCCTTCAAAACTTGGAGCGTCCCGTCTGTTCGGCAAGCAAGTTCACGCCAGAGAGAGTTACAACTTTCCTGAACTCCAGCCGGAGTTTCTTCTTTTTCTTATTCGTCGTTTTTCTACTTTGTTTTAATCTAAGTTTCTTTCTTTTTCGATCTACCTCAGTTTGATCATTTGCCTTCGTTCAGTGTATTCACGAACGAAACGAGTTTAAAATTAACCATCTCGTACGGACCGCAGCTGAAGCAATCGCAAACATCTGCCTCCTATCGGAAGACGCTCCAGACACTCCGACCGAGCTGCCTTTATAAACACAACTGCACAAAAGGGGCCGTAAACGCAAGTAACGTACTTAATCTGATTTCATTGCTATTTTTAAGGTTGTTTAGATATTGCTTAGAAAGCCTTTGGGTCTTGTGTTGAATTGTGTTGAGCTGTTTGAACTGTACACTCTCTCACTCTCTCTCTCTCTCTCTCTCTCTCTCTCTCTCTCTCTCTCTCTCTCTCTCTCACACACACTCTCTCTCTCTCTCTCTCTCTCTCTCTCTCTCTCTCTCTCTCTCTCTCCCTCTCTCACACTCTAACTTTATCTCTCCAATATTTCGTATTGCAATCGTTGTTGTTAATTGTTTGTTTTGCTATGCATATTTACTCCTGCGTGATTTAATAGTTTATGTAATCTTTAGTTGTGTTTATTAAATTTCATAATCATTTTGAATCAAGTCTGTTTTCATGGTTCCATACTTTGAAGCCTCTGAAAATGTCGATATAAGTTACCTGCTCTACCTGATTTAACTATTGAAATATTTAAAAGTGCCTTACACGAAATATCATATTCTTTGTGGCCACAGAAATGATATGATCGCTGTTTACAGGCCGATAAATTGTGATAAAGAATTAAGTCTCGCTCCAGTCCGCCGGACGGACAGATTGCTTGATAGATTTTAATCACATCAAAATTTACTCTGATAATTGACCGAATCTTACCTATAGGAATAATTACTACGAGCAATCGTGTTAATTATTCATATACGGTGAGGTTAGCCTCGTCCCTATTTGGGATAATCAAATTCGTGTATGCGATAATACATATTCATTATCTCATGAATAGTATTCCCCATTTGAGTTAACAATTTCCCCAAAACAAAAGTCATTGTCGCTACACAACTTATTTGCTCAAAAACACAGATTAATTAATGAATGGAACAAGTGACTTTGAGAAGACACTTCTTTTGAATAAGTACTTACTTTGCGACCAATTTGTGACCAAAAGTATGATATATATATATATATATATAATATATTTGTGTGTTGTATGAAAATGAATGTAGCAAAATGAACATACCACATGCTACCAGTGTCAGTTGCGTTGCTTCACTGAAATCAACAAATCCTCATGGGATAGTAAAAGTTGTTATTGACTTGAAGCTGCGCAGACATGCACTGTTTCAAATTGAACATACCTGTGTCCATTGCATGCACACTTCAGAATCTCGACGGAAGAAGTAGGTCAAAGGTACTTTTTTCCAAATGTTTTATGAATACTGTGAATTGATGATAACGGACAAATGAACAGATCCAAACAAGGCTTAAATACCCAGAACCAAACCAATTAACAAAATGAATCTCAGGTGTAAGACATAATCAATCAATGAAGAACCAAGTAAACAAACTGAAAACCAGGTAATAAAACCATCCAAAATTGAAACAAACACAGATAATCCTTGACAATTACTCTGTCACATGCTGTTTTTCGCATATAGGGAACCAAACTACATCGTGCATTCAGACGTTCAACAACGCTGATTCATTCAGGAATAAAACTTGATGATCTTAATGAGCACATGAATATTGTAAAAATATTATAAAATGAAATAAGATATTTTGTGATAAACATACCAACAAATGTCTGACCTCTTGCTTTAAAGTAAAGGCTTTTGACCCTTGGCATATTAATCTATATTCCCTTATGAGGTCACACACATTTCTTGACTCCATCTCTGGTATTTATCCATACCACTGAAGTCATTAACATTTTGCCCTTTAAATTGAGCCTTTTTCAGCGTCAAGTTTGTCATTGTAGAAGAAATGGACCAGTGGACTTTTTACACATGATTAATTGATTAATCAAAATCGAAATATTTCTGCAAAAGGTCTGAACTGCCCGGTTGGACTTCCACCAAAACTATCTTATGTGTGTAATGTGACAAAAGAAAAAAAAACAATCTGGCACAAACTCTAATGGTACTTTTTTCACTGCCTGGTAGTCAATAGTGTCTCACTCTCAAAACAGAAATACCCAAATATGATGATATTCTGGAGTTGTTTACATTGAGAGTCCACAATAGTGCGGCAATACACTTTTGATTGTTCAGTCATTAAAAACAAAATCATCAGGAAGACGAAACAGCATGACAACTTTACACAGGTCCAAAACAGCATCTGTTGGTTCATTTTCCACCAGTCTTACTTTCTACACTTTTGGGGCATATAAAACAGAACATACACACGAACCAGACACACACACACACACACACACACAACCCTTTGCCAGCCACACACTTCCCTGCCCGCCTATAAAGAAAACCTTTTCAAAGGCCGCATTGATTTCTCAGCATATATTGTGATAAAATGAGTTCCTCTCTAGTGGCCCCTAACAGCCCTATTTGAACCCATCTTATTTGGCAGAGGCATAGAGGGACTGTAAATAGAGCTGGGAGTCCAGAAGGGTGAGGGCGGCACTCCAGGACAACTCAAGGACAATCACATCTACTAAATTTTGTAGGTACAACCTTGGATGCAATGCTGGCTAACTCAAGGAGGCTTCGTCGTTTAAAAAATAAAAATAATCCGATTTAGTTTTTTGTTTTTTTGTTTTTAATGCAGTTACAATTGAACTGAATTAAGCTCTAAAATAAAGTGTGCAATTTTTCAAAACATTCTCCTATCCAGTTAAATGTACATCTGTTTGTCCAAACTATTAAGGATGCGCTCTGAGAACAAAAGGTTCAGTGGGGTTATAAATAGAACCCTAGGGTTCTTGAATTTTAAAGAACCCTCAATGCCAAAAAGGTTCCATATAAGGAGAAATGTCTTAAATGATCAGTGTTGCAGTAATGTAATCATCATCAGAGGACGTTTTTCATGTAAAATAACATGTAACTTTTAACCCTCTATGGTATGCATTATTTTCTAACAATGAAATATTTTTAAATAAGTTTTTATTACATGAAATAGCTTCAATCATACAAATCAAAAAAGGATGTGAAACGTTATACCACAATGGAAAATGGTCAAAAAATTATGATTTTCCTTTCTATTTAATTGCAGATTTCTTTTAGAAATGTATAGATTTATATACAGTAGTCAACATTTGAAGTGGATAAAAACCTTTCATTAGCCTGGGAAAACCCAGATGAACCTAGTATTGTAAAAAAAAAGAAGAAAAAAAAAGAAAGAAAGATAACATTCCCTCATTCCAGAAACATTTGCAATATCTGCATTAATATGAAGTGAAGAATCCAAGCGGTTTATCATGATCTATGTATCTTTGATTTTGATGCAATAGAAAACCAATCATTTGTGGCGCTACGCCAGGCAAAGCATTAGTCATCATGCCTTTGACATCATCATCGAATTGAATCATTTGTTTAAATTAAAACCATTCATTTGTAAATATACACTTACAGGCAAAAGACATTCTCAGCCTCATATTTTGATCTATGGAAGAATAAAACAACGCTGCCTTAGTGATTTAGAAATATGACTGAATGTGGGTTCACAAATCTGAATTTTTTGACTCAAGGTCAGCGATGAAAAGATATTTTCTCTGAGAAATTATTGCTGCTTCATGAGGACATGACATATTAATAATGACAAATGACAAGCTAATTACATAACATTAAAAGACATTAGGGTAAATCAGCATGCACAAGTTAAACAAGTACTCATGCTGCCACCTCCCCGGTACTTTAGTGTACGATTCTATAAAACAATCTCTGTATGTATTAATCTTCATGTTGTTTGCACTGCATACATTGTTGTTTTAAATTCAGTTCAATTGCATAGGCTATTTGATTCAACATTATGCTTACAAAACTGTAGGCTCAATCATTAGACAACCATGTTATTATATGAACAGCTGTGGCAGTAAAACGGTGCAGTAGTGTTGTAACAGACAAACTCCAGTCATAAAAGTTATCAATCACTAACAAATAATTCTGTTAGATAGTCTGGATTTTAATGTGCCTGAAGATTATAAGGTTAGTAATACCATATACTCACATAATTTGTGCACTATATGTATAAATTATATATATTTTCATTAATTCATTCCTCAGTTTGTCACAACGCTGTGTTGTAGAAAGTACACGAACACAATAAAAGACAGTCTTTAATAAATACACACACAAGAAATCCACACAAAGAGAGCTGCATTCAACACATCTAGACAGAGATGAGACCAGACTGTAATGAACAGAAACAGAGGAACTTAAGTACACATGCAAACAAGGATCATTAATGACCTGAACTAAAAGACAACTAATCTGAAACCATGACAACAAATTCAACTATGGTAACAGTGCAAAAGTCCAAACTAAGGGTAAGTTTATATGACAGCGATATGCTTAAAACAGAGAAGTTTTTCCTTTGAGTTGTATGCGTACAGATGACACCATTGTCAAAATGATCCCCATTCACACGGATACCAGGCCAGGCCATTAGGTGAAGATGAAACAATATACACTCACCTAAAGGATTATTAGGAACACCATACTAATACTGTGTTTGCCTTCAGAACTGCCTTCATTCTATGTGGCATTGATTCAACAAGGTGCTGAAAGCATTCTTTAGAAATGTTGACCCATATTGATAGGATAGCATCTTGCAGTTGATGGAGATTTGTGGGATGCACATCCAGGGCACGAAGCTCCCGTTCCACCACATCCCAAAGATGCTCTATTGGGTTGAGATCTGGTGACTGTGGGGGCCATTTTAGTACAGTGAACTCATTGTCATGTTCAAGAAACCAATTTGAAATGATTCAAGCTTTGTGACATGGTGCATTATCCTGCTGGAAGTAGCCATCAGAGGATGGGTACATGGTGGCCAGAAAGGGATGGACATGGTCAGAAACAATGCTCAGGTAGGCTGCGGCATTTAAACAATGCCCAATTGGCACTAAGGGGCCACCAGTGTGCCAAGAAAAAATCCCCCACACCATTACACCACCACCACCAGCCTGCACAGTGGTAACAAGGCATGATGGATCCATGTTCTCATTCTGTTTACGCCAAATGCTGACTCTACCATCTGAATGTCTCAACAGAAATCGAGACTCATCAGACCAGGCAACATTTTTCCAGTTTTCAACTGTCCAATTTTGGTGAGCTCTTGCAAATTGTAGCCTCTTTTTCCTATTTGTAGTGGAGATGAGTGGTACCTGGTGGGGTCTTCTGCTGTTGTAGCCCATCCGCCTCAAGGTTGTGTGTGTTGTGGCTTCACAAATGCTTTGCTGCATACCTCGGTTGTAATGAGTGGTTATTTCAGTCAAAGTTGCTCTTCTATCAGCTTGAATCAGTCGGCCCATTCTCCTTTGACCTCTAGCATTGACAAGGCATTTTCGCCCACAGGACTGCCGCATACTGGATGTTCTTCCCTTTTCACACCATTCTTTGTAAACCCTAGACATGGTTGTGCGTGAAAATCCCAGTAACTGAGCAGATTGTGATGACGTTTTGATGACGTTATCGTCTTCAGAGATTCACGTTTTTGTTGTTTACACAGATGCCGTTTTCAAAAGTTTGCGTTTTCAGCCACCAAAACACCATTGTCGTGTAAACTAACGGCCAAAACATATAAATATTTTTACGTTTTTAGTTGAAAATGGTGTTGTATAAACAGCCCCTGAGTGAGAATTCGATACAGTTAAGGCGTCTTTGATAAAGTGAACTAAGTGTTGTTTAATTCAACAAGTTTACATTCAACTTTAAAAACAAAATTGTTTTTTTTCAACTGTTCCATCTAGGTGATATCAGCTAAATTGGCCCACTTTTTGGTAAATCATTTGGGACAATACTACAATACCATATATGCCTTTTCCATGTGTTTTTATGATTAATAATAATTTTGTGTTGAAATTATGTTAAAAAATATAATTATTTAGGCCCTACAGTTCTCACCTGTTCTCTCACTTCCTGTCTCCTCTGCTGGTCTCCTCTCTCATCCTTCCTCATCCTTTTACTTCCTCTCTCTTTTCTTCTCCCTCTCTCCTCTCCTCTCGCTTCCTTCTCGTTTGCGATACTCACTGTAAATAAAATATCTTGGGGGGTCATGGTGAGAGCACAGACACACACACACACAGACACACACACACACACACACACACACACACACACACACACACACACACACACACACACACTCAAACACATGTGCATGTGATGATGGCCCATTTTAGCTGAAACCCTGTGGCCCATTTTACCTCAGTGGGTTAAGGTAAATTGGGCCGCCAAGAAATACATCACTTTTTCAAAAAATATGTTTATATACCAAACTAACAACACTATTTCGGATTGATGCAATCAAGACAGGAATTATGCATATTTATTTTTATTTTTTTTATGTGCATGTTTTTATTTTATTTTATAGATTTATCATCCTTATAATAGTTTAGTTAGATTTGGTATGCCAGGCTACATACTGTACCATGCAGCTTTCTGGTGTAGTCTTGATTTAAATTATTCCCCCACCCACCATAGCAACCATAAACCAATCAAGTTAACTGTTACAGTACTTGTCAAGCACAGTTATGACAACAGTTTGAAATCCTTTGGAGTCATTGGCTCTAAATTCCAGAGGGGCTGGGACCCCCAAATCTTAAATGGCCCATTTTACCTGATATCACCCCTACTATTTATGCAATTCACACTTTTGTTTAACCATATAATCGTTATTACGGCGAAATGTATTTGGTTTGCTGCCCAGTGGAGGGGCTTCAACTCGAGCTTAGGTATACCCCCCTAAGGAGTATGGTAGCAAAATGCCTAAATTATATTGGTGAGTGGTTGTTGATATGCACCAAAAGTTAATTAAAAGATTAGATGGGATCACTCCTCCCAAAATGATGTTTAGGAACTTCACTTAAGAAATGAAAAATGCTCTTAATGCAACCTAAATTATAATTAAAATTTATTTTGATGTTGTGTTGAACTGTTTTGCTATGGTTAAATGCAAATGTACTTCCAAGCATTCTTTCCAATAAGGTAAACAGTGGTACTAGCCTGGGACAATCAACAAAAACATGCAGTCTCTGGTTTGGTACAAAAATTACAGGATGATAAAAGAGCCATATCAAACTTTTTGACAAACAAATTTTTAAACATCAACACGCAACATTCGACCAGGAACCAATTCAAAAACACTCACAGGTTGCTCCTTATATTCTTAATATAGACTCATATAGTTCCTCATCATCCATATCAAAATCCTCCATTTGTAGTCTTAAATCCATCACCTCTTGCAAAACATTATCTCCTTGACTCTGATCAATCGATTCGTCAGTACTTATTTTAATATAACTTACTTCAGATTGTGTTTGTTTTTCATCTTCGGGTGAGTCATGCGCTTCTTTTGCATGTACCTGATCCGAACTCAACTCTGCCTGTGTGACTATGGGCATGTCATCAGCTACCTGAGCAACCTCAGCTATCTCCATGGCACTATTGCTGTAATTAATAATATAATAATAATAATAATTTGTTACATTTATAAAGTGCTTTTTCTGGGACCTCAAAGCACTTTACATGGGAGGGGGGAATCTCCTCATCCACCACCAATGTGCAGCATCCACCTGGATGATTCGACGGCAGCCATATTGCGCCAGTACGCCCACCACACACCAGCTTACTGGTGGAGAGGAGACAGTGATGAAGCCAATCAGTATATGGGGATGATTAGGAGGCCATGATGGACAGAGGCCATGGGGCAAATTTGGCCAGGATGCCGGGGTTACACCTAGCCTGGGAAAACCCAGACAAGTTCCGGCAAATTTAGATTTGCTCTGCAAGTTAGTCTGGCAAAGAGCTCATTCAAGCCCATTTCCAATCCGCAGAAATCGCGGCACCAATCAGAAACGTTGGGGCGGGCTTTACACGATGACGACAGCGCAGCGGATGAACCAGATTTTGTACATTACAAAGATGGATGCCGCCGTGGAACATTACTCGTTCGAATCAGCTATCGCGTCTGCAGGGGCGGAGTGGCACTCGAGAGAGTCTGGGCTTTTCCCGGTGGGCCGGTAGTGTTTTGAGGCCGCGAGGGCCGGTCTGATAATAGTTATACATTGCAAGTTCTTAGCAACACACCAGGCCGCTGCCCGCTGGTCAAACTGTGCAGCCTCTCTTCTCAACCCGTAAATAAATCATCGATCCACGAGTTTATAGTTTTTTTCTCTCTCTCATTAAAACTGAATATGTTCATCAGTGGTTACCATCTATATCAAGCAGGGAGACGTTTGCGTGCATTTTATTTTGTGAATTCACCGGAGTCTGCAACGGCGATAGATTGAAGCGCGCGTCCGAGTGAAGACTGCGTGCGAGCCACAACAGAACACTGTATCCATGACACTGATGATAACAGCGGCAACGAGCGCTCAGCTTGATTTCAAAAACAACAGCTTTAAGCGCTAGATCTCTTATTTAATAGCGAACTAAATGAATGCTCTGCTAGTTAACTGGAGATGTTGTATTTATTTGTATTAGGTACATCCATGCCTCAATGTTTCAAAAAGTGGTGGGGGACAATATCGATCCTGAGAAAAAGTGTATTTTTATAATTTTGCAAGGGTTCTATGACATTAGTATTTTTTTTTTTTACCAAAAAAGTTTAAGCGATTTGAAAGTTTTGTTTTTGTTCAAACCCTGCGCAGCGTCCGCAACGTCAGAACCTCGAGTCCATCAACAGTTGGTCAACATTTTCAACCAAAACTTCATTAACACCATTATTTCTATTACGGTTCGGCAAGTTTGCCTAACACTAATAAAATTAGTGCAATCCTTTCCTCGATGGTTAATTTTATCGACAGGTTCAAAGGATCACTCTGCGAATTCAGAATCATGAAAACCTGCATCCAAGCGTAATCATCTTAATGGGACTCACTAATTTACCATATCTCAATAATATTTCCTCTAGCTTCTCATTTTTGACAAATGGAGGTACATTTGACAAGAGAATCTTCTTTGATGGGCTCAGGCAAAACAGAGGCAAAATGGGCTCAAACATTTCATTTATCGTTAATCTCTCTATTTAAATCATTGACCATTTGGCTTTGACTCAGGAAAATTACTATCGCCTTGTTCATATGAGAGGCAGATCTGATGTTTACGCCGCCGACTGCAGGCACTCATGGCCACCAGGCAATCCTCTACTGACATTGACGCATCAGGCATACATTTGCAACCGTGTCCTTGTCCCCATTGTCCCCACTCGCTGACCGAAGTCAGCCAAAATAATCTTACCACTTAATAAAACTAAATTCAAGAAAGGGGAAAAATAGAAAAGAAGTTTAAAATAACTCCAGCTCAACACCTCTCATCCACGCCAAACTCCGTTCATTCGATGCCAGCATGCAACACACACAGATAGAGAGAGAGAGAGAGAGAGAGAGAGAGATGGTGTAATATGGATGTCAGTAGACCATCATTTGCATAGCAACATATGCTTAAAAGCCTCATGTAATATCATTTAATATTCTTTAGCCAAACAAGTGTGCTTTCTCTGTTTTTCTTTTGTTTGTTTGTTTTTTGTGTGTTTATTTGTGGGTGGGGTCTTAATAGTGTATGATAACCCAGGTTGAATTTTGTATTATTACTGTTTTTCTTGATTGTTTACACACATTTTCTGAAAGCATGCCTCATACTCTCAGAACTCTACACACAAATCAAAAAACACACACACAATGGGCAAAACCCCTCAATTATCCTGCAAAATTAAACTTTACATTCATAACAATGTTATTTCTTCTCAAAATGGTATTTTGGTTTCAAATGACACACAAACAATCATATGAATTGACATTTACAAGAACCAGTTGAACACTGATGTGCTCAATGTAAAACACTATGATGAATGGGAAACACTTCTTCTCCATTTATCATAATGACTTAGGCCTTTTTTGGTTCAGTGTTACACTTACTACAGACAGTACATACATAATTGTGTTGTAAAATATTTGAGAATATTGTTTTTATACTGAGAACACACAAATACACAGTAACAAATATTTTATTTTTCCCACAAAAACAATGTACACAGTGTACATCCCAACCAACACAAAGTTGATCTAGATACAAAACAACAGAAGAATTTACTGTATACAGTTACAGTAAAAAAAAATCATCCTCTCTTTTGTTTCTGTCTGGCCACAGCACCTCATCCACATCACAAGCAATGTTTCCCCTGGCCGATTAGGGTTAGAAGGAGAGAGAACACGTTCCTGACCACCTTGTGTTGGTGATCTTTCAGATCTGCCAAACAGAACACAATACAAAGGCATACAAACATTCCCAAATACTTGAAACATACTTTATGTTTACAGTCCTACAGAACAGTCCACAGGCAAAACAATACTACTTTACTCATTGAGTACTGTATTGATATGCAGTACTGCAATTTTCTAGTGAGAGTAGATTTCTTACCTATTCTCATTTCGGAAAGTCCTGATGATGGATGCTGCAGTGTACCTGCTCAAATTTGGCTGTACTCTTTGCCCAGCCTCCCTCATTGTTAGACCATGGTTGACCACATGGTCAACCAAAGTGGCTCGGATCTCATCAGAGATTACGGTCCTTGCCCTTCCTCGTCCTCGTCCTCCTCCTCTTACTCTCTCTCCTCGGGCTCTGCCTCTGCCTCTGTTTCCAATGTTGGCATCCATTGTTCCAAAACAGAAGAGCTCACCTGTTGCCCTTTTATGCTAAAGCTCTGTTGGCTAATTGTAAAACTGTGTGACCGGTGTTTGCCCATGTGATGAGTCAGTGTGCATATTTGAATGGCTGTGTGTTCCTTTTCTGCATGAAAATTGTGCTAAAATGCAGAGAATTGTGTGTAGTTTTTTGAAAAAAGTATGTTTTAGAACTGCAATTTGAGTGTAAAACAGGAATTGTGCTTGTACCAGTACCAGTATTTGTGTAGTAAAGTACCAGTATTTGTGTGTAAACAATTGAGAAAAACTGTAACACAATAATTAATATACCAAAAATATAGCACCTTCTTTATAACTCTTAAAAGTATGACATAAAAACTTGGCACTCTTTTAAAAGTTGAGCACTGGTAGTCCTTAAAACTGCAATACCTGGCCTGAAATCAGTGTCCTGAGTTTGCTGTCTCTTGCACTTCCACAATGATGAAACTGGCCTCAGATCAGCACTGAGGTCCACACAGTCTGATATGGAGTGTATAGAGATTGAGATAGAATGGTAAAGTGAGAATCGAGAAGCTGAAATTCGAGACGAGAACTCCATCATCACAGGAGAGTAAATCACAGCCTGACACTAACCCCCTCCACATCACACACTGCTCTGATCTAACGACTCATGCTCTACAGCCAGACAGACAGAAAGATCCAAGAGACAAGTTTCAGTTCAGGCCCGTTGAAACCAGGGATGATAACTATAATGATAACTATGATTATAAAGGTTTAATAATCATTCTAAATCGATCGAAATAATGGTCATGAAAATGGAAGTTGCTGCAATCGGGAAAGCCACTGTTGCTCTTTTTCGTACATCATAAATCATTTGCGCCTCAAATCACACAGACGAAATGCAAAAATGTTATCATGTTCTCTTGCGTTCAGACACAGATGCTTGCTTGTTTCCATTTTGTTGTGAATTTATTCCATTGTGTTGCAGGATGTTTTCTATTGTGTTGTGGCTTGTTTCCGTTGTTTTGTGGCTTGATTCCTTTGTGTTGTGGCTTGTTTTCCTAATTGTAGCTTGTTTCCATTTTGTTGTGACTTGATTACATTGTGTTGTGGATTGTTACCGTTGTGTTGTGGCTTGATTCTGTTGTGTTGTGGCTTGATTCTGCTGTTTTGTGGCTTGTATCCGTTGTGTTGTAGCTTGTTTACATTTTGTTGTGACTTGATTCCGTTGTGTTGTGACTTGTTTCCATTGTGTTGTGACTGTATTCTGTTGTGTTGTGGCTTGATTCCATCGTTCCGTTGATTCCAAAGTCCCTTTTAAGGAAAGGCTGTTCACTCGGCGGCCAATTTTGGTTGCATTGAGGTTTCAAAATTCAAATTAAGTTAATTTGTGCAGATTATTATGACTAACAAAATGTATAAGACTCATACATTTTTGTTAAGAGTTTATTTTCTGCAATAATCCAAAAGTCAATGGAAAAATTTGGTTGGGTGTTTGTTGAGGGAACGTCTCGGTTACGTATGTAACCCTTTACATGAGACGTTACGTTGTGACAACGAATGGGGTTTCGCTTAGAAAGCTTATCAACTTCAAGTATTAAAAAACGAACCAAAGGCAAAGAAATGCATGGGTTTGCGGAATTTGCATAGCGTAACTCTGCCACACCTCGTGGGTATAAGGAAGTAAGCTGGCAACATGCAGTTATGTTACTTGCTGAGGAGCCGAGACTGAACTCAGGCTGTTCCAGTGGTACAGCAGAAGTGGCAGGGAGACGTAACGTCTCCGTTCCTTACTAAGGGAACGAGGGTTACATACCTAACTGAGACTTTCCCATTCGTAGTCACTACAAGTTACTACATAGTGACAACGAATGGGGTTCCCAGTCTAATCATGCCACCTTCTCGACTGTCTTCCGGTGCCCTATGTAAGTCTGAGCTCTCTGTCGTGAGACTAGCATGAATGAAGGACTTATATTAACACAGGAATACCAAGGTACACTGGGAAGCATATCTCAGTGGAAATATGCCAACAGTGCCAGCCCGAATGGGGGGGACCTAAGAATACACATATGAGATGCATATGGAAGAACACTGGGGTGTCCAGCCCGCAGGGTGGAATGTTTCAGGACATGATCAGGTCGTGCTTTTCTACGGACTTACCTTCGACTGCATTGTGATGTGCAGCGATAGCGGCAACATACACTTTCAGGGTGGAGGGAGACAGCCTTCGCTCCAACCCATCTTGGAGGAAGGAAAGCACGACACTGATGGAGCACTTTCTGGGGTCTTCTCTGTGATATCTCGTGGACGATGGTCTAGCGGAAGTGATGGTAGCAACCACCGCAGGTGGTAGGGTACTCAAACCTACCTCGTCGTGTCCAGGAGCCACACATGGAGGTTTCAAAGATCGGGACAAGGGTGCCATAGGGTGCCCCGTCTCTGAGAAAAAGGTCCTTCCTCAAAGGAATTGGCCAGGGAGGTGCTGTCGCGAGGAGTACAAGTTCGGAGAACCAGGTCCAAGTGGGGCAACCAATATGACCTGCTCCTCGTCTTCCCTGATCTTGCACAGGGTCTGTGCAAGAAGGCTCACTGGTGGAAACGCATACTTGCGGAGGCCTCGCGGCCAGCTGTGCGCCAGTGCATTCGTGCCGATCGTGCCCTCGGTCAGGGAGTAAAACCGGGACAAGTCGTGGGAGGCAAACAGATATATCTGTGCGTCCCTGAACTGATCCCAAATCACTGGGGATGGAGTCGCCATTCTCCAGGAAGAGGCTGAAACCATGAGAGCTCATCGCTGCACAATTCAGGGATTCCAGAAAATAAATGTCTCGAAGTGACCTCAGATGCTTCTGACTCCATAAGAGGACGTAGCGGGCGAGTTGCAACATACGGCGGGAGCGTAGACCACCTTTTTAGTTGATGTATGCTACTGTCGTGGTATTGTCAGAGCGGACTAATTTGTGTTGGTTCTTGAGCAGTGCCAAAAAGTGGTGCAGAGCAAGGCGTACTGCCAGCAACTCGAGGCAATTGACATGCCAAAGGTGCTGGGGTCCTGTCCAGGAGCCCCCGGCAGCATGTCCATTGCACATGGCACCCCAACCCGTGGTAGAGGCATCTGTTGATAGAAAAACATGCCTGGATACTCGTTCTAAGGGCATTCCGGACAGTAGAAAGCTAAGGTTCGTCCACGGGGTGAAGATCTGACGGCAGGTCGGAGTAACTGGTTCTCGGAGTGTGGTTCAGCCAGAGCTGAAGCGGTCTCATATGAAGCAATCTGAGCAGCATTGCTGCGGCTGCGGAAGTCCATATGCCCCAGGAGCCTCTGAAATAACTTCAGTAGAACCGCACACTTGCCCTTAAACTGTCTCAGGCAAGTAAGCAGTGACTGCGCATGCTCGTTCTTAAGCTGCATGCACATGGCGACCGAGTCGACCATACCGAGAAAAGAGTTCCTCTTGTATTCTTTTATTTAGCTCATCACAATGCATTAGGAAAGTCCATTTTCTGCAGTTCTGCCTTAAAGGCATACTATGCAGAAATAGTGGTTTTGTCAAACAGCGACCCCCAGAGTCGCTGTGCAATACTTGCACTGTCGTAAATACACCCCCCACCCTGTACACCGGTACCTGTTCGGTAGCAGGGATGGAAATTAACTTTTTTGTCCACCGGCCACTGTGACTGGTGGATTTCAAAATCTACCAGCCACTCAATGTTTTTACCAGCCACTTTCTTATTTTTAACCGACAATGTGTAACTGCAGGTGAAAATTAATACTACAAGATCTACAATAGGCCTACTTAAGCAGTTTATTTAATCTCAAGTCTCAATGAAATACTGGCATTTTCTCTTTCTCTCTTATTGTCACGAACACCCAGTCATCAGCGCCAGATCTTGTCACTCCTCCCACTCGTTCCTCATCCCCGGAGTTTTGATTCTGTACACCTGTCTGCATCAGCTGACGCCGATCTGCAATCAAGTTCACTCACCTTTATAATCGCCGCCAGTTTCCTCAGTCCTTTGTCTGGTCTCGTCTGCATACCCTAGACGTCCTGACTCCCGTCATATTGAGATTCATCAGTATACGAAACCTACCGTCCATACTCACCCGCTCTGCTGTAAGTTCCGTTCTTCATCTGACTCGTCTGTCTGTATCCTGGTTCACCATCTTCTGATCTCGTCCAGATTCCCACGCCTGCAACAGATAAGAGACTTGTATCTATCTGACTCTTCCGTGCACGGATTTAATGAAAGATTTCTCTCCTGCTGTTTCAGTTCCTGTTTTAAATAAATTCCTTTGTTCCACTTACCTGTTGGCGTTCTTCTCATCCATGACACTTATAGCCTACACACACAAACCATGAACTGATATTCATTTCAGTTCCCATATGAGGAAAAAACAATGTTACAGACGTGACCACTGTGAAAGCCGCACTAAAAGATGCTTAAAACTTTCACAGAGAGAGAAAGCACAAAACCTTTCTTTAAAGTGAATTTCGTTTTGTATTAATTGAATCTTAATTTTAATCAATGTTTCATCAACCAATTGCCTGGATTTAATAAATAATAATTAAATATAGCAGACGGTAGATAATCACGAAACAGAGGCGACGGCGCGTGAACTGCTCTCGTCTCATAAATGAACCGAAACTCAGCGTATAAGGTAGCCTAGCATCACAGACAGACATGTCTACTTTTAAACAGAACTATTAAAAACGAAAGAAAACAGACACAGACTGCTCTCTGCTTATGCAATTCGTATAAAATGTGCATTTCTCTCTTGCGCGTTCACTACTGCGAAGATCACGTTCAGCATCGTTAACTTCATCTTCGCAACTGACACAGACAAAGAAAATACTTGTTTATTAATAAATAATTAAAATATCTCCTTGCTATAGTTTACATATTCATAATCATTACTTTTGCCTGTTATTTGTGACAGATTTTAGGAGCTTTCTTGGCAGCGCCACCCTTACATGAACGCGTCACCACAGCATCACCGCACCCACCAGAATAGCCCTGTTTTTTTGTTTTGTTTTTTTGTTAAAGATTTGTTTACTGTGTGTGTGATTAATTTAATGGAAAGCACACTCACTGCTAGTTGTCTTGCTAATCAGTGTCTGCTCGTTTATTCAAACTAATTTGTCCTAACAGACGAACGTTGCATGATGTTATTTTTATTTACCCGCCACGGTGGCCGGTAGGTGAGGCGAGTTTACCCGCAACAACACAAAATCACCCGCATTTGGCTGGTGGTGGGTGCTAATTTCCATCCCTGTTAGGTAGGATAGTAGCGTTGGTCATGGAACAGGCACAAGACACCGAAGATATTGACCAGGTAATGTTTCACGATTTCATAAAAATATTGGGCTATTGCATATACTGCATAGTCTACTGAACTAATGATGATGTTCAAAATCGGATAATATGTCTTATAATATAAGTGTTAGACTACTTTATAATAATAAAGTAGCCTATCGCGTTTGGCAGCTTATAACGCTTTTACATGATTGCAGCTAAATCACAAGTAAATAGCCTATAGTCTAGGCCTAATGTATAATTTTTGCTGTAAAAAAAAAACAAAAAAGTGTAACTTTGCTTTTTCCATCATCTGAAATGAGCGCAAGTGTCTTCGTGCTTCATATGTTGTTGTTGTGTGTGACGTCGTTGCCGTAAAGCAAGTCGCGATTCTCGCGAGATTTGTCAGGGGCGCCCCTCTCAGACTTGCATTGCTGGTATTTCCAGCGGCGACCCCCCCAAGCTTTACTACCAGGATGATTCGCCCTATTATGAGTTTGTTTACCACCGAAATTACTTTGAAGCTGTTATATTAAGGTAAAATTCCTGCATAGTATGCCTTTAAAATTTGGCTAAAATGAAGTATCTGAGGCACCAGCATAAATACGTTGCCTTTCGGGCCTTCATGTCAGGAGATGAATGTAAAAGCATCTATTAACTCTGGCATCTTTTGGCAAGTATTCATTAATTCATAATGGCACTTCAGACTCCAGGACATAAATTCATCCTTAAAATTTGTGATGATAAAGTTTAAACCCTTCACCTCAGAAGTTGTTCGAAGGCCCCTGACAGTGTCTGTTCTCTAGGTAACATCTATTAGACACCATGGGACAGAGTCGTCTTTGCTTTCTGAGAGTTTGCTCTGTCAAACTGCACTGCTCTAAAGACAACTGATGATTCATAGGCTGTGACACTTTGACAGATGGACAGATTTGAGGTATTTTGGGGACTTCATCCTTGATGCAGGTGGCAAAATGAAAAACATTTTTCATTCTAGCTCTGTGGGGTGGTTTTGTGCGCACACACACACGTACGCCAGCTGTGTTTTAAGTTGCATCAACGCTATCAAGTGTCAATAGTGCACTCAGTGTGACAGAAAGAGTTGTGCTTGTCTATGTGTGTGTGTGTGAGTGAGAGATAGAATGGGACTGTGTGCATAAAATTGGGCCATCTATATTGATCCTGTCTGTCATATCCACATTTAAACAAAGTGCTTTATATCCACAATGGATCAAAGTAGTGAATTCCGGCATGTATGCACTTCACAAGTCATGCATTAGATATAACCGTAGATGTGCATGCAGAGAGAGAGAGAGAGAGAGAGAGAGAGAGAGAAAGTCAGTGGATTGACTGTCTTGGGTATTCTCAATCGTCGGAAGCCCTTCCCCCATCTTCTGCCTTTGATATCTTAAGTGCTTTGTTCCATCACATCCTCCTATTGCATGTGATGTGTGGACACACATGGGACACTTGCTGCTTCTGCTGCTGAATTCTCTGAAGGCCACACACACACTCACAGTGTAAACATTTCTAGGGTATAAAAACAAACCTCCCAAAATATGCGTATTTCTAACAAAATACAATTGAAGTCTAAAACAGTCTGCATTAAATTTAACCCTCAGGTTTGAAATCTAGTTTTATAAGTCAATAAGAATTAACTTGAAACTTGCATGTAAACAAAAAGCACATTTTAGAGCTATTAAAATGGTGTTGTACATCAAATAAATAATTATTTAGGCTTAAATTTATGTATGAATTGCATATAAAATTCCCATCTCTTTGTATTACAAAGTTTGGTTAACCAAGTGTCCTTAATAAAGTCGGGAAAGGTACTTTTAAGAGTAATACATTCAAACATTGTGTTACTCCCTAAAAACATCTCCCAAATTTTGTAAAATGAAGAAGACTTCCCCTTCATCACATATGTAATGTTCTCAAGGGCCAAACTGGATATCAAGTTTTTCAGCCAAAGTCCAAGGGAAGGACGACTTGTATTCTTCCAGGCCAGCAAAGGGCAATTGAATGCCTGGCTTGTAGTAGGCACAAATACACCAGTTTTTTCTCTTTGATGGGCAGAGAGCAATTGTCCACATAGCAATTGTCCACCCAATACACATATTACCCGGCTTAAAGAGATAGGAGAAGTAGTAAATTGAGTCACTTTCCTCCAAAACTTTTGCACCTCAACACATTCCCACACACAATGAAAATATGTGCCTTAGAAATTATTGCATTTAAAACATAAATCAGGAATACTAGGCTTAAATTTATTTAAAATTTACTAGGAGTGATTTATAGCTTGAGTTTGTGCTTTTAAACATATTGTACCCAACTAATCTGAAATGTCTTTATTTAAAACCTGCATCCATGCATGTCTTTTATTTTCAGAATTTTCATTATGATTCTGTACCAGTATATTATATAATTGGGTTTTTCGCCCTTTACTGAAACAGTCTTGTGGGGAAAAGGTTTCCAGTGTGGAAAATGAAGGGAGTTGCACAGAATTCTTTAGTTTCTAAAAAAATAAAACTTCTAAGCTGCAGGTATTTTAAAAAAAAAATTCCAGGGTATATAAAACTTTGATACCAGATTGTCAAATTGACATTAAAACATTGTCTTCATACAAGTCCATCATTCTAACTATTCCCTTATTCAATCATAGTTTAAACCAGCTGGAGTGAAATATTAATTCCCCAAAATCGGGGAGAAGCAAGACAACAATGGGGCCTCTCCGAGAAATTTATGAACTTCGTACCAGATCATAATGGTATTCTTCACAAATGAATTGTCTGTTTTTATTTTTAGTTCTTTGAGGGGTGCTGAATGTAAAAAGCTGTCAAGTGTCAAGCCTTTTGCTGCCAACATTTCAACCAAGGCATATTCATATTTCTAGAGAACCAGAACATTGCAGCCCTCATTTGAGCAGCCTAATACCACAATAAATGTTTTAATTGCATTAAAAATATAAAAACAAATTAATAACTCAAAAACCTGCCATGGACACCCCCCTTTAACTGTTGTCCCGAACTGAACCGCCTGGCCCCTCCCCCTTTTATCAGATTGAAACAAACTTTATTTACTTTTGTTAAATACAGGGGCCGGTGACACAAGTGTTAATTGAGAGCCACACCAGTCTCGAGTCCCGGAGGAGCTCCGAAAGGATAAAAGGAGGAGTGACGACAGTGGAAGACGAAAGAGTACCAGACCTGGGACATTTATGTTGTGTTTTATGTTTATTTGTTGTTTGCTTATTTTGTCATTAAAAGTTACGCTTAACGCTTGCCTGTTCCCGTCTCCTCCGTCCCTTATCAATGTTTCACTAGTACAGATTATTTGTTGTTGTTGTTGAAGGGCTCGTAAAAGCGTGACTTTTCAAATTGAAATGTAAATTTATTTTTATTTTTATTTTTTCATTGAAATTTATAGTGATATACAGTACTGTGCAAAAGTTTTAGATCGGTAAGATTTTTTGGTAACACTTTATATTACGACCCGCAAACAACTGCGTAAGTAAACCGAAATTACGGTGTACATTTCTGTAATTATAGTGTACTTCTGTGTAGGTATAAGGGAACAATATGTTAAGTTTTGAGTTATAAAGGAGTAACAAGCGCCACTTTAATTTACAGCCCGCAGGAGTCACACTTACCCTGTAAATACAGTTGAAACGGGTAACAAACACTACTTACTATGTAATAATACGAAACAACACGATTTGCACAGTACAGAGAAATGTACTCTTATCAAGAAAACAAAACAAACAAAAAAATTTACACAGTAGGCTATATTTGCCCTGACATTTAAGTGTCATTACAATACAATGTGATAAGGTAAGTATTAAGTACTACATGTTACGTTCTAAATTAAAATCATAGCAGAAACTTTTTTTTTTTGGCTTAACGTTAAGTAGTTTAGTAAGAATAGCCAATAAATTAAATTTGTATACTGTGCTTACATACAGCCATATATATATATATATATATATATATGTTGAATTTACAACCCACAGATGTCAAAATTACCCTGTAACTAGCCTACATTGCACAAGAACATATTTTGCCAGAAATGTGATAAAAAAAATTATATATAGGGATCTTCGCCGTGACGTCACGATGCGCTCTGGTTGGCAAAAAGAAAAGTAATGGCTTGCTGCGCAGCGCAAACACAGAAGACAAATGGTTGTATCGTGCTGTGTGATCGGCTGTGTTAACAGGTTCGATAAGAGTAACCTTCTACTGCGTACCTAAACAGCTTGAATCAAGAAGATAGCTGTGGATTTCTGCAATTAGGCGTCTAGAATAGGGTACACATTTAAACCCAGATATCACCATGATAAGTAGCCTACTGAGTTGATTACATCAAGACAAACAAAAAATGTATTACAAGTTTTTTTTAAATAGTTTGTTATTAACATTTGTTATTAACATTATTAACATTTGTTGTTAACAGTTATTAACATTATTAACATTTGTTGTTAACATAGACAAACGGTGCATAATCTAATTACGTATGTGCTAATTTGCATAAATACCCAAACAGATCTAAACATTGGGTATAACCAGGTGAAAATGTCTTGTTGAATCTTGTTGACACCTTACAGTAAAATACTTAATGTTAAGGTCTGAACAGAACCCATTCAGGCTACCCATGAACATTAATACATGGAGGCTGGAAGAAGTACTTTAGAAACCAAACCAGCCTTTATTAATTTGTATTGCAGAGATGGGGTTTGGGGCTGAAACAAGACAAAAGGGTAAAATAAAAAGTGGCTGGATCAAAAAATCTAATTACGTACACAATGCACGACTAGAGAATTTCATCTTCATTCTCTTCACAGGCCATCTGTATTGAGTTTGGTTCTTTCTGCCAACCAGTTCGCGGCCACGCCCATATCGTGACGTCACATTTGACTCCGGCGAACATCCCTATAACAGACGTACAATTTTTGCCTGGAATATATTAACAGAATAGGTACCTGTTAGTTTTAAAATAATTACATCATAAATAATTTGCTTATATATCTGGTTGTACCCCTTTATTACCCACAATTTAACATATTGTTCCCTTATACCTACACGGAGGTACACTATGATTACAGAAACGTACACCGTAATTTCGGTTTACTTACGAAGTTCTTTGCAGGTTATATATATGCTTGTTACCCCTTTATTACCCAAAACTTAACATATTGTTCCCTTATACCTACACGGAAGTACACTATGATTACAGAAACGTACAGCGTAATTTCGGTTTACTTACGCAGTTGTTTGCGGGTCGTAATATAAAGTGTTACCGATTTTTTTAATGTTTTTAAAAGAAGTCTCTTCTGCTCACCAAGGCTGCAATTAT
Organism: Semotilus atromaculatus; assembly: GCA_031834385.1. NCBI lineage: Eukaryota > Metazoa > Chordata > Actinopteri > Cypriniformes > Leuciscidae > Semotilus > Semotilus atromaculatus. The sequence goes on from JAULUF010000004.1 coordinate 11,640,130, forward strand.
ACAAAATACAAAAAAAACAGTAATATTGTGAAATATTATTACAATTTAAAACAGCTGTTTTCTATGTGAATATACAGTAAAGTGTAATTTATTCCTGTGATCAAAGCTGAATTTTCATCATCATTACTCCAGTCTTCAGTGTCACATGATCCTTCAAAAATCATTCTAATACGATGATTTGATGCTCAGCGTTTATTTAAAATAGAATATTTTCTAACATTATAAATGTCTTTACTGTATCTTTTGATCAGTTTAACTCATCCTTGATGAATAAAAGTATTGATTTATTATATTTCTTTTCCCCAAAAATAAAATTTTAATTCTTACTGACCCCAAACTTTTGAAGGGTAGAGTTTAATGTTACAAAAGCTTTAGATTTCAGATAAATGCTGTTCTTTTTTAGTTTCTATTCATCATAGAAATATCATGAAATAAAAATGTAAAAAACAGTTTTCAACACTGATAATAATCATAAATGTTTCTTGAGCATCAAATCATCATATTAGAATGATTTTTGAAGGATCATGTGACACTGAAGACTGGAGTAATGATGATGATAAATTCAGCTTTGATCACAGGAATAAATTACACTGTACTATATATTCACATAGAAAACCGCTGTTTTAAATTGTAATAATATTTCACAATATTACTGGTTTTTTTGTGTAATTTTTATCAAATAATTGCAGCCTTGGTGAGCAGAAGAGACTTCTTTTAAAAACATAAAAAATCTTACCGATCTAAAACTTTTGCACAGTACTGTATATGTGTGTGTGTGTGTGTGTGTGTGTGTGTATTGCAGTTAATACAACATAATAATATTTAGCTAAATAAATAAATATTTCATAATTAATTATGTTCCATTTTCAGTTTCCTCTTGTAATTTTGCTATAGACTTTTTGCTATATATTATAAAGCTTTCTCATGTACTGAAGCTCCATCCCTGGTGAGGACATGGACAGTTTCCTTTAATTTATGTCCTCCTCTCACACCTCTGAACATCTCTTGCCACCACTCTGTTCCTTTAGAACTAATTGTTTCCTATTAAAATGCCCAATGTGGCATTCCCTCTGTCTACTTAAGCAAATACCTTTCCAGTTAATGAATGAAGACACACAGTGCACAAAAGTCTCTGTAAATGTATCCACTAGAGGGCATTACCAAATAGTCCATACGGGCTATTAAATAAAAGGGCTGTCATTTATCTAGAGAGATGTCAGTATGTCTTTAGGTGTGTTTATGTATGCTTGGACTCTGGATATTTAAAGTCCTTGTTTCAAAGTCTATCCCTGAATGGAGGTTGTTGGTTTTTTATACACCACTGGTGCCATATCACCTACTGAGCTACTAATGGGTTGTGCCAATGAGTGGATATCTGTGTGTATTTGTGCTAAAACGATGATTGCTATCATTCAGAATAAAAGAAGAGAATGATTGGGGATGAGAGGAGGAATTATAGTTTAATATGGAATGATCGTGCTTGCATAAATGCATAGGTCAGTCATGAAACTCTAACCGAGCGCTGATTGGTTTCTCTCCGTGGCATTAGCCAACCAGACATACTTTCAATACGTAACCATATATTGGTTCTATACATTCCTCATTTAGCAGATGCATTTTATCCAAAGCGACTTACAAATAAGGAGAGCAATAGATGCAGTCAAACCAACAACTGGGCAACAATATGCAAATACTTTGACTACTCCCAATTAGTCAGTCTTCAGCAGTTTCTTGAAAATGGCTAGAGACTCAGCAGCTCAGGTTGAGATATGCAGGTCATTCCACCAGCTTGGAACAGTCAAGGTAATAGGCAAACATCAGTGCCTTGAGTTTGATGCGAGCAGAAATTGGTAACCAGCGCAATTTTATGAGGAGAGGTGTGAGGTGCATGCGCTCTCTTCGACTCATTAAAGACGACTCTTGCTGCAGCATTCTGGATCAGTTGCAAAGGTTTGACAGTGCATGCTGGAAGGCCTGTCAAGAAAGCATTACAATAGTCCAGTCTGGAAAGAACAAGAGCTTAAACAAGCTCTGATCACCCTACTGTGCGATTATGAAAACATCTGTTCACCCCTCCTCCTCCCCAGTGCCACCTGTATAGATCTGCTATGGGGGTTCTGCTATAACACTGCTATGTATTTTTATCACTGCATAAATCACAAAATACTGTCAACAACTTAAAATAAAATAATGAATTGAATAAAATGTTATATAAATCAGGCTAATTATATGTCTAAACCTTCAGAATATAGATTGAAATAAAACTAAAGTTTGATGTTTGTAAGTGCTACTGAAGTGGATATGTCTCTCTCACTGCATGAAAAAACAATGTTTTCCATTGCCTTAAGAATCTTCATGTAGATTTTGGTCATTCAAACTCAGATCAGTTGACTTAACTTTAAAAAAAAAAATTAGGTAACATGTTGCCTTAAAATTATTAAGTAAATAAACTTGCTTAATCAAAAAAAATAAGTAATGTGGAATTGTCAAGTTCACATAACTTAATTTTTTCAATTAAGCATTACGTTTATTTACTTAATAATAAGGCAACGTGTTTACACATTTTTTTTTAAGTGAACTAAACACTTTTTACAGTGCACCAAATCTATCAAAGGACACAACAAAAACCACCATAAAATTTTTCAGTATGACTTATGCACTCAAAAAAATACGTCCTGAGAAGAAAAAAAAAAGATGTTTTTATGTTCAGTCATTTTGTGCCTTTGTAAACATAAGCGCTGCACAACAAACATGAAGTCAGCATGTTCAGAGACCTTTTCAGCTGCTCATGTTTACCATTTGCTGACCTGCTTTGAAACATCTCTTGTCATATTGAACATATTGAATGGCTGTCCTATTTATGACAAGGATCAAAGAGACGGAAGCTAAACCCAGTCCAGGGGCTTACAGGCAATCTCTCACAGCACTATTGATAAGGATTAGACAGCAGAATGGCCAGCCTTATCTGTTCTGTACCAAAACACCCTCTAGTGGCCTCCAGCGTAACATCAGACACAAGCGCTCCCCATTTCATGTGTGTCTATATCTCCTGTGGAGACCTGTTTATATATTCACCAATGGGGAGAAAGAAATAATCCTTATTAATTTACTCATTCAAATAAGAGACTATTCTGGGGTATTTGGGGAGAAGAGTTATTTCTTGCGAGAGTTTTAGTGTCTAATTATGTATAATGAAGCTAGTTCTTACACCTTCTTGCATCTGCATACGATTTTAATCTCTCCTTCCTGATTTTTATTAATGAACTGAAGATAATTATGCACAATCAGGTGCTAGTTGCAAACAAGTTGCTAAATAAGAACTTCAACTACAACAAGGGTCTGATTTTATGTGTCTAGTGAGTCAGACAACCATTCTAGTCCTAATAAAGCAATTTGTTAGTAACTGAAGCACACAAACGTTTCCAAATTCACATTTGAGGTCTCACTCTGTGAGTGTGTCTAAAATGTATTTTAGTTTAAATCTGTATTAAATGCAATTAGCTGACCTTCAGAGTGCTTTTTTGACCCACTTAAAGACTTAATTTAATAATTACTTCTGTTGTCTTTGAAATATGGTTAACATGTTCTGAATGTACTAACTAAGCATCTGGTAAACTATAAATATATACTTTAATGTAATTTCAATATATTTTAAATTTTACATTTGTAATGATAACGTTGAAATTTAGAACTTATATTATATATTAACTTTAAATGTGATGTCAAATAAATACAGTTAAAATGATAATCGAGCACTTTACTTTCAATATTTACTATTTAACTACTTTACTATTTTTCCCTCAGAAATTACCTTCTTAACTTTTAAGACTTTCTTAATTATTTATACCGTAATATTAATACTACTAATAATAATTAGGCTATATAATTTATTATAGTACATATTTATAAATGAGTCATAGAAGCATTAATTCAACTAATTCGTTCAAAACAGCTGATTCATTCTGGAACGAAGCAAGTGACTGAGTAACTGAATCACTGATCCGATTTGTAAAAAAAAAAAAAAAAAAACTCGGGTCGTTTTTGACACCATATCTTGAATTTGGGTTGCATGTCGACCCTGCTTTAAGAAAAACATCAATAAAACATTGGTATCATTAATAGTTTTCTATATTGTTTTCCGTCATTAGAAATAGTGACAAATCTGGCATTAAAAACATATTGAATTGAGAGAAACTATGGCAAATGTCAGCGAATTTTCATCACGTTAATTACAAACCAATCCATCCATCAATTATCATTTTAATCTATTGACAGCCTTAAGCTACATTTGAAAACATAATTTTGTATAAAGAGGCATGCTGTTTTGACCATTATTCCTTCTAGATAAGGTCAAATTAACTATAATGGACAGGTTAGCTTACATGGCTAACCTGTCTTAACCCTTTTGAGGTGGTGAATGAGGTTTGAGTTTGTAATGGTCTTGTCCGATATCCCTTGCCAGTATTATGCATACAGAAAATCTCCTTTTATGAATAATAATCTATTTCAAAGTGTTTATATCCAAAAGAAACAATGCTAGGAGATTTGCTTCTGCCCTCTGTATTTAGCGCGCTCAACATCACCACGATGTATTTTGTGTGCTTGTGCAGCGTCACATAATCACGCAGACTCTGATCACTGGTGGTACCGTTGCTTACATTTTGTTCATCAAATGATATTGCGATGATTTATATAAAAAATATTTTAATTACTTCAGTTGTTATAATGTCATTCTCAAGTCATACAGACTCAAGTCAAGTCAAGTCTTGAGTCATTGGATCTTAAGTCAAGTCATTTTCTTCATTTAGTCAAGCTAGTCTCAAGTCCTTAAGTTTGCGACTACAGTCAGACTCCAGTCAAGTTCCATGTGACTTGAGTCCCCCACCTCTCGGCTAACTTAGTCAACACATAAAAATAAGTGTACTTCTTTAAAGCACGACAAAAATAATGATTAATTTTTTTTTATGTAAAAGAGTGTTACATACGTATTGCCAACATTTTATCATGTAAGCTTTATGGTACACCTCAAACAAGGGAATTTATTTTCATTTATAATGTTCATTTGCGAGTCAACGAATTGCTTTGGTATGCAGAGCATTTGCAGCTTATATGGACCAGACACCCCTGTATATATATATATATATATATATATATATATATATATATATATATCATGACAACTCTCAGAAGATTTTTAGTATGGCAATGGATATGAAAATGTGGATGTATTTGGTCTTGGCAAAAATAGATCCGCTATGCTGCTGATATTGCTGTTGCTGTTGATTTTTGCTGTTGTTGTAGATTTCTGCTGCTGCAGAGCAAGTACAGGAACTTGCTACTGCCAATACAAACACCAATATGCTGCTGTGAGCAGGTAAGACATACCGCTGCAGGTGGACACATATACAGGTGGAGCTGGGGACGGTGAGGGGTTTCAGAGGAACTCTGAAGCGTGCTGCAAACTGATATAGCGAACGCCAACCAGTCATTTAAATTCTGAGCTGTAAGCTCATTAGCTGCACATGTGACAGGAACAAATCAGCTTGTATCATGTAGTAAAAGATGTAAATGTCATCAGGTTGCAATCATCCAAGTGGATGCTGCACACTGGTGGTGGTTGAGGAGAGATTCCCTGATATGATTGTAAAGCGCTTTGGGTGTAAAGTAGTAGGCTACATATGAAAACACTATATAAATACCTCATTCATTCATTCATTCATCATGCACACTTCAAAATGGTGGCCAGGCTGGGAGACCAACTAAGACCAGCAAACCAGCTTAGTCTTGTTTCAGATGGTTTTGTCAGAAGGGATATTGAAAACTGCCATTCTAAAATCCCATTAGGAATTCCAGAGGAACCAAAACGCAAATGCTAATTCTAACTACAAGTTGAACAGCGCTGTTTTTACTACCAATAACTCTTTAATGTGAGTAACTATCTGAATTCTAGGATGATACTTACCTACATACCAACATTGTATACAAATCCTCAAAAATACTCCTACTTCAGTTTGAAACAGACATAATGGCCACAATCTTGCACAGACCATCCTCAATATTTCGAAAGAAACTGCCCTAAAGATGCAGCCCTAAAAGAGGCGAACTGGCAATCTTGAGGCTCAGTTTTCATAGCTATCTATACAATATCCCATCTTCACCACAGGTTGTGGCATAATATTACCCAAATGTATGCAGAGTGTTCTTGATGCATGGAGATGCTTGTGGCACAGACGAGAAAGTAATTTCCAGCTCTAACAGGTATGACTGGCTTAGAGCCAAATGAGGACAGACGCTCACTCCCAGCAATCTGTGAACATGCAAGTGGAAGCGCAGGTAGATACTCATCACATTCTGCAAAGGACACCCAATTCAGCACAAATAGTATGACACACTCTCATCTGACCCTCCCTAAATGCTGGCTGACAAAGATGCTGCCTACACACTTGCTGAAGCATCTGTATGTGTGTGTGTGTGTGTGCATGCGTGCGTGCGTGCTTGCGTGCGTGTGTGTGTCTCTCTGTGTGTGTGTGTGTGTGTGTGTGTGTGTGTGTGTGAACGAGGCACTGAGACACTCTCCCTTTCTCTAGAAACAGGGATTAGGTTATGTGGTTGGGCGAAGGAAAGAATAAGATCATGCGGTGTGTGAAGAAACCCTGCAAGGGGTGAAAGGGCTGGCCCAGAAATGGTCATTGTGTCTTTGTATCTCATAATTTTGACATATGTCACATATCCCACAATTAGTATCTCATAATTTTGGCATAATTTATGACATTTTATCTCATAATTTTTACTTTTTATAACCTATCATAATTTTGATTTATCCCATTATTATGACTGTAGTATCCATTATCTTGGAATACAGTGTCATAACTGAAATAAGAGAGCCGTAAGAGAGCTTTCACATGCTATCAGAAATGTCCTACTTCCCACTACTGAAGTCGGGATTACGAGATTGTCGCATTCAAGAGCTTTGTTGTCAGAAAGAACGGGAATCATGGAAGACACCAGGTTTAATCTTACCCATTTATTGGGAAATGCTTCTTAAAGCCAAAATTATATTTATTATTTCTTATTCATTCACAACCATAAACATTCACCGTGCTATCTAGATCATCAGCTTGCAGATGAATTCGATCAAATACAGGCTAAACATATGTATAAAACACTCTTCAAATGGTTGGTTATTCATGTATCTAAATATGCACTATTTTAATGACAAGACAAGGTGATGTTGCTGTTGTGGAAAAAGCAGCAGCAATCGTTCTCCTCTCCGCCATGTTTAAATTTGATGGCACTCCCAACTCTGGAACTTCAAATTATCGAAATTATATCAAAATTATCGCTAAGCTTCTCAGTCATAAATATGGCTTGAGAGGGCATTCGTGTCCAATTTTAACTGTTTTGCTTTTATTTTGTTACTGAAAGGAAAGCGCACAGCACATATTTACTTGTGCATAGCTCTCAGCAGTGTGGACTAAAGTGTGTTTGCTAACAGATACTGCTGGTCACATATTTTGAACTTCTTGTTACCCCTAAGCGAAAAACAAAAAGTATATCGCCATGAGTATATCGATACCTTTAGTGGCTATCTAGATCTATGGAATATGACACCTTACACAGCATTCCTATATAAGGTATCCCCACCCCCCCCCCCCCCCCCTCCCTCCATCCCCAGCTCCTCCTCTCGTCCACTGTCAGGATTTGGCCTTTTGATATTCCAAATCAGATTGTAATTTATCGTGATTTATGTTGTCACATTAAATTAATGTCATTAAGAACATTAATGATATCTGCATTAAATGTATGCTGCTCTGTTCTGTTCTGCGCTTCCTGCTCTCATCCATGCTAGGCTGCATGGATGTGCAGGGAGTTCTTGCCCAGAACAGAACCATACCGCCAATCCTAACTGTATGCTAATTGTTAATCATCTTTGACGATAGTGGTTCTGACAGAAATGCACACACCCTCCTCTCTTTCCGTAGAATCAGGGATTAGGTTATGTGGTTGGGCGAAGGAAGGAATGAGATCTTGTGGTGTGTGGAAGAAGCTTGCCCAGGGGTGAAAGGGCTGGCCCATGAAGGGCCATCACATATATATACATTTCTTTTTCCACCTCTAAATCCATTAGTAACACCATTTCCTCCGCCAGCACTGTGCTCCCCTTGATAGCATCCGCCATCTATTTTATTTTATTCTTATTTTCAATTTTGCGGATGGGAAAGGTCAGGATTAGTTATCGACAGGTGCTCAGTGAACAGCGGCAGAAACACAGGATGGGGCGCCCTAAACCCATTTTCATCACCGCTGGCCAGGAAGGTACGTGGATGTGTCTGGAAGCTTGAAGTTAAGCTGTGGTGGGTATAAAGTCACACGTCGTTTCTTGTGTTCGTCCATCTAGATTGGACTCCCCTGACATTATCACATCAAGTGTTGCAGAGTTGCAAGAAATGGTGACAAACTGATAACAAAAATATTTCACAATCACTTCTATCATCTGGTGTAGAAGACATTTTGTTGGAAGGTGTTTTTGTTTTATTATGCATGGCCACTTTTCACTGTGGTACATACTAATGAATGCAGAAGAATACTGCAATTTTTATTTTTACATAAAATATTTATTTATTTAGCTTAATTTTTTTTGTTCAGTTCCTTTGCAGCTATGTATGCTATGGAAGTAAGAATAGAAAGGTAAGTGTGAGCATAAATTAAGATAAACCAATGTCCAATTACGATGAAGTCACTTTTTCAATTATAAATTTCAATTACATAAAAAAGTCGCAGTTACATTTCTATTATGTTTAACTTTTTCAGAAACATTCTTCCATCTATTGTCACATGTGCACTCTAGACTACATTTCCTAGCATCCCACCTGGTTTTCACCTGCACTCATTCAGCCATCACCCACACCTGACACCAATCACTCTCCATCTAACACTATAAGAGCACACTCTTCATATTAAGTTATTCTCGGGTCTATGTCAAGGTCTGCGAACTACTCTTAATGCTTACCACCAATGTTTCTCCTAATTCCAGTATTCCCCAACAATATTCTTCTCTACCTGTAAAGAAGTAAGTAATTGTTTGGACCATCCCTGGAAGTGTTTGTTCTCCACTTTCACGATCCACAACACAGTAAAGTGAAAGAGAAAGTGACGTGAAGGCCAAGTATGGTAACCCATACTGGAAATTCAGCCCGATCTCATGGCAATTCGAACGAATTTTACAAGGTGGCTAATTCGTAACAATTCATACGACCTCACTCGTACGAATTTGTAAGATGTTTGATAAATCACACATATTTTACGAATTGGCAAATTCGTATGAATTCATACCTGACCCCGCCCCTAAACCTACCCATCACGTGGGTTTAGACAAATCGTATAAATCCGTACGAGTGAGGTCGTATGAATTCGTACGAATTGGTCATGAGATAGCGTTGGGAAATTTGTCCTCTACATTTAACCCAGCAGTTAGTGCACACACTTTAGGAGCAGTGAGTAGTGAACCCACACACACTGCAAACTGTGGACACACACATCCGGATCAGCCATTTTGCTGTGGTGTCTGGGGAGCAATTGGGGGTTAGGAGCCTCGCTCAAGGGCATCTCAGTAATTTCCTGCTGGTATTGAGATTCAAACCCGCAAACTTCGGGTTACCAGTCTGACTCATTAGGCCACGACTGTCTGACTGACTCTGGTTATTGATATGTTCTATTTTAAATCCTAGAAATAACTATTAAAAACCTGCTTTACCATTTCCTACAACGCTGCAATAAACCTGTATTGTCGTCATATCGCTGTCTCCAAGCCTGATATTTCCTGACACATATTTGTTTCATATTTGTTGACACATATTTGTTTGTCATATATTAGCACCCTTTGTTTATTTTGTACAGTTTAAAATCTCAAATAGAAAGAAAAAAACAATAGTTACGACAAATGTGATATTAAGGCCCGTTCACACCCAGAACAATAACTAAATTGATAGTTATAACCATAAATTCGTTGAGAATAGGAAAGTCCATACCACAGCTAAAACGATAACAACACAAAGGAACTCTGTATTGCTGGAATTACTTTCAGAACATTTTTCTTTGTTCAGTTGATGGGGAAAAAAAAGCATTGCCAGTCAATCAGAATCCGAAGGTAGCACATTTAAAACACATAAGAAAAAAATCTCATGCTTTGGTTGATCTTAGTTATGACATGAATGAGTCCATTATAATCATGCCAGAATTATGAGATAAACGAAATCATTGATAAACTCTACATAATTATAACTATGCATTATGACATAAAAAAGGCAACATTTGTTATGTTATAACTTTCTATGGCACAAATATGACTTTTTGTCTTACTTCTGACATGTATGTGATGATAACGAGTTTTTAACAAGTCTTATATTTTTGGTAACACTTTATTTTGATGGTCCATTTTGAACATTCTGTTGACTATAAGTAACTTTGCCACTACATGTCAACTAGCAGTCATTAGAGTATTAGTGGACTGTCTGCTTAATCTGTTAACTCTTTATTGTGAAGGTCCTCCAACAGACACTCTACTGACTATAAGTAACTTTGCCACTACATGTCAACTAGCAGTCATTAGAGTATTAGTGGACTGTCTGCTTAATCTGTTAACTCTTTATTGTGAAGGTCCTCCAACAGACACTCTACTGACTATAAGTAACTTTGCCACTACATGGGTTATTCTAACCCAACCAGTCTACTAGTACTCTACAAACACTCTAATGAGAGTTAGTAGACGTGTATGTGCAACGATTATAGTCAACAGTGTTAAAGGGACCATCAAAATAAAGTGAAACCATATTTTCTATTAATGTCATAATTTAGACTTATAGTTATGACTTAGTATCTCACAATTTCTTCAACATTTTTAATGTCATAATTATGACTTTCATGTCTTAATTATGGTTTACCAAAGCATATCTAAACTTTTTCTTTAATTGCAGCGGTAATGAGCTTCCATATCTACCGACTTTAAAGAGCTTAATCTTTTAAAAGGCCAGTTTTTAATAATAAACTGAACATTATCTTCAGTTAGTATAGATGCTAATATACTTATCGTTATTTATCTTTGTAGTTATGATTTTTTGGTGTGAAAATTGTTTAGCCTTTAATGGCTACTTTTAACGTTTACTATAGTCTTTCCGAAAAGATCTCCAAATCAGTAGCCATGCAAACATTCAGTTTACAGAGATGTCTGAACACAATAAATAAATGTGCTACTTCAAATGCAAATGAATTACAAATTTCATATAGGTGCGGATGATTGTGTGAAAATTCCAGCCCGTTCTCATCCCAAGGCGTAATATAATGACGCTTTTGCCAAAGCGTCTATATCGAACGCGCATGGTACCCTTTAGCGTCAATATGAGACGCCGAAATATATGGGTCAGAAGGCGCCTCCTAGCGGTCTAACCCTAACCCTACACCATACCTAAACCTACCCATCTCTCTGCGTGTTATATTGACGCTAAAGGGTTCCATGCGCGTTCGATATAGACGCTTTGTCAAAGTGTCAGAATATTACGCCTTGGGATGAGAATGCGTTGGAAAATTCAGATACAAGAATATAACAACTCATATTCGCTCTGCTTTGTCATTATTAAGACTCCCATATCTTCCATATCCATGTGTTTCAACCCCCACGTGCAATACAACCTTAGTCTATCTCTCTCACAAACACTGCCACACAAACACATGATAAAATGATGATAGAGGAGCAGTGTCCTGCTGGTCATTCATCTTGATCTCCCTTCCCCCCTTCTGCAGTGTTTCCAGCCAGCCAAAGGCATGAGTTATGTTATGTCAACCCTTGACCAAAGCCCAAACCCCCCAAACTGGTTTCATATGTGGGCTCAGCTCAGGTGTTAATCCCCTGGCTCAAGTCCAGTTAAAGGTGTGAAAGCAAGGCTTGATAAATTTACTCTTTTTGGAGCCATGCAGCCTCCATAGAATGTTGATTCACAGTAGCCTATGCTCTTTCCACATTTCTGGTGTATTTAGGGTTGGGCAGCATATCTGAATTTGAATTGATCATACATTTTGATAATTTATTACACCTGATTTTAGTTTATTAAAATGTATTATTGTTAATAGCACCAGTGTTGGTTTAGTATTATTTATATATTTTTATAGTTTTTTATTATTATAATAAATCAAAGTATAAAATAATAAAAGTCCCCCTGTAGGCAATCATTTTATCCCTTAAAACTCACCTTTGATCACCAAAATTACATATTTAAAAGATTTTTCCGTGACACACATTTCTTCATGCCTTAGCTTGAATGTAACTCTACACCCTTGCCTCAGTTAGTACGCGGTTCTATGAATATGCAAATTAGCCCCACCTCCACTCACTCACACCAGCTCAGAGATCCACTCGTTGACGATCACACGTTGACGTGATTGGTTACAAGGTAGTTTGTGACGTCAGAAACACCAGCGATTTCAAACCGTGTTTTTGAGACCGTCTTTGGTTCACTGCAGTCTTAAGAAAAAAATACTCAGCAATGGTGTTGACTTATGAATTTACACATGGTGTGTCTTAAAGCATATTAAAAACACCACTACAACATTAAAATCTTGATTTTCACCACAGGGGGACTTTAAAAATAAATTAAAAAAAATAATTTACGTTTAAGCTTTAGTTCATTGTTACATGAGGCTGTAAAGAAGCACAAAGGATCACAAAAACGGGTTTTAATCATCAATCCAATAAGGGAACACGCCCTTACATTAACCACACAGAAAATCAAACAGAGAAGTCTAATGACTTAAATACTCAGACAGAGAAATAAGGTAAAACGGACCAGATGAGAGCTAATTAACAACCAATGAAACCAGGGTTGTGTTCGAGTTTGCCCCCTATACACTCATTCACTATTCCTTACGTTACTCTACTAATATATGTAGTTCACTTGAAGGAGTGAAAGAAAATGAGTGAGTGTTTTCAGACACTTGAGTGTGCAAGAAAGACGGCAGCTCCAGTAGTAATGAAAAGATTTATGTTGAACTCTGCCATGGAAACTAGCATCTATTAACCTTAATTAAACAATTTAATAATCAATTTAAAAGGAATTTATACCTGTATGATATTACACTGTTAACCACATTGGACCAGCGGTTTGGAAAATTGATGGATGATTTGATTCAGCTGCGAGTGCCATCTTATTGCTAGAAGCGGGAATTCATTCGGCGCGAGCATCACAGTGCATTATGGGTATTCTCTAGCCGTTGAGCGTACACCGGTTGTACACAGTTATTGCGGTGCATTGTGGGATTGAATGAGTACATTCAATAAACGTCCATTATGGTTTTGGACACCACTGCAAATGGCTGTCCGGTCAAATAGTGCCCTATTTAAATGCATGGGGGGCGATTTCAGACACAGCCGAAGTATGAACACAGACAGGCAGGCAGACAGGGAAAACCAAAAACTAAATGACCATAAAACAGAACACGTTACACCAATATTTATTTCCGCTTTATTTCAATTAACAAGAATGTGTTTTAACAGTTTTAGTTTTTAGTGACTGTAACAAACCCTGATCAGGACAGGCCATGACGATATTTTTATCTCTTTATGACACATTCAGAGCGTTGTTTCAAATTAGGATACATTTAAACCATGCAAAATTGCATTGTGAGTCATACTATTCAAAAATGATTCACTGACATTGATCAATGGCTGAGTTTACAGACTGTGTGAATAATCATTCCTTTCAACCATTTCAAGCCTCCATTTAAATATTGTTCGTATTCCTGTGCTTAAAAGTTTTACCCACAGAACTTACAAATACGAAAATATTATAAACCACATTATTTCAGCTTTTAGATTAAACTAAATCAAATTTTTGAACAAGAAATCTTAATGAAACCCAGAATAACAGAAATCATAAGCTTGTGGGCTACATTTCAGAGTGATAATGTTGTATATTATTCACCCATTACTCCAATTGGTTTCTATATGACACATGGTCATATGGATGACTGTGCTATATCTTAGACTTTGTATAATATTTACAGCTTTTTTGATAACACCTTTTTTTACATTGTCCTGCTCCCTATGTACATACAGTACAGTACTATGTGCAATAACTGGGTAACTGTGCTCACCCTGAACCTACCCCTAAACCTAACCTTAACCCATTACCTTATATTACCCAGTACTTTCTTAGGCAAGTACACTGTAAGTTGTGCATACTGTAATATAAATAATATAATAATATAAATTATGGATAATTACATGTAGCTGACCCTAAACCACACCATAATCCTAACCTTAACCCTAAAGTGAGTACATGTACTTACACTGTAACACGGACACCTTCAAAGAAAGTTGAAATTGTTCTTATAATGTATAGTGCTGTTTGAATCTTTTGATAGCACCAACATTATGCATAGATTCGCAATTAGAACTAGTTAATTGAACCATGCAAGACAGATATGGACATTTTTGCTAAATTAGGCAAACAAGTATGTCCAATTTAGCAAAAATGTCAATTTCAGTTGTGCATAATTCAAATAACTATTTCTAATTTTGTTAGATTTGTTAGACCTACTTCTAATTTTGTTAACTTTACATTTTTTACTTTTGTTGACTGTAATATGGCGAAAAATTAACTTCCAATAAAGCGTAACGTGGTTGATAAGTAGGGAGGGTTGAACTGAATATCATTCAAGCCCAGCCATCATTTGTAAAATGAAATAGGACGGGACAAAGAAAGCCAAAAGGCTATTTAAAGTGCAATAATTCATTTTCTCTCTCTCTTAATCCATCTCTCAAGGGGAATGGGCCTGCCTTCACATACCTAAGGCTACCAATCTGTTTCCTCTCTCCCCTCATGTTTTAAAGCCATCCAAAGACAGTGAGGACACCGCACTTTCTGTTCCAACAGATTTCAGCGCACAGTTGAATTACGAGACATGTTCCAAGTTCCTAGTTTGTGTTGTGAAAACACAAATCTGTTCATTTGGAACAGCTTTTACAATTGGACAGCAGATCTAATTGTGTATGTAAGTGTCATGTGGCGGCCTATAAAGCCTTGGAGTCAATAAAGCCACATGATCCCAGTGTTATGTTCCTAGTACTCAGTTTTCCACAAGGGTATTCGCATAATTTACACATCATGCCTTGAATTACTCCAGTATCAAATTTCCGCTTATTCATCAAATGGTTTATCCACACAAATATAATCATATTACCCAAGTTATTTTCAAACAGGATTTTAAATCCTGTTGTTGTCGAGTGGATCTTAGTTAAGGTTTCACCTTCCATAGACTCAGAAAAGAACCCGGCAGCATTACCAGACCCAGCAGAAAAGCGACCCGTTCAAGTTCACCACTTAATTGGCATGATCGTGTGATAAATTGCTGCCATTTGGGGCTTATCTGCATGCTTCAGCAGTTTTTTATAGGTATTGTAAAGCTCCTTAGTTTCAGCCTCGTCTCTCTGTCATGAAGTGGAAACGGACCCACAAATGTTAAATATGTACAATTGGGTCAGTAATGAGTTTAATAAGTTCTAAATGAGTCCTGGGTTAGAATGAGTCTGAAAATCCCTCATCCTTTGAGGGGCCGCCAGTGGAACACATTATCTGTTGAAGGCTGGAATGGGCTTTATAAGTTTTACACTGCTATTTCCCAGCAGCCCCTCTATCCTTGGCTGACTGCAAATCCTGTGTTGTTTCAGTTTTCTCAAATGCTTGTTCTTTCATTACTTTCATAGCTATCTCCCCCCACCCCCGCCCAGTTAAAAATTCACATTCCCTGATTTGCAAGTGGAATACCTGCAAGGTTCAAGCTTAAAAGGTTGATTGTCACTAGTAAAGAAGTAATTAATTTTCACTTTGCTCCTTACTGTTTTTATGCAGATTATATAAAAGTCTGAGAACATATTTAAAATCTGGGATTCAAAATGTTACATACACTTCATGTAAACAGAGCCCATGTCAATAGATAGACATCTCTTCAGAGGGTTGTACTATTATTTAATGTGTTTTTGTAACACAGTCTCATCCCAAGAACTCATACAACTGACGTCTTGGGACGTCTTTTGACCATACGTCAATATCCGCCTTTTTAGGGTACCCTTAAACGTCGGTTAGATGACGATCCTGGGACGTCATACAACTGACGCTTTACCTTTAACGTCAGTTAGGTGACGGGGTAGGTTGAGAGAGAGTTGTGACAACTCCATTCACTCCAATGGAAAGTTTTTTTACAGCAATGGCGGCTCACGGAGCCTCTCAATAGTTCCCGGAAGTAGCAGCAGCGCCGTACAGTTACAGCAGAACAGACCGTTTGTGATGCACTTTTAAAAGGTAAGACGTTTAAAGAATAAGATTGTATATTATCAGTACATCTGAATCAAATTAACTTGTGTATTAAAGCATGCTAGTTGATTATTGCTCTCTAAATTAGTAGTTTTAGGGGACGTTATCAAAGAAAAGATGGGTCATGATACAGTTAGTAGCGCATAACAAACCACGAACAGCCTATTATAGTTAAAATTAACGTTATATTAATGCAGTTTTGTCCTTTGTTGTGTAATAAGAGGGAAAGGCTTCTAACAAGGGTTAAATATAACATTGGGGATTGTGATATAGTGATAGAAGTTATTTAAATGCAGAAATCCCAAGTCTCCCGTTAGTTCCGTTAGTCTCCCGCATATTGATAGCGGCTCCCTGATGACCATAACTGTATATACACTACTATAATTTGTCCCATTTGTGTCTCCTTTATCTCTTTCAACACAAGAAGCACAAGTGATTCAGTGGATCCTGAAGACTCCCTGCACTGATGCTGTACCCTCACCTTCAGTCTCAGCTCCTTGGATTTTGCAAGACTTTCCTTGCTCCCTATTTTTAATAAACATTAAACCTCCCAGTGTTGGTCTTTGTGAAAAAGTGTAGATACACCTAAGTATGATTAGCACAAAATTGAGCATATTTTCTCCTCTGTGCCGGACAGTACAAGAACAACATGGAGGAAAGTACAGACAACATGCTTGACGTTTATTAGACATTTATAAATCCCATTGTGCTAAATCAGTGCAAAAGTATATATATATATATATATATATATATATATATATATATATATATATATATATATATATATATATATATATATATATATATATATATATATGTCATTGACAAATTAACCTTCAAAAAGGTGTTTTTAAATAGTTTTTTAGACTTCATTTGTGCGGACAGTTGCACAACCTGACCATTTTTGAGGATTTAAGATAACAAAACATAAAATGTTTTATTTATAGCCTATTTTAAATGTACTAAAAATGAAATTAAACTAAATAGGTTTTATAGATTAAAGTGATGTATGCCATGAATTTGTTATTAATTAGAAAATAATTAATTATTTTAAAAGGAAATAATGCACTTGGACACTTATGAAATAATGTGTGTGTGTGTGTGTATAATAATGTTTTGTTTTAAAATTAATTAATTAATTAAATATATTATGTATTAATTTATATAGTAATAAGTGCATGGGGTGCTTGAGCATTGTAAACATTATGATTAAAGAAATTTTACTTGTTTGCAATAGATTTTTTTTAAGACAATCACCTGTTTCCTGCAAGTCTCCTGTCCTTGTGAAACCATAGTGAACATTATGTGATACCCTTAAATAACATAGAAGTTTAAGAACACAAAAATACTTAAAAACAACTGCAATATGGTCTTTAACCAAGGTAACGTTAGCCAGAAATATGTTAACAAAGGCAGATAAGGCTGGTTGAACACACTAAAAATGAAATATTATCAGATTTTTATCTTTTAAAAACAACATTGCTGTACCTACATACACATACTATATTCACGTATCAGTGTATTATATACATATTGTAAATCAATGCATTTATTGACTGCAAACTACCAAAAAGCACAGTTCTGCTCTCTAACTCCATCGATTTGAATTGGCGTCGAAGCACTTCCTGGAACTATCTGAGGTCTACGCGAATCACGTGACAACTAAGCATTTCGAACTTCCGTTGTCGCAACTCTCTCTCTATATGGCTCTGGGTTTAGGTCTGGGGTAGAGTTAGGATCCGATAACGTCATCTAACCGACGTTTAAGGGTACCCTAAAAAGGCGGATATTGACGTATGGTCAAAAGACGTCCCAAGACGTCAGTTATATGACGTCTTGGGATGAGACTGCGCTGTACGTTTAGGGGCGGGGTCAGGGGTTGGTCATTCGTACAAATTCATACGTATAAAATATGTACGATTTAGCAAAAATCTTATGAATTCGTACGAATTAGCCAGCTCGTAAAATACATACTATTGTCATCACGGCCGCATTAACAATAGGGCTAGGCGGGGCTAAAGCCCCGGGGCCCGAGCAAGGAGGGGGCCCGTGATTGGCTGTGCAGCAGATTGACTACTACTAGCCATCTGATTGCCAAAGCCTTACCACGTTCCGCCTTTTTTAGTTATTGTGTGTGTGACAAGCCAGGCGGCTCTCACGAGTCACGCACATCATGTTCTCACTCACGCAGTGAAAAATACATTGCGGGGCAAAGACTAACGTTACACTGAGGCCACATCCACACGAAGCCAGAGCTTTCCCTATCCGATGGTTTTTTTTCCTCGTTCTAAAAAAAATTCTGTAAACACGGCGGCGTCTCGAAAAATATCTGCGTACACACGAAACCACTGAAACCGACTCAAAACGATATACATCCCAGACCACCAGTATGTGGCAGTGTAATTTTGCCATTAGAGATAGGCCTACACTAAAAAATGCGAGAAGACTTAGAGCATGCGCATAAACCTTGCGCGCTGTAGGCTACTAGCTATACATAGACAGTAAAATAAATACTATACAATAATATTATGCACAGTAGCTTCTTCTTTTCTTTTCTTTTTTACCAAGAACTTTATTGAACAACCATAAATGGCCTGGTACAAAATAGGGAGTCACGATATTCGATTAGTTAGCAGACTCAGAAAGCTTGCCACAAATACCCGGCAAAAGTAATGAATATGTCAAATATAGCAAGGAGACATTTTAATTGTTTATTAATAAACTAATGTTTTCTGTGTCAGTCTTGACGGAAAAGATGAAGTTGACGATGCTGACTCGCCCTCGCAGTATTGTGAACGTGCCTGGAGTAATGCACTTCATACGGATTAGGCTACATACGAGAGAGTAATCTGTTTCTTTTCGTGTTGAATTGTTGTTCGATGTTGTTTAAAATTAGACATTTCAAGCTTTCTATATATTTCTAAATTTCGGTTCATTTATGAGACGAGCTCCCGTTCACGAGCAATGCAAGTTATATCGCGCCGCCGCGTCCATGTCCTGATTATATTGTCTGTTATATTTGCTTCTTATTTATTAAATCCAGGCAACTGGTTGATGAAACATTGATTAAAATTAAGATACAATTTATACAAAACGAAATTCACTTTAAAGAAAGGCTTAAACAAAACTTAATGTGGTCAAAATTAGCTGGTCTCCCGATATATTGGACACCTTATTATTACTCATGCGGTTCACTTTTCATAATCAACATAGATTAAATAAAAAAAATAACATATTATTTAAACATAAATATTAAACTAAATACATTTTCTTTAATGGCTACAACACAGGCCTACAGTAACCTACAGAGAAATGTAATGTCGGAGTGGAATTTGAGCGAGCGCCGTTTTACGGTGAGCATGTGGGGCTGGGGTGCTTTTTCTGAATAATAATCAAATATTTCCCATCGATAGTCGAATATTGTTTTTGCTTGAAATGCCCATCCCGACAAAATACGAAATGTCTTAATCAGACAACAGACCATAGCATACGAAAGAAAATATAAATACATTAATTAAACAAAAGTACATTCAAGTAAATAATAAAGGAATACAAGAGGCTCAGTAGTTTCTGCAGCATTATATTATATTATTATTATACTACAAGCAGTTCGGCAGTTGTTGTTGCTGTTACGTGACTAAGCAGTGTCTGACTAGTCGACACGTGGGGTGATGACATCATCGTTTCACAAAATATACTACGGATTGGCTGTACACCACACGAAAACGCGTGTTTCTCTCTCTCTCTGTAG
The DNA here is from genome assembly GCA_031834385.1 of Semotilus atromaculatus. NCBI lineage: Eukaryota > Metazoa > Chordata > Actinopteri > Cypriniformes > Leuciscidae > Semotilus > Semotilus atromaculatus. The sequence goes on from JAULUF010000004.1 coordinate 11,660,242, forward strand.
CTGGTGACCTAAAGTGGTGGGAGGGGGGCCCTGCAGTAACTTATAGCCCCGGGGCCCAGTGAGCTCTTAATGCGGCCCTGATTGTCATGTCGGGTTGATCCCTCACAGCCTTTCTTTCAAACCTGTCATGCGGCGCTGCTCTGAATAAGGTCTATAAAAACAAACCTAACTTGTCCTTTCCTAACTTGTCCTTTCATGTCACGTGACTTAAAGGGATAGTTCAACCTAAATGAATATGAGTAAATATAGAAAAAAAAAAAAAAGTATTATCCTTTTATACAAAGCGAGACAAGCTAGATACTAAGATGTGCATGATAGTTTTTCTACTCAACTTTTAAATCAAATTTTAATATTTAGAATTTGTAAGGATTATTATTATTATTAAAAGTACTAGTATTTAATTAGAATATCATTACACCTTTAACATTGACAACATCAACAATTAACAGAAATAACTGAGGGCTTAAAGGGATAGTTCACCCAAAAATCTAAATTAGCCCACGATTTAGTCACCCTGAAGCCATGCTACGTGTATAACAATTGAAAACAATCGGAGTGAAATTAAAAAATGTTATAAGCTTGATAATGAGAGTGAATGGCTATTTGACTTTGGAAGTACATTAAAGCGCATACATTCATGATTAAAGTGCTTGAAACGGATCTGGGGGGTAAATAAAAGTGAAGCGATGCGTTTGTGGAAGAAAAATATCCATATAAAACTTTATCAACTAAAATAACTAGCTTCCGGCACACGGCCGGAAGTAATTCTTATTTAGGCTTATTTACTTAAGCCAGTAAATATTTCACAGCAAACAGACATGCATGTGTCCACATTTTCAGAACGATACAAAAGGCTTTTTATTTGCTGAAAAACAATAAACTATCAATCAGATGACAAATGGAATATAGCTTGAGTACAACATATTGTACAGCAACGTTTTGATCATTGATAATTTAGAGGCCTTAGAAATTTGTGTAACAAATACGATACAGTAGACTTTACAGGGTTAAATAGGAGGTTAATTTGGACAAACTCAGTCACACACCTCTTCTACAGTATAGAGAGAGTCCCTTGTGAGGTATAAATCCATTTGAGTGCCTCTTGACTTTTAACATTGATTGACCAGTCATTTAACACAGGTCAGTAACCTCACACCATACGCACTTAACCTTATCACCTCAAGTGACCTCAACAAACCTCAAGTCACTGACCTAGCTTTGTTGTGTCTCGCACTTTTAGAGAAAACAAACAAATGCATATTGGCCTTTGCAGACACACACACACACACACACACACACACGCTCTCCACAATACATTCTCACCCTCCTTGCATATCCTCACTCCCCAAAGCCTGTAAGATTTATTGCCTTTTAAATGAGCTGCCATTGAATTAAACAACAATGCTGAGAAAATGCTATTTGGCATCCTTCACCTGGCCTGCGTTCTGCTTAAAATAGCTTGTGATAATTGTAACGACCCAGTCGTCCTCTGCCCGCCCATTGCAAAGGCACAGAGGGTCTCACGTGCATGCGCTTGGTGTGTGAGTGTGTTCGCCGGTTGTTCCTGACACCTCCTTGGCAGGGATTCCGGCTGAAGAGGACGAGATGGATGCTGTTTACTAAGAACGCAGTCGTCTTTCAGCACACTTCTTATAAGAGCAGATGCTTAATGTTGTGTGTTTTTTAAACAGCATCCAAAATGTCAATGAGTGAGACAGACACACAAAATCTGAGCTGAAGTCAACATGAAAGAACAACTGCAACCCATTTCATTTCTGTAATGTGACCTATTTCCACATGAAACGGACAAAAATTTTCCTGTTCTAATTTTTTTCTTTCGGAAATTTATTGAATAGTGAAAACTGGACATTCCATACACCTGTCAGAAGTTAGTTTCTTGGTGTTCTAGTTTTGTTTGTTCCCGTTTTCCTGTTCCAAGGCATTGTTAGTTTCCTAATCTACTGATTATGCCGGGGTTTGTTTCTATATTAACCATTAGTTTCAACTGTATTTGGTTACCTTTGTTTTCTCCCTGTATTCATAGCCCTGTGTTTCCTTTGCTCATTATCAGTTCTTGGTTACACTTATGTGGTTTGTGTTGAAAAGTTTTGCTCCCGAAATCTGCATTTATTTTGGATTCCCCTTCGTCTTTGTGCAATCGATTCAGCCACCGTTAAAGAAGAATTGACCCAAGAAAGGATTTAAAAGAATAAGGAAATATGGATTTATCCGTTGTCCGATTGTTCTGCTTAGAGCAGAAAAATCAAGCCCTCGAATTGCCGCCTATGTGGAGTGGGTGCTGTTGAGTTGTTGATTGTCATTCACCATCTGCAGAGGGAGACGTCACCAGACCCACTCCAGAAAATAGTGGAACAAATCTAAACACGAAAAGTCTATAAATAAATTTGACTTCTCCCCTATTAAAACACTGCCACCACCAATTGGTTGAAACATAAGCAACTTTGATGTCAGGTGAAAAGAAAATTTGATTCAGAGATTGGGCAAACACTTTACAAACATTATTTTTCATTGTAATGTGTGTTTACATTTACATTTATACATTTATCAGACGCTTTTATCCAAAGCGACTTGGATAAAAATGAGAACAATAGAAGCAGTTAAACTAAGAGTAGGACAACAATATGCAAGTGCTATGACCCTTCTCAGTTTAATTAACACAGTAGACTAACTTATTTTATTTTATAAATAGAAAAGACGAGAAAGTGTTAGTATTACTGGTTCAAGTGCTGCCGAAAGAGATGTGTCTTCAGCCATTTCTTGAAAATGGCTACGGACTCAGCAGCTCTGGTTGAGTTAGGCAACCAGAAGTTTCTGGATGGCACATACAGCATCTCATGAAAGTGAGTACACCCCTCACATTTCAGCAAACATTTTAGTATATCTGCTCAAGGGAGAATACTATAGAAATTAAACTTGGATAGATTTTAGAGTAGTCAATGCCCTGCTTGTATAGCAGTATATATTTACTGTCCTCTGAAAATAACTCAACATACAGCCATTATTGTCAAAATAGCTGGCAACAAAAGTGAGTACACCCTAAGTGATAACAGCTGTACGTCGTTTAACCATGCAAAGCCACATGTCCTATTCATCATTTTCATGTTTTTGTCTGCTTGACAGGACCATACAAATTTGTGTATCTTGTATTAGAGAAGTTAAAATTTGTGCTTTGAGTACAATTCTCTCATACTGACCACTGGATGTTCAAGATGGCACCTTATGTCAGCAGCCATATCACCTTGCAGCCCAAGACAGGTTGCCCACTGAAGCTAAGCAGGGTTGACCCTGGTCAGTACCTGGATGGGAGACTCCTGGAAAACCAGGTTGCTGCTGGAAGAGGTGTTAGTGAGGCCAGCAGGGGGCACTCTCCCTGTGGTCTGTGTGGATCCTAACGCCCCAGTATAGTGATGGGACACTATACTATCTGGATGATACATTGAACCGAGGTCCTGACTCTCTGTGGTCACTAAAAATCCCAGGATGTCCTTCGGAAAAAGAGTAGGGGTTTAAGAGTGAAAACAGTCTCAAAACCTTCCACAAATGCACAATTATTGCAGATGGACGCGAGAGATCCACACACGCAAATCAATCCACAGATGCACGGGAGAGATCCACACACACACACACACACACACACACACAAAGCAATCCACAGATGCACGCTAAAGATCCACACACGCAAATCAATCCACAAATGCACGCGACAGATCCACACACACACATAGCAATCCACAGATGCACGCGAAAGATCCACACACGCAAATCAATCCACAGATGCACGCAAGAGATCCACACACACACAGCGATCCACGAATGCACGCGAGAGATCCACACACACACATAGCAATCCACAGATGCACGCAAGAGATCCACACACGCAAATCATTCCACAAATGCACGCGACAGATCCACACACACACATAGCAATCCACAGATGCACACACAGCGATCCAGTGATCCGGTTGTCTCGAAAGTCAGAAAACGAAATGAATCCAGCACTTTGAAAGATTCAGCTCAAAGGCCGGTTATAGCGCCCCCTGGAGGAAGACACCATATCACATCCTTGCAGGTAATGTGGACAGATAGGCTTGTGTGCATTTGTGAATCAAGGCCGCGGAACAACAGTCTCAAAAGTCACGTGATTTGCTGTGCATGAAATTACAGGTACAGATAAAGCATTTGTGGATTGTGAGCAAAGCAATGTGACTAAGGACAATAATTCATGATTGCTGTGTGTGTGGATCGCTGTGTGTGTGTGGATCTCTTGCGTGCATCTGTGGATTGCTATGTGTGTGTGTGGATCTCTTGCATGCATTCGTGGATCGCTGTGTGTGTGTGGATCTCTTGCGTGCATCTGTGGATTGTTATGTGTGTGTGTGTGTGTGGATCTGTCGCGTGCATTTGTGGATTGATTTGCGTGTGTGGATCTTTCGCGTGCATCTGTGGATTGCTTTGTGTGTGTGTGGATCTCTCCCATGCCTCTGTGGATTGATTTGCGTGTGTGGATCTCTCGCGTGCATCTGTGAATTTGTGCGCGCGAATGTGGATCTCTTGCATGCATTTGTGGATTGGTGTGCGCGCATGTGGATCTCTCGCGTGCATTTGTGGAAGGTTTTGAGACTGTTTTCACTCCATAGTTTAACCCCGACATCCTGGCCAAATTTGCCCAATGGCCTCTGTCCATCATAGCTTTCTAATCCTCCCCATATACTGATTGGCTTCATCACTGTCTCCTCTCCACCAATGAGCTGTGTGTGTGTGTGGTGGGCGTTCTGGTGCAATATGGCTGCCGTCGCATCATCCAGGTGGATGCTACACAGTGGTGGTGGTTGAGGAGATTCCCCGTTCTATATGTAAAGCGCTTTGAGTACCTAGAAAAGCACTATATAAATGTAATTTATAGTTCTCATGGCAAAGAACTCTAAGGATTTGAGAATTAGAATTGTTGCTCTCCACAACGTTGACCTAGGCTTTAAGAAGATTGGTAAAACCCTGAAACTGAGTTACAGTACAGGCCAGGGTCATAAAGAGGTTTTCCAAGACGGGTTCCACTTGGAACAGGTCTCGCGAGGGTCAATCAAAGAAGTTGAGTCCTTGTGCTGTGCGTCAGGTGCAGAAGCTGGCTTCAAAAAGCAGACGCATGAGTGCTGCCAGCATTGCTTTAGAGGTTGCAGAAGCGGGAGGTCAGCTTGTCAGTGCTCAGACCATACCACACACACTGCAACAAGTTGGTTTGCATGGCCGTAGTGCCAGAAGGAAGCCTCTTCTGAAGCTGGCTCACAAGAAAGCCCGCAAACAGTTTGCTGACAGCAACCTGTCCAAAAGCATGAATTACTGGAACCATGTCGTGTGGTCTGACGAGACTAAGATAAACTTGTTTGGCTCAGATGGTGTCCAGCATGTGTGGCGACGCCCTGGTAAGGAGTACCAAGAAAACTGTGTCTTGCCTACAGTAAAGCATGGTGGTGTTAGCATTAATGATTCTGGGGCTGCATTAGTGCTGCTGGTACTGGAGAGCTGAGCTTCATTGAGGGAAACATGGATTCCAACATGTACTGTGACATTCTGAAGCAGAACATGATGCCCTCCCTTCAGAAACTGGGCCGAACGGCATGATAACGACCCCAAACACTCTGCCAAGATGACAACTGCCTTGCTGAGGAAGCTGAAGGTGATGGAGTGGCCAAGTATGTCTCCAGACCTGAACCTTATTGAGCACTTGTGGGGCATCCTCAAGCAGAAGGTGGAGAAGCGCCATGTGTCTAACATCCATCCATCAGATGTCATTATGGAGGAGTGGAAGAGGATCCCAGCAACAACCTGTGCAGCTCTGGTGAATTAAATGCCTAGGAGGATTAAGGCAGTGCTAGATAACAATGGTGCTCACACCAACAATGGTGCCCACAAATGTGTGGGGTGTACTCACTTTTGTGAGATACTGTAAGTCTGAAGTAATGAGTTTAGGTATAAGGGAGCAGAGCCAGTGGTTGTTCTGTAGGCAAACGTCAGTGACTTGAATTTGATGCAAGCGGCAACTGGCAACCATGCAATTTTGTGAGGAGAGGAGTGACGTGTGCTCTCTTCAGCTCGATAAAGACCACTCTAGCTGCAGCATTTTGGATCAGTGTGTTGATGAAAAGTGTACATTAAGACCAGAATGATATTATATTGGTTGTAATGTTGACATTTAAGTCGCAGTGAAATAGAACATTTCCTCTGTATTTAGATGTACATATGCGTGTGTCATTATTGAAAAGAAAAAATGTTTTTGAAAAGGACTATATGTTCTATGCATAGGTTGTTGTTTGGATTTTGAGATGTAAAAATGAAATGTATGCACCAATTAATTGTTCACAATAAGATCTATAAAATGCATTTAGAAAATAGGGTGAATTTTTATTCCATGTCGACTTTAAAACTCTGAAACATTGCTGGTGCTTTTAGCATCTTACCACTGAGGTTGCACATATCTTTAACTAGAGAAATACGGTGAACGTATTGATCTGATATCTAGGCTCCAACATAGAGCTCCAAAATCAATACCATATATCATTTTCACTTTGATAATGGATAAAATAGGTCTTCATATACTGTGACCAATGCAGAGACCAGAAGAATCTGTACAAAGATACTTAATACTTTTTCCATTCCGTTTTAATGACAAATGCAATGTGTTCATGTTTGCTTACTGTAATGCATCAATTCAGCAAAAAATGATATCATTGAATGCTGTTTGACACCAGTGGGGATTATAACATTATAGTATGTATAGCACCATAAGACAGTGAGGCATATCCCAAATACCCAGCCCTTTATGTCAGAATCAAATTCCAGCCTATTTTCTCAGTGAATTTCAGCTGCAGCAGCGCTAAATTTCTCCACTGTATAATTAATCCACGTCAGGTAAAATAGCTGATGTATAAAGTGCCTTTGATGATGCAATGGTTCAATGCCCTCCAACCCATACCATCCAGTGCATTGTTTGGCTCTGAAAGTGAAATATGTCAGCCCCAAGGAAGTCAATTCTTTACTGCTTTCATGTCTCTAATGTACACTAAAGAAGCACAATGTTGGTTCTCTGAAGTTGGGCGCCTTTGATTGGCTTTCAGTAAGATATTTTAAATGCACTGTGGTAAAAAGAACAGACAAATATAACCACAATATAATCCTCATGTCAGTCTTTGAGAAATACTAAGTTGTTCTTGACCAAGATATAAGAGTTTATCTATTAATCTGTCACGTTTCAATGTGTTTAGTTGTGTTTTGTGATCTTGTTTCCCCCTGTCTTTTGTGATTTTGGTTTAGTCCTGTTAGTTTTTCCCGCTCCTCGTTTGTGTTCAGTTTCTTCACCTGTGTTCAGTTAATTAACCCATTTAAGCCCTGTGTTTTCCCTCAGTGTTTGTTGGTCGTCGTCAATGTATGGTTGTGTTTACGCTGAAGTCCTGGAGTTTATTTTGTTCTTGTATGTTTGTAGAAGTTTATTTTGTAAATAAATCAACTATATCGCAGATCCAGAGTCCTCGTCTTCAGCTACCTGCACTCAACCTGACATAATCAGGGCATTTTCTCGTTTAATGGTTGAACATTGGGATTTACAGGAGGCATATTCGTATTTTCATGCACACACGGAAATCTGTCTTACTTTAAAGAAATTATTCATCCTTCCAGCAATTTTCAAACTGTCTCACTGATGCTGTCGTGTGGAGCCATGCTGCTTCTTTGAGGATTGAAGTATTGACCGTCCAGATGAATCATTTACGGGAAAAGAGATTCAGATTCAGTCAATTCCACCAACAGCTGTACGTTTTGACAAGTGTGCCAGAAGCAAGGATAAAAATATAAACATGAGATGAAAGTGTTTCCCAGACTCCAATTTTTCAGGAGTTGAATATTTCTTTATACTGGTACTGACTGCACGATTCAACAACAAAATCTATAAAAATGGCATTTGCTCACTCAATCTCCTTAAACCTACACAGCCACACGCTCTCAGATTATGCTTCTAATGACTTATACCTCTCAATACAATATTCGGGCCGTCAAAATTAATGCGTTAACACATGCAATTAATTTTTTCAGTTTGACATGTTAAAAATATTGAACGCAATTTCCGTTAAAACCATTCTTTTGGCTGCGCTAATATATCATCACACTATCATTCCTTCAAGTGCTATTAAACCATTTAAGCGTGAAAAAGAACTCAAATCTGTACTGGCGCGCTGTTTGTGAATCAAACACCCGAAACGCGCACACAGAATGCCGCCAGCTGCGCATTGAGTTCTCTTTTGCACTTGAATGGACAAAACGCATACAAAATTATCCTCATAAATGGAGTTATAAATGAGTTAAAAAGTGTTAAAATTAATTAAAATAGTTATGTAGAAAATATGATGTGTGTCAGTCAGGCTTGTGCACAATTCAGAATTGAATTGAGAATGACTCCTTAATTCCAATTAAATTCTTGAATTTGAATTGATGTCAAAAACAGGATCTAGAATTACAAATCGAATTTGAATTAAAGGAAGCAGAATTGCAATTCAATAAAAATTCAAAGAAATTTAAATACATATTTTAAATGAAGTGTTTAACAATGAAGCTTTACGGTATATGTCAGATATGATTATGCACTTTGTGTTATTTGATTACTTTGAAATTAAAATTGGAACAAAACTAATTAAACAACATTGAGGGGGTAATTTATTTCAAGAATTTTATCATTATCTATATTTTAGAACAAAATGTATGCAGGGTTGAGGAGTGACTAATCACGTGTAATGCAGTTATGTTATCAAATTACAAAATTAATGTAATTGTATTTATTTGTATTACTGAGGTAAAATGTGTAATTCAATTAGTTACTTATCAAATTAAAAGGAAATTGCTTTGCATTGATAAAGTAATCCAAATGAAATAACTCAAACCACATTTATAATGGGTAACTAATAACAGTTAGCAATTACATTTCCAAAGTAACCTTACTTAATCTTAATGTGAGATTCATCACATTCCTTCTGTTGTGTGACTGTGTGGAATTTCTTTGAATTGCCATGAATTTAATTCCACTTCCTGTCATTCCAATTCAACTTCCTGTGGGGTGGAGTCAATTCAATTCAAATTCAAATTCATGAATTGAATGCAGGCCAATTCTGAAATTCAGAATTTTGCACAAGCCTGGTGTCAGTCCCTGTTTACACCAGGTATTAGGATCGGATCACAAGTGGACGACGCTAAATACAGGTGTAAACGGGGTCTAAAACGTTTTGAACTTGTCAAAAATGCTTTAGAACAAATTGCTTTCGTAGTGTAGACACTCATGTGGTCGAATGAGTTCGAACAGCCACAGAAGATCGTCTACTCTCCGCATACTGACCTAAAGAAGTAAACATTATGGGAAGTGCACTAGCCAACTTGTTGTTTTGAAGACGAAAAACGTAAAGCACAATGTTCTCTCATCATTCCTAATTTTATAAGCCTGGGACACACCAAGCCAACGTCAAAGAACTAGCGGCGACGAAAGCTGACTGTTGTCATCTCTTGTCGGCTGCGTCTCACTAAAAACCTGCGCTTGAACACACCAAAGGGACTAAAGGCAACTGTCAACTAGCATGTGCGTTCTGCGCCTGCGTGCAAGTAAATATCTGTCTATATCAGCAGGTATCAATAGTTTATTTTTATCATTTAAAAAGGGAAACCGCATCTAGGACTGCAGACATACAAACCAAAAACCAGAGGTGGACAAAGAACACAACTTCCTTACTTGAGTGACAGTACAGATGCTACTGGTCATACATTACTCCGTTACAAGTAAAGGTGTAAAGACTGATTTTTACTTAAGTAAAAGTACAGAAAGTACTCATTTTTAAAAGTACTTAAGTGTCAAAAGTAAATGTCAATGCGTTGTTTTATTATTGTTGCATTGTTGTATGTAATACTTACAGTACATGATGCCTCTGAAGCAACCTAGTAAATACACGTATCTGTGGAATTAAGAGCTTCTAGAATGTTATAAAACCTATAAAAATTAAACAACTGAATTGACAAAAAAGACCATAATCATCTTAATTTTTTTTTAACACCCCTACCACCCCAACAAAAGAAGTATTGCCAGTATATCCTGGGTGCGGACAAGAAAACGCGTCATCTTGTTCCCACGTGGCAAGATTTGGAAGTATTAGAAGCTACCAACAAAGCAGTGAAACCTCTCCAGGACTTCACTGATGCACTGTCAGGGGAATCATATGTCAGTGTGTCATGCATCAAACCAGTGCTGCATTTGTTTAAAACAAGTCTCCTCCTGCCAGAGGAGGAAGATTTGGAGCTAACAAAAACAATCAAAGCTAACATCATGGGTTACCTCGAAAGTAAATACTGTGATTTGGAGAAAGAGGAACTTTTGGACATGGCCACACTTTTAGACCCGAGGTTCCGTGCAACCTACATTGATGCTAGCAAACTGGAAGTTGTCAAAAAAAGAGCGGTGTCTGAGATCTCTGCTCTCTGCAACTCTACCACAGAGGAAGCTGGTCCATCAGCTGTTCAAGAGAACACCCCACCAAAAAAGAAAATGACTCTGGGTGCCTTCTTTAAAAACAGTGCACCATCCACCACGCCACACCCACAATCTGAGAAAACAAAAATTGAGACTGAGCTTGCAACATATTTCCTTATTCCAGACATAGAGCCAGACACAGATCCTCTTGAATGGTGGAAGCTGCATCAGCCCAACTTTCCAAGGCTAAGCTTACTGGCTAAAAAATATCTTTCTATTCCAGCCACTAGTGCCCCCTCAGAGAGGGTATTTAGTGTGGGTGGGGGAATAGTTACCTGCAACCGGGCCTGCCTTAAGCCAGAGGTTGTGGACAGGCTCATCTTTCTTGCAAAAAATGTTTAGAATGAGCATGCAAAATGTTTCAGAGATCTAACAAGCACTTGTTTTGTTGTTATAGATAAAAGTTTACATTTGTTCACTCTTTGAGCAGGCTATATGTCTGCCACAGGCATGTTTCATTTTTTATATTCACACTGTATACTGAGAAGAGTTAATTTTTTTAATTGTAATGTTATATGTTACAAAATTTGTAATTATCTGATTTCTTGAACAGAAAATTTAAGCTACTGTGAAGTTGTTGCACTTTTGCTTAAACCTGGGTTAAAGCTTGAAATTGTTGAATGACAGAGCCTCATTTACTTTTTGTTTTGGGATTCTACACATGTTAACTCTTGAGGACAATCATAGCAATAAAGTTGCACTTTTGACTCTATATCTGATGTCTGCAGTCATTTTTTAAGTGCATTGAAAAAAAAAACCGAAAATCGAATCGAAACTCGAATTTTTCTTTAAAAATCGAAGATTTTTTTTTTGCCTAAAATCGCCCAGCCCTAAAAGGGATGGACATGGTCAGCAACAATACTCAGGTAGGCTGTGGCGTTGCAACGATGCTCAATTGGTACCAAGGGGCCCAAAGAGTGCCAAGAAAATATTCCCCACACCATGACACCACCACCACCAGCCTGAACCGTTGATACAAGGCAGGATGGATCCATGCTTTCATGTTGTAGACGCCAAATTCTGACCCTACCATCCGAATGTCGCAGCAGAAATCGAGACTCATCAGACCAGGCAACATTTTTCCAATCTTCTATTGTCCAATTTCGATGAGCTTGTGCAAATTGTAGCCTCAGTTTCCTGTTCTTAGCTGAAAGGAGTGGCACCCGGTGTGGTCTTCTGCTGCTGTAGCCCATCTGCCTCAAAGTTCGACGTACTGTGCGTTCAGAGATGCTCTTCTGCCCACCTTGGTTGTAACGGGTGGTTATTTGAGTCACTGTTGCCCTTCTATCAGCTCGAACCAGTCTGGCCATTCTCCTCTGACCTCTGGCATCAACAAGACATTTCCGCCCACAGAACTGCCGCTCACTGGATGTTTTTTCTTTTTCGGACCATTCTCTGTAAACCCTAGAGATGGTTGTGCGTGAAAATCCCAGTAGATTAGCAGTTTCTGAAATACTCAGACCAGCCCTTCTGGCACCAACAATCATGCCACGTTCAAAGTCACTCAAATCACCTTTCTTCCCCATACTGATGCTCGGTTTGAACTGCAGGAGATTGTCTTGACCTTGTCTACATGCCTAAATGCACTGAGTTGCCGCCATGTGATTGGCTGCTTAGAAATTAAGTGTTAACGAGCAGTTGGACAGGTGTACCTAATAAAGTGGCCGGTGAGTGTAAAGTGTTACCATGCTGTCTTTGAGCTAAAATTAGCTGAGCCACCATTTTAAAAGTGAGTCTTTTTCATGGCAAACACTTTGACTGAAAATTGTAAATTCCCTGTAAATTGTGTTGTTGTGCACCTGGCACTTAAAACTTCTTTGCATCTTGTATACATTGAAAAAAAAAATGGGCCAATTGTTTTATGCCTGTGAGTTGTTGTTGTTGTGTGCCTGGCACTTAAACTTTGTTAAATAACTTTTCAAACTTAGTTTGAAAAAAAAAATGCATCCAATTGTTTACAACTATTTTGATGGCTGTTAAATAAATTTAGCAAAAGTGATATTTTCCTCTCTTCTTATTTCAAGATGTATTTTTTAAATTTACCACAATATAACTTCATTATTAAAACATAAAAAATACAACATATTCAGCCCATTCTCACCCCAAGGCGTCATTTTTTGACCATGCTTCAATAACTGACGCTAAAGGGTGCCTTTAGCGTCAGTTAGATGACGCTCATCCTCGAGCGTCATCTAAGTGACGCTTTTGACTATGCGTCTAAATTAGACGCACACGGAACCCTTTAGCGTCAATATGAGACGCGCCTACCTACCCATACCTAAACCTACCCATAACAGAAGCGTCATCCAACTGACGCTAAAGGCACCCTTTAGCGTCAATTATTGAAGCATGGTCAAAGTCTCAATAAAATGACGCCTTGGGGTGAGAACGCGTTGACATATTATGGATATTGTATGTATAATATACAGGACATCTCCATTTAAAATGCAAAGTTTTACTGTTGTTTTAACAGTTTAAATTAGTTTTTTGTTTGATATTTCCCTGTTAATTTGATCATTTATTGATGCACAATAAGCAATTATTACATGTAAAAAATACAGGAAATTGTCTATTTATATACAACACAGTTATGTGAAATTAACAAAAAAAAAATTTAGACTTAACAGTTTTTTAATGTGATTCAGCCGTCATTTCATTCACTGTAAATCAATTTACATATTTCGTCCGTAAAGTTATCTACGGTGCTGCTGTATTTTTTTACAGGAATTCTCTGGTAACCACAGCTGCCAGCGTTTTCCTGTAAAAACAACAGTTTTTTTTTTTACAGTGTACACATCTATGTGTATCCATTCATGCACATTTTAATCAAGTGGTCTATAAAAATCCAACCTGGTTTAAAACCCAGCTACACAACCATAGCTGTATAACTGCCCAACAGCAATTCTGCTTTAACAAACAGCAAAACAGAAATACTATTACTACTAAGACCTATTTGCCATGGATGCGCGCACTGCGCCGAGGATCTGTCTTCGTCCATTTTGCCACCAGTTGATTAGAGTTCACGACACATGACGCTACAAGAGTGATTACTTATAGGCTGTCTGTCACCTGCAAAAAAACAATCACGTTTTAGAGATGTCCCCCTGGCTGATGTTACTACTTTCTCCTAAAGGACCTTGACAGAAATGTAGAGTGTAAAAAGTACGATATTTGTCTTTCAGATGTAGAGAAGTTAAAGTAAAAAGTTTCCAGAAAAAATAATAAGTACAGACACTCAAAAGGTGTACTTAAAGCTACAATATGTAAAAAAGAAATCACCGCTAGGGGTCGCTAACCCCTTACAATAACAAAGGCGTAGGTTTATGACGCAGTGACAAGCTGAATGATGGGACTTGCTGTCAAGCTGATGGATCTAATAATGTTTATGGATGAGTGAATTGATTCATTACAGTGGTATGAATCAGGTTGCGAGTGCTAATAAGAGACAGATATCACACGCAAGTCCCGCGGATATAAAGGAATAAGGATATTTCATTCTACCGAACTACACGCAAGTGCTGAATTTCTACTCAAGGTCAGTTTATTTGACGAATTAATCTTGTGACGGAACGCAGCGCTGTTTCACTTGGTCTAACGTTAACTGTTACTATTATACTAAACTGCATTTGAGTGTGTTGAAAGTTATAATGTTATTCTATGTGTTAGTTTGTTTGCTATATGAAACAAGCAGTAAGGTAGATCAACATTAGAATAACATACTGATCATATTCTAACATTTCATCATGTTGAGCTATATAACATTGATTTGTTTTATGCACATTTGCTCACCTGTCTAATAAAGTATGTGCAAGAGCGGTGTTGCTGTCAAGTCGTGACTCGTGAAGCTCTGTCGAGTCCGTTAGTCGCGAACGTGGAGCTCTCTGCATCTCGAAAATGCCACTCCGATATTGATTCTCATTTTAGTTCTCTTCTTTGTCCCAAAGTCTGCTTGTCATAGTCTATAATATTGGAACGAAATAAGAACAACACTAAACGTTACGCACTACGCAGTTGTCCACGTCCGTCGCCATGGTTACGTCATGGCTATGGCAGTTTGAGCGGAAACCGAGGTTAGCGCGGATATTGCGTCATTGACAGGCGAAATTTTTTTCCGGGACGGCCACTTATTTAAAATTTTAATTTCTCTGAAAAAAAAAATCTTTGGACAGTTTTGGGATATTTTAAGTACACAACTGCAGGAAATATATCACACTGTGCAAGTGATTTTTGGATATTTTATTACAAAATTCTTACATATTGTACCTTTAAGTACAGTACTCAAATAAATGTACTTCGTTACTGTGCACCTCTGCCAAAAACAGTTCGACGGCCAACCGTTGACTTGGTGTGTCCCGGCCCCTTAACACACACTCTCCGCGTTTGGCGCGGTCTTGTGACCTTCAGAGCAGAAACGAAACTTGCTCTCCATGTGTTTTTCCATCGTCTCCTTTCAAGTTCAAATGTTAATTGCGTAAACTTACTTTTGTTCATAGATCAAAAGATCTAAAAAAAACGGCCATATATTTGCACAGATTTCCCATTGAAAACTGATTTGAAATGCAGCTGTTTGATACAACTACAGAGCCTGTGCAATGATTTGAGTATAGATCCCTGTTTATTCTCAGAAGGAATCTGTCGGATGTCTCCTGGCTTACATGTACATGTTTGTGGAAAAAAGCCTCAGTCAAGTTCAGCTGTCAAACATTCTCCCTTCAGCATGACTGTGGTCAGATGAGGGAAAGAAAATGCTTTCAGAAAAAGCTTTCAATATTTCAACCTGTTCAAATAAACTAAAATAAAATGATGTTTTGAAGCAGTCAAAAGAAAAAGAAAATTGCATTACAGTTAGATAGCATAAAAATTCCCACAGTTTGCATGTTAAACACTATAAAAATGCAAAGTGTATTTATTGTCATCTAATAGGGTATTGATTTTACAGTATGTTACAGTATCTCCAGCGTTTTAAAGCTGTTTTACTTTACTCAAAGTAATTGTCTGATATTTCGCATTTTAATATGCTAAAATATAATTAAACTTTTTATATATATATATATATTATATATAATGTGTGTGTGTGTATGTGGCATTGTACATGTTAAAACGTTAAAAAAAATGCCTAAACTAAATCTGTTCATCATATAAAGCGACCATGTCTCTACA
The DNA here is from genome assembly GCA_031834385.1 of Semotilus atromaculatus. NCBI lineage: Eukaryota > Metazoa > Chordata > Actinopteri > Cypriniformes > Leuciscidae > Semotilus > Semotilus atromaculatus. The sequence goes on from JAULUF010000004.1 coordinate 11,675,972, forward strand.
GAAGACTGCTAGATTCATAAGGATTCATTTTACTATCTCTTCATGATAGACTTGAATAGACATTCAATGGAAGGAGAGAAATGTCTCAAATATCTTCATTTGTGTTTTGAAGATGAATGAAGTCTATGGGTTTGGAACGACATGAGGGTGAATAAATGATGACAGAACTTTCATTTTTGGGTGATTTATCCCTTAAAGTGTTAAACAGGACAGGAATTAATATGCTGTACACACTACACTTGAAGAAATAACTCAAGGAACAAGCTGACTGCATCATCCACAGGTTTTACCATAGTCTTGTTGATTTAATGGGGTTTGCTGTTGGCTGAAGAAAGAGCTAAAGATTATTCGTTTTTCCTGAAGTGCTACCAGTCTAGTCTTGCAGGAAGCCCGTTGTCTTTCTCGTTATAGGAAAATGAACAATAATTTATCACATGTAGAAAAAAACATGCAATCAGATAATAACCGTTTCTACTGACTATAGGTAACTTAACTGCATCAATTTATTCTACGTCAACATATTAAGTTTTTGACTGTACTAAAGCATAAAAATACCAAAATATGTTTGGAGATATTTAGGAAACATGCTCATTTATCTGGTAAACAATGCTACAGACAGTAATTTTACTTTGAAATCTGCATTCCGTGTCGGAATGTCTGTTTTTGTTTTGGTCTGTCCAAAATTTAGAATTTGGACTGCAGTACCTATTTCAACCAGTAGCTGTCAATCTCACATACTGCACCTTTAACACCTAACCCTAACCTAAAGCCTGTTTTATGCTTCTGTGTCGAATCGACGGCGTACCCCCGCAGACCCCTCTGCGTCGCCGCGAACCCCTCTCCGACCCCTCCGCCGTTGCTCGACGTGCACCTCCAAAAAATTGTAACTACGCAACGACGCAGACCGCAAGGGCTGTGATTGGTCAGATTCAACGAGATGCAACGCAACCTGACGCAGAACCATAAAACGGCCACGATGCCATAGGAGTGACGGCGTAGCTACGCCATGGAGTTGATTCAGAAGCATAATGAGGCCTTAACAGTCTACTGATACTAAACAAATAAAACTACAAAGTTAGCCTACTTATATTTAATAGAATGTCTAAAGTGGACCATCAAAATAAAGTGTGGCCAAATGCTGTTCTTTTAAACTTTTATCAAAGAATCCTGAAAAAAACTAAATTGTATTACGGTTTCCTCCAAAAATATTAAGCAGCACAACTTTTTTCAACATTGGTAATTATAAAAAATGTTTCTTGACCAGCAAATCAGCATATTACAATGATTTCTTTGAAGGATCATGTGACTGAAGTAGTGATGATTTTGTAGTCTTTCAGAAAGCCGCCTGGATCTTTTTCTGATTAGGAAAATGAACAATAATTGATCACATAATCTAGAAAGAACAATGCAATGAGAAAGTAACTGATGATCGGAAATGTTTTAAACTGCAGTAGAGAGGTTGTTACAAAAGCTTTCAGTCTGTAAATACCTAAGACCAGCTGATTTTTATATAGAATGTTGACCTTCAATTCCACAGTGAATACATCTTGTAAAACAATATGTTCTGCTGATTTGATAGCATGGTGTCCTTTACCGCACGGGATGATATATTTTGAGAGTTTTAATGTTCTCTTTGTGCTGCTGTCTGAGCGCAAACCTTTTTGTAAAGATTATATTTAGCCTTTATATAGGAAAGTTCTCCTTTTTGTTAAGCCCATAATCTCTGGGGTGAACCAGGGTTTATCACTGTTGTATTTAACATTTTTGGTAAGATGATTTTTTTAACTGAAGTGATGTAGCCGTGTCTATGTATTTAAGTCGGCCGTTTGCATCCTTGAATGTGCTTCACCGAGAATGCAAACTGTCCTTGAGCCCCTCAAAGACACAGTCCTCCTCTTCACTCAACTTTTAAGAGGCTTGACAAATTTAGCTTTCGCCTGAATCAGGGGATTAGGTGGACTGTTACATGATCCGAGTTTCTGAGTGGGGTTTATGTTGTGGCTCGAAGTGTCCTTTATGCTATAGCGGTATATTTCCTACAGTTTTGTCAGAAATTTAATTAACACACTCTCTGAAAAAAAAAAAAGCTACAAAATCTGTCACTGGGACGGCGCCCTTTCAAAAGGTTCTAATTTAAGTATTAATGCACTTTTGGTAACAATATATACCTTTGAGGTAATAATATGCACTCTTTAGGTACAAAGATGTACCATTTGAAAGGGTATCGGCCCAGTGATAGCTTTTGTACCTTTTTTCTGAAAGTGCAGTTTATATTTAGGCAATGACTTGAGATTGTGTCATCAAAATCTCTTTGAAATATGGCTGGGGAGTCAACGTCGATTATTTGTTCAGTTCGCATGTTCAGTTTTCTACAAAAATTACAATTTTCTTTCTCTTGTCTGAGTCAGCACTTCATGTACTTGCTAGGTAAGAAGTATAGGGACACTTGTTACAAATACAACTCATCTTGATACACTCTTTGGTGAGTCACACAATTGTGTCAACGGCCCAAACAATCTCAGAAGCTTTACTTCCTAATTATAATAGAAATGAACAGCTGAAAGATATTCCTAAAATGACTTACAAGGCTGCTGACCTTTATTTCAGCACTAAATTCTTCCTCTGTGAGAATCGTGTGCATTATAAAGGGTGTTATCTTCAGCTGTTTGTTTCTGAGACCTGATGTTATAGAGTTAAGTTTAAGCCAATTACATATCTTAATAAGTTTTAATGTCACTCATTTAACAAAACACCTTTGTGAAAAAAGTTAGCTTAATTTGTATGTGCACTTACTTCTGTATACCTGCAGATAATGTAATATTAATGAAAAAAAAAAATATATATATATATATATATATACATTATCTTGCAGATAATATTAATAAGTTATGACATTTTATATAAAGATGCTCCTTAAGTCCTACTTAAATTGTTAAATTGGTCAAAACAGCATTTTATATAAATTTAAACTACAATACATTTTCTCTTAATTGCAACTTGCAACAGTGTACAGAAACATTACATTAAGTTCACACCTATATTCTTTTACAGTACATTATTTTTATTATTTTAAAATAAAAGTGTACTAAGGGGTTTCATAAGAGTTTTATAATTTCTGCCAGCTGAGTTTTATTGAAGACATAATATACATTTTAGAAAATAATTTTTAAATTACTAATCAAAGCCATATGTCTAACCAAGTTGTGTTCCAAATATAAAGTTCCTATAAGATTTTGTTTAAGCGCTGTACCAAAAATAGCCACCGGTTATACTGTAACCCACATTCCATGTAATAATTTTTTTAAAATATAAATTAATACATTTCTGACCAAATATCACTTCTATCACAAAATATGGAACCTTGAGACTCAGACCTTTCCAACGAAATTTTGATTATAAAGTAGTTAAAACTACTTAACTCCACAGCTCCTCCTCCACAGCTCCTCCCCCACAGCTCCTCCTCCACAGCTCCTCCCCCACGGCTCCTCCCCCACGGCTCCTCCCCCACGGCTCCTCCTCCACAGCTCCTCCCCCACAGCTCCTCACTCCACAGCTCCTCCCCCACAGCTCCTCCCTCCACGGCTCCTCACTCCACAGCTCCTCCCTCCACGGCTCCCCCCCCCACGGCTCCTCCCTCACGGCTCCTCCCCCACGGCTCCTCCCCCACGGCTCCTCCCCCACAGATCCTCCCTCCACACCTCCTCCCCCACAGCTCCTCCCTCCACAGCTCCTCCTCCACAGCTCCTCCTCCACGGCTCCTCCTCCACGGCTCCTCCTCCACGGCTCCTCCCCCACGGCTCCTCCCCCACGGCTCCTCCTCCACAGCTCCTCCCCCACAGATCCTCCCTCCACACCTCCTCCCCCACGGCTCCTCCTCCACAGCTCCTCCCCCACAGATCCTCCCTCCACACCTCCTCCCCCACAGCTCCTCCCTCCACACCTCCTCCCCCACAGCTCCTCCCTCCACAGCTCCTCCCTCCACAGTTCCTCCCCCACGGCTCCTCCTCCACAGCTCCTCACCCACAGATCCTCCCTCCACACCTCCTCCCCCACAGCTCCTCCCTCCACAGCTCCTCCTCCACAGCTCCTCCCCCACAGCTCCTCCTCCACAGCTCCTCCTCCACGGCTCCTCCTCCACAGCTCCTCCCCCACGGCTCCTCCTCCACAGCTCCTCCCCCACAGATCCTACCTCCACACCTCCTCCCCCACGGCTCCTCCTCCACAGCTCCTCCCCCACAGATCCTCCCTCCACACCTCCTCCCCCACAGCTCCTCCCTCCACAGCTCCTCCCCCACGGCTCCTCCTCCACAGCTCCTCCCCCCACACCTCCTCCCTCCACAGCTCCTCCCTCCACAGCTCCTCCTCCACAGCTCCTCCCTCCACAGCTCCTCCTCCACAGCTCCTCCCCCACGGCTCCTCCTCCACAGCTCCTCCCCCACTGCTCCTCCTCCCCCACGGCTCCTCCTCTACAGCTCCTCCCCCACAGATCCTCCCCCACAGCTCCTCCCTCCACAGCTCCTCCCCCACAGCTCCTCCTCCACAGCTCCTCCCCCACAGCTACTCCCTCCACAGATCCTCCCCCACAGATCCTCCCTCCACAGCTCCTCACTCCACAGCTCCTCCCCCACAGCTCCTCCCCCACAGCTCCTCCTCCACAGCTCCTCCCCCACGGCTCCTCCTCCACAGCTCCTCCCCCAAAGCTCCGCCTTCCACAGCTCCTCCCTCCACAGCTCCTCCTCCATAGCTCCTCCTCCACAGCTCCTCCCCCACAGCTCCTCCCTCCACAGCTCCTCCCTCCCAGCTCCTCCCCATCAGCTCCTCCTCCACAGCTCCTCCCCCATCAACAATATGCAAGCTGGTCTATGGCCATTGACTATGGCCTCCCCATACTTTGACTACAAACTTGGTCCTCAAATCATTACGTATTTTGCAATACATGTAATGTAACATTATAACGTTGCACTCTTTCTGTAAGTTATAAACAGCTATAAGATAATATAACGGTAACTATCGTTACAGTATGTAAGTAATTATTCTAGCGATATGTAATGCTAGATAAGGTTTGCTAGTACATTATTTCAGCAACATGACAAGCCAGTGAATTAGCAGGTTGCAATTGTTGCTTTGCAAAGTGCGTGACATTTTACCTGTATGTTATGCGGCTAGAGTTTTGACTCTGAGTCGATGGGCTCCGACGAGGAATTCACACCCAGAGCGACGACTTCTACGAGTCAACGGGCGGGGAGAAGAGGAAGCTGTGTGCTATTATATCTAGCCTACATAATCCTGCTTTGTTTTATGAGCAGGTGCGACTCAAGAAATTGGCAGTTTAGGTTGTTTCTCCGCCATTAGCACAGCTGTGGCACACCTGCAATCTTGAGTTTGAACGACGGTACGCACTGTGCAAGAGAGGGGTGTGATCAGTGCATACACAAGCGTGATTGACACTGCTAAGACATTCTTCCTGGCTCTGATTGGTTGTTTCTGACCGGGAGCGGTGTATTCCTGCAAATGGCAATAGGATTATGTGTCTCATATTCTACTGTCATGACATAATGACAGTTTTAACAAATATGTAAAAAATAAATTTTTACAAAAGTTACCTTCTGTAAGGGGTTAAATACTATCCATATTATTTATAATATAATAATAATAATATATCTATTATTTTTTACAGACATATTTGGGATCACTGGGAACCCCAACCACCAAAACAGTAAAGTCAATCTCAAGAGAACGGGTTTAAATATCTGTGGTATTGGCAATAATTCTAAGAAATAAACCCTGTATGGCTTTTAACAACCCATATCAGCAGTTATAAACCCAGCCACAAACAAAGACTATCTAAATTGTTGTTGACAGAAAAATGAACCTTGCCACATCCAGTACTTCAGGACAGACGAACTTTGATTCCTCAAGCGGTTACAGATTGGGGCAGCAACATATTCAAAAATAGCCTCTCAGCAGGAAAAGAGAGAGAGAGATTTTGAAGATATTGTCCTCAAAGGCGAGCATTAGCTTTGAGTGAGATGGAGAGAGAGAGGTGCTGTCTCTGGTAAAATATGAAAGGCCTGCGCTTGCTGACAGCCCATGGCTTTTCTCCATAGCGCTAACACCAAGTGACTGGAATGATCCATCGCTGCTTTGTGGAGACTTGTGATATAAATGCTGAGGGCGAGATGTTGAAGATCCAAGTCCCCATCCCCCCACCCCCCCACGCTCCCACATCTCTCTTCTTTTGCCAGGCGTAGGCGCCGCGTCGCACGGGGGAATTTGTTATGTGTTCTCTCGTCTCGCCGTTTCCGGGCGGGCGGCAACTCGGCCTCCCGTTCGTCCTTGTGCCTTTTTCAGTTTGACAAGTGAGTGGCCTTGGGGACTTTGGACTCCATTTTCAAATTGACCATTTGTAATCAGTTTTCAAAGGAGTGAAGGGGTTGAGGGAGGAGGTGAAAAACATGAGGCAGAAAAATGGAAATGAAGTCCTGCTTGTTTTGGCAAAGGGGACTTATATGAGAGGCAGGCAGCGCTAATCACTTAAAGGTGCAATAGTTGATTCTCTACAGAAACTCTACAGTTTTTGTTATACTGGTTGAAAGTCTCCTCACATCCTGAGAGAAATCACTATGTTAAACAGTCTCAATGTATTTTTATAAAGATATATCGTAATATGATGACCTACCTGCCTGTCAACATTTGTTTTACGTTGGGAGAGCGGGGTTGGTTGGCACACTTTTCACTCTCTGTCATATTTTTTAGTCATGCTATATGTTAAAATAGTCTAACCAGTAACAACGGAAAGGTTAAGATCTCAGCTACTCAACAGATACATTTAATGTTCACAAATGATTCCTAAAAATGTTTTATGTAAGGGTTAATGCCCGACGAGGTGTCCATTGCCAGGTATTAATGGACGACGGCGAGGCATGAACCGTCCGATGCGCAGCGGAAGTCCATTAATACCTAGACAATGGGCACCTCAAAGGGCATTAACCCGCTTATACCATGGTCCTTTGCCAAATAACACATTTTTAAAACTTTAGTTTTTATTTTAATTAGTTTTACAATCGAAATTAAAGTTTTTATAAACAATAACTTGGGTTCCCTGGTTACGCCTGACGGTTTATTTAGCAATCGGAGATATTTATAGTCCGCTCAGCTCGTAGAACCCTTCAGTTTAGCTAACTTACGAGCCAGAAGTTATTTTTTTCATTTAAGTTAGGCTTTTCTAGTCATGGGCGTTACACTTTCGTTTTCAAACTAGATGTTTGATATAATAAATTGTAAACGGATCCTTGTTGCTATGGTTACTCACAGCTGATGTAGCCAGCGCATTTATTTATTAATTTTGAACGGTAAACAGTCAGTTTCATCAGAACTCCTTTACTAGGTGTCCTCTATCACTTTTTAATGGACACCCTGAAGCCAATCAGAATCGAGTATTCACCCAGACCATGGTATAAATATATATACACTCACGGTCACCTAAAGGATTATTAGGAACACCATACTAATACTGTGTTTTACACCCTTTCGCCTTCAGAACTGCCTTAATTCTACGTGGCATTGATTCAACAAGGTGCTGAAAGCATTCTTTAGAAATGTTGGCCCATATTGATAGGATAGCATCTTGCAGTTGATGGAGATTTGTGGGATGCACATCCAGGGCACGAAGCTCCTGTTCCACCACATCCCAAAGATGCTCTATTGGGTTGAGATCTGGTGACTGTGGGGGCCATTTTAGTACAGTGAACTCATTGTCATGTTCAAGAAACCAATTTGAAATGATTCGAGCTTTGTGACATGGTGCATTATCCTGCTGGAAGTAGCCATCAAAGGATGGGTACATGGTGGCCATAAAGGGATGGACATGGTCAGAAACAATGCTCAGGTAGGCCGTGGCATTTAAATGCCCAATCGGCACTAAGGGGCCTAAAGTGTGCCAAGAAAACATCCCCAACACCATTACACCACCACCACCAGCCTGCACAGTGGTAACAAGGCATGATGGATCCATGTTCTCATTCTGTTTACACCAAATTCTGACTCTACCATCTGAATGTCTCAACAGAAATCTCATTTCTCATCAGAGACTCATCAGACCAGGCAACATTTTTCCAGTCTTCAACTGTCCAATTTTGGTGAGCTCTTGCAAATTGTAGCCTCTTTTTCCTATTTGTAGTGGAGATGAGTGGTACCCGGTGGGGTCTTCTGCTGTTGTAGCCCATCCGCCTCAAGGTTGTGCGTGTTGTGGCTTCACAAATGCTTTGCTGCATACCTCGGTTGTAACAAGTGGTTATTTCAGTCAAAGTAGCTCTTCTATCAGCTTGAATCAGTCGGCCCATTCTCCTCTGACCTCTAGCATCAACAAGGCATTTTCACCCACAGGACTGCCGCATACTGGATGTTTTTCCCTTTTCACACCATTCTTTGTAAACCCTAGAAATGGTTGTGCGTGAAAATCCCAGTAACTGAGCAGATTGTGAAATACTCAGACTGGCCCGTCTGGCACCAACAACCATACCACGCTCAAAATTGCTTAAATCACCTTTCTTTCCCATTCTGACATTCAGTTTGGAGTTCAGGAGATTGTCTTGACCAGGACCACACCCCAAAATGCATTGAAGCAACTGCCATGTGATTGGTTGATTAGATAATTGCATTAATGAGAAATTGAACAGGTGTTCCTAATAATCCATTAGGTGAGTGTATATATATATATATAAAATATTGTATCATATATAGAGCTAGTACTGTATTATACATGTCAACCAACCCCCAAATCAGTGTCAACAAACCCCACCCACATTAGGACACACCTCTTTACTGAAATTATGTTAGCCACATAGCATCACTCATCAGAGACTTTTAAATTTCATATAAAAATATAGTTCATAGTTCTAAAATGTATTTAGTGGGGCAAACTTTTTTTTGTTTTAACACAGTAAAAAAGTAAAGTTATCCTCACCTCAACCGTTAGTGACAGATCGATGATTTTAGTTAATGGGTATGTTCAGGTCAAGAGGGCAGTCATTTTAATGTCAGATTTTTGTGGCAGCGCCCTCTAGTGTACTGGAATTGAACTGTGTGCCAACCAACACTTGACCCAACCAGCCCCACTCTCCCTACCCTTGCGCACCCGGTACACTTCACACAGACATTACGTAATCAGCGCGTACAGACACACGTCGGTCACGGAGCACCGCAAACAAACAGCAGACACCATTTACAGTTCCTCCAAAACAACAAGCTTAAGCGTTCACGCCATAACTATCATAATTAAGAGATAAAAACCTGTGACGTTCTAACCGGAGCTGTTCACGTCCTCAAAGACTCGGAATTATGCGTTTCAATGTAAACCGTATCAATGCCGCAATGAATCAGCAGCAGTCAGGTACAGGCTCTCTAAGTTGTTTATGTTCATTATTATTGTAATGTTATGTGCTTTGAGACATGAGATAGTTTAACGCCGTCTCTTGTGACGCTTTGCTGAGAGCAGCTGTGTGTGTGTCATGTGTTTTGCAGGAGGCTTTGGCTATGGACGGCGATTTGCAGGGAGTGTGGGTTGTTATGCTTTCAATGCTAGCAAGCTAACGTCAGCATTTCCCAGATCGCCTACTGCACCTTTAAAGGGATAGTTCACACAAAATGTTTTTATTCTGTGATCAAGATTCTGTGATCAAGAGGTTAAAGTTAGTTTGCAGAGTAGGGTTTTGGGTTAGTATTTGTTGTAGCGTTGTGTAGGCAAATAGCTCTGTGACACATCAGTAATGAAATCTTTAGAATCGGCTGCAGAGTGGAGTTTGCGCTGAACAGGTTTAGGGGAAAAAATCAAGTCCACTACGTATTGGATTTAATCCAGTACGTCATTGTGCTACAGGCTGACCCTTATGATGACTTTCTTTTTTCTGCAAAATATAAAATAAGGTATTCTGAGAAATGTCAATGGCAACCAAAACTGGTTACCAACATTCTTTAAAATAACTGCAGAGGAACGAAAGTCATACAGGTTTGGAAAAAAAATGGAACAGTTTATTGAACCTTTAGAAAAAAAAAAAGTTTGCATGTGTGTTTTTTGCTAAGGATCATATTTGACACATTATGTTTTTTATGGCTCATATAATAGAGGTTCTGGGCGGTAACCCGGATGCGCGGCCATTATGGAGGCACTCGGATGTATACAACAGGATGGATTGCACTGTTTATGTACTACTGAACACATTGTTACACTAATAAACCACAAAAAAAAAAAAAAACACGTGGAAGCTGCGAAATCATATAGAGAAGGACTTAGTAAGCAGGAAAGAGCGCAACATTTTGACAAACTAAAGTTAAAATATGGTAAAGATAGATCTGAACGAGCTAGCTTCTCTAGCCTTAATTCTTCCTTCTATTTCTTATCCCGACATAGGATACGTTCAGATTGTCAGTCCAAAAAAGCACATGAAATACGTTTCAAGCTACATCCATATGTGGTTTGAAATCATATTCAAATCACATATCAGGACATCAGCTTCAGTCTGAACGCTCTGATCGGATTTCGCATGGTATGTGACTTTCTCACGCCACGTAAAATGTAAACGTCAGACGTTGTTATAGGGAACATGCTATAAGTCGCTGCCGAAACAATGCTGTGTTGTAAAGTGCCGGACTGGCAGAAAATTATTATTTTTGAAACCAGCGCAAACAAGAGCGTGGGAAAAAAAGCTGTGCATAACAGCCTCCTGCAGGAGCCTCCTCCTTCAACGCAACGTCAATGCCATATTGCCAAAGAGCTGCATGGACACACAAATCGGATCTGAACAGTTGCATACACAGTGTGGACATCATTTTAGATCAGATTCCAATCGGATACAAAGATAATCGGATTTGGACTGACAGTGTGAATGTAGCCATAGTTAACTACTTTACGTCAACATTTTAGCCATATAATGCTTCATTTACACATGTGGCTGATGTTGTACCTCTCTCAACCACAAACGCCTTCTTTCAGTTTTTGCACTCTTCTCTTTAACTTTTGACAGTCTATAGAACTTGAAATGTTTTTTCCCGGTGCGACCGATTAGTACAGACAGACCAAAACTTGACTATTTTTCAGCAGCAATAATCAGCCAAATTTGCGAGTCCGTTCAGTTCAGTGGCATTGTTTACGTTCAGTGCCTCCAAAATGGCCGACTTCCGGATTGATGCCGTGTAGTGAAAACCCTCTATATCTTCCCCTTTAAGAGTTGGAGGTGTGTGTGTGTGCGTGAATTAAAAGGCAAGAGAGAGAGAGAGAAGAGAAATTATTGCCCAACTCGGTCTATTTTATCTGTTAATTTCTGAAACATTTCTTGCAGAACTGTTCTTTGATGCAAATGTTAGCGAGTACATCTGTGGACACAAGGTCAGCCGGTCGAGAGCGTTCAGTGGCCGCCTTCGGTCACGCTGGCTGCTCCTGGCTCCTTGACATGGCTGACATTTTCACTAGATAGCTGCCTTTATGTGCTATGAGAAAGAGAGAGAGAGAGAGAAAGAGAGAGAGAGAGAGAGGGTAACTCATTTTCTGGATGTCTGCTTCACACCTGAAGCCACACTTGTTTCCATCAGCACGTTGTGCTGCTTATGCAAAATGGCACGGTGGTAATAAGGAGACAATCAATGCTGTCCGCTGCTTGCTTTTCGACAGGCCGTGTCTGCGGGGCGGAACGACCCTGTGTACCCTCCAAGCTGTGTCCTTTTTTTCTAAATGACTGACAATTTAACACAGGTGGGATGTGATAACAGATATTCATGGAGTCTAAACCAGATGCTGGACTCTTTTCCCTACCAGCACAATTTGATAAAATGCAAACGGGGGGAAACAGCATTATTTTATCATTATCTTTACAAGAAATCAGACCCTCCTCCAGGTTGAAATTACAGGTCCAAGAAAAGTGTTTTTTTTTTAGAAACTACACAGACAGATGCTTTATTTTATATAAAATAATAATGTTATAAACTACTGTTCATAATTTTGGGTTTTTTGAAAGAAGTCTCTTCTGATCACCAAGGCTGCATTTATTTCATCAAAAATACAGTAAAAACAGTAATATTGTGAAATGTTATTACAATTTAATGTAACTGTTTTCTATTAGAATATATTTTAAAATGTAATTTATTACTGTGATGAAAAAGCTGTATTTTCAGCATTACTCCAGTCATATGATCCTTCAGAAATCATTCTAATATGCTGATTTAGTCTTATTATGATCAATCATGAAAAAGGATGCTTATTAATATTTTTGTAACATTATAAATGTTTTTACTGTCACTGTTGAGCATAATGCATTCTAGATGAACAGAAGTAATCATTTGTTTGTTTAAAAAAACTGACCCCTGTAACATGTAGGCCTAGGCTCTGTGTTGTTGAGTTTTTCTGTTATGTTTTGCCTGAGTTTCCTTTGCTTAGTTTCCATGGTACTAAATCAGTTAACAACTGTTTCTGTTCATGTTAATTACCCTATTTGTGTATTGAAACTCAGTTTTCCAGGTTTCTTTGTCCGGTATTGTTTGTCAATGTGTTGTGATTCTGATGCTCCTGCGTGTATCTATCTTTTGATTCTTGATCTATCTTTTGATATCTACATGTGACAACCCTAAACTTTAAACGGTAGCCTACACTGTAATTAAAAAATAAATGTCTTTTCAGAAAAAAATAGTAGCTGGGTGTAAACATAGGCTATTTACAGAACATACTACAGATTTTACAGTTAAAACTTACAATTACATTTTAAACCGGTAAACCCAAGTCATTTTCTGCTGAATGAGCAAGGCCGTGTTGCTATAGTTTAACTCAATTTCTAAGACACTAAGCCCCATTCTCTGAAACAAATTCTCAATGGCCTAAACACATTTGTTAAACAAATCACTCTTTCTGCAAATGCTGAGGCAGAATGAATCTCTCAGTGACCTTGATTTTGAGTGTATTGAAGCGTGCCTTGTTTAACCTTTTTGGCTTTTGCAGTTGGACTTCTGTATTTTTAGAGTATGCAAGTGCTTTTCACTGTAAATTATACCATGATTTGTTCTTTTTACATAATTTCACTGAAATGTGAGGTTAGATCTATTACAGTTTTAATCTGTATTGTATATATGTGAACTTACTGTCACATATTTACAGATAAAATAATAAAATAAAAATTACAGAGTGTTAAAAGTGCACTACACATTAAACCAAATGAAATCTATCAAATAATTCGAACAATCACAGTACTTGGGGAATGGAGCATGAAAAGTACATATTCCTACAAATGATCTATAAAGGCATTGAAAGAAAAACAAATGATCAGGATACCAGACAGTGCATGTAAGCAGCCCATTCTGCAAGACTCATAATTCTAATCCATGCTTTCCAGAGGCCCATGAAATCGAATGGGGTTGCCCTCGATTTGCAATCACTGTCCTTAAAGCGTCCTCTTCGTATGTGTCTCCCTCCGCACACATTTTTATATGTCAAAAATGGATTGAATATTTTCACAGCATACCTGAGAGTGTGGCCCTTTCATAATATTAAAAGCAATGTCTGCTGTGGAGGGGTTCGGCCTGGGGATTCGGATGGAAGCGAGATAATTAGGATAACGCAGAGGGTCCAAAAATATCCAAATCTGGTGGTGAGCTTGCATTTGTTTCAATGAAGTAAATTGATTATGAACTCCTCTTCTGCATGCATGATCCCTTCTAATCGCTTTGATACAGGAGACACAACGTCTGCACTACAATCACGTAAAAGTGCTAAAATTATAAAAGTGCTCCACACGGCTCCGGGGGGCTTAATAAAGGCCTTCTTGATAAAGTGAAGCGATGCGTTTGTGTAAGAAAAATATCCATATTTAAAACTTTATCGACTAAAATAACTAGCTTCCGGCAGACGGCCTACGCAAGTCGACTTAAGCCAAAAGAGTAACCCTTGACGATGTATGACCTCCAAAATTTCTCTTGAAAAATTGTCGTTTTAGACTTCTAATTCGTGACCAGTGTTTTGCTCTATTCTCTGCGCTTCCGCGTTCGACCTTACGTCATGCGCCAGGTCAAGGTTTACTCTTTCGCTGTAAACCGATGTGTACGGCCGTCTGCCGGAAGCTAGTTATTTTTAGTTAAAGTTTTAAATATGGATATTTTTCTTACACAAACACATTACTTCACTTAAGAAGGCCTATATTAACCCCCCAGAGCCGTGTGGAGCACTTTTATCATGATGGATGATGAATGCAGAAACCGAAACAGCCATTCCCTGCCATTATAAAGCTTGGAAGTACTCCGATTGTACAATTTTAAGTATATTTCTGAGAGGTACATAAAGTATGTTTCTGAGAAGTACATAAAAAGTAGACTGAAGTATAGTTATTTTTTAGTTTTTTAAAAAAGTATACTTATAGCACACTTGAATAAACTTTCGTAAGGGTAGGACATGACAATACACTGAGTTGGCTGGCAATCCTAGATTATAAAGTGGTAGCCGCAAGCAATATAGGCAAAAGAGGATGTGAAGGACGAGGACAGAATGTTGATTGCACATTGTCTCGAGGGGTTTTCTCACTCCTGCTCCCCTACAGAGGTGACTCATCACAGTACAGTAGGATATCCAACCAGATAACAAAACTTTGCCATAATTAAATGTAAATTGGGTTTCCAATTCCTACTTGATAAATCATAATATATAAAAAATACTTTAGTTAAAATAGAAGAATTTATCTGTTTATTTTGTCTCCTTATTACCATTTATTTTGCTCAAAACAATAGTGAATCATGAAGAGGATTTTCAGGATCTGAATTTTTCATGTCGCATGTTGCGATAGTCTTTTCTTTCCTATTGAGATGTAATCCAAGAGAAGCGGCTTCTGGAACATGGAAAAATGTAGGACGGGACTTGATTTTGTCCATGGGAAATTGATAGGATGGTTGTGGTTTGCTATTTGTGGATCTCATGTGAGTGACAGGTTGTCCCGCATTCATTTTTTGAAAATACTAATGTACACAGATAAATCATTTATAATAAATACTGTAATATTCCATAGAGGAAAAATAAACAAGAATTGTCCATTTTGATTTTATGACGACTTTATAAGCGAGTTCTATCTCATTTAATATCATGTTTTTCAAGCTTGACAAAAGCATATCAATAAATTACCTATACACTGTAAAAAAAAAAACCCGTAAAAAAACGGTAATTTTCTGGCAGCAGGGGCGCCAGAAAATGTCTGTTAAAAAACGGAAAAATACTGTCAGGAAAACAACTGTAAAAACTGTAAAAAAATGGTAATTTCTTATCCTATAATTATGGTTTATTACTGTTATTCTACACAAAATTATCTTTCATTATCTGATATAATGCTAATTTACTGACCTATTGAAGTATTAATATCTGTTTTGTACCACTGTAATACACTGACAACTATCAGCCACAGTGGTGATGAGATCACATGATCATTCAAAGCTCATTACAAGCAGCTCTTCCACAAGAGAGTTAATATTAATATATAGAAACTGCACAGTGTCATTCGCACAAACATTAAACACCATCATGGTAACACATGACATTTAAAAATGCCATAAACATTAGTTTAACAACATTAAATGTAACATAAAACCCTAATATACATAACTGATTCGAAAAAAACTAAGAAAACTATGAAGAAATATAGTTATTTCAACAAAAACACATCAAATGTGAAGTGTCACGCAGGGAATTGTGGGAATGTCAATTTACGGTTTTTCACTGTAAATTATACAATGAGTTGTTCTTTTTCACTTTCAAAAACTGTAAATTTAAATGTATTTTACAGTAAAATTACAGTAAATGTACCATTAGATCTATCACAGTTATTTACCGTATATAGTACGGAAATACTATTATTTAACCTTAAAACTCACTTTAACACCCACATGCTTAATGATCTTCAAGGAAAACATGTTAAATGACTGCTGATTTCTGCAGTTATACCTTCTTTTCTGTATTTTCTAATTTAACAGAAAAAATCTGTAAAATATTACGAATATTTTATGTAAAATTACACATAACCCTGTAAAAATACAGACAATTTCCTTTTAAAAAATGTAAAATTGGTGTAAAACCAAAATACAAGCAATTACCTGTAAATTTAATAGTGGACCTTTAAATTACGGCAAATATCTGTAAAATAACAGGAATTCGCTGTATAATGACAAAACGGCAAATTTCTGTAAAACATACAGGCCGTTACCTGTAAATTTACGGTTTTTTTTTACAGTGTATCCTATATATGTGTCACATTATAAAACAAATGTTTTTTTTTCTACAATTTATACAAAGTTGAAAACAGAAAACAACAGCAATTTTAGTTTGAAATGTAGTAATTTATCTTGAGAAGAAAGAATTCAATTGATTAATTTTCAATACATTCTTCAATACATGGATTTCAATGTATTCAATTGTATTCAATACAGTACACAAGAAAGTTACAGAAAGGTCAGTTTGAGCAGGGAAGCGACTAAACTCAGTGGACCTTGAGGGACAGAGTGTTTAAACTTTGATTAACCTTACAAACATGCAAAAGGCACATTTTTTGTTTTAATTTTTCAGTTTTGAGATAGCAAAGTAGAAAGGTAACCAAAGCAACCAGAGGCAATTAATAAATAATGCTATTAATTTGAAATATGTGTCTCCAACAAAATGTTGTTAAATGGTTTGGGCCCATTTTACTATTGACATCTTTTACATCCAGGATCATGCATAACATACAGTTTAGTATTGGACTTACAGAGAGATGAACAGAAATTCATCATTGTTCTTTCAGACTGTTGTTAGTACATGGTCATTTTTCAAAATTATCTTGGAACAAGGGTTCCTAATCATGAACAGAGCTGACCCTGCCACATTGATCAAAGTGTCAAGGCTGTAAAAGAGGATAATTGAAACAGAAACGACACATTTTCTTTTGAATACCTTCTGGAAAATGGTCTCAGATCTTTACTTTACTAAGAGCTCAATACGTTTACGTGCACTAAATTTCGTGCCCTAAAGATTTGCTATGTTTTCATTGCGTTATCACAAATAAAACAAATGACTCCAAGTTGACTCCAAGCCAATATGCTTACAAAATCTTTTTAAACATTTTTAATAATATTTGAATAAAGGGTGATGTCAATTTTCCTAGGCCGGATATCACTTTTGGCCACTACTATATCAGAGAGAAATGGGTTCTCAACAAGAAAAAAAATGTAGGGCAGGACTTTATTTTGTCCATTGGATGGTTGTTGTTTGCTATTGGTCGATCTCATGTGACAGGTTGTCCCGCCCTTACGCCAGTAAACATGTCATCAGAGAAGAGATTATGAGGGCGCATGAATTAAAAATGTGCACATGTGCAATATTCCATAAAAAACAAGAAACGTCCATTTGGTTTTCATGGTGACTTTAAGGAATAAAGAGAAGAGACACTGTGATTCATTTGGAAGGTATATGAAGGTGTTTTACAAAAACTCACTGATCAGATAGTCCATCACATGTCAGACGCCACGCTCCGTCCTTGCCAAACTACCAAACAGCAGCAGCTGGTACACACTCCGCTGGGCATTTTCCACTTTCCCCGTCACCGCTCCATCACATCTGAAGATGAGAGGCTGTAATTCACAGGCTATCTATTCTCAAGGTTTAGCCACACAGTCTTACCCCTCCACTCGTCCATCCAACACAGCTCCCAAACCAGGGTGGTATCCATCTCCTGGCTGCAGGACAACCTCTTCCGGCATGGCATCACTCCCAGTACCCCACTTACAGCCATCAGTCACTGTCTCAGCTGATAGCTCCATGTGTCAGCCGTATGGATGACTGTCGCTTACCTGTACGGTCCTGCATGCCAATAGACTCAGAGTTATGGGGAACAGAGTAGTCAGTCCGTTCAAGTATTTCACATCATCTGTGACAGGATAGGAAACATCTAATATTCATTAAGGCTGTGAAGTGTGAGTATACTGCAAAAATCTATTTCTTATTTTTGGCTTGTTTTCCAGTTCTTAAATCAAGCAATAAACATCATTCAAAAAAAGAAACCAAGTTCATTTTTCTAACCCTGTAAATTTTTCTCATTTGAAGCACTTGAGAAAAGATAGATTTATCAGAAAATCTATTCAATCTTATTTGATAGATTTATCAGAAAACAAGACTTAATATCTTCTTAAGTAAATCACTTCAGTTTAGATATTGGTACCGGTAAAACAAGACAAAAATACTGTGTAAGAAATGTACTTTGTTCAGTGATAAGAATCAGGTTTGAGAAGTAAACAACTGCGATGCTAACTTAGCTATATTTGTCAATAGCATGAGAGCATCACGTGACATAATAGTGTTTGTCTAGTAACTATTGATCAAATGAGTAGCAGTGTAGCTCGACCAAACAGTTTAAATGTCTTAGCTAAGAAAATTGAACTGTAGCAATTGGAAAGTCTGATTCATTATTACCCAATTGTATTTATAGCTTGTAGGTTTGTTTTGATTGTGGTTTGCTTGATAACTTTTAAAAGTAATATGTTACAATATTGCATTATTCCTTAAAGTAACTAATTGCATTACTTGATTAATTTTTTTGGGAAAGCAAAGTTACTTTTGAGTCACTTTTTCTCAGCTGGGCTGAGCTTGCTTAATTAAATAATGTGATTAATATGATAATAATTTTATCATTAATGTGATTAATAACGATAATGTGAAATGTTACATTAATAGTGACTTGAAAAAATAACCTGATTATGTAACTCACGTTACTTGTAATGCAGTACCCCCCCTCCCCAAAACTGTTCTCACTTCAAAAGTGGTTGAATAAGAGTTGAATAATTAGTTTCCAATGATTATTTCAGTAAAAATAGCAATGTACTTGGTGCAATAATCTTTGCAGCTTCTTGGTTTAAAGCTTATAGAGGATTTTTTTTTAGAGATCTCATACAAACAAAGACTTTGCAGTATCAATTGAGAATATAATCCTGTCATTATTGAGGCCCAAGGGAGGCCTTTTTCAGCCACTCAGATGATGACAGTTCACAGTGAGTGCCTATTATTCAGGACTAAATGGAACTGAAAATGTACATGCCACATATGCCAGCAGAAATGGCGAATCCCTTGTAATTGTGCCATTAGTGTTCCCATTCAATTCAGTCCAAATAGGCTGTAGTCACTCAATTGAATGTCACGATGGTATGGGAGAGTTTACTTTAATTGCTGTCTCCAATACAACAAATCTTTTACATTGAAAATATATTTTTATCTTTGTGAATGCTTACTGACCCGTAGATGTTAAAAATTAATTCCATAATATCTAATCTAATTTTGATTTAAAATAGGGAGTTTGAAAATGAAAGCACAAAACAGATGCAAAAATAAACAAGTGGGCTTAACATTTCCATTTGTTCACAGTTATTATTTCAGATGAATCATGAAATACCACTAAATCAGCAAAGGCTCTATTATTTATTATAATTATACATTCAATTAAATTCACAATACATATTGTTTCAGAGCAGCTTTACAGAAAATGCATGCGTCTATATTACAATTTGATCTGTTGTCAGAGGTGACTGTGTCCGAGTTATGTATTTCAGAAATGTATATAAATCACACAGTTAGCTAACATCATGTATTCATTTAAGGCAGAAACAATGAGCTCATTGAAGTAATTAATGAACATAATAATTACAATATATAGAAAAATTGGCATTGGTGCATGTTGATTCAGAATTATATAAAAATTCTGTAAATTAATAATTCTATATTGTAGAAATTGGTCAATTCGAGGAAGGCCTCAAGTCACAATATTTGACAAATATTTCTTTGATTGGAAGCATTCAGTCACTCACGAGGTTCTTCATTCAAGTATTGTAATTACATAAAACATCAGTTATTTGTATGTTGTTACTTTTGGTGCAGTATCTATTCATTGTGGTATAATACTGTGATTTCTGGCCTATAGATGTCTTATATCAAAATGACCAAATGTAACACTTGCATCATCAGGAGTGCTGAATTCAACATCTCACTTTATTAGGTAAGGCACTTTGAAATGGATTCTCTCGCATACGCTCTTTTTTTTTTCCTTTTTCTTCTGTGGTTTATTCATTGAGACTGCCTTTATCTCACAGGGTATCTCAGTTTCTACATCTTTCTGTTTCTACCGTCTTTTACTCCCTGCTGGCTTCTCCCACCAACACCGGAGCCATATCATTTAACACATACTGCCACTGACGCTGAAATCTATAACACTTCTTGACCAGTGCATTTCCATGAATTATTTAGTTGTTCATGATTAATAAATACGGATTTTTAAAAGTAACTATAGAGAATGCTCTCACAAAAAACTATTTTATACCCAATGAAATATTTGAGAGTGACCAAAAATCGTTTTGCTAATTGCCGTGACTTTTTCCAGGCTGGAATTCACAAATATTTAATGATATTTCCAGGTTTCGTGGGAACCCTGTTCGAGGAAACAAGTGAATATAATCTACTTCATACTGGAAATAGTTAATTAGCAGCTAAATTATTCAGTTAATTTATATTAATCTAATGAGTTCCCTTGTTGCTGAATATTTCATAAGTGTGTCAAAATAGAAGTATGTTCCAATAAAAATGTGCCTCCATTAATTTGACATTGTATAATTGACCATCAGTGGAGGTGATTGAATGTTACAATTAAAATACACTAATTTACAGTCAAGAAACCTGTATAAAAATGTATTTGCCATCCTGACTGGAACATGTGGATTAAAAATAGCTTCTATTGTTGCTTAATTCACTTGAGCTCCGATTATAATAATTCAAACAATACAATCAAATACGATTTGTGATCTCATATTACTCATTTATAGGATGCAATAATGGCTGTTCCTGGGTGAATAATTTTACTCCCTTGGGAGTTTAGGGCTGCGGTTAGATTCAGCATTCCCTCATTTCCAATGGTAATTACATGTGCAATCCAGTTAATGACACTTCAGTTTGCATGTAAAATTACTACAACCTGTTATGTTAATATCTCATGAACATTCTCGTTTTACACCATTAGGAGAGCGTAATGACTGTAGAACTTAAAGCAATCCCAGCCAATATACCAGCACAAAATGCTGGTCCAAACTGAATACCATTTTTGGCCACACAGAGGCAGCATTTATCAACAAAACACTAGAACTGAAACCTTGATTTTCTTGCTCATGCTTCATCCTAAATGTTCAAGAACCCTCAGCTAAAAGAAGCTGAAGTCCAACTTCGATTTAATGATAATGACTCAGATAATGATTTCACAGCAAGCAACACTGTAGTCTAACCAGTTAGGCTCATCATTAATTAGTCTGCAAAAAATAGAATTACTGCATTTTCATTAGACATTCCCTGATGTAATTTCTTCACGTGTAATATAA
This sequence comes from Semotilus atromaculatus, assembly GCA_031834385.1. NCBI lineage: Eukaryota > Metazoa > Chordata > Actinopteri > Cypriniformes > Leuciscidae > Semotilus > Semotilus atromaculatus. The sequence goes on from JAULUF010000004.1 coordinate 11,697,365, forward strand.
TGTTGATTTAGTTTATTAGTAATGTTGTTAAATGCTCTTGGGTTTGGTCTGAGAGCGATGTTTGGATATGACAGCAGCATACTCTTTACCTGAGCGGTATACGGTGCGTTTTAGTTCAGGCGTAGAGAAATCCACATGAAACAAGCCGAAGCGCACATTGAAGCCATCATTCCACTCAAAGTTATCCAGCAGTGACCAGGCAAAATATGCCTTTACATTCACTCCATCTTGACTGATAGCTGGAAAACAAACACATCATCCATATTATAATAATATAGTATATACTATTTGGAAAACTTCCAGTAGTTTAGGTCTCAAAGCTACAATACAAGGACTTTACTGTCCTGTTAACTGGATTTTACAATTTCGGAACTACATCCACCCTTGTGAAAAAGAAATACACTTAAAGATATAGTTCACCCACAAATTAAACGTACGCCATGATTTACTCACCCTCAAGCCATCCTAGGTGTATATGACATTCTTCATTAAGACGAATACAATCAGAGATATATTAAAGGGCACCTATTATGGCATTTAAAATGTTCCTAATATTGTTCTGGGAGTCCCCAACAACAGTTTTACAAGCATGAAATGACAAAAAACACTTTTGTTGTCTTATAATATGCATTTATTTTTACCTGATTTGCTCACCGACTCCCATATGAATCGTTTAGCGAGTCATTTTTCCAAACCCCGCCTTTGCGTGACGCTAATCTGCGGTGATATGTTAGCTACCATAGCCCAAAGGAGTGACACCGAGCCGACGGGGTGTCATTGGTTGTTGCGTTAAATCTTACCCAGATACAATAGTGCTATTTTCTGATTGGCTAACAACACCAGACCAACAACACCAGAGGAGACGCGCTTGATTCCTGCCTGTTCCACAGTGAGAGCGGCGCGGCCAGAGTTTTGGGCGCTGCTGCATATTAAATATATTACAAATAGTTTTTCAGCGTGAGAAATACAATGTGTGGCAGGAGAGCGTGACAAAAGACCGAAATGAGTGACTGTCACGCTCAATGCGTGACACTTGAGAGCCCTGCACTTCACATATTTCAATACAATTGACATTGAAGACCGAAGCTGCGCTGTGCGTTCACAACACAAAATAATTATTGAGCATGCTACATAAAACATAAAAGCAACAATTTTTAATATTAATAATACTTACAGGTTGTGATTCGGAGAAGGAAGCTGATCCAAATAGACTTGGTACTGAGCCGTCCTTCAATATCAGCTTTCTCGCGAATCCATATTTGAAAGCATTTATGTTTGTGAAGCAATCATCTTCAAAATGACGCGAACACAGAACAAGGTTCGGGTTATACATCTGTGGTATAGTTGTATATATGAACTGTATCCACTGATTCTTCAAATGCTCGTCTCTGGGCAGATGAAAAAATGTCGCTTTTGCGTCGCACTTCAAAACACAGCGCCTCGTCGCCATTATGTTTTCACGTCTCCCTGGCTTCTACGAGTACGAGCGCAATGAGTGGGCGTATCTTATTCAAATAACTTGTACAAGTGACGTACGAAAGTTAGAGAAAATGCATCGTTCGTCTATCGATTCATATCAACGACTCAGAGTCGACTCTTACTTTTGAGAGACAATAACTTTGTATACGGTGAACTTTCATATTTAAAACTTTGCAGGATGTTTTCGTTCACTTAGATCTATGTTACACACTACATGAAAGGTAATTTTCAAAATGCCATGATAGGTACCCTTTAAAAAATATCCTGCCTCTTCCAAGCTTTATAATGGCAGTGAATGGGAGCCCAAAATCTGAAGCCCAAAAATGTGCATCCATCCATTATAAAAGTAATCCACACGGCTCTGGGGGGTTAATAAAGGACTTCTGAAGCGAAACGATGAGTCTAAGAAAAAAAAAAAACTATTTAAAACGTTATTAACAACGGGAGATGACCTGAAGCTATTATAGCTAATAAAGTTTTAAATATGGATATTTTTCTTACAAAAACCAATCGCTTCACTTCAGAAGGCCTTTATTAACCCCCTATGGATTAGTGAACTTAAGTGTGTTAAGAAAGTCATGAAAGTGTACCCTCTTTTAAGTACACTTAAATAACCTTTTATTTCATTAAAATTTAATTATCTGCAAGTACGTTTTTTTTAAGGAAAAACTATATATTTTTATTTAAGAAAAATACAACTGCGCATTGAAGCACACTTTTTCACAAGGGCATTACTAGTCTGTAAAAAATGAACTGTATAAAATGAACTTTGTACTCTTGAGCTATTTTATTGTACATTGCACAATGTTAATATGACAGTACCTTTGCCAACTTCCTGCAGTGTCTCCTGATAGAACTGTGAGCGGTCGGCATCTTCTATCTGAACCGGTCCCATCTGCGAAAAGCCATTTTCAGTGATATAGATGGGCAGACTGGAATATGTGTCCTAAAAAAAACAAGCAAATGTAAATCATTTTGTTAATAAGACAATATATTAATCACTGTATAATAAATATACTCCCAATTAGAGAGAATTGTGCACAAATAAATGAGGGTACCTTTATATATTTCAGCAATTTCCGCAATCCATCAGGAACAACAGCCAACCAGTGAACCCCACATATGGGCCATGACGGGTCAACAACCCCCTCTGCCCCCTGATCCCCCGCAAAACTGAGCTTGTTGTTCTTACCAGCACTACTTAGATCTTTGACTTTCCGAGAGGTGTAATAGTTTAGTGCAAAGAAATCCACTGTGCCCAAAGGAGTGGGCTCTTCCTTTGAGAAGTGTGGTAGCCGAGAGCCCTGCTTGTATCCCAGATCCAAGCTCCTATTCTCAATCCTGAGTCTCATGGACTCTGGGTAATCTCCTGTGCAAAACACAGGGCAGGCAAACCAGCCCAGAGTGAAGTCCTTGTAGCGCTCAGTGGCCGCAACATCTTTAGGACAATCTGGGTTCAACGGCTCTGCCCAGTCACTGTTCAGGGCAAGAGACACTTGCCCTCCTTGTAAAGGCCTGAAATGAGCATTATAAGTATGCCAGGCTTTGGTGTGGGCACGCAGCATGTTATGTCCCGCCAAGTAGACTGATATTCCTGGATCTTTGATCCCAGGGGCAAAGGTGCCATCCTCATGACCCAGCTTGGCACAAACATAGGGCTCGTTCAGTGTGATCCAGAGCTTCACTCTGTCCCCAAAGGTCTTAAAGCAAAACCTGGCATAACTTTCAAAGATGTCTGCAATATCTGCAGAGTTCCATCCGCCAAGATCCTGTAAGGCCTGAGGCAAGTCCATGTGGTACAATGTGATCATGGGCGTCACATCACAAGCAATCAAGTCGTCGATCACTTCGTTATAATAAGCCACACCTGATGGTTACGGGAAAAAGGTCAAAAACGCAAGTTAAGCAAGTATAATGATTTAGGTAACAAGTAGGCCAAAATTAAACTTGCACACTTTTTTTTACATTGTCCGTGTCAATCATTTAGAGTCGGCCTTAAATAGATATATTCCTCACTAATGTGACTAATGTTTATCCGAGTGCAACGGGTTCACAAGCCAGGCAAAATTAGGGCAGGACTTGATTTTGTCCATTAGAAATTGATTGAACCATTGTTGTCAATTGATATGATCTCATCAGTGACGCATCATCAGAAAAGAGATGTTGTTGAGAGGTTTTTGATTAAACATAATGTTTTTGATTAAACATTACGATGGCACTTAAATTTTAGAAAAGAGCTTTTATAATAATTTATAATTAACACTAGCCTGGCTGACGTCAGACCTAATCTCGTTGAGACGTGGGTCTGGGAACCACATGTTCATTTTCTCGTATTTGAGGCGTGGTTTACGAATGCCCAGAGCCATTTATTGGGTGCTACGAATGTCTATCAAATGCGCCTGTACGTAGCTCATAGTAGCCAATTGTTTCAATTATACCAATGACGTATGTAGAGTGACAGAAATTAGACGAGGAAACTAAAATTGAAATTGCGTTCTAAAACTACTTAGAGCAATATCTAAGGCTGCATCGAAAGGTAACTTCGTGTCTGCTGCCATGTTGGATCCATAGATATAAACAAACTGCTTCGGTGTGTCGCATAGACGTCGTCATCGTCTTGCTGCTGCCTAGCAGCGTGAATAAAATTGCGCTGTGCGCGAGGCAGCATAAGGAAACCCAGGCTAAATTAACACTGAAATATTCCATTAAAAAAATTTACTTTAAACAAATGTGTAAACAATTATTTGAAGCTGAAATAAAATCCAAGAAAACACAAAAGTTGATGTTTTGTTTACTCAAACTTGTTCATGGATTAAGAATGCTAGGACTTCAATAAAATAATTTTGACTCGTTTTTCATATTTTCCTGTTCCTACAGGTGAATATTTAGGCTATTTAGATAAATATCTCATTTTACTTTTTGTGTTTATAAGTGAGAAGTTATTATTTACAGTTTTTGTAAATCAGTTTAGCACAGAGAAAGAACAAGGGATTGACTTTTTTGATTTGACTCTTATGAACCTCACAAAGAAGGTCATTTTGCCATGAGCACCTTTTGGATTGACATGATTTGTGGTTCCATCAGGAAGGAGTCGTGACCAGGATATGGACAGACGGTAATGGGTGAGACCAAGCTGTTGGATACATTTCAGGTCCTCTTTCCAGAGCTGATAGCTGTTACAGGCTACATCTCCATTATGGTCTTCAAACACCCGTCCTTTGAGGTGACAAAATGTGTCCCATACGCTGGGGCCTCTACCATCCATATTCCAGCCTCCTGGAAGATCATTTAAGAATCGAAAAGGAAAGTTTAGACCCATTATATAATCTCATTTCATTTTCTTTTGTAATGTACAACTGTCAAATAACAAAGTTTGACTGCTACAAAATAAGAACCCACATCTGCCTTCAACAAAAATGACTGGGGTGTTATAATCTAGAGATATCATCATAACATGGTTTTTGCATGGTACTATAATGAAGAAGACCATATAATTACCACCATGGTATTTGTTTAAAAAACATGACAATAATGATGCCACGTTAAAAAACCTTGTAGTATTACTGAACAACTCTATATTCTAAATAATTGAAAATTGTTGCTATTACATGCACCCTGAAATGCTGAATCTGCAAGTGAGTTCAATCAGATAACAACGTCGACAACCACCGCGACATTTACTACAGTAAATGAACACTAATGTACCTTCTATTTGATAAGCAGCAGTCGCAGCTCCCCACGCAAAGTCTTTTGGAAATACGGTGACATCTAGTGCAGACATATTTTAAGACAATGATGAAGAGAAAACTAGACAAAGTTATCGCGCTATTAAACGGAATAAAAAAATGCATGCAATCTCTGTCTAGCTGACTGTCTGGCTGGTCTGGCTGCACGTTCACACTCACAGCTTAAAGTACGCGGTGAACGTCAGTACGCCCTGCACGTTACGTCATCGCGCACCTCCGTCACTCGAGACCGTACAAAGGAACATTTTAATAAAAAAACTTATTAAAAATATTTTTAATAAAAATATATATATAACTTTTTTTTTATTTTTACATTAGTGACGTTTTTTCATCATTTACATTTTTGGATTAATTTAAATTAGTGACATTTTTTTTCTGTTGGGTAGAATAGAAACGTTAATAATTTGTTTTTACGCTCAACGAATTGTAGGCTATGCAAGAGTTTATCGTATCTCATGTTTCGTAAGAGACTGAAAAGCTAATAATACAAATTAAATGTAAATGTAAACTGAATAGCCCAAGGACAGCGACCAGCATGAGGTGCAGTTCTCTTTACACGCGGCTTCTTGAGAAAGATTTATGCTCCCATAGGAAGCCGAAACATCTCCATGCGATTCAGAGTCACAAACGCATTGTTCTCTTCAGGTGATTCTGCTATGACGAGGACCCATCTAGGTCTAACTTTTTTTCTTTTCTTTTTTTATATCCTACTACTGCCAACCTGTCTAAACTTGTTTGTAGTGCAGCAATGCAAAGAGAACCTTTTGTGAGGGCCACACAAAAACAAATGAGCACAATGGATCAATGATCCTTTACTAGCCTATTGTGTTGCTTTTTGTTTTGTGGTTTTGTAATGGAAAGCCATAACTTTAAAGGAAATGGATGTGCTTTTTTATTAACTGCAGAAGTGGGTCACTCAGTTTTCTCTTACATGTTTAGACAACATCAAATATTATAAATAATAATAATAATAATTTATTTATATATACACTACCGGTCAAAAGTTCGGGGTCAGTAAGATTTTGTATGTTTTTAAATGAAGTCTCTTCTGCTCACCAAGGCTGCAATTATTTGATAAAAAAAAAATAAAATAAAAAAAGTAATATTGTGAAATATTATTACAATTTAAAACAGCGGTTTTCTATGTGAATATATAGTGAAGTGTAATTTATTCCTGTGATCAAAGCTGAATTTACAGCATCATTACTCCAGTCTTCAGTGTCACATTTTTTAAATTATTATAATATGAAATTATTATAATATGAAACATTTATGATTATTATCCATGTTGAAAACAGTTTTTTACATTTTTATTTCAGGATTCTTTGATGAATAGAAAGTTCAAAAGAACAGCATTTATTTAAAATATAATCTTTTCTAACATTATAAATGTCTTTACTGTATACATTTTGATCAATTTAACTCATCCTTGATGAATAAAAGTATTTTCTAATTTCTTTCCCCCAAAAATAAAAAATAAATTTTTACTGACCCCAAACTTTTGAATGCAGTGATTAATGTTACAAAAGCTTTCATTTCAGATCAATGCTGTTCTTTTGAACTTTCTATTCATCAAAGAATCCTGAAATAAAAATGTAAAAAACTGTTTTCAACATGGATAATAATCATAAATGTTTCTTGAGCATCATATTATAATAATTTCATATTATAATAATTTAAAAAATGTGACACTGAAGACTGGAGTAAATGATGCTGTAAATTCAGCTTTGATCACAGGAATAAATGACACTTATATATTCACATAGAAAACCGCTGTTTTAAATTGTAATAATATTTCACAATATTACTGTTTTTTTTTTATCAAATAATTGCAGCCTTGGTGAGCAGAAGAGACTTCATTTAAAAACATAAAAAATCTTACTGACCCCGAACTTTTGACCGGTAGTGTGTGTATATATATATATACACACACATTATTATTATTATAATATATTATTATTCATTATAATATATATAATATATATATATATATATATATATATATATATATATATATATATATATATTCAGACAAATTTTTTTACATTTAAAATTTAAATTTTGGTTAAAATTTATAATGATGTATATGGAAAAGCATTTTTTTTTTTTTTGTTATGTAACCTGGCAGGTTACAAGTTAATCCTGCCAGATACTTTAGCCCCTTGAAATGGTCTTAAATAATCCTGGTGTTACAAATTAATTTTTTCAAATAGTAACATACAGTCTCTCAATTAATGTGAGGTGAGGTCATAGATTGCATGCTGTTTAAAATTTTTAAAGTTTTAAATAGAGTACTGCATTTCACACAGATCAGCAACCTTTTAATGACATAAAAAAATTTAGACCAGTTTTATATACTAACAATTTTAACAGGTTTAAATGACTCTTGTTATTATCAAGGTAAATATTTAGTAAAAAGTACACTGATCTGCATAATGTTCTCTATACAGATCAGGGAAAACGTTTTTTAAAGTGCAATTTACAGGCCTGGAAAAGTAATGACTAAAATGTATAGTGATGAAATCTAAATTACAAAATAAAATAATCAAAAACAACGAGAGGGGTTAACACTGATACAACCAAAGAGGGCAAGAATTCTCAAGATTTAATAATAAAAAAATAAAAAAATCAGAGTGATATAATTTAACAAAGTGCGCATCAGATGACTATAGGGTCTCTTCAACTCTTCAATAACCTCCTAAAAAAATGGCGAGGACAGAGCTGTTTTACCCATGAAAGTTTTATCTGTCAAATACATAAATGGACAACATTGACAGCAGGAGAGCAAACTAAATCTCATATATAGCATTACCAATATATATAGCTATATATATATAGGCTATATATATATATATATATATATATATATATATATATATAAAATCTCATACTGTTTCAGAAACACATTTTTATTAAACAAAGACCTTTGGGGTGAATGTGATTTAACCAAGTACAACATGTTCCTCTATCAACATTTGTTGATCCTAGAACCAATTAGATCTAATTATGTAAGTTTAGGCTTACAACCTGGGTTAGGTGCTTCTATATCAGTTATTATTCACACATCAACCTCTAATTTTTAGGGATAAGTTATGAGTAGGGTTAGGTTTAGGGGTATGGTTAGGGTTAGGCCTATTTTATTTTCGTAAAGGAATGTCGTTCCAGGACCATCAAAATATGTCGATGTGGGAACATGTCTATAACTTGGCAAAATCACGGTGACCGAAATTTGATTAGTCAGTAGCCTACTTCAATCAAAAATGAAAAACTTCATGGATAAAAAAAAAAAGAGAGAGAAATTGAGGATATCATTTTAAACTTATATGCCTACTGGCTGAAGATTCAGTATAAGAAAATAATATCTTTTAAATTTAAGGCAATATTGTATCAAATTTGGGCAATAACAACAGTGGGTATAATTAAAAGGATCGGTGTTGACTGGAGTTCAGACCAAACCTCTGATGACGTCAGGGGAGGAAATGGAACATGGAGCCCGAGGCTCAGAGAACAGCAACACACTCGGCTACTGAGCAGCGCTGGACACATTCACGCTTTTACCGTCTCACCGACTGCTTGAACCACACTCTGGGACCCTGGGTTACACATTCCGCTTGTATCTCTCACAAAGCGTTTTTACAGTCGTGGGTAGCAGCATTCAAGCTTATGGGGAACAGTAGCAAAGTTAAAACCAACTTTACGCATTCATTTTCTCAAGAATGGTTTTATTGTTCGGCACGCGGACATGTCGTGTTTAAGATATTATTTCAGATAATCTTCGAATAACTACCGTCTAGAAACAGTTTCGCTTTCTTTCGGAGTTCAAATGTGCAGTGAGATGAGCACAGATAAAAAAAGTTTATGTGAACAGATTTCCCTGAGTTTGTGAGACTGTTATCTCGGGATGGTTGCAGCTATCTGTCTTTTAGCGCAGGAGCGAGATCTCCACTTTGACTGGAAACAAAGAAAATGCTTCGTGTAAAACAGTGGAAACTTGCGTACAACCAGCTGGAGAAGGTTTGTTGAGTTGTACAATGATGCTTATGGAAAACAAAGAAGGATATTCGACCGCTGCCTTTCGGACTGCTTAATGTGGAGAGCAAAAACCATGATAAATCGTCCCCATCTAATGTTGTGTCGAGTCAGTATTTCGACCATGACTTAAAGGAGTGCTGACCAGCGTCTCTGCTTGATGGCTTTTGACGAATATTCATCGCAGAGATCGTGTTTAGATATAAACAACAGCAACGAAAGGCTTTCTGGGGCTATTTATATGCTAATCTGACCCCTCTTCTTGCCGTGTGAATATCAACGAAGGCAGGAGTGATGTCGGTGGGCGCTACTTGTGTCTTTTTCCTGGCTTTAGTGCTTCTCAGAAGCTCGAGCTCTGCAGGATCGACTGAATGTAAATCATATGATGAACGCTTCAAAAGTACAGGAGGGAAAAGCTCCACGTCTGGAGCCACACTGGACAGAAAAGTGGTCTGCAGTAACATGGAGCTCCATCAGGTGCCTTCTACTGAATCATTTCCCAACAGAACAGTCTCGCTGTAAGTTAACACTCATTTTCCTCACAGAATTAACATGGTCATTTATCTAAAAAAAAAACAAAAAACACTCACATCACGAGGGTCATTCCTGCCATTTGACCTCATGACTTCTGGTCCTTCTAGGAACCTTTTGATAAGCGAAACCATTTTTAGTGAGTTTTCTAAAGTCTTACAGATCAAACTGAGCGACTTAAATAGAGTTATTAAATATACAAAATATTTCATCCACTGATCAGTGATACTAAATTAGCTTACTTTTTACATTTATCAAAAGTCTAATAATTGTAGTTAATGATGCTAATTTTTTTTTTGTGATTTAAACCTTTCGAAGGACACACTAATAGTCAATTCAACAATGCTTTTCTTTATTGAACTATGATTAAAATAAATACATAGTGAATGCAGTCATAAAAGGGTGGTCATCATATAATCACAGTAACAGGTTATAGGCTACCTTATTAGCAGGGAACACTTATAACATTAAAATGGTATATTTTACTTAATTTGGGGTAACCTAAATTGGACAAGCTTGTGCAATTTTCATTTTGCATGCCTACTTTAGATATTAGTGAATGTGTGACTTTTTGCTGTTGTTTATTTCTGTGGAGAATCACCTACTTAAGTATACTTAAAGGTGCAGTTGGTGATTCTCCACAGAATTTTATTTTGTTATGCTGGTTGAAAGTCTCTTCACATCCTGATAGCAATTGCCATGTTAAGCGGTTTTGTGGAAGGTGTAAGACCATAAAATGTTCGTTCAACCATTGCATTCGGTCCGAATGAAATGATAGCACGTGTTTCCTATCAGTCAACGTGTGTTAGCATACCACTGTGCAGCCTATTCACGCAGACATCATACGTCATCAACGAGTTCACGTACACTGTGCAGACAGAGCAAAAATGGCAGGCAAACAGTTGTTTACTTTCTTTATTCTAGTACTGTTACTTCCTGTACTGTAAAGTTTTCTCACCGGTGAATGACACATGATGTAATCCAATATCGTTGTTTCGGGTCGTCTTGTTTCTGGTCTGTGCGTGTTCATGTGTTTTGGAGGAGGCGTCGCTTTGGATGGCTTTTTGCAGGGAGGTTGGGATCGTATGCTTCCAATGCTAGCAGTCTAAAGTTAGCAGTTCCCAAATCACCTACTTCAATCTACAGCCCGAAGACCAGAATCTTTCGTCACTGGTTTGGTTCAGATCGGGGCAAAAAACCTAGGACTAGTTTGCAAAAGTAGGTTTTTTGAAAAATCCAAAATTAGCCACAAATTTCCAATGATATAGAAGACTTGAGCCTGCGACGAACGGTTTAGGAGTTATGAGCCTTTATGTACTTTTGATCGCTTTAGCGCCACCATCAGGCTGATTGGGTGAGCCTTGTTGACGTTGTAGAAGGGGTGGGTATTACCATTACAGGTTGTTCTGCCCGATCACTTTTAGGGGAGAATGCTGATCCTTGGAAATTCTAACGATTACAATAGGGTTTCAGGACTTCACGCTTGAACCATGCATGAGAATGCGTGCATATGGTGATGCGAAAGTGTATGAAATTCAAGGGGGTAATCCATTGACCGGAAGTTGAAGCCTCGCGGGAGCCGCCATCTTGTAGCAGAACTTCACTTGCGTTAGCATTCCCATTGACTCCCATTCATTTTCGCGTCACTTTGACAGCGAATAACTTTACATCTGAGGCGTTTAAAGACTCCATTTGTCCATTATTTATTTCTAAAGAAACACGACAATGTATAAAGGGCTCCATTACCTTCTATGTTACACTATGGCCCCGTAGAAACAGTTTTTGTAAAAATAGGCTAACGATTGCGTCATAACCACTCGACGCTCTGTCGCACAGTACAGAAATTACCGTACAGACAGTAGGAGAAGCTCACAGGCAATCAATGCATTAACTTAATATGGCGTACTGGCGTTACATTTTAAAATAAATACTATACAAATTACTTACTGCTGCTCACTCACGCCAAAGAACTCTTTGCTCAAGCTCGCAGTCTCTGCAAGATCAACGTTGGCAGTTTTCACGCACAGCTACTAGAATATTTACATCTGCCAGACAGGGTGCTCACATCATCAAGCTTAGTTTGAGTCGGTTTGAGTCTGCGCGTCAGGAACGGAAGTGCTAAAAAATCGCTAAAAATGGGCTTCAACTGTCTCAACTGAGTTCCAATGAGATGGCTCTGTCCACTTCTTATACTGTCTATGGTGAAATTGGATGTAGCATGGACTCCAGGTGGCTAGGGGGCAATGTGAAGCACTGCCACACAACAACACCAATATCTGAGAATATTTTGTACAACTGCTGAAAGACTCTTGTACGTTTATCAGTGCTGCTAGGGCAACTTGAAGGTCTGACGTATGAAAATAATCCGACATGTTGGTTATTTTCCTGTACTGGTGCATGCCTGTGACGTAAACGCATACGCGACGAGAGCCACCGTGAGCAGATTTGCGTTTTTACCCTTTAGACGAGAACGCGACGGTGGAGCGTTTTTAAGATTTCCACTTTGGAGGGTGGTTTCACTTTTTTGCGTTTTTAAGCCCCAAAAACACTGTCGCCGTGTAAACGAAAGGCACATCTGATAAAATATTTTTACGTTTTCACCCGTGAGCGTTCTCGTGTAAACAGGGCCTTAATTTCTGTCAACGGTGAACCAAAGTCTTATGGGTTTGGAACGACATGAGGGTGAGTAAATGATGACAGAATGTGTATTTTTTGGGTTGCTTTAAAGCTAAAAATATTTGGTAACATTATGCACTCTACCAGTCAAACATTTAGAGTTTTTTTTTTTTTTTTTTTTTACAGTGGTTTAGTTTTGCCCTGTGCTCTTTCTGTGGCTGGCGGTGCAGCCTTATTAGAGTTTAAACGAAAAGCGGCTCACGTGACTCTGTCTTTCAGAGATGGATATCAAGCATGTCTGAAAGCCTGAATGGTGCATTCGTCTTTCTTCATGTGGCTGTGCTCCGGTGAGGGGAAATAAACGCACTGTTAGTATACTGTTGAAACCTTGATTTAGTTGTGTAAAAACATTTATTTCACTACTTTATGCACTGAAATTATAAAAAAAAATTACTGAAACCAGAGTTTTCTTTTAGCTGAAAACAAAACATTTATTTGGGTAATTGGGTGGTTGAACTCTTTATGCTGCAGGGTGATGAATTAAACCAGTCATAAAGTTCTTCTGAATCGGCAATAAGACCCCTCTTAATTTCATCAAATAAAGTTTACATATTGCTACTCTTGCAATATTTTGGGTCACGGTGACATGCTTGCACAGAGCTGACATGTTTACCTGAAACTTTATCACATTGTGTGCATGAAACAGTCAGAACATGTCATCTGAGAAGTGTCATTTAAACATAAATGGTTTCAGCTCTCCAAAATGGTTTAGTCTGAAACCGGTAAAATATCAGACAAATATTTGTAATTGCCCAAATTTTGGTGCATCACTAATGTAAAGTGGACATTTGATTTAGGAACCCTAGTGATATTTTAACACTTTCTCATTACTTTGTTGAAGCTTTGTGAACTTTCACAAACGTCCCGTTGAATGAGATTGGTACTAGTTGAAATTCAGAAGTGTCAAGTTCTCAGACCTTGTACATTACAATAGCTAAACATATACTTGGTTTGGCACATGAATTGCTATTTACACATAGGTTAGGAGTGTTTATGGGTTGCAAATTCAGCAGGCTTGTCACATCACATGGTGTTTTCTTCACATGGAGGGGTCAACAGTAGTTATTCATGGAATCCTACCTTTTTTGACCTTCTCTAACCCTGACAATCAATTACTTTCCTCAACCTGGTGTAGGAAAGCCTTTACCTCACACATATGTGGGGTCAGCAGGTTTATTATACCACCCCTTTAACAGGATGAAAAAAAGAAAGAAAAAAACGCTCCCCATTACAACCTTGTGAAATTATGCTTTTTGATAGCTCACTTTTTTTACTGGTGGTGGTTCAGTTGGTTTTAATCCTGTTAAAGTCGACATGAAGAGAAAATTCACCCTCATTCATCTGTTATAGATCTTGTGTGCAATGCATACATGTATGTTTCTTTTCTTTTTCTTATGTTTTTGACCTCATAATTGTCTATCAAAATATCCAGTGAAACTCTGTGATGCTGGTGGTCTTCAGTCTTTTAGTCTGCTTACATTTAGTCAATCATTCAGCCCCCATCGTTTTTGAGTGCTACGCCCACATCTTACAATCCAATCAACAGCCGATGCATAAAACCAAGTGCCGCCATTCATTATTTTCTTGTTCGATAATTTGTTGTTGGGTTAGCGTCACAATATGGAAGAAAGGTTCTGTTACTACTTCTGTTTCATTGCTACTTATATAGAGCTGGAGTTTTTAGAGTTATTTATGCAATGCTGCTTTTTAAATATCCTGGAAATGGCTTTAGGAAAGTTACTAAATCTCTGCCCAACGTTGACTTGGGATTGTGCTTGGGATTGGTTTATAGCAATTTCTGTTGTAAGTGGATCATGTTTGTGCAGCTGTCTTTTTATGTGAGCCCAGTCACCGAGATTGTTTCTCTTAGGCAAGTGTTGAAAGCTACACCTGGACTGAGCTGTCCTCCTCAAAGCACACCTGGTGACTGTAGCAAGGCAGTATGGGATAGGTTTCAGAAAAGCTTCAAAATATTCCCTAACAGGTTTTTGATTAACTTGGACTTTTTAATGTTTGCAACTCAAGAAAATATCAGTTAGCAAGACAGAAAAATGCGGAGTCTTTTTGTGATTGTTGCGGGCAAAAATCCTTGATTATGCGGCATGTTTTCTTAAAAAATGCGATGGAATATGTATGCGATGAAATTGCTGGAACTTGCAAAAACTGCGGAAAAAAGTGATTTTCTCCCCCCCCCCCCCCCCCCCCCCCCAACACCCTGTTCACACTAGGCTACTACCTTAATGTAAATAGTCATTTCTTATTACTTCCTATGATAAGTAAGCATACTACCTCAAACTTACAAAACATTTGTAAAGCTACAGAACTTGTTTTTCTCAAAGGAATATGCTACATAAAATATAAACAAATTAAATGTGTGCTTCCTGTTTTACAGAGGTAGCTAACTTATACAAGACAGACATCTTCTGTTAAAACTAGGGCTGGTCCGAATACCATTTTTTGAGCTTTGAAGCTTCCGTAGTAATCAACATTGAATATTCAAAGCTTCGGAGGCAAATAAAAAATAATAATAAACGAGGCTCAAACATCAATTTCGTAACAGACATGCCTGTTTATTTGAGCACTTCCATCAATGAAACAATACACTAATGCCTGTAATGCAGTGAAATAAATATCAGTAAATAATGGTTACTTAAATCATATAATAAAGTTAAATATTTTTAATAAAATAAAAATAAAAAGCGAAACAAAGGAAGAAATATTTATAATCCCCTGCAAAAATGGGTGAGACGGGAGTTACGTTTTGGGAAAAGAAATTAGATTCCATGTCCTGTGGAATAACCATAGACAGTATAAGAAGTGGACAGAGCCATCTCATTGGAACTCAGTTGAGACAGTTGAAGCCCATTTTTAGCGATTTATTTATTTTTTTTTTATTTTTTTTGCACTTCCGTTCCTGACGCGCAGACTCAAACCGACTCAAACTAAGCTTGATGACGTGAGCACCCTGCCTGACAGATGTAAATATTCTAGTAGCTGTGCGTGAAAACTGCCAACGTTGATCTTGCAGAGACGGGGATCTTGAGCAAAGAGTTCTTTGGCGTGAGTGAGCATGAGTAAGTAATTTGTATAGTATTTATTTTAAAATGTAACGCCAGTACGCCATATTAAGTTAATGCATTGATTGCCTGAGAGCTTCTCCTCCTGTCTGTACGGTAATTCCTCTACTGTGCGACAGAGCGTCGAGTGGTTATGACGCAATCGTTAGCCTATTTTTACAAACACTGTTTCTACGGGATCATAATGTAACATATAAGGTAATGGAGCCCTTTATACATTGTCGTGTGTCTTTAGAAATAAATAATGGACAAATGGAGTCTTTAAACGCCTCAGATGTAAAGTTATTAGCTGTCAAAGTGACGCCAAAATGAATGGGAGTCAATGGGAATGCTAACGCAAGTGAAGTTCTGCTACAAGATGGCGGCACGCGTCCGGCTTCAACTTCCGGTCGATGGATTGCCGCCTTGGGAATAACTAATGAAATATTGGTTATTCCCATATTGAACTAATTGGAAATATAAATTCGCTGATATTCGGGAGACCAGATCGCAAACCAGAAGACAAAGCCGACAAAGCCTACATTTTTATGGGCTCACGCACAACTCTCTCATTCGTCATGAATCCAAATGTTTCCATGGCTGCGATGTCACATTTAATTGTTAATCTATTGTTTATTTTGTAAACAATGCTTTGTGCTTCACTCGTGTCATAATATTCATGTAAAACAGTTATTCACATACAAAACAAAATTGTTTTTGCGGACCACCACTGGTGCTACTCAGCCGCGGCGGTGCGTTGTCAAGTTTACCAGCACAGCCCTAAATAACGAGTAAAAAGGCTAATACATTTAGTTTCTATTATTCTGTTTTCCACATTCTATTTTCCACAATGTCAAAGCAACGCAGCTTAACCCAAAAAACAAGCTGCAGTTGTGCGCTTTAGGCAGTTGCAGGGAACACTTTAGTAAAGAATAAGCAAATATATAATATCAAGGTTGGGTTCCTTCAACTGTCCATCCTAATAAAAACAGCTAAGCTAAGATAATTGTATAAAAAAAAAAAAAGTATTGTATTTCGGCAGATTTTATAGTGTAAATATTTTCAAGCGCACATGAGAACCGTTTTGAGGGGGATGCCAGGTGTGCGAAAAATAAATAAATAATTCCCCCGAATATTCGAATCCAAAAATTAAAAATCGAATACCAACCCACCGCATGAATATTCGAATTTTCGGGTCCAGCCCTAGTTAAAACAAGTGCTTCCAATGCACAAAGTGCAATCTCTGACTGTAACGTAAAATTTACATGTCATAAATTAATTAAATTTCGTCATAACATTCCCATGGAAACGGGGGAACGGCTGCTCCTGTGTGAAGTAAACGCAAAATTTTTCAACTTTCTGCTAAGATATATATGACTTTTTTTGCAACGAAAATGCGGGGATTATGAAATGAATTTATGTGCGGAAATCAGCAATTTATGCTTCAAAAGTGTGGCGTATTTGAAAAAATATGCTGACTTTAGCTGATTATGCATTGAATTATGCGATCGCATAATCACGTTTTTCTGGAGGGACTGGCAAGAATGATTCATCCACAGGTCAAGTAACAAAGAAATAAAACTATTACATAATGTTGATGTTTAATTACTTTATCATTTCCCCGCTTAATATGCAGAGACAACAATAAGCCATTCATATTCTGATTGCTCAGTAATTACACACTTCACCTTTTAATGTAATTATTTGCGTCTCATGAGACTGAGAAATAATTTGTCTGTCTGCTGTTTAAAGTTGATTTTAGCCTATTGGTGCACCCATTTATTTCCATATATTGTACTGGCTGTTTTAATGTAGTTCAGGTTTTTGATTTTAGGAAGATGTTGTCTTTGTTGTAAAAAATTACTTTTAATTCGAGTAAATGTAAATTGTGCACGCGTGTTTTGCAGCTCTCTTTGCTTTCCAGTGGTGTTATTTGGTCACTAGATCCTGTAGAACCTCAGAAAATCAAGATAAGGTTGTATCTTCACCATCTGTCTCCAGCACTAGCAGACCTGTGTGTGCCTAGCCAGACGCTCATTTAAATGCTAATTGTTAGAACCAGTGCAAGTCCCAGACGAGTGTTCATCACCCCAATCATTTGATGTGACCCTGGACAACTGGTCTATACTTCATTCTTACCCACCAGGCATATCTTATTGGTAGATAATGTACTGTAAATTCAAATATTTACAATGATTTTGCTGGCTATGTGAAGTTCAGCAACATTGTGGATATTGTAATTTTGCCGTTAAGTAAGCTGTCCATATGGTCCCAGTTTGGATTCTTTCATGTGATTTAAATGCGTTAGTAAAATTGCTGTTTATTATGTTGGTGCATATAAAAAGAATATATTCTTAATTTTAGGGCTGCATGATATCGATGCTTAAACGATATATCACGACGTGCGCATCCACGATAGTCACATCATAGGATGTGATCTTAGTTGATCCGTACGGACCAGGCACCACTGTTCGAAAGGTGCGTGATTCTCACATTAATTGCACATTTTAACCATAATTGAGCGAAGGTTTATCATTTTGCACGTGTTTTAGGTTCTTTGTTTAAACATTCCAGCTATTTGAAACATTCGAGCTCAAGAAGATGTGAAGGAGAACTCTATTCGGAACTCGCACGCTGTTTTCTGTGCACACAGAGCCACGCAGACAGCACACAAAAACTGAGTTCCGGTCTCTTCTGCATCTATTTGTGCTTGAACGGACACATAAACATAAATGGCCCTAAACTTTTGAACAGTAGTGTATACTGTCCAGCCTTAAAGGAGAACTCCGGTCAATTTTAACATTGAGCTAATTTTTTTGTAAATTTGGAGTGCTGTCAGTACAGAGAACAACGACAAAAATCGGTGTTGCCTACAGCGTGTTATTTTCTTTATAAAATTTGCACCCTGTTGACTTCAATGGGGCAAGTTTTAAACCTTCTTTTAGCCTCTTAACATCCTTGATATGTCATTACAAGTGTACAGCCATGTGAGTGGTGTTATTAAGAGTGAACACGGTCAATCTGACTGCAGTAGATGTGAAAGATATGAATAAAAATGATGTTAATTCAGCCAGCTCACATACCTGTATTTTCTTCCTGTTTTCGGTCAAAGTCCAAAGTAGTCGATTATCGAGTTGGGAGAATGGGATCTCATACAGCCTGGTCGCGCGAGCGAACTCGATAATCGACTGCTTTTGACTTCGGCCGAAAACAGGAAGAAAATACGGGTATGTGAGCTGGCTGAATTAACATCATTTTTATTAATCTCTTTCACATCTACTGCAGTCAGATTGACCGTGTTCACTCTTAATAACACCACTCACATGGCTGTGCACTTTAATGACACATCAAGGATGTTAAGAGGCTAAAAGCAGGTTTAAAACTTGCCCCATTGAAGTCAACAGGGTGCAAATTTTAAAAAGAAAATAACACGCTGTAGGAAACACCGATTTTTGTCGTTGTTCTCTGTACTGACAGCACTCCAAATTTACAAAAAAATTAGCTAAATGTTAAAATTGACCGGAGTTCTCCTTTAAATGTAGCCTACAGAAAAGCAACACCGAAAGATAAGTGGAGTAGGCTAGTGGACAAATATGACAAAATCAGTGCTGACTGCTGAGTAAAACCAAACCTTGTAGATGATGTTAAACTTGTACTCGGGCCCACAAGAGTTCATATTGTAATCATGAGGATGGAGGATCGCTTCCAGCTGGGAGATCGCTGTGCTCATGAATATCAGTATCGCTCTCAAATTGATCTTGACAGATCAGAGTCACAAGGCAGCATGTGCATGTTTATCTCTACAAACTTCAGAATGTTTTCAGGCATTTTTTTGTCTGTCTTCTCTTGACAGCTTTGAAATGTACAATTAAAGTTACCCAGAATGAAAATGTAAACAAACACAGGCAGACGAGAAGTTCATCTGAGAGATATCATATGTAATATATAAGACTACAGCTACAATTAATGTTCATGATGATTAAACTCTTTCTATAGTTGTATCAACATTTTATTCTCTTGCAAAGTGAAGCAGGATATTAAATAATTAATTACTTTAGCTGAAAACTGACACTGGAAATTAAGTTTTATTAAATTAAAATGTAATAATCAACACTCAAACTATATATAAAAAAGATTTAAGTATAAAAATTAAGTTTTTGTCAACTTTTAAAGGTGTCGTATGATGCTTTTTAATCTTTTCCTTTAATTGTGTGTTATGTATCTGTTTGTGCATACAATCTGTAAAGTTACGAAGCTCATAGTCTCCCACAAAAGGATTCATTCTATCTAACAGAGAACACTGATTGTCTGTGTGTTTGGATGCAAAAGCCAAACTTCTCTGTTTGGCCTTCCGAAAATGGATAAACTTGGGATTGGGAATCAGAGGTTAATATTTATTTATAA
Source organism: Semotilus atromaculatus (assembly GCA_031834385.1). Classification (NCBI taxonomy): domain Eukaryota; kingdom Metazoa; phylum Chordata; class Actinopteri; order Cypriniformes; family Leuciscidae; genus Semotilus; species Semotilus atromaculatus. The sequence continues at coordinate 11,717,286 of JAULUF010000004.1, forward strand.
AGCTGTTGCATTACCCAAAAGTTTGCTTGTTCACAGCGCATTTTACAGAGGACCGCTTCCTAAACCTGGGAGAGTACGCCATCTATATACATAGAGTACTTACCACTAGGGGTGTAACAAAATGTATCGTGTCACAATAAATCGCAATACAAAAATGCAACAATATGTATCTGTGTACAGTTCACCCAAAATGAAAATTACTGTGTGATGAAAAACCTCAAGTTTACAGAGTTTTAATGTCAGTACTACGTTAAACTACTATAAATTATTTATAATAATGCAAGGGGTCCTGATAATGCTAAATGTCTTGTTACCAGTAAAAAGTGTCCAACATTTATAATTTATTTTAAATAGATCTAGTCAGTGACAGAGTGCAAGCATATTCGTTTAAAATAATTTTGTATTTTGGGCCTCAGAATCATGAATATTTTTATTCTGCTGTCACCACCATCCTGTGCTTTGGGTTATCAGCTCCCAAGCCTATTTATTTCCATCCCCATTGTAATACCAGATTTAGCATTTTAATCAACAGTACATTTTTTTTTTTTTTTTACGTTTTACCATATGTCTTGGAGTATCGCAATAATATTGTATTGTGATATGTATTGTATTGTGACTTATATCTGCTCAGGTAGTTCTTGCGAAGTTGCTTCAGATCGATCGACTTGATCATCTACGTTTTCAGAATCCGACTCGGGATCAAAGTGATGCCGGCGACATCATTAACTGTTTACAATTGCTTGAAGCTTTGGAAGCTGACTCGCGATAGGGGTGCACGATTCAGAAAATGTCACGATTCGATATCGATTTTTAGGCTCACGATTCGATTCAAAATCGATTTTCGATTCAAAAACGATTCTCGATTCAAAAAACCATTCACAGTATGTAAATGTAGTTTACTTTTTCTTATGTGATTGATTGCAGTAGACATAACATTTAAAAGAAAAGAAACACAACAAATTAAATGTAGTTCGATATTACTTTATATGTCTTCATACAAAAATAAAAACTTTTGCAGCTAAAGTGCTAAGCTTTGGCCAGCTTCCATATACATTTAATTCAAGTTTAAAATAAAACTTAAATAAAACGCTTTTACATTTAGCTTTAAAGTGCTGTAGTCAGATTAAACAAACAATAATGCTAAATGTGGTTTAAGGAGTATTTCAGCTACAGGTTGACTGTTGAAATGTGAACTCGACTGGGCACACTGAACTTCCTAAAATTTGACATTCCTAAAAATGTCATAGAACCCTTGCAAAATTGTTTTAAATAGATTAAAAAAGCCACTGCTAATGGCTATATTGATAACATCTATGGTTATATTGATTTGTTTAGATCCAGTGAAGTCTTGTCATAGGCGTGATTTACGGATGGGACATGTCCCCACCCCTTTCTCTCAGGATCGATATTGTCCCCAACCAGCAACCACTTTTTGAAACATTGAGGCACGGATGTACCTAATACAAATAAATAAAACATCCCCAGTTCACTAGCAGAGCATTAATTTAGTTCGCTATGAAATAAGAGATCTAGCGCTTAAATCTGTTGTTTTTGAAATCCAGCTGAGCGTTCGTTGCCGCTGCTGTATCAGTTGCATGGATACAGTTGTTCTCTTGTGGCGCGCGCAGTCTCTCTTCACTCGGACGCGCTCTTCAATCAACGCTGTTGCAGAGACGCTGACCAGCTGGCAGCGGCCGCACACCAGGCTGCCGGGTGTTGCTAAGAACTTGCAATGTATAGCCTAACTAACTATTATCAGACCGGCCCTCGTGGCCCCGAAACACTGCCGGCCCACCGGGGAAAAGTCCAGACTCCCCGATTGCCACTCCGCCCCTGGTGTCCGTTACAAAATGAAAAAAATAAATAAAAAATAATACATGAATCGATTTTTGGAATTCTATGAATCGATATTGAATCGGTAAAGCTTGAATCGCGATTCAGATGTGAATCGATTTTTTTGCACACCCCTATTGGAAGTTATTGATCGCTTTAGTCATTAAAGGGTTAGTTCACCCAAAAATGGAAATTCTGTCAGTAATTACTCACCCTCATGTTGTTCCAACTCCGTAATACTTTCATTCATCTTCGTAACACAAATTAAGATATTTTTGATTAAATCTGAGAGCTGGATCACTCCTCCATAGGCTTCTAAGGGATTGAAACTTGTTCTCCCGAAAAGTTATTAAAGACATCGTTAAAACAGTCCAAGTGACTACAGTGGCTCAATCTTAAGTTTATCAAGCGACGAGAATACTTTTTGTGCGCAAAAACTAACAAAAATAACTACTTTATTTCAACTATTAATTTCCTTCTCTGTGGGCCTCGTCAGTGTGATATGATAGGGCTACGTCACACGCAGGCACACTATTGGCCTACGCTGGTCATGTGTCTACGAGAACTATCTCGAGGCCCACGGAGAAGCAGAAGTTGCAACCTACTTTTCTCCATTGTTGTGATGCATTTCCAAGCCAAACGGAATCTTGAATAGAGGGCGGGGTTTTACTTTAGCGCATCTCCTCTCCATCTTAAAGATTACCCCGACAAGCAAATCGTTTTCTGTCTATTAACAAGACTAGAAATATAAAAAGGGTACACTTTGGTTTCATGATGACTTTAAAAGGGTGGTATATAGGGGTGTCACGATTCTCCAAATCCTCGATTCGATTACATTTTCGATTCTAAGGTCACGATTTGATTCTCGATTTTTACATTTATTTTTTTTAAGCACAGTTTGCTATGCCATTTTTAGACTAGACTTTTATGTAATATAATATATGACCTTTGTTCGCAATGTACCACACTACATTGTCAAATTTAAAACATTTATTAACAAAATAATATTACAATAACTTATATCTTCAGTCAATTAGAAACTTAAGCAAAATAACCTGCCATGTAGTTTCTCTTTTGTAACTGCAGTCTTATTCACAGTAGATGACATTCAAGTTCACAACAAAAAAAAACACGGTTTAACAGATACATCTATGTTTTCCTTGCTTTACCTCGGTCTTAAAGTACAAACATGACTGTGAAAAATATTAGTATTTAATGTAGAATTTAATTAAATGCATTTATGATGAAATTACAACATTTTCATGTCATGTTCATTTTGACCATGAACTGTGCGCTGTCACTTTAACTCAGCACGCGCAGCACAGCAACAATAGACTCGGTGCGGAAATGAACGACACTCGACTCATTCGTGGAGGTGGAGGATCAAGTTATTTGTGACATGCTAGATTTATTGTATAAAGATTTATACTGTTCTGAGTCTGCTGTTTTTGTCAATTTAAAGTTTTAATTTAAAAAGTGGAAGAATATGGTACACGCACATACAGTAGCAGAGCTTGCAAACTGTGGCTTTTTTGAAGCGCGAACTTTGAACGCGAATGTGAACGTTGTCAATATAACTCACTGAAAATCACAAATACTCCCACTGTCCCACACCGGCGACTTCAGTGAAAGAGGAGGTCAGAAGTCCTGTCGATGGGTCTCCTGCTATCTTTTGACTGGCTGTAGCTGAGGTAGAGGACTCGCAGCACTTTAACATGCGTGTTTTTTTCCGCTTTGCAAACCGACTGGACGTGACATGGGGCGTGGCAGTATCGACGATTCCATTTTTGAATTCGATGATTGAGATTGTGACTTAATTTCGGTGACATCCCTAGTGGTAACATCCCTAGTCAAAGTAAATGCAAAGAGAAACTCCTAGTGACAAAATTCTTAGAAATGTGGGCGTTTATTCTTAAAATTAAAGAAACAATCTTAGTAAAGAAAAAAGTAATTCAGAAAGCATCTTAACCCTTAAAAGAGGTCTTAAGGGCAAAATTGTTAGGAGCACGGACGAGGACTTTTAAGAGGCTTATGAGTTTCTTTAGCAGAGGAGAAAATGGCAGAAAGACGAAGAGGGAGAAGAAATGTTGCAGACAATGGATGACAGTGAGTTAATAAGACCCTATAGATTGACACCCGGCCCGAATTTTCCTTTAAGAATGGCCTTGTGTTCATCCCTAACTGGGCTAACAGTAAACACTGTTTCTCACCCTTCTTGGTTTTGATTCCATGTTTGATACATTAAAACCAACATTCAAGCCGCCACTTAAATAGACATGCCAGCAATCAGTGTAATTGGAAAGAGTGGAACAATTTTTATCATTCTAAGCCAATCAAATACCTTATAGGAAATTAACAGCATGGTAAATAAATAAAAAAATATTTATATACACATATATAATGTGTGTGTGTGAGAATGGTCAAATGGGAAAAAAAATGCATGTAATTTCAAAGTGAAGGCTTAGAATAGATCCTATACTTAAAATCACTCTTTTTTTTCCTTCTTGGACAACCAACCAATCACAGTCTTCAAAAGATTGTGTCATACATAGCAACGGGGTCAGCCCCGCCTCCTCACTAAGATGAAAGTTTTTCTTTTCCTTACTCAGAGTTGTTCTCAGATCGGTCCCGAATCGCTCTTAAGCTAAGACACCTACGTAAAAGTTAAGTAAGCAATAAGGTACGAGAGGCTGTGCTGTATCGTGAATAAGTAACGGCTGGAGGGCGTTGTTAGGCACGACGCGAAGCGGAGTGCCTGCAACCCCTTCAGCCGTTACTTATTCACGATACAGCACTTGCCTCGAGTACCTTATTGCTTTTATAAAACGGTTGCCACACAATAAAAATATTAAAGCCGAAAACGATGTTTCTATGCAACTTTCATGAAGTAAAATCACTATAAGCATTCCTTCCGCTGGAAAAAATAGTCCCGGACCGTAAACAGCAACAGAAGTTACATATTATTTCGCCAATAGATGGCGGCAAAGACTGTCTTTATGAGTGAGTGAGTCAGTAGAGAAGGCTTTTGAAAGGACTCGAACATGTGATCACGGAGAAGGAAGACGCGACAGATGACTAACTTAACGTTATGCACGGGAAAACCCCATGACTGTTAAAAGGACAACATATCGCAGCGGACATTCAAACGCATTTTTTTTATTATGAATATAGGACTGACCTGAAGGATGCAGGTAACGTTACACTCACTTACTCGATCTCTCACAATGCTCTACTCTAGCTTTAAATGAACAATATCAATGAGATCAAACATCTGTTTAAGTTGCTAAGAGTGGTTGCTAGGGGTGTTGTGTAGTGATACATAGAACCATTGGGTGAAGCGGTCATAGCCGTGTTTTATCGTGAAATAAAGCACAGCTATTGACCAATCAGAATCAAGGATTGGAACTAACCGTTTTATAAGCTAAATTAAGAGTTTTCTGAGAGGATTCTTAGAATCTTTATGAATACAGGCCCTCTGATGTCCCCGTGGTGTGTGTGTGAAGTTTTATCTCAAAATACCCCACAGATATTTTTTGTATTGAGGGTTAGCAAGAATGCACCGTTTTGTGCCTGTCCCTTTAAATGCAAATGAGCTGCTGCTCCCGACACAGAGGGCGGGGTTTCAAGAGCTTGTGTGTTCGCAGCTCCGATTAACTCACACAGACACACTAAAATGTCAGAAACTGTTCTGCCTTTTATGTTTAAACGGAGTCAGACAAAGATGGAGAGACTCAAGAAGTGACAACACGTAGAATGCAACAGGATGTCTCTGAATGGTTAGTGTTAGAAAAGTGAAATCATACTCAACCACCCCTTGAAATGCAGAGAGAATCCACTAAAATATTTCTGATATTATATGACTCTAGTCTAAAGGCTCATATTTGGCTATATATTTAAATTTATAGAGACATCTAAGCTTCTGTATAGCCTGTTGTGTGATTTATACACATTTGTTCAAAATAGCCTGTATCGGTAGATTGTCACATGATGTAGGCAAAAGTTTTGCAGTTGCACGCTCATCTTTTTTATTAATTTTTTTAATCTTTTTTTTGTTACCATGTTGGGCAGCGTGACTTTTTCTTAAATGCATCAACTCAGAATGTACAATGTTGGTTTGATTGCTTGTTACCTGGGGGGAAAAATATTAGAGCTGCACCGATTACAATTTTCTAGGCCGATTTTCGTTGAGTTTGACCTGCCGATACCGATTTTAGCCGACTCCGATTTCATTTTTTCAAACCACTTTACAGCACACACAAATATTTTTCTATCTTTTTTTTAATAGAACATTTTACAATTTGCATAGAACATAGTTTTTAACAGATAATCACTATAAAATATAACTATATAAATTACCCCTGTTGTGGGAAACTCACACACATCTAAAGTCCGTTGTTATGGAAGAACCATTTCCTTTTCACATCCAATATCCAATAATTTTAGATATATATTTAGCAAACTAAACGTCTGTATGAAAACAGGTAATGCAATAAGATAATATATAAATAAAAAATTTAATAAATATAGCCTTGCAGTATAAATATATTTCTCAAAACACACACACTGGCCTATTGCAATCACTTGTACAAACTGAATAATAAAAACAAGTTTAAATGGGTTCATTTTCTATAAATATTTTTGAGTCTAACGTTTTCTTTTCTGACATAGCCTACTCCAGTTTTGATAAAACACGTAAATTCTGTGCATTTTGGGCACTTTTTGTGTGAAATCATATTTAGGCTATTTTGTCCATCAAAAGTGTGCTTTCACTTTATTTGAGCGTGAGCAGTGCAACAAATAGACTTGGTGCGGAAACGTTTCACTGCTACTAATGCAACGCTTCTGCTTGACGCTCCCGCTCCCGGTGTGAATGCACTCATTGATTAACATGCACACCGACAAAAAAAATAAGCGCTTGCTGTTTGAACGGCCGTAATTCACGAGGTTTCCTACATGTGCGTTCCGTGTGCAGGCATAAAATCGGCATATGTCAGACTGACGTGGCCAATTCCGGTCACCAGCCGATCAATCGGTGCATCTCTAAAAAAAAATCTATTTTTGTCTAGGCTACCTGATGTAGTCTAGATTTACTGCGGGTGTGGGTCAGGTCGCTGTCTTTGTCAATTGGGTCGGGTATGGAATTAAATTAGTGCTGCTGTCGGATAACGGTTTGGGTGTTCTGTTTAAGTACTGCAGGTGCGGGTTTACCAAAAAGGACCCTTGCTGGACTCTGTTTGATATACCTCTTCCGTAATGCTCTGCACATCTGGAGTTTGAAAATCCACAAGCTCTTAAAGTGAGGAGAGGATAGGAAATGTTTGTGTTCTCAAAGCCAGAAAAATATGTAGGCTGTCTCAGTAGGCCAAGCTTGTAATAGTCACCCCCTCACCACCCCATAATAATAACAGTCTGGCCGGGACCTCTGGATAAGGGGTTGTGAGCCTGAGCAACCGCATCCGGTCCAACTGTCCCTAAAACAGCCAACCACTAACGGTTGTGGTGCTTCCTCTGGAATGTACATCACTGTTTATTGCTGAATGACACAAAATGGAGAAGACATGCGGAAGATGTTTTGGCTCCGGAAAGCAAAAACAAACATTCAGTTCAACAGTGTATTTTATGTAAACTAGCTGCTTTTTATTTGAGAAAGCTACTTTTAAAGATAGAGACTTTTGTTTAATTGTGCAGTAATTTCATGTTTCAAAATAAAACCAATTTAATTGCAATTAATTCTTTATCCATTGCAACTGTTTCCTTTCTTGTATATAATTTGTAAGCTGCACCAGTTTACAGCTAAACTAATGTTCTGGTGTGTGCCTGAGTAGCCACAAAATCTCTGAAAAGAAGACATCAGATTTGTTTTTTTTTTAGATCTGTTCTGTTCAGATCTGATTCAAAAGTGATCAAATATCCTATTCTTTGGTTCAGTCAGTGTGTAATGCATGTATGTTTAGCAGACATTTTCATTAGGCCACAAAAAGTGAATGTCCTTTGGGTTTAAACTTTTGGTTACCAGTTCAGAGATTTAACTATTACATTTCCATTCCATTTGGTTGCTATGGTAACTTTCCATATCTTTCTGTTACTGTATCTTCAGCTGTAGAAGGTTGTTTCTGAATGATTAAGAGCTCAGATGGTCTCTTGTATTCTCAGCTGCCTGTCCTTGTATTTGCTAGGCCACTTTCATAAGAAAGAATTTGCTTCGAAAAAAAAACATGTATAATTAATGAAATATTACGCATTGCGAAATGTTGTTTTCTGAGGTACTTTGTCTATTTAGTCCAAGGTTTTGAGTATGCAATTAATGAAAAATAAAAATGAGGATGTTTGCTCATGAACTTGCAAGCAAATAACTGTAGATCTAGTTTTATAATTCAGGTTTAAGTAATGTATTATTCATCTGTGGTCACCTGTTTTTTTTTAAATATCAATCTCTTTTGTTTTCTCCACAGGATTTTGAGTAACAACAAAATCCAGGAACTTGTGAATGGCTCTTTCATTGGTTTGTCATCACTGGAACGACTGTAAGTTCAAAATTCTCTTTGTTTGTTATATTAATTGTAGTTAATTTTAGTTTATTTAATAGGCTTACACTGTAAAGGGTTAGTTTATCCAAAAATGAAAATTGTCATTAATTACTCTCCCTCATGTCATTCCAAACACCTAAGACTTTTGTTCATCTTTTGAAGCACAGATGAAAATATTTTTGATGAAATTTGAGAGCTTTCTGTTCCTCCGTTTGTCCTTCATTTGTGTAATTAATGACAGAATTTTCATATTTGCTTGAACTATCCCTTTAATAGATTGTGACAGTTTATGTAAACTGGCACCCAAACAAAAACTTTAATTGTTTTTTGCAAATTGTTTGCAAAACTTTAATACTGTTAAATAAAATTGTGAAAATAAAAACAAATAATCAAACTACAAGCAACAGCACAAATAAATACAATAGAGCAAAGATATAAATAAAATGTTATTTTACAGAAATTGTAAAGGTACAGAAATTGAATAATCAAATGTAAAACAACATTGCACAAAATGAAATAAATATTATTTAATTCTTACAAGTTACAAAAGCTATTCAGTCAAGAGCAGTGAGTGTTTTAAATGTTAATCAAACCACAGACAGCAGAAATATTAGGCTGTTGTCACTTGAAGATGTAATGGATCCAATACACTGAGACTGACACACATGCTTTGTCTTTCTCGACTGTTTATGTTCACTTAAGACATAACCTACTATGTTTGCTAGGATACTCGCCAAGATGGGCATGTTGACATTGATTTTTGTGTGAATTTGTCCGTTCAAGTGCAAGACTTGGAACAGAGCTCAATATTCGCGCGCTGCCTGAGACCTGGCTTTCCGTGTGCGTGTTTCAGATGAGTGCACACTCAAATCTTTTCAGTTCTCTCACGTTTTCTTTGAATGTTTAAATCGACAAGGCTTAAATGAGTTTAGTTTAAACACAGACAGTGTGCTGTTCAGGTCTCACCTGTGCTTGCGCTATCAACACGATGACGACGTAAATGACTGGTCATAAAGCATACGGCACTCGCATTGAACAAAGTTTAGGGGAAGCCAGTAGGGCTGGACCCGAATATTCGTTCGGTGGGTTGGTATTCGATTTTCAATTTTTGGATTCGAATATTCGGGGGAATTTTTTTTTTTTCGCACACCTGGCATTCCCCTCGAAACGGTTCTCATGTCCGCTTGAAAATGTTTACACTATAAAATCTGCCGAAATACAATACTCATGTACAATACATACAATATGTATGTGAATGCTGTTTAACCGTTTTAAATGAATATTATGACACGAGTGAAGCACAAAGCATTTTTTACAAAATAAACAATAGATTAACAATTAAATGTGACATCGCAGCCATGGAAACATTTGGATTCATGACGAATGAGAGAGTTGTGCGTGAGCCCATAAAAATGTAAGCTTTGTCGGCTTTGTATTCTGGTTTGCGATCTGGTCTCCTGAATATCAGCGAATTTAACAATATTTCATTAGTTATTCGACTGGACATAGAATCTCTTGTTTCTTTTCCCAAAACTTAACTCACGTCTCACCCATTTTTGCAGGGGATTATAAATGTTTCTTCCTTTGTTTCGCTTTTAATTACCGGTAGGCCTATTATATTCGCATTCTTTACTGTGGTAGCCTTAAGTAGAAAAAAACGCTGTAGGACAGCTAGCCTGACTTTTTACTTGCAAGTCAAATTCTTTTTAACACAGTTTGTGTTTGTTATTAGACTTGTTAAGGCACGTCAAATTTATTTGTAAAGTGCATTTCTCACACACACAGGTGAAATTTAAGTTTAGTTTCGATTTCTCTGGCAGCACAAAATGAAACATAGCCTAAATGTCTTGACACTGCGGAATATAAAATTCACTCTTCAGACCTTTTACAACATGTAGAAAACATGAAGATATTAGAAAAGAGATCGTCTCTTTCCTGCTCACGTCCCACATTCCTGATCCCTCTCAAAGCGCAGAGCGGTAGGCTTAGGCTATATCATGCGTCTTTGTGTGGAAATTTTAAACAAATTTTTAAAAAATATTTACCTTTATTATATTATTTAAGTAACCATTATTTACTGATGTTTATTTCAATGCTTTACAGGCATTAGTGTATTGTTTTATTAGTGTTTATTTCCCTCCGAAGCTTCGAATATTCTATGTTGATTAGCCTAATACTGAAGCTTCAAAGCTCAAAAAATGGTATTCGGACCAGCCCTAGAAGCCAGAATGGTGTATCCATCGACAAAAATATATCCATTACCCAAACTCTGTCTGTTTTACTCATTGTTATTTTCAACAAACCATGTAATAAATGCGTTGTCAGATTTGAGATGAACTGTGGTGCAAGTGCATGTTGAAGCCTTGGGTGGAGAATGGCATAGTTCGGTTTTAATTTTTTTACAGAGAACCCTTACACCCCTAGTGACCATGCTACAACTTAAGTACATTATGTGTCATTTGAATGTCTGACTGTACTAAAAAGCATTTATGGTAAACTAAAATGTACTTCAATGTAAAAAAAAAAGCTGCCCAACACAGGACATCACAGATAATGTAACATTTACAGCAATCACTTCACACACATGATATTTGTAAATAAATACAAATAGTAAAGTCACTGGAGCTGCTTTGTCTCCAATGTAGATTTAATGGGAATTTGTTTATAATAGGATCAATTTATTTTTTCAGTTTTGGCATTCTGAGTTGTTCATGATTATTTGATCTGTACATTAATAGTTCCTTGTTCAAGGTTCTGGGCTGCGTTCAGCGCCGACAAAACGTTGCAGAACGTTTTTTAAACCGAAACGGTGACGCGTTGAACGCACTGTTGTGATGACGCAAGAGTTGCAACTACGGCAGCTGAGAAGGCTTTTTGTGTTCTTTGTGAAGAATTTTCGGAGCATGATGAAGTCGTATAAATATGTGTTTAATACTACAAAATATGCCTGATGTTTACAGTTACTGCACTTGCCGCCCAGAACACAAGAGAACATCCCAATCGAGTGAAGGGATTTGTGGAAACTGAAATGGAAGCACACATCTTACCTAATAAAGACTAAAACACATCTATTTAGCCTCACATACTGACTTTATTTGTTGTTCATACTGTTTTATTAATACCCTGCATTTTCTTTCTCATTTTTAGGAAAAGCACTTTACCATTGTTTATTTCTATACCAAATGTCATACACTTTCAACAAAGCTAAAAATATAAACTACATCATTATGTTGATATCCTATATTTTTACAATAAAACTTACGACAAACATGTCTTCTAATATCCTCAGTTGCGTATGGAACACATTTGTAAATTACTTCCATTGTGCCAGTTCACTTTAATACCGCGTGCTTTATATAGGCTACATGTTGCTGCTGATTGGACTGCAGTTCTGACACGCCCACCAAACAAGAGAAAACGCATCTCAAACCCCGTTGCGCACCGGTGCACGCCGTTTCCAGGAAACATGACGTTCAACCCGGAAACCGTAGCAAAACGTTGCGCACCGTTGTGATCTTGAACGTGCCGCAGGTTTTGGGTAAAGTGCAAAGCTGATTGGTTCTTATTCTGATGTTGACAAGGTGCATGTTGTCAAGCAGAAAGGAACCCCTGGTTTTTCTGTTGATGTTGAGGTACCGGTGAAGGATCATGAGGCTGTTGGAGACCTCGAGGAGGTCATGAGGGGGATGGTCAAGTGAAAGTTACTTATAGCTGTTGCCTTCAGGGAGCACAATTGTCTGGTCTTGGCATCAGTTTACTGCTCTATACTTCCGTCAGGCATTCAGCGTCACTCACCGTAGCAGTGCTGGTCAAATGCTGGAGCTCACAGCTAAATTTAGAGCCAGCCTGTACATTGAAATGCCGTATTTAGTGTTGCTGTTTATGTGTGCACTTTCCCTTGCTTGATTATACATGACCCAGATTTTCAATGACCAGCAGACATGTTCACGGCGTAGGCCTATCACATAACCGGTTTCTTTCAAAGAACTGCTGAATAAAGGATTTGACACATTATGTGTGTTTTTTTTTTAAGTATTGATTTATTTGTTCTTGCTCATTTAAGTCTTTTTAATGGGTTTGAATCTGGAAACATGGAAGTAGGTTAGTTCTTTAGTTATGTGCTTCATTTTTAGTTTCATCCTTGAGTATGTATTTACTATGTCCTTATTCTTGTTAATATTAAAGATATTTCAGGGTCATTTGTAATTGTTTTCAATTTGAAGATATTTGAAAATGTAATTTATTGCTGTGATGACTGGATCGTTTCTCCAGTCTTCAGTGTCACATGGTCCTGATTTGCTTGAAGAAACATTTCTTATTATCAATTGAAATATGGTTTTGCTTCTGATTTCAACCTGATGCTATTTCAGGATTCTTTGATGAATATAAAGGTAAAGAGAACAGCATTTATTTAAAATAGAAATCTTTTTAACATTATAAATATAAGTTACTGTTTTGTTTTTTTTATTAGTTAAATGCATCCTTGCCTTTCCAAAAGATAAATCGTACTAACCCCACATTTTTCAACGGTAAGTTTGAATAAATTGTCTATTTAAAAAAAAAAAAAAATTTTATTCTACATATTTTCCAAATGGATTTTTTTTTACTTCTTTATAAATTCATATTTCTGTATTTAACAGATATTTTTAAATGTAAAAATTTACTTTTATATTTCTACACGTATCCAAAATGGAAATTTGTGTAATTTTACAATGAATTTTTTTTTTTTTTTTTTACCTATCTACACTATAAAACATGTTTCATACAGAAAGTGTATGACCAAATGAAGAGGTCTTGTATAGCTTAGCCTTCATCTAGTTTCCAGTGCTCGTTTACCCCTGAGTAAGATCTGGGAATCATCTCAGCCAACAAAGAAACAGATGGACTTTCGGCTTGGGTTTAGCTTAAATGCAAAAAAAATTGATGTTCGTTACAGTTGTGATTGCGGTGGAACCTTGCGTTCCAGCAGCCAGTAAACCTTGTCATCTTGAGAAATGTGTAAGGAATTGAGAGCTTCCAAATGGACCGTTTCAGCCAGATTCATGAGTGAATCTGTGCACCGTTCTGTTTATAATGTGAGGGAATTCTTCACTCTTTTAATGTTGAGAAAATGATACAGTTCAGGGGGTATAACTAGCTAAACCCTTGTCTTTATAACACGTTGGAAGTGTAAACATCTTTGATCTTTGCATGCTTTGAAAGCCTGAGGAATTCATCTTCGGCTCTCTCTTGACGGCACGGCGGGTTTCTGCGTCTGGGCTTTTTGGCACAGTTACCTTCCAGTGCTGCTCCCTGTGTGTGCCCTCTCTGGCTTTTTCACACTTCTCTCTCACTCCTATCCCTTCCGCCCAGAGGAGAGCTCTGCTTTTGTCATTCTAATAAATCGAGCTAAAGCCAGAGATGTCAGCAGTCTGATTCACGCATTATTCTCTGCACTGTGACTCTTTGTCTCTGTGTCGTTGTGTTGGAGTGTGTTTGTGCACTTTAGAAGACTGAATTGGTAAAAGGCAGATTTCTTTTTTTCACCTCGTCGTCACCTTATTGTTGCAGTTAAAGGTATAGTTCACCTAAAAATTAAAACTGTCATGTTTCAAACGTGAATTACAAACTTTGAGTTTTTCATCTACTGAAAGTGAATGGGTCTATCAAGCTCCAGAATTACAAAAAGCATTATACAAGTGCTACATACATTTGGTGTACATAAATTATATTGCAAGTCTTTTGAAGTCACATAGATTAAACTTTATTTGAAGAACAAACCAAAATTTAAGTTGTTCACTAAAAATCTTGCAGAACTGGGGATGCTCAATTTGTGAATGAATCATTGTTTTGAAATGATTCAGATCTTTTCAGTGAATCAGTTAATTAAGTTCACAAAACCTGAATGATTTGTTTGTGAATTGATATGATCCGGTACTTTCGTTTGACGAACTGACCCAGGGGCCGTTTACTCAACACCTTTTTCGACTAAAAACTCAATAATTTTTATGTATTTTGGCTGTTCATGTACATGACAATGGTGTTTTGGGGGTCTGAAAACACAAACTTTTGAAAACGGGATTCAAAGTGCAAAATTAAAAAAAGAAAAAATACCGTTATTGTCTCCATGTAAACTACAAAAACGAGAATTTGTGAAAAGGTGACGTCATGCGCATGCGTATTACGTGTTCAGTCTATAAGGCGTGTAGTGTTTCTTTAAAAAAGTGACATTGCCTATGACTGGCCTCGCAGCAGAATACAGCGTTTTTAATTGTTTTCATGGATCTGTGTGAACAAAGGAAAAACCTTTCCATTTTTGGTACTTTATAGTGGTGAAACTTTACCCATCCAACAATTTTAATTTTCATAATTTATCCTCATGTTCAAAATCCATAAGACTTTTTGTTCATCCTCAAAACATAAATTGAGATATTTTTAATGAAACCCAAGATGTTTCTGTCCATCCTTTGAAATTCTATTCACCCAATACTCTGATGCTTCGAAACATTCATAAAGGAGCTGGAAAACGAGTCCATATGAATCGATCAATTTAATCCAAGTAGGGGTGTGCAATAACATGAAAGTTTATTATTTGCATACGGTTTTAAGCCTAAATGGTCTGTCATTCTTTTTTCTTTTATAATTTGTTCAGCTGTACTGCTCAGTCACTTGCAAAATAGTAAAAACCAGCATGGAGAAATCATGATAGAATCGGGATTTTTCCAGAATTTTTTTTAAATATATTTTTTCCGTATCGCCCACCCCTAAATCCAAGTCTTGAGAGGAGTTACAGGTGCTTTTATATGATGAACGGACAAAATTAGGGGTTTATTTGACTTTATCATTTGACTTTTTATGATCAATGCACATCAAATATTAGAAACAGGAAAGCTCAAATGTGTGTGTCTCGCATGCTAGAACGAACCTCAATGTTTCTGGCGTGTCAAGAAAGTTTAAACTTTGCGTGGACTTTCACTGGAGGGACAGAAAGTTCTCAGGTTTCATTTAAAAATATCTTAATATGTGTTTGAAGATGAATGAAAGTCTTGTGGGTTTGGAACGACATTGAGTAAATTGACAGAATTAAAATTTGTGTGTGAACTGTCACTTTAACAGCTCACTGAAGATGATTTCGGTCTTTTCATCCACACAGAGCTATCATATGACTCACGAAGACTTGCATTAACTTAATTTTATGATGCTTGATTTATTCTGATGATTTATTTCTTTAAATAGCAAAATATTGTTTCAGGCAATGGCGATGAGCCAGCATATTTGTGTTGAAATTTGACTGGACATAAATTGAAAATGTCAAATGTTTTTCTTTTTTAAAAGGCCTTTCCTAATGTGTCCTGAGAAATTGCTGAAAAGCATTGAGTTTGAGCGTTCCATTTTCCCCCTCTCACTCCCCCGACCCTGTGCAAAGGTTATGAGCAGTGCCACTGGAACGCGTGTTTGCCTTTCCACTCCAGAGAACTGCCCACTGTGACCTACAGCTCTTCTCTGTATAAGTGTTCTCACACTCACACTCACTCCTTTGGAGCTCTGTGATGATGTTTTGAAGATTGCTGGCTAACTAGCGCAGGTGTGGGCTCTGGGTATCAGTGACGGCAGCCTTTGAACTTACCCGCCCTTTGTCGGATTCTGGAATCGTTGCTTGCTTACACATTTAATGTTCTGAGTTTTTTTTTTTGTCTTTTAGTATGAATATGCATGCTCAAAAACAATGACAGAATTCGCATTTAGAAGATGTGTTCAAAACATACTTTCTCACTTCTGCCAATATAGATAAATGATTTTGATGACATCACTCTGCACTTCATCTTCTCATCAGATTTTCTGTCCAATCAAATGCTCTCGAGAATCTGAAGCGTCCCGCCCCCTATACTATAAATAGACGCTGAAGCTGCGGTTGAAATCGGTCACTTGTTCACACAATTACTATTTTCTTCATGGTGAATGGCACATAATGCACTATATAGGGGATAGAGAACAATTCAGACGGTGTAAATATGCTTTCCATTGGGGCGAATGTAGCCACGCAAACGGCACACCGTCTGCTCCGGTCCAGACCACAATAGGTATCAGAATGCTATATTGTAAAGCGATAGAGCAGATTAGGAGGAGAAACGGTTAGACACTCTACATTAGAAGCAGCACTGACGAGTAGATGCACCAACATAAATGTCATAATTTTCAAACAAATCATCTTCAGCATGTCCAACTGTTTTGCTTTAGTAATAGTTTCATATTTAATCTAAAAGGGGAATCTATTAGATGGTGTCTGTCAAATGCGGCTTTGAACTCAACAGCTCTGGCCGAGCTGTGATAGAATTAAACCAACGCTATTGGCCATTTAAAAAAGGGGGAGGAGCTGTTTGATTTGTCCCGCCCTGTCTTTCTGTTTCATTGGAAATTACGTCAACACATTGAATAATGCTGGATGTTTCAAGGCACTTAATGAGTCTTTAAGCACTAGCCGTCAGTCAGTTTCTGCTCCAGCCATTGTACAGTGGTCGTTTACAGTCAATTCCTATAATTGATGCATAATATAGTGCAGTACATCAGGATATTATTGAATTACCTAAATGGATTCATTTTGCAGATTGAATTATTACTTTGAAGAGGTTCCAATCCTCATGTTACGTTACACTGCTAAATGAGAGCGATTTATTAAGGGGTGTGCATTGACTTATGGCTTGATGGCTACGGCACGTCAAGCATCAAAAGGTTTGAGTGTTATACCCACTGGCGTGTTTTCTGAGTTTTGAATAACCTGTTATTATAGGGTTGGGTTGGCTCATGTTTGAAATTAACCAAAGGCCTTTTTTGAAGTGTTTGATAATGTTCACTGCCTAAAACTGTTTTTCTTCGCAGGGACATCAAGAACAACATAATCACACATATTGAACCAGGAGCTTTTTATGGACTTTTCGCCCTCAAACGACTGTAAGTATCATTACATTATCATGTCTTTCTAGTGTGTAAAATGTGTTGACAACAGGGTTATTTTAGTTGACAAAAACTAACACCATAAAAACATTTTTTTACTTGAAATCAAATAACTTTAAAGGTGCATGTATGTACAGAATGTAATTTTTTTTTTTTTGACTGTACTAAAGCATAAAAATACCATAATGTGTTATATTTAGGAATCATGCTAAGGTCACATACTTGTTTCTCTGAAAACAATGCTATATGTAGCATTAATGTAGTTGTCACTACATTCATTTGTAGATTATCTGTGAAATTATTACATCTAAACCTATAAAAACGCAAATAAATATATTATTATTTGTATTTTTTTTAGCTAGTTTCCAAGGTAACAATTCTCACTTTCATTTAGTATATAGGCATTTTAAAAAACAAAACTAATAAAAAAAGGACAAAAACACAGTAAAATTCAAATGAAAACACAAAATATAAAAATAAAAACAAATTCAGAATATTAATAAAAACTATAAATAGTATCTCATTAATACTAAAATAAATCTGATTCTGGATGACACCTCTCTTGCGGAAATGCTCTGATTCGAGTAAAACAGTTTCACTGTTGGGTGTGTGCAACCACGGAAATAAGACTTCATCTTTCTGCAGTTCTTCACTCCAGATGGACAATGTCCAGACAGCACTCTGCACAGCATGACTGATGCTATCTTCTTTAACGTACGTGTGTGTGTGTGTGTGTGTGTGTGTGTTGAGAGCAAGAGACTTGGAGAAAGAAAGGAGAGTTTGTTCCTTGTTTTGTGCAGAGTGAAGTATGTACATGTGGTGAGTGTTCGGCTATATACGTTCTTTAGACACACACTCAGAGGGTTCGCGTGTATGGCGTGGCTGTGTAATATGACTCACTCCTTGCCAATATAAACTGCTCTTTGGCTGGCTGAATGGAGAAGTATGCAGCTCCCCTGAAAAAGAATAGCTGTCTTCCGAACTATTGAGAGAGTGTACAAGATGAACCTTCACAGTTTTATAACCGTAGTTACTTTGCCAACTTCAGAGACGAAAATGTCCTGAACTTTAAGAAGAAATGGCTGATGCTAATTAGAAAATGCATTTATTAATTATCATCTTGAGAACTAAGTATTGTGTGAGATGATATCTAAAAGTATTCTCTCATTTTTATTAAACTTTTAAAAAATGATATTCTGAACAAAGAACAGATATCAATCATCATTATTTACAAAGAAACGTGTAATATTATTTTATATTTAATATTACATATATTTCATACTAAGATTTATGCCTTATTTTTCTATTATCATTCTGCAATATTAACTGTGCAACTTCTAAAATCTACACAGGACCCCATCACATATTGATGTACTTTTGATCTTGAAAGGAAGCTTGTGATAAATCAAAGTGCTATATTTTTTTATGTCTCATGCTTGTATGTCTGAAAAATGTGGCTTGACATTAAAGTGAGTGATTAGATGGGGTTTAGAGACCTTTGCCAAAAACATGTTGTGTCGTGTACGAAGACTGGGACGACTGCTAGATTGACATTTAATGGTTATGTTGTCTGGGATGTAATGGTAGTTTGGCTGTCAATATTGTATAAATATAGGCACTAGCAGGATGAGATAATTTCCTAATTGGTGTTTGGTTAGGTGTATATTTTATGTTTTTAGAAGTGTATGTTTTATGTTTTGCTTTATTAAAAGCAGTTATGAGGCTGTATGAATGCTCTTTCACTAGATCAGTGTTAGTAAACTAAAACTATTAAACTGTTTTCATTATTAAAAAATAATCTGAAATAGAATCAAATTAATCGATATAAATAAAACAAAACACCTTAAAGTTAGAAATGTTGTCTTGGCAACTAAATGGAATAAAATAGGTTTAATTGAAATAAATATAAATTTAAGATAAATACTGTAATATTATATTAACTAAATATTGAAATAACACTGATCAAGACCAGATTGGAACTGATGGGATCAGTTATGGTGTCATTTACAGCTAAAAAAAAGTGGCAATTTATAAATGTAAACACATTATTGTGTGCGTACCAATCAATGGTAAAAAAAATAAAATAAAATAAAAACTCTAATTTACAGCTACAATAGGTATTCAGTATTCAGAGTATAAAAATACTTGAAAATATTGCAAATTGTATGTATTTGTTTCAATTAAAATGATGTAAAATGTATTATGTTGTGACAAACCCAGGTAAGAAATAATATATAACCGTGCCTGTATGAGTTACCAAACAACAATTTCTCTTATCTTTTGTACCTTGCAGAGACTTGTCCAAAAATCGTATCGGCTGCCTCCATGTGGATGTGTTTAAAGGTCTAACAAACCTTGTTAAACTGTAAGTCATGTTTTTGTTACTACTCTGAACCTAAAGAAATTGTTTTTAAACTTAAATCAATTGAATTATATTTAATAGAAATATGGTTTATTTATGGCCAAATGCTTTTAGTGTAAAATGAATCTAATACACATTTCACCCCCTTTAATGTATAATACACTGAGCCAAAACATTTTGACCACTCACAGCCACATATTAAGTATTGAGTATATTAGATGGTAAGCAAACAGTCAGTTCTCGTGATCAATGTGTTGGATGCAGCAGAAGTGGGCAGGAATAAAGATCTGAGTGAATTTGACAAGGGCCAGATGACTGTGTCAGAGTATCATTCAAACAGAAAGGATTGTGGGTTGCTCCTGTTCAGCAGTAGTGAGAATTTTACCAACAGTGGTCCAAGGAGGGACAGACTGGCGACAGGGTGTTGGGCGCCCAAGGCTCATTGATGCACAAGGGCAAAAGAAGGTGGCACAAGTCACACAAAATTGCACACTGCTGCGTATGGGGCTGCGTAGCCACAGACCAATCAGAGTGCCTATGAGGACCCCTGACCACCGTCAAAAGCACCAACAAACAGGCCCATGAGTGTCGGAACTGGTCCTTGGAGCATTGGAAGAAGGTTGTTTGGTCCAGTGAGTACCATTTTCCTTTACATCACGTAGACGGCCATGTACTTCTACATGGGGAAGTGATGGCACCAGGGTTCACTGGGAGGACGACACGCCTGTGGATGGAGTGTGATGCTCTGGGCAATGGTTTGCTGGGAATCTCTGGGTCCGGCCATTCAAGTGGATGTAAATTTGACACGTGTCACCTACCTAAACATTGTTGCAGACTAGGTACATCCCTTCATGATGATGTTTTCTCTGGAGGAAGTGGTCTGTTTCAGCAGGGTAAATTACCCTGGCACACTACACTCATTGTTCTGGAAATGTTTGAGGAGCATGATCGTGTTCAAGGTGTTGCCCTGACCTCCAAATTCCCCAGATCTCAATTTTGATTGAGCACCTGTAGGATGTTCTGGTCCAACAATTTTGATCCATGTTGGCTCCACCTCACAACTTTACAGGATTTGAAGGAACCGTTGCTAACGTCTTGGTGCCAGATACCACAGGACACCTTCAGGGGTCTTGCAGAGTACATGCTTCGGTGAGTTGGCGCCGTTTTGGCTGCACACGGAGGATCAACAACATATTAGGCAGGGGGTCATAATGTTTTGGCTCATCTGTGTATAATCCATCTAATAATGCAAATTTAACGTGTTTATCCATTTATCTGTCTGTCCATCTATCCACCGGTCTGTTTATATGCAGACATTTCTATTAGATTGTGATGAGAACGCAAATGTCATTGGTGGTGTTTGGCTGAGATTCATTAGCCTAATTACCCTTCACAGAATTCTGAAACTCATAACAGATGTTGTTAGATGAGCGTGTTAACGCTGACTTCCCATGGGGGTAGCGACAGCTGCAGGTGTAACTGAGCATCGTCTTCACCAGGTGAAGGTGAAGATTATAATTTATCCAGTCGTTTCAATTAAGACAGCAGTTGAAGCACTGAACAGATTTCATCCCAAACAGATGTGATGTCAAGGGTATACAGGAAAAAAAAAAACATTACTGTTTGTAATGTGGCTTTTTAGTTTAACATGTTAATGGATCCCACTTGAATAAATTGGGACTAGTATTACAATACTTTTTTTATTTTATTTTTTTATTTCAAGCAGCAGATACAACATTTGTCAGATCAGAAAGTGTTGCTCATTAGATATTTAAATAATTTGGCACAATCTTCACACTCTGTTGCAATGTTGCAATCATAATAATAGTTGTAACAATATTCCATTTTATTCATCATTCAAGATACTTAAAGGGATAGTTCACCCAAAAATGAAAATTGGCCCTTAATTTACTCAACCTGAAGCGTAAGCTTTGACGTCTCTCGCAGTTCAAACAGGGCTGGGCAACCGCGTTCGTGATTTACGGTGCGTGTCAAGTTCAAATGTTACTCTTTTGGCGCAAGTCGACTTGCGACTTCTGTCTGCCGGAAGCTAGTTATTTTAGTCGATGAAGTTTTAAATATGGATATTTTTTTTTACACATACGCTTCACTTCAGAAGGCCTTTATTAACCCACCAGAGCCGTTTCTTTCGAGCACTTTTATCACGGATGGATAGGCTTTGATGTACTTCCAAAAAAATATACTCATTGACTCCCATTATAGATCTAGGAAGAGCCAGGACATTTTTTCTATATAACTCCGATATAACTTTCTATATAAATTCGTCTGAAAGAAGAATGTCATATACACCTAAGATGGCTTCAGTGTAAAAGATGAGTAAATCATGGGCTAATTTTCATTGAGAGTGAGCAAGAGGGAGATTTGAAGAAGGACTGTAGAAAGAGAGATGGCTGAGAGACATTACAAAAGAGACAAGTTCAGAGGAATATCACAGGAAAAATAATTCTGATCAGGCAAGAGCTTTAGTACCCGCATTAATATTAGAAAAGCTTTCCAGTGCTGGAGAGAGCGAAGTGAAAAGGCCTGAAAACAGACCCAGAGGTTGTTTCTGCTCCATGTGTGAGTGATATTGGTTTATATGTTTCACAGAACCAAGATATGATGTTGTTGTTATGTTAGCTAAGCTATAGTAACAGGACAGTTTTGTGTCATTGTTTGTCTGCAGCTCGTGCGCTGCTGGCAAATAACAACAAACTCTTGCTTGAATATACTCTTTTGTACTATGCTCATTTTTTTTGTTCTTCCTTGTTTTTCCTCTTGTCATCTTTGCTTATTTTTTTGTGCGTTTTTGGGGGCAGAGCAATGAAGTTTATTTGGGTTGATTTCAACAGTGTTTCTCAGAAATCTCTTACTGCATCTTTTAAGGGCAATTTGCACAATCTAAAACAACTGAGACTTATAATGGTAACATCAGTTTCTATTTAGGATGGTATATTTTGCTCATTACTGCCCCATTTTCGTTGTAGTAACCTTTCGGAGAACAAGTTTTCTTCACTTTCTCAAGGAATCTTCGACAGCCTTGGCTCTCTGAAAATACTGTAAGTGTTTTGTTGTACTTTGCATCGTTTGCTCATGTTAAAATTGCAATGTGCAATACCTAAAATAAAATGCAGAATTAAATTAGTGTTTGTCTTCGTATCCATTATCTTAAACTCAGACCCCAGCCTAAATTGAATGCATTTGTTGACCCACTCTCTGTAGAAAGGATTGTTCTTATGTTATTATCTAAAGATGTTTGGCTCTGATGTTGTTTTTGCAATCATTTCTGAGCATGCTGTATACATTCTCAGGGAGTTTGACAGCCCGTATCTTCTGTGTGACTGTAACCTGCAATGGTTGGTGGTCTGGATCAAAGATAAGGCGGTAGGGGTGAAGGAAACTCACTGCTCGTTCCCTCGCTCCCTGCAGGGTCAGCTAATAACCTCACTCAGGCCTGAAACGCTCACCTGTGGTAAGAATACACTTCAACACTTGTTTTGTCATGTTGGAGTTGTTACACCGACTTCTGTTGTATTTATACTGAACTAATGATGTTTTCAAACCCTCACACACATTTTTTTATTTTTTTATATACATATTTATTTAAATGTAAATGCATTTATTAATAACAAGTAATTTATTTAAATATTTTAAACTAAATGTATTTCTCATTAAAAACATTGAATATATTTATTAAAATTTGTCCTAGCAATCAGTGTTATTTTAGTATTATTTATATACTATTAGTGTTTATTAATATATTTGTAATTAGCTGGTTGAGTATGTACATTTGTATATGTTGTGTGTTTGTATAGTATTTTTGTGCTATATATATATATATATATATGGGATTAATGGTAAACGATAAATGTATACACACACATGTGTGTGTTTGCATGCGTGTGTGGTGGTGGTGTGTATGTACTATTACAGTATTTATTAATATTTTACATTTTAAAGCTTTTCTTTTTATATTTTCAGTTTTCTTTTTAAAGTTATGTGCTTTTGTCACTATTTTTCAGCTTTAATTGAAATAAAGATTTTCAACAATTTTGAATAGTTTTAGTTATGAATAACAGCACTGCTAACAATGTAGGCAACACCTGACCCACATACATTGTTAGCTCCCCCCCCCCCCCGCTCATGTACGTAAACAGAAACTAGATTAAATGCCTTATTTTGTTATATTTTAATGACGTTGTGCAGCATGAAGTCAGCTTTTCATGAGCTATGACATATTGCACAATATGCACACCGTATTCTAAGATAAAAACTGATAAAGAAAAATTACACTGTTGCTAATAATTTAATCAAATGTCCCAAAACCTGTCCTGTTTTCTGTTCTTTTACTTACACACTCTCCTACACCAAAAGCAAAGTAATCCTGCTATAAAAGATCTTCAGCCTTGGTTCAGGCCTCCCATTTATGTTGATTTTGGACTTTCTAACCATAGCTTGTGCAAGAACTACAATGAAACTGCTCCCAAATCTCTCATTAATGTCAACTTTCACAAAAAGCAATTATCTGTGGCTGACCACAGTGTATTTTTTTTCCTTTCTCTCTCTCTTATGTTTTTCTCCATTCTCTATTTTAGACGCTCCTCTAGAGCTTCCCTCGTTCCAGATGACTCCATCTCAACATCAGATCGTCTTCCAGGGCGACAGCCTGCCGTTTCAGTGCATGGCCTCTTTCGTGGATGAGGACATGCAGGTTCTGTGGTATCAGGATGGGAAGATGGTGGAACCTGATGCCACTCAAGGCATCTACATAGAGAAAAGCATGGTGCAGAATTGCTCTTTAATAGCCAGGTAATAGAAACCAGCCATGAAGGAGACACCCAAACCCAATGCCAACTGCAAAATGCCATTTCTGCACACAAAACATTGCACATGAATCACACTATGAGCAATGTTTGCCTTGGAGCATTGCGATACATATACCTGAAATATAAACTTGATCTACCAACATTGTGCTGGAAACTGCCAGAACCTTTTTTGTAAAGTGTTACCATTTCAGTTTTAGTTGACTTACACTGTGGAATACTAAAATCTGTTATGCTAAACCTGTTGTCCTGGAGTAACAAGTAACTTGTTTGATTTGTTCTCACACAGCGCCTTGACCATTTCCAACATCCAGCCGGGATTCACTGGGAACTGGGAGTGTCGTGTGCGCACAAGTCGAGGAAACAACACTAGGACGGTCCACATTGTGGTTTTGGAGAG
Organism: Semotilus atromaculatus; assembly: GCA_031834385.1. Classification (NCBI taxonomy): domain Eukaryota; kingdom Metazoa; phylum Chordata; class Actinopteri; order Cypriniformes; family Leuciscidae; genus Semotilus; species Semotilus atromaculatus. The sequence goes on from JAULUF010000004.1 coordinate 11,742,162, forward strand.
TTCTGCCAAGTATTGCTTGCCAGATCGGGTGTCAAACAACAAGGGGGAGTATAGGTGAGTCTTGTGAACACCTGATCAGGTTTACATCACAACTTAAAAGATTGGGGTTGGTAAGATTTTTTTAGTGCTTTTGAAAGAAATCTCTTCTGTTCGCCAAGGCTGCATTTATTTGATCAGAAATACAGTAAAAAAAGGAATATTGTGCAATCTTACAATTTAAGATAATTGAATATATTGTAATGTCATATATTCTTGTGATGCAACTGTGAATTTTAAGCATCATTATTCCAGTCTTCAGTGTCACATGATCTTTCAGAAATCATTTAAACATGGTAATTTGGTGCTCAAGAATCTTTTCTTATCAATGTTGAAACGGTTTCATATTTTTGTGGAAACCGTGATATGTTTTTTTCTTTTTCTTTGATAAATAAAATGGTTTAATTAGCATCATTTAAAAAATATATATATATATTTTGTAACATTATAAATAGTCACTCTGGATCAATTTAATGCTTAAAAAAATATTAATTTCTTTCATAAAAACAAGTTTATTCAATTGAATCGCATGTATCCACTGACAGTATCAAAACAAATGTCTAAAAAATATTCTAGCTCTTTGCTGCACTCTTGTGGTTATAGATCTATGGAAAACCTGTATTAGTGTCCAAGCAAAACCATCAGACTGTTCACTTATTTATTATTATTATTTTATTTTTTTACTTTTTGCATATTTTAACCACTTAAATGTACACCCATTTAAGGCCATTTATTTTCATGCAATACCACAGACAAGTGGTGTTGGTACTTCCTTTCTTGCGCATTAATCTTAAGGAGATTTAGCATGTGTGTTTTTGTCTGTATGCAGATGGCCTCGTACACTGGCTGGCATTACGGCATACTTGCCCTGTAAACGGCAGGTGACCGGAGCTGGCATTTATTCGGGCAGCTCGGCCGAAGAGCGACGCGCATGGAGGCGATGTGACCGGGGTGGACAGTGGGCGGAAGACAACTACTCGCGCTGTGAATATATGAAAGATGTAACGCGTGTGCTTTATATCATCAACCAGGTAGGTGACTGCAACTGTGCGATACAGTATTCTGTGTTTACCTTCACCTTTTTTACTCTGATGTATTTGATTCTTCTGTCTGTGTTCATTTTCTGCTTTTCTTGAATATCAGATGCCTCTGAATCTGACCAATGCAGTTCAGACAGCGCAGCAGCTGTTGGCTTACACTGCAGAGGCGCCCAACTTCTCTGACAAGGTGGATGTGATCTTTGTAGCAGAGATGATTGAGAAGATTGGCAAGTTTGCAGAGAAGTATAAAGAGGTGAGATAAAAAAAGTTAAGTCATGTAGGGAGGAAACCTGTTATTGCATTAGGAATATTAACAATCAAATCCAGCAGTTCTGAATAATGTTATTTTTTACGTGCAACACAAAAGATGATTTGAAAAAAGTCAGAAAAATCATATTTTTTAATATAAATTGTGCATATGAGTTTTTGTTGAGTATCATATTGGATACATCAGGATTTTATGGCTCATATAGTATGATATTATGATATTATGATGAGAATATGGAGCTCACACTTTTTACCAGATTTATTCAGATGCTCAAAGTGAGCAAAAATATGCAATTTAGTGGAGTTGCTGATATTTATATTGCCCAAAAAAAAGATGAAATTCTGATAGTTTTTAATTCCGTTCAGTGAGATATTTCTAAGTGTATAGCAGATTAGTTGCATAAAATGCATATAAATATCTGTATAACTCCTATAATATATCTTAAGATTCTATTTAAATGCTTAGTTTTATGATCAAAGCTCTGTTTTTTTTTTTTGTGGCCATCAAAACATACAATGCAGTGCAATACAATCATGATTGAGAGATGAACAAATAAACGTTCCTCAAAAGATCATTTTTTGATACTCAAATTTTAACATGATTTTCAAAAAATGGATAATCAAGCAAACCAAAGTTGCTTCAGTCCAGTAAGTGGTCATCTTGAAATATTACTTGTAATATAAAAGTTAGAAAGTTAGACTTTAATTTAGGGTCCAATTCTCACCATTAACTAGTTGCTTATTAGCATGCATATTACTTGGATATTGGCTGTGTATTAGTACTCATAAATCACATATTAATGGCTTATTCTGCATGACCATATTCTACATCCCTTAATCCTAACCAATACCTAAACTTAACAACTAGCTTACTATCTATTAATAAGCAGTAATTATGAGTTTATTAAGGCAAAAGTAGTAGTTAATAGTGAGAATTGGACCCTAAACTAAAGTGAGCAAAAAGTTATTCTTATGTTTACTTCATAAAGTTAAAAAATGCATGTGAACCACAGCCTGAATGGGGATGTTTTTACAATTATACTAAAAGTTATTTCACCTGCTAAAAAAACTATAAACTACCAATCAGACGACAGAAGGCATGTAGTAGATTGTGTACAACTGGTTTCTCAGCAAGTTTTATTCATATTGATAATTTAGAGACCTTAGAAATTTGTGTATCAAGTGGTTCAGTAGGCTTTATAGAGCTAAAATTATAAGACAAAAGAACCATTAAAATAAGCTAAAAATCAATATATTCCTTATTTTATTGACCCCCCAACAGCTCTTTTACATTGAACCAAGATTCCCACTCTCTGAATGAATGTGTGTATTTGAGGGAATTCCTAGACCTGAAAGACTACCATAAAAAAACAAAACATTTTATGTAGAAATTGCCCAAAAATTATTTTGTTTTTACGAAAAAGTTATCTGGCCTTTGAATATTGTTGTGGACAATGGGGTGGCGTTGAAGTCAGAAAGGTTGAAAACCGTTGATTTAAAGCAACGTCCGTCTCAGTTCGTGACTCTCTTCCTCTTTGGAGAACAAAACAGGCTTTTGCAGTTGAATCTGTAAGGAGAGGAGCAGATAGGATCTGGAGGGATTTGGACACTGGGCCACAGAGGAACATAGAACCTATTTTTCCGGATCAGGTTGCACTTCACTCAGTGTTGAGGGGAAACGTTATCATGTAACACCTGCGCAGGGATCTGTACCGTCATTCAACATCTCACATATTGCAAGGGCACGTTATTAAATTTGACTTGCCTCGCGATTTTGCCATGCTTGTGTAATTTTGCTCAGGAATTTAGTGGAACTCAGTTGTATTGAGTTGACAAAGAAGAGGCTGTTTAGGGCTCCAGCATTGTTTTTTGATAACATTTGCTGTAAGTGTTTTTCTAGTGTGAGAATGTCAGACACTTCCCAGTTATCACATTTTATTTCTTAAAAAAAAAAAAAAAAAGTTTCACTCATCAACATTTTTCTGGGTGATGTCAGGTTTTGTTCAGGAATGCGGTGGGAGTGTGTTTGTGTGTGTATATTGAATTAGTATGTAGTCTGTCCGTGGGTGTAATGCACGCCTGGAGGAATCGGCATTGTTGTGGGTGTGCATGCATTGTCTCTAACTGCATTTCCTCTCTCAGCTGGGAGATGTGATGGTGGATATCTCCAGTAATCTGATGCTGGCTGATGAGCGAGTGTTATGGATGGCTCAGAGGGAGGCGCGAGCTTGCTCTCGTATCGTCGAGTGCCTGCAGAGGATTGCCGTTCTCCGAATCAGTAATGGGGCTCTGGCCTATTCTACTGTGAGTACTGCAAAAATCCTGTCAATTGTTAAAACTAAATCATTTAAATAAATATCCCTCTGTATTCTGCTGGTTTAACCAGAAGTTAATTTATACAACAGCTTAAATAACATGCATTTATTTTAAATGAATATTTTTTTTTTAATATTTTTTTTACATTTACATTTACATTTATTCATTTAGCTGACGCTTTTATCCAAAGCGACTTACAATTGCTATACATGTCAGAGGTCGCACGCCTCTGGAGCAACTAGAGGTTAAGTGTCTTGCTCAGGGACACATTGGTGTATCACAGTGGATTTGAACCCGGGTCTCTCACACCAAAGGCATGTGTCTTATCCACTGTGCCATCACCACCCCATTTTCATTGCAAGTTCTGTAAATGAGGTTTGTCTGCTTTTTACAAATTAAGGGACAAGCCAAAATTGTTTCACTGATAACTGACTGACATTAGGTCTTCAACAACTGATTGATGGTAATACAAATATTCTTATGCAAGCATTTCCATTTTTTAATGTATGTGTTGACTTCAAATATTTATTTGGAATTACTGAAAAATACAGTTCCATTTATGAAGTAAGATAAGAAATTACAAAGCAATTTGATTTACAACGCCGTGTTCATATATTTAGAGTTGTGTTTGTGTGTTCCTGCAAAAGATCAATTAAATTCGATTTTTGTTTTTATTATTTGATTAAAAGCAGCTGAACAGTTTACATAACTTGAAATAAATGTATATTTGTATATGCATTCTTTGTTAAACCCTTTATTTTTTCGTCAAAATATAGTGTTTAACTTTTGGGTCAGTACAATTTTCAATGTTTTTGAAATAAGTATTTTATGCTGACCACCAAGGTGAATACATAAAAAAACAATGTAAATAATTGCAATATAAAAAGCCTGTTATCTATTTTAAAAAGTAGTTAAAGGGAAATTAGTATGTTAATATTTTTCTTAGACACCTTTTCAGGATAATTTGATTAATAGAAAGTTCAAAAGAACAATTTTTTGGAAATATAAATCTTTTGTAACATTATAAACATCTTTACTGTCACTTTTGATTGTGTGAATGCACCCTGGCTGAATATAGGGGAAAAAATGACTAACCTCAAACTTTTGAACGACATTGAACATTATATAGACTTTAGTTTTAAAGAGTTTTGAAAGTCCTTCAATAACGTGATTGTGGGAGTATGGTGTGGTAGCCATTCTTCTTTATTGTTGTCTGTTTCAACAGAACTCTCATAACATTGCTCTGGAGGCTCATGCGATCAAGGCCAGCAGCTTCAATGGAATGACCTGCACTCTGTTCCAGAAGGTCTCACCGGAGCGCATGGCCATTGCCCATTTCTCCCCCAGAGAGCCCGACATCAACCCAGAGCGCCAGCTCAGCTTCAAATGCAACGTGACCAGCAACCTGTCAGCATTGGCTCACAAAGTATGCGTTGTGGAGTATACAGTACTGTAGATATTTTGTCACAGCATATAAGATGAGGGTTTCTTCAATCCGAGAACTCCAATAAAGCTGTGGAAGCAGGAATATATCCATCATGTTTTGACAGTAACGTTATTGCATCTCCATGTCTGCAGAACGCTATTGTGGAGGCGTCACTACAGCTTCCCCCATCTCTCTTCTCATCTCTGGGAAGTTCAGGTCAGGCCGAAGAGGCCGTCTACAAGCTCCACCTGCTAGCCTTCCGCAACGGCAAACTCTTTCCCCCAACCGGAAACTCCACCGTCCTCAGTGACGGCAGCAAGAGGAGGAGTGTGGCCACACCTGTGATTCTCACAAAGATTGGTAAGAACACACTTGGTGCTGATCCTACTGCCTTGAGCAAGATCAGACATGTGCTCAAACCCACTTCATTGTTGATTTTATACAATATTTCTACATGGATATAAAGCACAAAAGTCTAAAAATTAAGAATTGGAGATCCAGAAGAATGATGCACTTGAGTAACTGTCACCATGAGTAATGAGATTAATTTTTGTTTTTAAATCAAACTAATAAAATTGCTACTGCAGATAGATAGCTTTCCCCCTTGGACAAAAGTCATACATGACTAAGTTGCACCAGATCAAAACTGCAGAAAAAAAATTATAAGAAGTCGCAACTGTGTGTAAGTCGCATCTTATTATTAAATTCAGAAATAATGTAAAATGGCAATGAATAAAAACTAAACATTAAACATTATAAACACTATAAACATGTATTTTAGTTCCCCTCACTCCACAATAAATTATAAACAGCGTTTATTATAAACACCAAGCCTAAATTAATTAAAGTGAAACTGAATCTACCATCATTTGGGAGATGCACTATACAAATAATAATATATATATTATCTATATAAATGTATACCAAAAATCTAACCTTTTATTGAAGTAAAGTGGGGGAAAATACCGTTATGTAATAGATTTTTTTTCTCCAAATCACATTGGCCACACCACTAGAATTTTTTCCCATTCATATTTACATTATTATTATAATTTTTTTTAGCACACCAGGGTGACTAGGACTTGAAATTTTCGAGCTATGAATTGTTTCACCGGAGTATAAATATGAGGAAACACAAACCAAAGAATATAGTTCTGATTCTGAAGCATCAAAATATTATTGAGCTTCACAAAATAGAAAGTGGCTGTAAGAAAATAGCTAAAGCATAATTCCTATTTCGACCATCAGGGCAATAATTAAGAAGTCCCAATCAACTAAAAATGTCACTAATCTGCCTGGAAGAGGACGCATGTCTATATTGTTTTAATGCACGGTGAAGAGGAGAGTTTGAGTGGCCAAAGACTCTCCAAGGATCACAGATGGAGAATTACAGAGATTACTCTTGGGGTCAGAAAGCACCCACATCACCACATGTCGTTTGGGAGGGTTTCAAGAAAAATCCTCCTCGCTCCTCCAAAAACAAACTACAGCATGTTCAGTTGTCAGACACGACTGGAACTTCAAAAGGCACCGGATTCTATTGTCAGGTGAAACAAAAACAAAAAAATATATTTTTGGCAGCAAACACACCAGATGGGTTTGGTACAAACAGGGATAAAAGGTACCCCATGCCCACCGTTAAATATACTTCTATACAGATCTTTAATTTGTTTAAGTTGTGGGCCTATTTTTTGCTGGAGGTCTTTTATTTATTTATGTGTATGTATATGTATATATATATATATATATATATATATATATATATATTAGCAGCATGTTTCAAATGACAAGAAATTCACTTATGCTCTGGAAAATATGTATTGAAAAATAAGTGGATATTTGTTGGAACTTATTTTATATAACATTTTTTATTTTTTTTATTTGATCTTTTGCCGCACAGCACTACCATCCATTCCTCCCCCATTTTGGCTTCAAGCAGGTAAAGAGGCATTGTGTCATAGACACCACAATAATAATAGCAGCTACTGAAGTGAGAGGAGGCGGCAGAGAACAGATCAGGGAGCTGCTGGGAAAGAGTTACTGCTAAAGGTTGTTGGTTCCCTAAAGAACCTTTCAGTCACTGTCATTCTGTTTGTGCTGTGGAAGCTTCTGTCACCAAAACAAATTCCTAAACATAAAAAACTTACCTGGGAATAAAGCTGATTCTGAGTCTGAACAGTTCGTCAAAAGAACCATTGGTTTTCCTATTGCGAAGAACATTTTAGAATTCTAAACCTTTCTCCACTATAAAGAACCTTTTTTTTTTTTTTTTTTTTTTTTCTCAGTGGAAAGGTTCCATGGATGTTATAAGGGGATTTCGCACCGGAGGAATTCTTTCACAGTTCCTGTAACTGTTGGCCGAACGCATGTCATATGATATGTAGCACTGCAAGATGTCGTTCATCTCTTATCCCTCCTTTTTGCTCTTTCAATCACCTAACTTGTACGTCTACAATACATCTCTTATCACAAAACCCACAACAAAAACACCGCTCCGTTCACGGCATCCTCCATCCTCCAGTTGCTGACGTTGTTGAATGACGTGCTTAAATGATGTCGCTGTCGACCGGCTTACGTCACTTGAGAGTTCCTACTGGCGGTGCGAATGCAACCAGGAAAATTACCTTATGGGGAAATTTAGTTCTCGGGGAACCACCCTGGTGGTTAGTTTGTTTAACTCCGTTCCTATAACTACCCAGTGCAAAAAGGTCCTACAAATCTTTATGGAATCATAGATGCAAATGGCGAACATTTATTTTTAAGTGTACCATTTAAAGATGGTCCAAAACCAGATTTGGTTTGTAACACAAACTGATTAAACGTCCGTTCTCCTGTTGTTTAGACGGTTTTCCACTGAAGAACCTGCAAAGTCCAGTGAACGCCACTCTGCGGCGGTTCCTGCATGGATCGGATGCTGTTCCCGCCTTCTGGAACTTCAGTCTGCTGGGCGGACAAGGAGGATGGCAGAGCGACGGCTGCCAGATCCTCCGCCAGGATGACAACTTCACCACACTGTCCTGTGATTCACTTAATAACTACGCTTTACTGATGGTAAGAGACGAAAAGTGGCTTACATTTTAGGCTGTTCTTTATTTCAACTTCATTTGTATTGTGCTTTTCACAAGACATAATGTTTCAATGCAGCTTTCCAGAAAATGCTTGTTTCAATGTTACAATTTAGGAAGTATTCTGTTATCAGCCAGAGACAAGTGTACCAAAATACTGTCCGTATGGCAGTAATACAGCTATAATATAGTACATGTTATGTGGATAATGTATTCAATTATGATAAAACAACAAAAGTGTTACACAACAATTACAACTTTTGCCCGTAATGATTACAATACATGGGTAACATTACAATATTAGGATAATATTTGAAAGTTTTGTGTGTCCATCCCAAGTTGCTATCATCTGAAATCTTTGAAAATCTTCATACCAAAATGTTGTTGGGCTTTCAAAGACTTTGAATATAGTGCTGAATATTGTTTTGATGAATAACTCCTCCTTCAAGTTTCAAAAAATAATATTTTGAATGAGTAGCGAGACTCTTCTTATAAAAAAAGACAGCATTTGAAATTAAAAACAAACTAAAACTATTAAAAAGCATTTGTATAATGTTTCATCATTTTTAAATTAACCTGACCCTAATTAAAGCAAAATAAAAATATATTAAAGAAAACCCTAATGAATATAAAGTTTGTAACAAAATTACTAAAACTTGAACTAAATCTAAAATGAAAACTGAAAATATGTAAATTACGTCTAATTCAAAATATTATTAAATAGTGCATATAAGTAATACTATTACTAAAACAACACTGTTGACCAGTATTTACAATATAAAAGCACATTAGGTAATACAACAGAGTCTACGTGTGAACGAAACACTGTGTAATGTTGCTGCATCACTATTATAACAGTAAAAACAAAGACGTGCAGGATTGTTAGTGAATTCCACTGTTCCCATCATCCTCTTGTCATGTAATTACTTATTCAAACAGGATCTGAACAGGACCGGGTACGACGCGTACAGCTTCAAACCTCTTCACCCTGTTATCTACGCCACAGCCATCGTCCTGGTGCTCTGCCTTCTGTCAGTCATAGTCAGTTATATCTACCACCACAAGTAAGTGCTGTTTTTGGAGGATGAACATTTTTATTTTATTTTTTTAAGTACAAGGCATTGTTTTTTGCCGGTTTTAATGTGATATTTCATGTGTTCGCAGGTCAGTGCGTATAAGTAAGAAGTGCTGGCACATGCTGGTTAACCTGTGCTTGCATATTATCCTCACCTGTGCTGTGTTTGTGGGCGGCATCAACCAAACATACAACGCAAGTGTTTGTCAAGCGGTATGTGCCTGCTTTTCCACATGTATTTTATAGACAGATCTGCAATACTGTTCTCAAGTTCACATTTGATACTCTTAAAGTCAGCATAAAATGGAAGTTGTGATAGTCTTTTCTTCCCTATTTTGACACACTGTATATCCAACTGAAATGATTTCTGGAATAAGAAGAAATGTAGAAGAATAAGACTTTTGGTGGGTTTTTGATTGGATGGTTGTGGTTTGCTTTTGGTTGATCTCATGTGAGTGCTGGGTTACCCCACACTTGCAGTAGTAAACGCATCATCAGAGAAGAGGAGAGATATCGCTGCAAGAGGGAGGGGAAGACATTTTGATTAAAGATTATGAGGGCACATAAAATAAAACAACAAAAGAATTAATGATGTGCGCAGTTAAAGGGTTAGTTCACCCGAAATTTTAATTCTGACATTAATTACTCACCCTCATGTCATTCCAAATCTGTAAGACTTTCATTCATCTTCAGAGCACAAATGAAGATCTTTTTGATTAAATCTGAGAGCTTTCTGTCCCTCCATTGACAGCTACTCAGCTATCATTCAAAAAGTTAATAAAAACTAATCCATATGAATTGAGCGGTTTAGTCCAAAATTTCTGAAGAGACTCAATCGCTTTATATGATGAACAAATTTAATTTATGCTTTTATTCACAATAAACATTGATCAGCGAACATATACAAAGCTCCACTGAACCTGCATGATGCTCTAACATGAGAATTAACCTCATTGGATCTTGCGGAAGCTCAAACGTGCTGCGTAACACACGAGAATGAACCTCATTGGTTCTCAAACGTCAAGCGAACATGCCCAATTCACATGGATTAGTTTTATGATCTCTCTATGAACTTTTTGAAGCATCAATGTGGTAGTAGCATAGCTGTCAATGGAGGGAAAGATTTTCATTTAAAAATCTTCATTTATGTTCCGAAAATGATGACAGATTATTAATGACAGAATTCTCATTTTTGGGTGAACTGTCCCTTTAAATATTTTAGAATAAATACTGCAATATTGTAATAATGAAAAAAAAAAAATCCATTTTTGATTTCATGAGGACTTTAAATGGTACTATTTTGAGAATATTTGTATTTTCATGGCCTTGAGGAGAATTCATATGGTTTCTAATGTCTCTTCCTGAAGGTGGGGATAGTGCTGCATTACTCCACACTGGCTACGGCCTTGTGGTCCGGCGTAACTGCACGCAACATCTACAAACAGGTGACACGGAAGGCCAAACGCTACGAGGAGCTGGATGAGCCTCCACCCCCACCCAGGCCTATGCTGAGGTAACGGTCTAAGTAATCGATGAGTAGAAGTGTAAAAGAAAAAGCCTGAAAGCAAAATGGATGCATACAATTAAATACATAATTTTATTTAAATAAGGGATAAAAATAGATCATATAAATACAATATAAATTCATTTAAAAAGGAAGCACACATGTGATTCATTTTAGGGTACAATAGGTCTGGAACTTTCATTTTACACTTGCATTGACCAAAAGGCATAACTCTGTTTTAAATTTATTTCCACTGCTCTCCACTTGGTGTCAGTAAACATACAACAGTAAGTAGGCAAATTGATTATCTTTAAAGGAATAGTTCATTCAAATCTGTCATTTTCTGACCCTCATGTTGTTACAAACCAGTAGGACTTACTTGCTTCTCCGGAACACAAAAGAAGATGTTTTGAAAAACTGTTTGGGTTACCATTGACATTGTATAGACAAAAAGAATATCTTGTTTTGTGTTCTGCAGAAGAAAGTAAGTCATACGGAATGACATGAGGCTGAGTAAATTATGATGTGTAGTAACTTGTATACGTTTTTTTTTTAAGTGTATTTATATAATACTATAGTATCCAGACTCTAACGTATGATACAGAAACGTTAGTAATTATAGGTATATGGATATTCAGTTGACAATTTCTTTTTGATGAGTGCTTTTATCATGTAAATATTTCTATTTAGCTTTCTTGCTTTAGTTTTAATAATTTTAGCTCTTCAACTTATTTTAGTTTTTTTTTCTAAAGTTTTTCATCTAATATTAAAATTGTATTTTCATTTCATTTAGTGAAATGTATTTGTAATTTTAAGTGAACAAGTTGTTGTTTTTAGTTGGCTTATGTATGAAACCTAGTGTTTCAAAGTATGTTCAGATTTTATAAAGTTGTGTAGTCTAGTCCTATATGCTTTAACGGCAGGATATATAATACCTTACTAATTTAATGTCAACTGTAGCCTTAAAGGAATAGTTCACTTAAAAAGGAAAATTCTGTCATATACTTGCACTCAAGTTAAATTTTTTTTCTTCTGAACACAAAGGAAGATATTTTGAAGAATGTTGGTAACCAGACAGTGGATGGACTCTAAAAAATAATACTATGGAAGTCAATGGAGTTCATCAACTGTTTGTTTTCCGACATTCTTCAAAATATCATCTTTTGTGTTCAGCAAAAGAAATAAATTCATACAGGTTTGAAACAACTTAAAGGGTGAGTATATGATGACAGAATTTACATTTTTAAGTGAACTATTCCTTTAAGGCTTCAGTTGACATCATTATTGTTATTGATAATGTTGTTGTTGTTTTTTCTTCTACAGATTCTATTTAATAGGTGGAGGCATACCGATCATTGTCTGTGGAATAACAGCTGCTGCTAACATCAAAAACTACGGAAGTCAAGTCAATGCACCTTAGTAAGTATGAGTTTTAGGACACTTTTGAAAGTGACGTGAAGGCCAAGTATGGTAACCCATATTTGGAATTTTTCCTCTGCATTTAACCCATCCAAGTTAGTGCACACACATTAGGAGTAGTGAACACGCGCACACACACACCCGGAACAGAGGTCAACCATTCACTGTGGCGCCCGGGGAGCGATTGGGGGTAAGGAGCGTTGCCCAAGGGCACCTCAGTCATTTTCTGCCGGTATTAAGAATCGAACCCGCAACCTTCGGGTTACCAGTCCCTAACCATTAGGCCACGACTGCCCCCGTGGATTTTTAACCATCCCTTACAATAAAATTCAAGCTTGGGGTCTTTCTTTGAAAAATGAATTGATTGTAATTGACAGATTTTTGTGTAATCGATTAGACATTTTTGTGTGGATATATTAAAGCCACTAGAGACAAAATACAATGGTTTAGTATGTTTCCTTAACTTAGTTGCTATTAACAACAGACTGTACAGATACAGCCTGTATGTGCCTCAAGGCTCTTTCCAAATGCCCATGTGAACATTTCCTGTCATTTAATAGTCTTTCTCTGCCATGAGAAATTGCTGCTTCTCTCGCTGGAGCCTAATGCCCATGCTCTGTAAAGTGCAGAATAATACTTTATGGAGGAGCAAGTAGTGTAGACTTCTGAAGTTGTGTGAACCTAATTATGCTGCTCTATTTTTGGCTCCCCACCTTGTGCCTGTTGGTTTCCCAGTCCCCCTTCTTTCACTTGTGACAGCTGTTTGGATTGTGTAACAGCATGGTTTAATTTGAAAATCCAGACCATCTGAGATCTTTGGGGTTTAATTAATCTCACGCTACCGTGACAAAAGGAAAAAACGCTCTGCTAAGCATCACAGAACTCTTAAGTGCCTCATAAGTGTTTTTCCTACAATATGAATCCTTTGATGCCATCAGTGTAAACCTTTAGAACTTGTATGTACTTAAATATAAGAGCTAATTTTAAGAAAGCAGACCTGCAGAGAGTGACAGGTGCTTTGATTTATAAAATATGGTGGCAGTGTTCTAGCATTGTCAAATTAAAATTTCATTCAAAATGTAAATTTCATTTTCACGCTGCCAAGTAGAGCAATGTGATGTCAATTTACTGAAGTATAAAACAGCACAAAAAAAAGTAGTTCTCAGGAGCAGTTCTCAGCTTGTCAACATCAGTATTTGAGTGTACTCTCTATTTGGTCACTTGGCTGTTTCCTTTATAAAGGTCTAGAAATTTAAAGTAACACGCTGACTTTTTGGGACTTGAGCTTATTCATCGTATCCCCCACGGCACGCACAGAGATGAGAAGGGTATGTATGAACTTATCTAACTCTGGGGGATACACTGAATAAGCTAAAGTCCCAAAAAATTGGCGTGTTCCTTTTAAGGTTTTTATCAGGTGTGTGTGATTTTGTTCTTTTTTAATATGATGTCATTACGTTACTGTCTTGCCGCCAGCCAATCGCTACATTGCTGATCATAGTTTTAAGTATCGATATATCTGCTGTTTTCAATGAACACAAGAACGTCCAGTAATCTCAAGTAGAAATACTGGTTTAGAAGATCTGGAATCTGTCAGATCATCTCAGATGTATTAAGCGAGGTACGAAGAACGGAGCCCTGATCCACTCTGTCATCTTTACTGTGTAGTACATTTATTAAATAAGTAAATTTTCCTTCTAAAAATTAGTATCCTTAGAAACATTAACAACTTGGAATGTCAGTGGAGACGTGGGTTTTTTTTGTCTTAAAGCATATTAAAAACTCCACATAGACATATAAACAACATTTAAAAACGTAATTTTCAGAAAATAAGAAAACCGATGGGGTGAATTTCCATTTAATGCTAACTTTTTTTTTCTCAGCTGCTGGATGGCATGGGAACCCAGTCTCGGTGCGTTTTACGGCCCGGCAGCCTTCATCGTTTTCGTGGATTGCATGTACTTCCTCAGCATTCTCATTCAGCTCCGACGGCATCCCGAGCGCCGCTTTGAACTCAAAGAACTGTCTGAAGAGCAGCAGCACCTCTCTGTGACTGAAGCAACCGAAATCACACCTGACCATCTGGAGACCTCCTCCACAGCCGCCGCACACCCGGTTTTGATGTCGGCTCTGGAGAACGAACATACTTTTGTGGCCCAACTCATTGGCGTTGCAGGATCCCTTGCTCTTTACGTAGCGCTGTGGGTGTTTGGTGCTCTCTCGGTGTCCCAGGAGCATCCAGCAGATTTGGTGTTCGCCTGCCTGTTCGGCACTGTCGCTTTAGCCCTCGGGGCGTTTTTCGTGGTGCACCATTGCGTAAACCGTCAGGACATGCGTCGTCATTGGTCACAAGCTTGTTGCCTGGTTCGCCGTAACTACGGAGAACAAGTTGATTCCCTGCTATTGCCTGTCGCGGTTACCAGTGACTCTGTGTTGACGGGCAGGGGAAACAGTGAAGCGACGAAGTGTCCGGTCAGCAGCGCTGAATCATCCTGCACCAATAAGAGTGCACCGAGCGTACGCAACTCCACCCAAGGCTGTAAACTGACCAATCTGCAGGTCGAAGCCGCTCAGTGCAAAGCGGCCCCTTCAACGGCCAACGGGACGGCTTTACTAGACAACAGCCTGACTGAACATTCCGTCGACAATGAGATTAAGATGCATATAGCACCTGTTGAGGTTCAATATCGTCCCAGCTCAGTCAACAACAACAATCTTCCAGGAACGGGAAACACCAACATCAATGGGCACTCTGGGCGACACCACAAGAACCGTACAAGAGCTCATCGGGCCAGCAGGCTCACCGTTTTGCGCGAGTACTCTTACGACGTCCCAACCAGTGTGGAGGGCAGCGTGCAAAGCATCCCGCACAAGCGCCACCATCATCACGAGAGCCTACACGCCCGCAACAGCCGACGGGCTGCGTATTTGGCTTATCGGGAGCGCCAGCAGAGCCAGCTTCAACAGGACAGCAGCGACGCCAGCACCAGTTTGCCGCGTCGCTCACGCCACCTTAGCAAAAGTGGAGGCGTCCGCCTGGGTAACGGTTTTGGGCACGGCCTCAGCAACAATGTGGGGAACGGTGTCAGTAATGGAAGCTTAGTCGGAGGAGGGGAGGGATCTGGGACCGATGTCACCAGCCAAACTAAAGACTGTCCAAAACAGCCCCTTGCTGTTGAACTGGAGGTACAGCCCAAGTCTTACGGGTTGAATCTAGCTTGCCAAAACGGACCTGCCAAAGACTCCGAGAGACTACAGAATTTGTCCCCCCTAAACGTGGAGAGTTCAGGGAATATTAAGACTGGCTTGTGGAAGCACGAAACTACTGTGTAGCAAGATTCCCTTCTCAGAGACGACAAATCAGACTTTTATCTGTAACTGTGAATCTTTATTTTATGATTTTGGTGGTACAGTTTGTAAAAAAAAAAAAAGTTCCTAAAGAATTAGCATTTTAATGTTTATGTTCAAAAACGGAGTACCTAAAAATGCTTGGCTGCGAATCATCATAGTCCACAAATGGTCTATTTTTGTGCCCATTATGTATTTCATTCTGACTTTTTGTATGTGAAGATGCATGACTCGCTGCTCTTTGAGTATATGTTGGCTGAATCTTTAATGTGTTTTCACATAATTGCAGCCATCAAAATAAAAAAAATAAAAAAAATGCAGCCCACTTCATCTCATGAGTTTAAAGGTGAGTTCATACCCCCTCTTCCTTTTTAGCTTCTTTTTGGCCTTGTGGTTTCAAGTAAATGGGGAGCTTTATGATTTTTCTACAAATGGTGCAATTTGTAAAAATAGTTTAAAAGAATTGTGTTTTAATGTTTATGTTCAAAACCTAAGTACTACAAATGCATATAGTTTCCCACTTGACTGCGAATCATCAGTCAATCTAAAAATGGTACTTTTTTTTTTTTATCCTTTAAGCTCATTTTGTATGTGAAGATGCACAACGTTCTTCCCTTTGAGTACATTTTAGCTGATTCTCATAAGTTCCAATGCATTTTCACATAATTGTGGCTGTCAAGTAATAAAAAATCTCTTTGCGCAGCCAACCTCATCTCGTCTCTGAGTTCAAAGGTGAGTTCAGACTTCTTCTCAGAGCTTCCTTTAGGCCTTGTGGTTTGGAGTAATTGGGAGCACATTCTGCCATTACGTCCATTTCACGGAGGCTCTAATTGAGGTGCAGGTGTTGCTTTTTCCCCACTTTGGTGGATCCAGTTGGATGGGGAAGTAGTGGTAGGACGCTGCCTCCAGAGTTGGAGACCCGTGCAGTGACTGATGGCTGACTCTCAGGTTGGGCTGCCTGTCATCATTAGTGGTGAAGGGAATATAATTGCTGTAGTGAGTGCAGTCTCACCTCACCTTCCCCCTGGTCTCACTGCCACAAGTCTGTCAGGCTGTTCTCTGCAGGATAATACAGGACAGAGTGAAGGACAATAGAATAATGCTTTGTTTGCACACACACACACACACACACACACACACTATATATATATAGCTAAAAATAGTGGATCAAAATGCAACTTGTAGTGTTAACAACCGATATTTTATGAGTTTAGTGGTGCTAATGAAGTCCGCAGGGGTTTCACTTTGTTAAATTAGGCCATACTGTATGTCAATTGTGCTCAAGGCACTGAAGAAAATTGAGATTATTACTTTCATAACACATAGATGGATTTTTGCTCTGGATTTAAAATTGATTCACTTCTTGAGCTGAGAAAGTGCTTGTCTAGGACATAAATATACTGTAAAAAACTACCGGTAGTTGGATTAACTTGTTACCTGGTTGGCTTAAAATTGAGTTCATTGAAATTAAAAATTTTAGTTAATACAACAAAGGAGATTGGTTTAATAAATAGAAACTCAAAATATTATGCTATCTGAACTACATTAATTATCTAAGTTGATTTGACAAAATATAAAAAGTTGTGAAAACAAATCATCAGAATTCATTTTTACAGTGTTTAAATGAAAACGTATAAAAGGTATATTATGATTATTAATAATGGGTTAATGACATTATTTTTTTATCGTAATTTAATTTATTCAAAATATAATGAAGAAAAAAAGCCTAATTTCAAGAATAAAGTTCTTAAAAAGAAGCATAGTTTGTTAGGAGTTTGGTATAATTTTTCTAAAAAAATAATTATAGAAATCTAATGATTGTCAAATCAGTCATGATGTGAAACCAGGTTTATTTTAGCACTATTGAAATACAATTGTAGTGTTTTGAATGATTTTTATAATTTGTTTAATTTTATAAAGTTTCATTAATTTTATGTTGACATTTTTATTATTTAAATATGCCTCTATACGTGTGTAAATGTATAATATGTGTATATTTACATACATCAAGTGAAACTAAATTAAAATAAATGCTGAAATAATGAGCAAGTATCTGGAATAAAATAAGTTTTTATTTGTAAAATAAATTTGTATCTGTTAGTTTTAGAAAAGAAAAAAGAACAACAGAAAATATCTCAGAGCAGCGTATCAAACCCTGAAGACCTGTCAAGGTCAATAAGTCTCTTAAAATATCAGTTTTACCGAAATAACAAAATTTCAAATAACAAAATAACTTTTTATTAACAAGAGGGTAGTTTTTCATGTGGTGTGACTCTTCCAAAAAAACATATATATTTAGGAATTAATGACGACAATCTAGGAAATGTATCCATAGGCCTAATACTTTTTTAAAATTAAGATGTTAAAAAAGTGGGGCTCACATTTTGCACATCAACTGCAAATGCACAACTACGCCACTAATATGTGCATATGCAGTTACACAAGATGTGTACGTGCAAGAGATGCTTCTAAAGATATAATTAAATGAAAAGGAGTTTTTTCTTGGCATCAGTTTGTGAGTGTACTTGTTCCACTGACCTTGATTTACCATATGGGGTTGTTGATTCTCACTTGATGTCCACTGACTATGTCCAGATGGATTGATGCGTATATGCCCATTTCATGTCCCAGAAATCCACTTCCTCCTGAAAGTTATTCTATGTAAAGTGTTTTATCGGTTAACATCGATAAAGCCCATGCACTCCAACCTCCTTGTGAAGGTCATGCAGGAACAGTTCATTCAAAAATTATAGAACTTATCCATAAACATAATCTGCTGTATCTGCTCATGGAGGCCTTAAAGAATGAGCAAAAGACAAGATGTTCTTAATTTTCAGCCCACTAATGTTATATTAAAATCATATTTCTCACAGACAGACATATTGCCAGACCCTCCTCCTGTGTGACACGATGAGAAAAGGCTCTGAATTCTGCATGGGACACTTATGACTGTATTACTCCAACCAAACCTCGCTGTGCCAGCCTTTCGGAGTTAAATGGTATTCATTTTCTACTTAAAAATAGAAAAAAATATGGATCCCATATGCCCTTAAAAAATCACCAATGCCTTGAGTCATGAAAGTTTCATCATTTGAATGTAGGATCCCAGAGATTAAAGAAAAATACAAATAAAATGGTACACAAACCGTTCAAAAGTTTGGGGTGTTGGAGGTAAGGTTTTGTCTAGGGTAAGGGAATGAAGAATGAAAAGGAAAAGAAAAAAAGGTTTGGGGTGAGTGAGTGTGGCCGTCCCCACAGACACATCAAATTTCAGCTCAAAAGATTTATCAACAGAATATATGTATAATTGAAATGTTTTTCCTTTGCATTTTTCGCGTAAAGACGACAATGTTGTCAAAACGATCCCCGCTCACACAGTTCAATGAAAACGAATAAAAACGCTGTATTCTGCTGCCAGGCCAGTAGTTGGCGATGTCACTTTGTAAAGAAACACTATGCGCCTGTAGACTGAACATGTAATGCGCAGGACAAATTCTCATTTTTGTAGTTTACACGAAGACGATAACGGTATCGTTTTCAAAAACGTACACTTTGAAACCTGTTTGAAACCAAAAGTTTGCTTTATCGGTCCCCAAAGCGTCGTTGTCGTGTAAATGAACGGTCAAAGCGGAAATCGTTTTACGTTTTTAAAACGGTGAAGTGTAAACAGCCCCTACGTGATTGAGAAACATTTCATATTACTTCCCATGTTGAGAGTTTTTCCTGCTGATATTTTTGTGGAAACGTGATGCACTACCATTCAAAAGTTGGGAGTTTGAAAGTAAAAAAAAACACAGAGTAAAAGAAATGTTTCTTGAGCGTCAAATCAGCATTTTAGAATGATTTCTGAAGGATCATGTGACTGAAAACTGGAGTAATGATGCTGAAAATTCAGCTTTGCATCACAGGAATACATTTTAAAATGTTAAAGGTACAATACCTACGATTTTATGCCGCTAGGGGTCGCTAACCTCTTACAATAACAAAGGCGTCGGTTGATGACGCAGTGACGAGCTGAATGATGGGACTTGCTGTCAAGCTGATGGATTTAATAATGTTTATGGATGAGTGAAAACATTCATGTTTTTTAACATTACAGTGGTATGAAGCAGGTCACGATTGTTAATAAGAGACATATATCACACGCAGGTCCCGCGGATATAAAGGAATGAGGAGGTTTCATTTCTAAAACACGCAAGTGCTGAATTACTACTCAAAGGTCAGTTTATTTGACGAATTAAACTTGTGAGGGAACGCAGCGCTGTTCCACTCGGTCTAACATTAACGGTTACACTATACTAAACAGCATTATGATTATTATTGATTGTTATTAACAATAATTATTATGATTATTAACACAACGTTATTCTATGTGTTAGTTCGTTTGCTATATGAAACTAGCAGTAAAGTTAATCTAGATCAACATTAGAATAACATACTGATCATATTCTAACATTTCATCATGTTGAGCTATATAACATTGATTTGTTTTATGCACATTTGCTCACCTGTCTAATAAAGTATGTGCAAGAGCGGTGTCGCTGTCAAGTCGTGACTCGTGAAGCTCTGTCAAGTCCAAGTTAGTCGCGGACGTGGAGCTCTCGGCATCTCCAAAGATGTTAATCTTCGTTTTAGTCCTCTTTTTGTCTCAAAGTCTGCTTGCCATGGTCCATAATGTTTGACCAAAACAACAACAGCGTGAGCGTCCTGCTAGGCATAACACAGTTGTCCACGTCTGTCGCCGTGGTTACCATGGCAGTACGAGCGGAAACCGAGGGTAACGCGGATATGACACAATTGACTGGCGACTCCCAGCTCACCCCTGCTCACACGCCCCGTTTCCTTGCTTAAAATCGCAATTTTCTCACGATTTAAAAATAGTTGGAAACAATTGGAATATTGTAAGTTATCAACTTAACAAAATATATAACACTGGCCTTGTGATTTGGGGATATTTTAATGCAAAAAATCTTAGGTATTGTACCTTTAAAATAGAAAAGAGTTTATAAATAACTTTTGATATTTTATATATATATATATCAAACTTGCCAGCTTTTCTGACTGTTATGCATATCAGCATATATCAGAGTAGTGTTAAATCGTTTGCATTTTTTGATTTTTGCCAAATGTTTCTTCGAAGCATCTGGCAGTGAGTTTTGAGGATCCTCAGAGATGAAGATTGATATCTTCCATGAAGTTTTACCATATGTGCCTGATAGAATTAGCTTGACTTCAAGTGTAGGAATAAACCTACAGTAATCAGAAATCATACATGAAACCTCCCTCTTCCTTAATCCTGCAGGGAATACTGTACTTGAGTCATATTTGCTGTGATGAGAACGAGAGCCATTACTAGGTATGGAATTAATAAATGATGAGGATAAATGATGCCATGTTCTCTCATCCAAAGCACCACGAGCCAGGGGTCAAACACAATAATTCTGAGAACCTGACACCATTATTATGAAGGTCTTGCTCCCGAAACGCATTACTTGAGTATTATGGGATGAGATTGTGATCAGGGACAGCGTGAGCATTTCACTTCTCAACTGAAAATAGATGTGTGCGAACTTAGGAGAATGAGTGCGAATAAAACTTCTTAAATATATTAAATGTTATACAAACGTCTTATCATTTTAAGAGGTTTTCAAATTGGTTATGGAAAAACGGGGAATGAAAAATTAAAATGCACATTCACTCTCTGACATGCAGTCGTTACACTGATAACCATGTAAACTAAGGCTGCGCTACTTCTGTTTTTATACAGTACTTACAGTAAATGTTTCAAACAGCCATTCAGATTTATGTATTTGCTATGGTGTTCACCACAGCATTACATACTTAATACCTAAAAACTTAAGCTATTTATGTTCTTTTCTTTTTTTTTTTTACTTTTCAATCTGACCTAAAACATGCCCTGGATATTGACTGAAAATGTCTGATTCTTTATTATTGTTCCGTATACTTTACAATAAGGCTCCATTAGTTAACAAGAAGTAACAATGAAAAATATTTTACATTTATTAATCTAAGTTCATGTTAATTGCAACATTTAGCCAAGGTTTTATAATGCTTTACTCAATGAGTAACTGTATATAGTAGTATTATGTGTTAAGTCTGTTATGTATACTGCTTATTGCATATGGAATAGAGCTAATGCATGAGTTATTTTTATGTCTTATTTTATTGGTGTTACTCAGTTGAATTATGTTTCTGCTACGCAAACTATTTGAGTTGTGTTTACGAGTAAAATTGAGTTGGCATTACTTAAGTGTGCACGTTGAAGATATCTAATTTGTGTTTGACCAAATAGAGTTTACATAAGTTCAAAATACTTCGAAGTCTGATGCCTCAATTTATTTTGAGTAAAACCAAGGTAAGATTTTTTACAGTGCACATTATTAAAAATCAAAAGTTGTATCTGCTAATATTAATGGACTTGTGCTAAAATGAACTAACAATGAACAGTATTATTAATTATTAATTCATATAAATTAACGTTAACAAAGAATATAGCTATTTGTCATTGTTAGTTAATGTTAGCCTACTTAATTCATTAACTAATGTTAACTAATGGACCTTATTGTAAAGTGTTACCTATTGTTCTTTATAGTTCTTTTGCACTTTAATCTGTTTTAAACATTTGTTTGATTTATACATTTGTGTGTGTGTACTGTTTTATTGTATATTTAAATGTTGATTATTTTTTCTTCTTTTTAAAGGTTATTTTTATTGTAAGAAAAAAGTTATTAAAACTATTAGAATGACAACACTTTATTCTAACCTAATTAAATACATGATACAACATAGCTCCAGCAATTATCGTTAAAGGGGTCATATAATGGTATATGCACTTTTACAAGTTGATTGTACTGAAATGTGTGTTGGCAGTGTCTGTACACAAGCATCATATAATGATAAAAATCCATCCAGTGGTTTTGTTTTAATCTCCTTATATGTTTTCCCCTGCCTCAAATCGAGCCGTTCGAGCCTATGACGTCACAAGCTCGCACGCCCCTCCCACGATTGTTGATTGACAGCAGCGTTTCAACACAGACCCGCCCTCGCTCGTGAGTGAGCTGTCAATCATGCACGCGCGGACCGGTGTTGTGCCGAAATGTACACTGGAGCACTGTCACTGAGCAGAATGGAGTCTAAGCGATTGTGGTGTTCTGTTCTTGGGTGCAATAAGGAACACAACAGTCATTTTAATGTTCCTAAATCCGAACCGCTGAAGACGCAGTGGCTGAGTTTGTTTTCGAAGGGAATATTCCCCACGATCAACGTCAATGCTTTCATGTTTGCGTGAGTCATTTCACACCAGACTACTTTCGAGGAGGTATAAAGCTAGTTTTGCTAAGAAGCTGCTCCTGAAAAAAGGAATCGATACCAACTATTCGTGTTCCTGCACCTCGAGAAGAACTGAAGTGAGTGTATTGTTTTATTAACCTTTTTATATTTATATTAATATTTGCAAATCGCTAGCTTCACAATAAATGCGGCTAATGTTTACACTCAGGGTACATTATGGCATGTTTTCTATGTACGACGTTCTGAATATAATTCATAATCCCACGTTTATAATGAACAACGCGTTATGGTTATTGTGTTACAAACATGTACGCACAGAACAGAGCATAGATAGACAGACTGTGGAACAGAGGGGCGGGGTGATCGAAGCTCATTATCATTTAAAGGCACATGCACTGAAACGGCGTGCTGAAAACAGAGCTGCATTTGATCAGGTAAAATAAGTGTTTTCTTACAATACTAATGAGAATTTTTAATTAAAGTATATTACAAACTTTTAATTTAGACCCTAAAGAATTATATTAGCTTCTACGAAAATGGCATTATATGACCCCTTTAAATTAAAAAGTTTTTAATGTGCTCTGAAATTTTTCAACCTACGAGCTCCTGTGCTCCTGGGGAAAAATGTAAGTGTCAAGCCCCGCAGGTGTACAGACCTGGAAGTAGGTCACCACCTGTTTAAAGCAAGCACATAACATGCTGGAAGTGATGCAGAGAACTCATTGTGTCATCATTTATCTGTCTGGAGTCAGTCATTTATTGTTGCTGGGCACATGTAATCAGATTCCAAAAATATTGTACTTGAAATTATATTGTATTATGTTTTCAAATGCTCATAATCAGATTAGTTACTTTTTTTATGGATTACGCATGATTATAAATTATTCACTTAATGGAAGTAAATTCCGAAATTGTTCCTCGTTTAAATTTTCCTTCCTAAAAAATCCTGTTGTTTCTCATATCGTTTAGCTTTGACTATGTTCACAATATAGAATGGCCATGTGAATGTTATGTAAATAAATGTGTGATGCTTCTAAAATTGGGGACAAAAGCAATGTTGCTGTAGAGAAACGCACACCGAATAGTCAAAAAGAGTCTTTATTATAATCCACACAGAAAACTCAGGAGATCGCAGGAGATAAACCAGAACTCAACCACATTCAACATAAATGATATTGGACAAATGAACTAGAGAAACGAATGCCTGCTACAGACTGTGCAATCACAAATCACACTGTACAACATGGATCTAATAAACTTGGGTACGACATATGTAAACTGTACGATGATGACACTGAATCGCAGGCTACGACCCAAGTTAGTATAAAGAAAAAAAAGACATCAGGATGATGAGCTAGTGGTAAACAAATAGAACAGGATGAATCTCACTTTGGCATTTGTGTTTTTTATGTGGAGGAAGCGAAAGAGGAGAATAAGGGTGTGGCCATGGCTAGGGAAAAGACGCTCATTTATCATGCTAATTTTGCAAATGGAGCTTGAGGTAAAAAGTTTTAAGTTTTAGTTCCATTTCCTTTTTAGTGATTGGTCGACTTTCGTTGGGACAGCCCAAAATCATACGTCTGCAAGATGTCTGTTAAAGATCACTTCATCTGGAAAGCATCTGCTGTTTTTCAAACATCTGATAGACGTCTTTAAGATGTCAGTTTTACATGCATTCTCAATCATAAACATCTTAAAGACATTTTCGAAACGTCTATTTGACATCTGACAGGAAACGTCCTATAGACGTATTGCAGATGAGCAAACACTGAAAAAAATACGTCTCCCAGATGTAAACACTCACATCAAATAGACGTCTCTGTGATGTATGTGTGCTATCAGGGATAATGTAACGGAGCATAAGGATATTAAAGAGTAGAACAGAAACGTGTGGGAACTAATTAACATCTTGGGAAATGGACTATAGGGAACTACAGAAAATGTGAAAAGAGCAGAAAACAAAACTAGAACAGAACATACACGTTACACTTTACCCAATTATAGCCTTCTAAACATGAAAGAAAGAAAAAAAATCACCTTTGAGTAGAGTAGAGTAGAGCATTCTCCGTGGCTTGGGAAGTTCATAGATTATTATGTCAAACCTGCCAATCAAAATGTGACATTGCAATTGTCTATTCTATATTATCATTTAAATCCATGTTCACATTCATCTTGACTGATGGGGACTTGACAGTCCGGGTGGGTGAGGTGACGTTGCACGGACCCTAACTACAATTTTTGTCATGTTATGTGTACTACAATTTGCAAGTAATCTGCTGCACTGTACATTGATATGACAACACTGACAGCTGTCAGCTGCTCTTCAGCTATTGTGCTCAATGAGAAAACATTGCAGCCTTACAAATATGTCTTGAAGAAATTCAAACTTTATGTCTGAGATTTTAGATCTATCAAGTTTGATAGGAGACATTACAGCGGACCTTGGACTCCATGGGTTCGTGTCCACCTGCACAGATGGCTGTTTCGGCGAAGGCTGGATTAGTTTTGTGCTTGAAGATGTGTTCAAAAAGAAGTTGTGTTTCCCTGTCAGCCTGCTATTATTTTTATGTGTTATAATTAATCAGTCATCCACTGACATAAAAACAAAAGCTTGTGTTTTTGCCTCTTTACTGACAGACAGTGAAGAGTTAAAGGATACATGAGAGGTCAGACTCGATCCTCCTTTAACCATTTGAGCTCAACTGTCAGAAGCAAATTGATCTGTGACACTGCTGCAACAGATCAACTTTCTGTCAATACAAATATGCACTGTATATTGCAAAGGCGTTCAGAACAGGGTTATTATAGTTTACTAAAACCAAAGACATAAAAAAAAAAGATTTGTTACTGAGAATCAACTAAAATAAAATAACAACCTAAACTTATTTTATTTTGTACTAAACAAACAAAAGAAAAATAAAGTAATAATAACTACAATTAAAACTGTAATAAGAATAATAATAATAAATAAATAAAAAACGTATTTTTAGACATTAAAAAGAAAAACTTATAAAAAGCTGGAAAAAATCACAAAAAATGTGTATAGAAATATATATATCAATGTAAAATAAAACTGATTCGGAATATAATATAGAAACGTTCTGTGGTATTTTTAAGCACCCACTCTTAGAAAAAAGGTTTAATGGGTTTCTATAGAACCATATGTATCTTGACTAAATTCTAAAGATTTATACTTTCATGTTTACCATTTTATTTCTATTAATGTTTTAGTGATAAAGTATGTTTACAAGCTGTTTATTTAATAACATCTCAATAAAAATGAATGAAAACAAAATTCATCAAAGCTAAATCCATAAAATGGAAAATGGAAAACCTCTAAAAGGTTTATATGAAGCGCCTGCATGCCAGAACTCTTTAAGATTCTGTATATATATATATATATATATATATATATATATATATATATATATATATATATATATATATATATATTGTGTGCGTGCGTGTGTGCGCGTGAGTGCATGTGTGTGTTTAAATCCAGAGTAATTGGATTTAATCCATGGTATAATTTTAATTATTCGAGAGAGCAATTGTAAGGCAATGGTGACTTTGTTAGGGAAATTATATTTGTATCAACCTACTGTATATTACTTTTGTAGATTTAAATATTGATCATTGTTTTACATTATATTATATTATAACATATCTGCTGCCAGGGAAAACCGCAAATTATTTGATTTTCATTATGGTCGTCGTTGTTTTCAATGCCAATTATCTCTAGCTGAATCTGATTAACTTGTCCGAGCGTTTGGAGAGCCGGAGAGGTTAAATGAGCATGTTTGAGTGAAATAACATCTAATGCTAATTGAAAGATTTCAAGTCAGCCGCTTGCATCTCATTCTCATGTGTTTCCCTCATGTCCACATTAACTCCCATATTCTGCGTATATGCCTCGGTCCTCAGTTACGTAAGCTCAGCACACTTGATAGCTGAGACATTATCTTCTTATAGTCTCCAGGCTACATCTCTTGTACGCACTCACTAATACAGAACAGTCGAATGTGGGATGGAGTCAGTGAATTACTGCCTTCAGCAAATGGAGCCAAATCCTTCTTTATCCTCTTGTCTGGAAGACATAAAGTTTGTCTAGATGCTTAATTTCTCCTGTGAGGAGTTTTGCCCTCCTACGTGTTCGCCAACTCCTCATTTCCTTTCACCAGCATTTCATTATCACAGCTTGGGTAGTAGACATTGATTGCTAATGTTTAATCTATTATGTTAATTATGGTTTCAGGAAACAGCTTAAAGTGATGATGATATTAAACTGTTGATTCTTCTTTTTGATGGAAAATTTCGAATATACAAATATTGTTAGATCATTCTTATTATTACCATAGAATAACTGCACAACATCTTGAGCAATACTGGTAAAATAGTGAAAGTATATTCCAGAGACTGTAAACGCCAGTTATTGCCATTATGAAACGCTGTCAGCAGTGTCAAATCCCATCTGCTGGATTCTGAGCTGTCTTTTTATATTTCTTTTTTTCCATTCTCCATGAAACAGTGCATCAAGCTTTAGCGTGGCAGTGTGTTCTCAGCACTGCCAGTTATGAGTAGCAAGCCTCAAACTGAAAAGGCATAGGTACAGTATAGCAGTGTATCATGTTATAGTAGTATGTTAGATCAAAATTCTATGTAAATGTTACTGCTGAATCATACACTGTAAAAAAAATAGTTGGATTAACTTAAAAACGTAAGTTACCTGGTTGCCTTAAATTTTTGAGTTCATCGAGTTAATACAACAAAGGAGACTGGTTTAATAAATAGAAACTCAAAATATTATGTTGTCTGAACTACATTAATTATCTAAGTTGATTTGACAAAATATAAAAAGTTGTGAAAACTCATTTTTACAGAATTCATTTTTACAGTGTACAATATACAGTGGCACCCCAAAGTATTTGGATACTGAAAACCCACTGTATGAATTTTTTTGCATTAGATAAAAATGTTGAAACATGTCCCTTTAAAAAGGTTAGCTCACCTATAAAAATTATTCCATAATTTATTCACCTCAAGACATCCTACCACCCTGTTTGACAAAAATATGTGTGGTGTGTAGTCATTAATATTTTTAGTCAAATCCCATTGTTTTTTTTTCTTTCTTTTTACAAAACTGTATGAGTTTAGCGCAATAATTGACCGAAAGAGTAAAAATTACTGTTATTTTCAGCTCAGCCATAGATAGATATCACCGCAAATCAAACTTGAAATGGCCTGAAACTGTGGGGTTTAGTGAGCAATCAGCTTGGTGAAATTAAAATTTATCTTGTGAATTTTATTTTTTATGTAATGTAAAGTTGCCTAATATTTAACCAGGAAAAAAATTTACATTTACATTTAACATAAAAATAAACATTTCATTTATGAAAAAAATTAATTGCATATAAGCGATGCATTTGATTAATAGCACTTAGCATCTACATGATTTATGAATAAAAACAAACAAAAAAATCTAAGTAGATCTTTTAAAATATAGCCCTTTAAAAAAAGTTGACTACCCATATAAAAACTACACTGGCCGCGAGAGCGCGCCTGACCGGTGACGCGCATCCTCACTGCATCAGACAGCATCAGCTGAAGTTGTTTAACGCCGAACTGAAGCGCAACAGTCACAGTCTGCCCCTCATAAGTGCGCTACACACGGAGAGAAAACTGGAAACAAAGATTATTATTACAATGGAGAAGAATCTCGACAGCATCTCATCCCGAGCGGACTCGTCAAGTTCGTCGAGTGGTAGGACTAAAGGTGCATGAATCATGATTATTCTCTCGCGCACCTTCACATTTTCTCATGCATGTCTCGCATGTAAGTTTGGAAACCTAACGGTCATGTTTGTACTTTTGCCGTTCTTTGAATGAGAGGTTTTTTTTTATTACAGCTGATGAGTCGGGCAATTCAGGCTACCTGTTAGGCTACTTGTCTTTACTTTGGCCATAGATTTGAAATAGGCTATTTCATTTATTTATTGTCATCTAGATGAAAATCGTTTAAGTTCATGTTTAAAGCTGTGTAATGCGTTGTGGAGTAACTGTGGACTAATGTGAGCTGTTGTGTTTTAAACATTTATACTTTTTATATGTCGTGTTTCAATATTGTTTTTATAAAACACATCCAGAAGGAGCCAAGCAGGTGGGATGAAACTCACTGCCTGCGGACACAATCCCTGACCATGATACAGAGAGTGTCTAAAAAAAAAACCTTTCTCCTCTTACCAAACTACAAACCCTCAATATTTATAGAATCTTATGGGCTTTGCCATCCAGCAATTGCTGTAAATCCAGCACTAAATTCATTTATATCAAGTCGATTTTGATTATTAATCTAATATTAATACCACTTCTGTCAAAAACACTTTTTTTTGTAAACTATATGTAGCCATTTAACAGAGAAAGTTTTAGATAAATTCTGCCTTCATTATATAAGTGGCTCTTGTCATATGCATCCGAATGTGACTGAAAACACAACAGCATTAATATAACCTAGTGTGTGTTGCTGATGGTGGCATGACCTCAAGTGCATACTTTGTGCAAACCTGGAAAAATGTAAATTTCCCATTATCTTGCATCATATAAAAATATGATATCCTCACACATCACTGCTTTCTATGCAGTAATAATGGCAGAACAATTACGGAAGCATTTGATGGTTATCTCTGCAATAACAGGATTTGTACTAATGGTTTGTTGTCCAATAGTGACTTTTTATCCATGTGTTCTGTACTAAATGACAAAGTAGCCTATGTAAAGCTTGTTTGTTTAAATGGAAGGAAACAATTTGATTCAGTACACAATTACTTGCATTTGCTCGTCTACTTCACAAACAAGTTATTCTTAACATAGACAAAAAGAATAATTAGCATTTTCATTGCGAGGAGATGATCTTTAAATCTTGAATCTGCAATGACATTAATGGGTTTGCTCTCCTATAATGGATCTTAACATCCACGCTTTGAAATTTCAAATTCAGGCAGGTTTATTACCATTAGAGAAATATTGTGTTTAGAGTGCTTTCAAGGGTAATGCCATTTAGACTTGTCTTTTGAGATGAAATTCTTACAGCTGCTACAGATTAATCTTGTGAGAAAAGACAATTAATGCAGGCATTAGTCAACGGTTAAAGAGGATGAGGGATATAAAACTGAACGTGAACTATTGCCTGATCATGCCATCAAATGATTTTATCTATATAGTTGTGAATAATATTTGAGCATTTATTTTAGTATAATATCAGGACAAATAATATTTTCGACCCATTTCAGTGTGACAAGTGAATTAGTTGATTAGAGTAAATTAAGGGTAGCCTATGTTTACTCGAAAACAATGTACTAAAAAATGGGGGGAAAATTAATTAGCTTTTTTTGTTTGGAGGCGACAATGTTGTAAAAACGATCTTCATTCACAAGGAACCGAGAAAACTAAAAACGTTGTATTATGCTGCCAGGCCAGTAGTTGGCGATGTTATTTTGTAAAGAAACACTACGCGCTTATAGACGCATATTACACATGTGCATGATGACAGTTTTTACAAATATGCGTGTTTGTTTATAGAGAAAATAACGGTATCGTTTTCAAAAACTTGTACTTTGAAACCCGTTTTCAAATGTTTGTTTTCAGGCCCCCAAAACGCCATTGTCGTGTTATCGAACAGCCAAGACCAATTAAAGTTTTACATTTTTAGTTGAAAACGGTGTAAACGGCCCCTTAGACACCTCTAGCTTTTGTAGAAATGTTTTATAAAGCTTTAAATAAAAAATCTTTTTCTGCTGCAATTCTTCTGTGGAACACAAATAGAATTTGTGAAGAATCTGTATGATATCATTGTTTATTCTAAGCGCGTGCTTGTCTGTCACTTATATACTCAAATACAAATACTTCAATACTCAAGCTCTTTATAAGAGGATGGATTCGGATTGGCTGTCAATGTTAATTGATTAATGTTAATCAGCTGGGGAAAAACGACAGTGATTCCGATTATATAGTTTTTCTGTGCCGTTATCGTTATAGCTGTGGTGTGAACTCTGCTATTCTATAACTGTATCTTTATTGTTGTCTTTATAGTTATCGTCCTTGGTGTGAATGGTAGTTCTTACAGCTCCTGCGCTATATTTTTAGTCTTCTGAAACCGTATGATAGTCGTGAGGAACAGACATTCTTCACAGAATCTTTTTGTAGATCTCTCATCTCATTCATTATCCTGCATATTCAAATGTCCACAATGACTTCAAACCAGGTATGATGCGGCAGGGCGACTTTTTTGGGGGGGATCTGAACATGATTAAAAGGGAAAACTATCAATGGATAATTGGTGGAAAAGAGAAGCGTAAAGATTCTTCAAAATATCTCCTTTTTGTGTTTTATGGGGGAAAATAACATTCAGATTGGAAATAACATGAGGGTGAGTAAATAATTAAATATTCCTTTTCAAGGAGCTTGATATAAAGGAAAAAACATTCAAAATGACTTGCATTGATCATGCAGAGAAAGCAAACTGGCACAAATAAGAAGACCAGTGCCAGTATTAGGTAGGTGACAATTTTTTCTTTGCAAGTTACTTGATTCTCAAACCCACGCTTTGGAAATGCTGGCCACTCAGTTGGAAATGGAACTGTTGTGGCTTTGAACAGTGTTAATCTTTAAGTACATATTTACATATAGAAGAGTGCGAGTCTGACGAGCTGAGCATGTTGAATATTTAAAATCCCGAATGGTAGATGAGACGGAGGAAGTATTTTACATTTGGCATGCTGACTACAACGGATAATGAGCAGACACTTGTTTCCAAATGTTGAGGCTTGAAAACTGACTATTGTTTTTTTTTTTTTTTTTTTAAAGGTCACACACTGTGCTTGTTTCAATTGCACTTGGTGAATGACTCAAAAGGTGTGTTTGCTTTAGCATTATTAAATATATTTTGATCGGCTGATGACCTTGCGGCAGAGTGCAGCTTTCATCTGAAGCCAAAGGTCTGGTAGCCTTTTGTACGCGAGTCATTACCTTTAGATCCTTTATTAATTCATCTCTGGCCCTCTGTAGATGTGTTGGCTTATGAATGTCCATTTCTCAATGTGTCTTTCTCTTTTATTGTCATGCAGTTTGTGTTGCATAATCAGTGGGTGGTACCAAAGACTTGCCAGGTGGACTTTGCAATATTACTTGGGAAAATCTTTATTTTAAAGGCTTAACATTGTCAACCAGCCTTTTATAATCAATGTTGTCACCATACATTTATAAATTCCTTGAAAAATAATTGTCCAAAGTACAAGACTGAAGCTTTTCCCCTTTTTTGTGTGACTAGATTGACAAAGCACACCAGATCATC
Source organism: Semotilus atromaculatus (assembly GCA_031834385.1). Classification (NCBI taxonomy): domain Eukaryota; kingdom Metazoa; phylum Chordata; class Actinopteri; order Cypriniformes; family Leuciscidae; genus Semotilus; species Semotilus atromaculatus. Next base: position 11,774,315 of record JAULUF010000004.1, read on the forward strand.
AATGAACATCATTGTACATGAGCATCAATGAAATTACAGTAGGGTGAGACAGCGGGGAATGGGAGCCAAGCAAAACATAACTACAGTTATGGAGGAAAATTATCTTTTAATTGCTCTAGTTGGCAATTAGTTGTGCACCATAAAACAAGAAATTGTCAGGGGGGAATTTTATAAGAAGACATTTAAAATTGTTTACTTGAACACACTGTTCGTGTTTTAGCATCTTATTCACCAAAGGAATTAAGAAATGCTCTTTACCATAATTCATAATTTGTCTGGATGTGTTCTTGTTTATAATATTTTCTCTATCATTCTTATGTTCTTAAATGAAGGGATGTGTAGTTATTAGAGGAGGAATAAGCATGAGGTGGATATTCTATCATGGATTATATTAATCTAAAGTACTGTAAGCAACATGATGAACTTTCATACCATATTTTTACATATGTTGGCAAAGCAAATGTGCCGATTACGCACTGAGGTGACATGCTGAGTTGCCAAAATTCTTTAGGACTCACAAGATTGTTGTTGCAATGGAAACACAATGCTCATATCTTCACGTGCATGCACAGACATTCTCTTCTATGTAATTTTAAATCTGCTACTAATTTATTTTCAATGATGGGCATCACCAAATCTTCCTTTGGGTCACTATTTAACAGATTTATTTCAAGTACAAGAACAAATTTTTATTTTATTTTTTTTATAACCATGCCTAAAACCATGCCTTTTTTAACCATGCCTCTTACGGAGACAAATAATTTGTCATTATTAATCTTCATTCTGTTACTCAAAGCTTTTCTTACTGGATGGAGACCACATATGGAGCTTTATGCTCTGTTAGCTGGACAGTCTTTAGTGGTGAAGATGAATATACTTTGCCCTGAATCTGTCATATGCTGGAGGTGGAGATCTGCTTTGGAAGTTGATGGTGAGATGTCTGAAATTCAGATCGATGTTTGGATGTCTGCAGTGTGCATGCATAGATATGTACACACCAGTTTCACAGTTCATTAATTGCCGAATCATCACATAAAGTGATAACCAGGTTATGAAAGTACCAGTGTAGTACCCTCAACTGTTTAACAAATTTTTTTTTACAGAATAATTCAGAATTTGCTCTAAAAATCAGTGTAGATCATGTAAGTAAAGCAACCTAGGCTCATTAAAAATATTACTTTGGCTATGAAAAACTCCAAAAGCCAATACATACATTTTCACCGCAGGTTTGCTGCTGATACACTTGATTATGATTACATGGACTGATTATTGATTAAGACAGACTTATTTTATACATGGTTCCTTGCACAATACCTCAAAACGCTGTTTACCTGTAGATGATTTGTAAACTAATACATGTTGACATTTACAATGTGCAACCAGCTCCATATGCATGGCTTTTCTGCAAAAATAAACTTGTTACAGTGATGTGGAGCGCTTGGGTACGAGTCCCATGAAACACAAATCATAATAAGAGCTCAAAGCCTTCTAAATGGTATGGTTGTATTACAAATGTTTTTATCTCACGATTGCTTTTAACACTGTCAGTTAGGTTTAGTGTAGGTGGTATGTTATTTTCCAAACATGATACAGCATTAACCGAACATTTTATTTTGAAACTGTCATGATTTGTGTACTAACAACTGTAATAAAATATTCTCGTTTAACATTTCACTTTTAAAATTCAGTGAAACGTGTTACAAGCAATGCATTATCATTTAGCAAAATTTTACCCACGCCAAGTTTAAAAAAAAAATCTGGGCTATAATGTAAACCCGCATCGTCAATAGACAAAAAAACCTTCCGGCAGCCATAACCCTGTAGCCCAATACTGGTTTCCCACTGAAGCTAAGCAGGGTTGAGCCTGGTCATTACCTGGATGGGAGACCTCCTGGGAAAACTAGGTTGCTGCTGGAAGAGGTGTTAGTGAGGTAAGCAGGTCTGTGCTCACACTGTAGTCTATGTGGGTCCTGCTAACCATGAAAGTGCATATCTGTAGCACAAATTGTATTTATCGTGCAATTTATACGCAAAAAATAGATTTTTACGTGCATATGATAGAGATTTTGCTTATTTAAATTTTTTCATGAGATTGTGTTGGTCCTAACGCTATGTGTGGGTAAAAAAAAAACAGTCCTTTTGATGAGATGTTAAACTGCGGTCTCTCCTGACTCTCTGTGGTCATCATAAATCCCAGAATGTCCTCTGAAAAGGCGTAGGGGTTTAACCCCGGCATTCTGGCTAAATTTGCCCATTGGCCTCTGTCTATCATTGGCTCCTAGCCTCCTAATCATCCTAATATAAATACTGATTGGCTTCATCACTGTCTCCTCTCCACCAATAAGCTGGTGTGAGGTGAGGTGTAAACGGCACAAACTCAACCTCCAAATCATGGAATCGCCTCCTTAAATATATTTATGCGGCTTTGAGCCCCAATATATCCACTGCACACCCTTGGAAAATCAAGGATTAATTGCCATGAGTACGTCCCGTTGGTCTATCAGGCTTTTTCCACCAGGTTTTGTTTGCTGTGAAGCGAGCTTGTGTTTTTCCCGTCGGGAGCAAGCGGTGAGCATCTGCCAGGATGGCGTCCTGCCGTCGGAGCGAGGCCAGGCGTGAGCGGCGGAGGGCCGAGAGCCCGCGGCAGAAATAAACTCACTGGAAAGAGCCAACAGAAGGCGTTTGTTTATGAACGCCTGGGGCCAAAAGGAGAACGGACACGCTTTCATGTTTAGAAGCTCTCTCCAGGCTTGTTTATGCCACACATTCACAGTGTCTTCTTTGCTTACTCAGGTGTCATGCCAGTGATCACGATGGAGAGCAGTTTCTCAAACGCACACTTCAGCATCCGTCCGCTGTGGTTTGAATGAATATTAAGCTGCCATGAAGGTTAATGTTTTGGATTGGTCTTGGTTTCATTACTTGCCTTTTCCTTGCGAATTTGACCCACAGTTCATCCTCTCAATCGCAAAATTAGTTTATAATCCTCCAGCTCACATAGACTTTTTGCAGCACTAATTGCCTCCGATGGACATGTCGATATCAGCGATCATTTTACTGATGTACGTTATGATGCCTTCATATCTGTCATCCTCACCGTCTACAGTTGAAGTTGTATAATTCATAACTTATTAGGCCTATTGTAAGATCAAAGATATGACAGAATCTAAAGACAGGCGTGCAAACAGATCCGTCACAGATCAAATGCAGCCTCTGGTGCAACTCTCTTATCACCTGAATATTAGAGCATCACTAAAGATTTCTTCCCTTTTCTGTCACGATCAGAACATGTGCCCTCAATCCGCAAGATTTTAAGCCATATAAAGAAAGTTTTATAATCATTTAAGAAAGTTTTATAATCATTTAAGACCATATATATATATATATATATATATATATATATATATATATATATATATATATATATATATATATATATATATATATATATATACTGTGTACATGCACGCGCACACACATACACAGTATAGATAGATAGTTCTATATAAAACAAAACATTTAGAGCCATAAGCATTAACACTTAGTGACCTGGTCGAGGTCAGGTTTTTAAGCAAAGTTAGTCAGAACTGCTTTTGTATTGATTAACCAAGGTAACATAACTAATATCCCTGCACTCTTCTAGAAGCAGTTTACTTTCCCTACCTGTAATCTCATGAAGTGGCAAATAGGGATTTTTGCATAAATCATCACCAATCTGAATAATGAAGTAGAAGCAGATGTGAGATTGTAGTGCGCTTCGCAGAGCAGTAAAGTGTTTACTCCGAGTAATTTGAAGCTCATTCTGGTTTTGAATGTACTGATATACAACACTGGCATCTAGTGGCTACATTTCGATGCTACAATCCCGAGAGCATTAGTTCATAAAACATCATTTTATACAAGTAGAGTGGAGACCAGGGGTCTCACTCTTGTAGCACACTAAATTTCCTCAGGTAGAATGAGGACTCTTACTTTGCACAGGCTCTGTAAAGTTCTCTCTTTTCTTGAGAATAAGGATGTTATTATTACTTGTAGAATAAAGTTTGGGACAATCATAATACATGCAATAACTGTAAGCCTACTGAAATGAAAAATGTAATCATTAAAATGCATTATGAACTTTTTTTTATCCTTTTTTTTTTATCCTGTTATTCACTTCTTATATTAAATTCAATATGATCTGTGTTTCCCATTATTAGCTGCTTAATGATACCGTTGCTTTTCACAATTATAAAACTTTTTTACATATAAATGTTCCAGAAAGGATCTCCAGAATCAAATGTGAAATAAGTTGCATTTTTACCTTCAATTCAATTTCTTTTTTAAAGTTGGATTTATGACATGCATTTCATTTTGACATTCATTTAAGTGCAAATAGCAATAGACTCTATTTACACTATGTAAAAATAGCAGTATTTTCTTTGCAATAACTGTAAATAATAGTCGTATGCTATTTATACTTCTAGTGGCAGATACTATTTGCCCAACCAGACATCAATGGGCGGAGTTTATGTAAATAGCCTCTGCCAACAAGGTGGGATATTTGCACTTTGCTTAAATACACACTGTTAATTTTAAATACTTCCTGCTATATTCAAAAACATTTATATGGTTAATAAAAATAAAAGGTATACAACAGAGCAGCATGGTTAAGCAGCTTTACGTCATATGGCAGTATAGGTGTCGACAATAAACAAGTCTCAGAATCATTTATTCAACAGGCTGGTTGCTGGAAACTATTTCTTCCTTAGAACATTTGGCTAAAAACGGTAAGTATATTCACATTCGTTTCCACATTTCAGCAAATCGTCTTCTCGAAAAACCATGAATTATTCATGGTTTCGTTCGAAAATGATGCATCGTCCAGGAACGGTTCTGCTTATGTCTTGATTTTGAACTGTCAGTTTTTGTTTTGCAGAGGAAAACAAAGTAACTGAAAGTATTGAGACTAAAATGTAAGTACTCCATATTAACATAGCTTTTTGAACTACAATAGCCTACTGCACAATCGGACTGCCTCTGAAAGGCGTAGTTTCCAGTTGAAACATGTTTTTGAATCAGTAACGGAGACTCAAGCAATGGTAGATTGTGATTGTAACTGTTGTTCTGTGACTTAAATTCACTGAAGAAAATATAGGGTTCAGCTTCTATTATGAATTAGCTATTTGAATTTGTATGTGATCTCTCAGGAACATGCTTTATATCATACATTGCAAATGAACAGGAGGGTCAGTTTAATCAATACATTTTTAGTGTCATATATCAAGAGTACCTGTAAGAGTAAGTATTGTTTTACATTGAAGCACTAAATCAACGTCACTGAGTGTGTTTTTGGGTTGCTGAAACAGGTTGACTGGCAGTATGTTGGATGTTATCTCTTGTTACTCGGTAGATTAGCTAAATAATTGATGTGGACATTCCCTCACATTGGCTCACAGTTCCCTTCAGGGGAAAGCAGTGGGACGGTGTGTGTGTGTCTGAGTCTGTGAGCTTAAACTACCTTTTTTTTTTTTTTTTTTTTTTTTTTTTTTTTTTTGTAAAACTGAACAATTATGTTTGGTCTAGCAAGTATTCAAAATAGATGTCAGCAAAGCATCACACATCATAAATGTATCTGTAACAAGCACCAATCACACAATGAGCAACTATTCCAGGAAATGGAGATTCTCCATTGTGCTTTATCATCCCAAGATACAGTAAACATCTAGTAAACACACTATATAGAGTGATGACACATTGAATGAATGTAACACAATGAATGCAGCTATACTGAATTGTGAAGGCTAAATACAACTGGCAGAAGTAAAAAGCTAAATGTAAGCTATAAATGAATGATTACAACGTCACCACCAATAAACTTCAGAAAACAATTTCAGTGTTTTTAAAAAATATATATATTTTTAAAGCCATTTCCCTGAAAGTTTGAGTTATAATTATTTTTGCGTTTTGAGGCTGTAAAAGCGGAATTGTGTGAAGATGAGTTTACCTGTTTGGCGTGATGATGTGTGTTATCCCCGACAACCTCTATAGTCCCATTTAGCCACTTTATTACAACTGCCTTTTTGAGACAAGTAAAAGCTTTATAAAACCACAAGGGGATATTACTTGTGTTTTATGATGTTGAATTAAAATGAGAAAATTTGAACTTGTGTTGTGTTAACCACAGACCTTATTTCAGGCATTTAAGATCCCATTCAAAAATCCCATTGATTTTGGGACGATGGAACTGAACGTGCTAAAATGTTAACTTGTTTCTGGGTTTTGGCCTACAAAAATTGGCTAAATTCATTTCACTATGAGTCTAAGACTGTGACAAATTTAAGCTCAACTCGGCTGATTAAGCTTTTTGCTCCGCATTAACACACCAGGCTGAAACAAATGGCTTTGTGCCATCAGCTGTTGTTTTGAAGGGGACGCGCAGCATTCAGCTGATGTTCACTGTTCTCTGTCTAGACCTGCTGAGTCCATAGACAGCAACTGTCAGACTCATGACCACAGTGACTTTGAACGCAACAGAGGAGGGACTAGACTAGAGACCTCCCCTGTTCACAGTCATAATGAGTTATGAGACCTCAGAAAATTAGGGCAACGCTGTGCAAACTCTCTGCAACTACATAAACATGAAAACTTTGTAGGCTTAACATATGATTTCTTGTAGTTTATCTTGTTTTTGATTTAAAAAATATCTAACAATAGAAGAAAAATCTTTCTATATTTCTATAAGTTTTCAGATAATAAATCTTGCAGCACTTTTTTTTCTTACCCAATAGACTTTATTTATTTTTTATTACAGCATTATTTATTATAAATATACTTATACTTAATCTTAATTTAGACAACTAAAATGTTAAAATTAATATAATATATTTTGATGTTAATATTGACCTATAGATTAATAAATTATGTAATTGTTTGTTACAAAATTGTATATTTAACATGAGATAACATAACAAATCAGAGCATAGCAGTGTTTTGGCTCGGTAAACAAATTCTCTTTCTTTTGAAGATGTTATTGCAGACTGAATGCTGTTATCTTATTTTCAGATAAACAGGCCCATTTGGATAAGAGGAATGTATCCCATTTTCAGTTAAATCTGACTATTGTGTATTAATGGCACATGATTTTGCTGTCTCTGTGTGTACTGGACTAATTAACTCTCTTTTTGAAGAAATGTTGCGGTGATCCATGTTTTGCTTTGTGAGCTGAGTAATTGCAAATATAGTTTAATACTGTACCAGCTGACTCTATTGAAATTTCTTGTTATCTTAAGCCAAATCTTATGTTTTTTGGCCTGATTTCACAGATATAGCCATGGACTACTGAATGAAGACTTTCAAGACTAAGAAGATAATGTATAGACAATAGAAACAAACTAAAGCAGAGGTGGAGGAAAGTAGTGATGGGATGTATAGAACTAGCAGTGAGTTAAACAGCTGTTGTTTTGTGTTCTGATAGGCTTAGATGAACATATTCCTCCTGAACTTTAGTGTTTGTTTGTTTTTTAATCATGTATACAATTTAATTCATTGTATTTTTGAAAACAATTGATCATGTATTTAGATTAGTGCTGTCAAATCGACTTATCTTGATTAATCACATCTAATCGTTCTTGTTATATAAAATGTGTATTATATTTATTGCAATCGAAATTATTCAACTCCCATTGAAAATCAGTTTTATTGGCAAAATTTACAGACCTTTAGCTGTTTGCAATGAATAAATCAAACAAGTAATTGAAATGGCTCAACACAACAAATGTTTCAAGTGGTTTCCCCAAATTTAACTGTAAATGCAACTTTTAATGACTGCAGTTTCAAAATTATTCAACCCCTGAATAGAATTCCTCACAACAGCACAAATCTGCAAAAAAAGGTGTTGTCAAGCATCCTGATGCAACTAATCAAGGGCTTCATTAGTTTCAGCAGGTTTGCTTGAGCTAGAACACATGAAATATCATAACTGCCTAGGTTTGTTGAGGCTAAGTCAAATATGGCTAAGTCAAAAGAATGGTCCAAAAAGTTAAGAGAATATATAATCACCCTTCACAAACAAGGAACAGGATCTAAAAATATAGCGAAGGCACTAAATGTTCCTAGAGACACAGTTGGATAGAGGCATAGTTTGCAAGTTCAAAGTTAAAGGAACAGTGGTTACACTACCTGAACGGGGCAGAAAAAGGCAGCTATCAACGGCTGCAAGTAGATGTCTGAAAAGGCAGGCTCAGAAAAACACTCAAGTGACTGCAAAAGACCTGCAGCTTGACCAAGACTTGGTGGCAACAGGCACTGAGTTTTCAGTTGCACAGTAAGGCACGTACTAAACACATACCAGCGTGTGGAAGGCATACCTGTCAACACTCCCGTTTTTCCCGGGTTTCTCACGTTTTTTAGCCCTATTTTTTGCCGGTTTGCTATTTCTCCCGGGAAACTACCGTAATTTGCATGGCCCAAACTCCTTTATGAATAATCGGACCAATATGTTTGTCTAATGTTGACCATTTGCTAGAAATGCATAATATTCACACTATCCACACACCATATACAATTTCAACCCGTTTGTCACCTCAACCTGGCAACCTATAACCGCAGTCGCGGAAAGTTTAATCTGAAAGCGAGCTGATAGACATGGCAGGTGAAGGCGGTGACCTTTTATGTTAATACCTACCTCTTGCGATTCCACCATAAAATTGAATAAAACCTAGGTTAGCTGATTACTTTAAAATTCCATAGATATCATACTATTGTCACGTCTTGTTTGGGTTCATGTTTCATGTCAGTCATGTGATTCCCTTGCCCTCATGTGATCCTGTGATGTGTTCCCCATGTGAATGTCATGTTGTCATTGGTTTACTGTCTGATCGTAATGCACAGGTGTGTCTTGTCTTGTCATAGTCCTTCTATATTTAAGCCCTCATGTTTCCCTTTTTTACTTTGTCAAGTATTGTTGTAAGTAACCACTGTTTGAAAGTTCATATTTTTGCTTTGTGTTTCATGCCATGCCTTTATTTCATGTTTGATCTCGTTTTGAATAATATTAAGCTGCACTTCTTCTTCTGCACACTTTCCTCCAGTGGACTCTGTTACAACTATGTGGTCACACTTTCTCTGACAAGCTTATGCGTGAAGACCTGGTTTCCTGTTTGTACGTGTAGCCTACTAAAGACGCCTGCCTTAACAATACATGTACAAAGATTTTTTAGTAAAACAATTTTTGTGTTTTTGTTGGGTGTCAATTCAAAATGCTTAAATCTAGTTGTTTTAGTGCTTGAAGTCATGTTTTCAATAACATCAGGCAGAATTCACTGCAGTCTGTCTTTATCTGTAGTGTAACACATGTGTGGTATCTATTGATTTCTCTGGATCAGGGTTCGCTTCATCTTGAGATCAACACAGGTTTCTAACTAAAGAGCAGTGGTGCGTCATTTTAGCTTGCATTTTCATTTAAATCACAGCACTAAGTGAGCCTGTCATAAATATTGTCGATTTCATTTAGTTAGTATCTAAAATGTAAAAAATGGATCATGATACAAACCTTTATGTATTTGTTTTGATTTAATCAGTCGCAATAACCGAAAACAGAAACTGCAAAAGCGAGAGGATACCAATGATATTGTGAAGCTCTTGGGCTGTGTTTTGTCTTGCTGGATTTCTCTCTGCAGGCTGATAGATCAATCTTTCTAATGCACCTGTGAATGTGAACCTCCCTGTGTGAATTTAGGTTATTTTGATCTGAGGATTAATTCCACAGCTGGACTGAAATCCAGCTGATATTCCTGTACACTCTGTAAATGCTGTCATCGACCGTGTTTATGTTCAAAATATGGGTCATTTGAAATTGTCATTTTTATTTTTCAAATTAGGTTTGTCATCATGACAATCATATGTTGATTTGATTGTCATAAATAAGCAAATATTCTGGTTTCCTGAAATCCAAATAATACCACTGGTTGATTAGATTGACTTGTCAATATTATGTGTTTTAAAACATTTTAAACAGAATACCCATAATTTTATATAGGGTTAATTCAGGATAACTGGGATATTTTTCTCCAGTCATCTAAGTGTCCGAATTTACCTGAATTTATTTATGAATTTATCCGAATTTATATATGACTTTATTTACAGGTAACTATACATCTGTAAGATGACATTTTCGGTTAAAATATGTGTATCGTTAGACCCCTAGAGGCCTATTTATATATATTATTTTATATATATATATATAGGATAATGAACAAGATGACAGATACAGATGAGCAAGAAAGATAGCAGTGTCTCAGTTACAATCCTTGTGCTCTTGATTGCCACTATCAAGGACATGAACGAGCTGATTAAATTACTGTGCAGTGACTAAAATCGAATTGAAATAAATGGCAAGAGCCAGCGTCAACAGTTCAGTAAGAGACCATTTCAAAGAATATGCATATCTAATAAATATCTTTATTTGAAATATTTTAATTACATAATATTATTCTTATAGTTGTACTGCAGAATATATTTTCTTTGTCAGTTTTTTGTCTCGGTTTTAATTTAAAAATATCGTCCATTATAAATTTACTAGAAAAGCAAAATTGCAGGAGATATTAAGAATAGCATTTATTCTAAAAAAAATACTTGTTATTTATGGTTGATTATAAGACATTACTGTTAATTTAAACAACTAAAATGTTAAACTGAATTATTATCTGGAGATACTAATTTTAACTTAAATTAATACATGCTGTAAAAATACTGTTCATTGTCACTTGGTGTAAATTAATGTTAACTAATAGTATCGTATTATTATTATTATTATTTTAATTTTTTTGTTGGAATAAAGACTTAAAGTTGTCATGAAACGGAAATTGTGATAGGCTTTTCTTCTCTATTTGGACGCATATCCAAGTGAAACTGCGTCTCGAACAAGACAACATGTAGGACTGGGCTTGATTTTATCCATTGGGAATTGGTTGTGGTTTTCTATTGGTCGATCTCATGTGAGTGACAGGTTGCCGCGCCCCCGTGCCAATTAACACGTCATTATAGAAGAGCTTTTGCTGCAAGAGAGGGGAAGCTATTTTGATTAAAGACTGAGGCACATGAATAAAAAAAAATAACGACGTGTACGGATAAATCATTTATGAAAAACGATGCAATATTCCTTCATAAATTGTAAGTAATTATTCTAAAATGATTGAATAGCATCTGAAGCAAAATCATTGCTGACAGGATCAGGTGCGTACAGGGTGCGAGTGTTCTCGGTATAGTTGTCCCTGTTGGTTTGTGTAAATGCTGCATGCTGAGTGATTTTAGGGGAGGTTTGGTGGGGGGGTGGGGGGGTGGGGGGGGGTTCTAAATATGGCAGCAGAGCAGCCGGGGAATCTGTCTGTGATCCAACACTTCATTATTGGCTCTGTGTGTGTGTGTGTGTGTGCACATGACAGTGACGGCAGAGAATGACAACTTATGTGTGTGTGTGTTCCTCGACAGAAAAGTATACTTCCCATGGGTCCTGTGAGTAAAACGTCCGTCATTTGCATGAATGATCATGCCGTTCTCTGATTGGCTGCTTTCAGGTGCAGATGCTGATGATGTCTTGCTGTCCCCTATAGTGAGAGAGGGGCGTAAAAAGGCTTGAGCCCACCAGCAGACAGTCTGATCACCTCTTTTCTCTCACGAAATAAGAGAAAGAGTTCAGTAGCGTGAAACCCGAGCATCTTTTTGTTTCCGTGAAGGTTCAGCAGCTCCTCTATGCCCACAAGGTAAGACAATACTCTCACTGGAGGAGAGAGTGCAATACTCTTTTGTGGGTTCAATTGTGATGCTTCATTTAAAGCAGAATTAATTGGTTCAGGAGTTTTTTGCCTCGTGTACCTGTAGTTTAAAGTATTCTTCATTGTGTAGATGTTAAGTTCATCTGTTGCTAAACTCCTGCTAGTTGCTATTATATACGTAGAAGAGGATATTCAAACCCTTCTGGCATAGAACATAGTTTGGGGATCTGTATTATGAATCCATTTAAGAAGCAATTTTGCTCACACTTTATATTAGGTGTCTACTATGTACTTGCATATTTTTTTTTATTTTTATTGTATTAATGTTGTATTGCTAAACACTTTTTTCTGCAATTGAGAGGGGATATGGTTATGGTTATGGACAGGTTTGGTTAATGGTAGGTTTAAGGGTGGGTTAAGGGGTATAGGGAAAGGTCAACAGTGTAATTAAATATGTAATTACAGCCATAATTAAATGCAAGTATTTTAATAGAAGTAAAATATTGTTTACACCAGTGTTTCCCAACCCTGGCTGTTCCTAGAGACACATCAACAGTATACATTTTGGATGTCTAAAGTTTAAATGATAAAGTCTTAGGAAGGATCTATGTAGGATCCAATGGCATAATTTTAACAGAAGTTACCGGATTTGAATAGTTGTAGCACGACCATGTCCACCCCAGTCAAGAGGACGAAGTGGGACGAAGACCTGTCTCAGTTTCGCAAGGATCACGGCCTCTCCAAGAAAGTGCTGCTCAACTGCTGTCTGTTCAGACGGATCATCTCCTGGGCTTCCCCCATCAAAAAAGGTAAATCTCTCTTCAAGGCAATGACTTGATGTATAGTAAGCTACCACCCAGAATGAGAATGCAAAGTTTAGTCCATATGGGTATTTGTGAGGGTCTGATGGAACTAATGGATTTTTAAAATGTTTTTAAGTACTGTACTAAACAAAATTGCATAAGATATTAAGACTAGTAAAAAAAAAAAATATATATATATATATATATATATATATATATATATATATATATATATATATATATGTCACATGCACACGCATGTGATTGACGTGTGCGTGCACGACTTGTGATTGACAGTCATATCTCACACCCCCCCTGCGCTGATTGGACACAATGAACCGGGAGCGGTGGATTTTTGCAAAACAAATAACACGCTCCAGGTGGAGTTAGAAGCTCGGGTTTTTTTCTAAAACCACTTTATTTATGTTGTTCTGTCGGAATATAGTGTCGAATTCGCTGAATATGATTAAAAAAAAGTTGCCGACGGCAGCTTTGACATTAACCTAGATTAGTAACTGCTGTTAAACATGTATAGAACTGAATTAAGTGTTACTAAAATAATTGTATTTGTAATGTAATGTATTAAATCTTAAGAAATGAGAATGTGAATTTTAGGGACAGATTCACTAACAGCTTATGTCAGCACAAACCCTCTTGACATTGAACTACTGTCAGGGTTTACTGAAGACATGCAGTGACAAATTAATGTTTAAAAGGTGTGAACAGGGTTATTTTTTAAGCTGATCTTATTGTATATGCATTTGTAGGAGTTTCCATTTTCAGGAGTGTTTAAATTAATCACGTGAGGTGATTTAATAAGGTTTTCTCTAGTCAATGTACTGGTATTTGTGCCATTTACCGCCCAAAAAAAGCATGCCTTAAACCAGACGCTAATTTGTGCTGCTCTTGGTAGATCGTGTTGGTCATTATGGAAATGATCCGGCTGCGTCAGCGTTCTTTAATATTTGCATATTATGCACAGAACTTTCCTGTCCCATCGTTGCTTTTTTTGAGTTGCGCTCTCATGCAAATTTGCCATGTTTTGTAAATCTGCACCTTAGAGTCTGGTGGAATTTTTAAAGTAGTGTATGAAAAACAAATTCCATCAGTTATTTTCTTTACACAGACTACATTAGCTTTTTTTAAAGAACTGAAAACAGATTAAATGTGTAGTTCAAAGGTATAGTTCACCAAATATTCTGTCATCATTTACTCACCCTTATGTCGTGTCAAACCTGTATGACTTACTTTCTTCTGAGGAACATATATGAAGATATTTTGAGAAATGTCTCTAAATTGTCCAAACGATGGAAGTTACTGGTAACCATTACAATTTGTAAATCAACATTGGGTGTGTTTAACTCCACTTTTAGATATACACTTGCGAACTTCCCTAAGCACTTCCCCTCTGGGGAAATCTGTCGCCATTTTGAAGTGCGTTCAACTTCAAGTGGACGAGGGAAGTTTATTTTGGACAGACACTTGATTCGAGTCTACTCGTATGTACACTTCAGACAGATCGACAGACCACAACATGATTGTGACGTCACAAAAGAAACTTGCATTGCTCGCACTTAATTTATCCACGAGTGATCAAGGGTTGAGGGCGTTCCATTTATAACCATTGCAAGGGTTCCACCAGTACTGGGCACTCGTGCAACGTAAGCACGTACTTCCAAATGAACAAGGGAAGTTGGTGAGGAAAGGACTTAACCGCAACCGTTTTTCAAACTATCTTCTTTTGTGTTCTACAGAAGAATGTCATTCAGGTTTGGAATGACATGAGGGTGAGCAAATTATGCTTTTTGGGTGAACTGTCAAGATCCTGAACCATATTTCCTCTGTCCTATAGGCATAGCTTTTTTTTTTTTTTTTAGATCTGTTTTGTGAACCAGAACCAGTTTGTTGTTTCCATTAAAAAAAAAGAATGAAAACCCAGGCTGCAGTTTGCACTCGTGAAAAAGGATGAGGCAAATGTTTACTTCTGATGCAAGTTGGCTCAACAACTGGTGATCTCATTTCAGACAGTGACACTTGGTGCTCTCTGAATTATGCTAAAACAAACAGTATTATATTCTTCAAATCTCATGTGAAAAAATATTTGGCACAAATTTCACTCTTATAGACTGAGTTGGCTGAGTTTTGTTTCATCAGAAAACCTTGATGTGTCCAGTGCATTATGACGCACTTATACTCTTTTCAAACACTCCATTTTAACATTAAAAGGATAGTTCACCCAAAAAAGAAAATTCTGTCATTATTTACTTAAACTTCCAAACAATTTAAACCTGCCTGAATTATCTATTATGTACCTATTCTTTTTTTAAAACAAATATTGTACCCAAATCATTTTGTTTACCAATGACATGCTTTTGTATAAAAATAAAAAATAAACATTTCTCAACGTCCTCTTATGGTCTGCTAAATAAAGCAAGTCATATAGGTTTTAGAACTATACAAGGGTGAGTAAATGATGGCAGAATTTGATTTGGGTGAACTATCCCTTTCATAGAATATTTTACAGTAAAAGTACATCATCTTTCATCTTTAGAACATTCTTGCTTCCTCTGCTTATTGAAGTCAAGGCCCTTGACACACTGATGTCCAATCTGCTGAAAGAGGGACCTTGGGGTGGTAATGCTCATTGATCATTTTACTGCTGTGTGTTGGATTTATGTTGTGTTCTGTGTTTCGAGTGATCAGACTTTATGGTCTCATGTGAAGTGACAGGCATATAAATCATTATATTACAGTGAAAGGGATATCGATGAGTTTCTCATTTGTTAAATGACTAAAAATTTTATTTGTGGTGTTTAGTCTCAAGTTGTGGTATGCTTTAAATGTTACTGCGTTGGTGTAAAGTGGATTATTTCGATCTTATTCCTGATTACAGTCTCTGTACAGTGTGAAATGATGAAACTGCTGCCAAATGTAGCTCCAAACTGCCAAGTGAGTGTTGCTAGCTAAAAAAAGACCATGCCAAAGTCCATGGAAACGATACCAATGAAAGTAAAGCAGATGCTGAGGGAATGTTGTTCAAAAAAGATTTCTGAAATTCTCAAGTGGGGGTAATTCAGTATGACATGAAAAGAAATGGCATGCTTTATATAAATAAAGTATGTGGTTCATTCCAATATTAGATGAATATGTAGATCAAATGATGCGTGTTTGAATGTTTATGTTTGCGTGATGGAGGCTCATCCCGTGTTTCGTATGCGTGTATGTATTTGTGTCTCTATTCATAAGACAGTTATTATCTAAGGCGCTGTGTAGCTGTAATCACACCGGCTCGGGAAACAGCTGGGCCCTTTATAGCGTCAGATGCTGCTGTCAGTGTCCAGCCTCGCTGAATGGACAAACTCAATGGGTTTATTTGGCTGGCTCAACATTGGCCTTTCTCAGTGCAGCATAATCTGCTTTGACTATATAATTGCATTCAAAGCATAACCTTCAAGATGGATTTAACTGACACCGCAGAAAACTGCATTAGTAAAAGTTGTATAAGGCATCAAGCTTGCTCTGGATGTTATACACTCACCGGCCACTTTATTAGGTACCCCATGCTAGTAACGGGTTGGACCCCCTTTTGCCTTCAGAACTGCCTCAATTCTTCGTGGCATAGATTCAACAAGGTGCTGGAAGCATTCCTCAGGGAGTTTGGTCCATATTGACATGATGGCATCACACAGTTGCCGCAGATTTGTCGGCTGCACATCCATGATGCGAATCTCCCGTTCCACCACATCCCAAAGATGCTCTATTGGATTGAGATCTGGTGACTGTGGAGGCCATTTGAGTACAGCGAACTCATTGTCATGTTCAAGAAACCAGTCTGAGATGATTCCAGCTTTATGACATGGCGCATTATCCTGCTGAAAGTAGCCATCAGAAGTTGGGTACATTGTGGTCATAAAGGGATGGACATGGTCAGCAACAATACTCAGGTAGGCTGTGGCGTTGCAACGATGCTCAATTGGTACCAAGGGGCCCAAAGAGTGCCAAGAAAATATTCCCCACACCATGACACCACCACCACCAGCCTGAACCGTTGATACAAGGCAGGATGGATCCATGCTTTCATGTTGTAGACGCCAAATTCTGACCCTACCATCCGAATGTCGCAGCAGAAATCGAGACTCATCAGACCAGGCAACGTTTTTCCAATCTTCTATTGTCCAATTTCGATGAGCTTGTGCAAATTGTAGCCTCAGTTTCCTGTTCTTAGCTGAAAGGAGTGGCACCCGGTGTGGTCTTCTGCTGCTGTAGCCCATCTGCCTCAAAGTTCGACGTACTGTGCGTTCAGAGATGCTCTTCTGCCCACCTTGGTTGTAACGGGTGGTTATTTGAGTCACTGTTGCCCTTCTATCAGCTCGAACCAGTCTGGCCATTCTCCTCTGACCTCTGGCATCAACAAGGCATTTCCGCCCACAGAACTGCCGCTCACTGGATGTTTTTTCTTTTTCGGACCATTCTCTGTAAACCCTAGAGATGGTTGTGCGTGAAAATCCCAGTAGATTAGCAGTTTCTGAAATACTCAGACCAGCCCTTCTGGCACCAACAATCATCCCACGTTCAAAGTCACTCAAATCACCTTTCTTCCCCATACTGATGCTCGGTTTGAACTGCAGGAGATTGTCTTGACCATGTCTACATGCCTAAATGCACTGAGTTGCCGCCATGTGATTGGCTGCTTAGAAATTAAGTGTTAATGAGCAGTTGGACAGGTGTACCTAATAAAGTGGCCGGTGAGTGTATATCTGCATTACGACATATTTTATGAAACTGCATAATTGCAATGCAGAGAAGGTTTATGGTCATTGCATGATCTCTTTATTGAATATTTTGGTTTGTTTTACAGCTGCAGATCTCCTTTATATTTATGTTAATGGCGATTTTAGAGTTATTAACAGTACTGGCCTTTGCTTTGTTTCAAGTGAGACGGGTCTTGCAACAGAAGGGGCCTCTGTTTGCACCTTACGGTTTCTCTCTTGAATCCGACACGGAAGTGACTTAAACTGCAATTCATCAACTGGAGACAGGCTCCAAAAGAGAGTCAATCCCATATATCCCAGTTTTATACAAGAGTTCAATAAACAAGAAGTTAATATTAGGTGACTTACATTTTAGACTATTGGAACATTGTCTGTTTTGCCAACAAAAATATTTCCAAACAGATCCACAGTAGAACCATTGCACTTCTCCGAGCAACACAGTGATGTTTCGTTACTGAATGAATCTGCGTATTTGAACAAATCTGTCGAATGATTGACTCAACGACTCACTGTATACTCTCTTGGTACTTATTTTGAATAAGTATTTACTTAGATAAGAAAATATCTGTGTAGAATGAAGGTTCTACATTCTCAAAGTTGTCATTATCATGTGACCTACCAGTGTCAGATGCGTCGTTTCACTTTCATTCATAAATCCTCTCCGGTGGCAAAAAGTGTCCAATATGCATGAATCTTGCCGGAAGAAGTTGGTCATCCGGGTGCTTTTTTTCCTACTCTTTTAGAAGTACCGTAAATTTGGACATAATCTTTTTTTTTTTTTTTGCATATAGTAGGGAAGTATGTGATTTTTGGATGCAGCCAGTCGCTTGCTGCTTTTTGAGCTAACTGCTTTTGGCTTTTTTAAATGTATTTTTGTTTTAAGTCATCTTAAGGTCCCCTTGAAAGCTTGCTGAGGGCTCCTGGTTGAGAAGCACTGGTCCAATACTGTTCAAAATAGTCTGAAATAAATAATTTGTGCAATTCAAACCATCCATGGAATGATTGTTAGAAATGTTCAGTTGACTATGGTACAACTCTGACCACTGGATGGGGCTGTATCCATGTTTCTTCATCCACTCAGCCATAGAGTATACGCCTGAACTAAACCAACAGAAAACCGAATACAATAGGGCTGTTGTCAGTTTGTAAGCCATACTGGAAGGCTATTTCACCATGGATTTTTATGGGATTAGTGGTTAAAATAAGGTTTGTGGTTAACATTGCAGAAATAAGTATTTTCCTCTTTTCTCAACTATATAAATAACATATAGTCATACTCATACCTCTCAAACCACAAGTTACAATCAGTTGTCCAGGTCATCAAGCTGATTTATTAAAGCTCAAATCCTTAGTTGTATAATATAGCAACTTTTGGAATTATTATCATTATTTACTCACCCTCATGTTGTTTCAAACTTCTGTTCTGTGCATCACAAAAGCAGTACCTGCTCTCTTTCATATGGTGAAACTATAAAGAAGTAATGAAGGTGTGCTTTATTGTATTGAATATGCACTTGCAGTGTACTTCACAGATAATATAATAATAAAAGGCCACTTAAGTGCATTTAAAGAGTATATATTTTAAATGTTCTAAATTGCAACTTCTTTATTTCAAATACTGATATTTACCATACATGCTTACCATAAATGCTTGTCAATACATTCGGCAGTACACTTTAACCACATTTCAAAGACAATAGAAGTCATTATGAAAAACAGATGTACTTAAGACCTTACTTTAGTGGGTCAAAAAAGCATTCTGAAGTGTATTGCATTTAATATAAAATTAAAATATTAAAACATTTAATTTGCAATTAACATGCAAACAATTCAGTTACACTCAAGTATATTCCTTTAAAGAATATTAAGTGTGCTTTAAAAAAAAAAAAGGGTATAAAGGTAAAAAGAACACAAAGCATTATAAGTATATATCATGATTCATTCAGATTATTCCAAGTCTTCTGAAGCCATGATACCCTCTTTATGATTAACAGACATACATTTTTACATACATACATATACTTGCTTGATAGCTGTGGTCACCTTTCATATTCATTGTGTGCTATATGCAACTCTTGTTTCATGGAAGAAATTCAGTCATACAGGTTTCGAAAGATGTTGTTTTTATTATAATCTTTAACATTCAATTTCTTTAAAACTAGCTAGTTTATTTAGTATTTTTTTTGGCAATGATGGATTTATAATATATGACTACAGTTTCTGATTCTGTTATTTTATAACTTTGCAGTGAACAAAATGTGGGAAGAAGAAAATGTTTAATGCATGGGTTGGTATAAAGTGAGTCATTCATCATCTAAACAAGGCCTAGTTAAAGTTCATTATTTACAGCTTTCTGGCATTAATGCATCAGGGTTACAAAATATTGCATTTAGTACTGTATCCACTGTAACAAAAGTGGATTATTTTGTGAATACTTATTTGTATGAAATATCGGAATAATAATATACTTACGGTAATACGCACGTGAATGTGTAAAGGAGTCATTATAACAATCATTTGTATTTAATTCAACAGATTTTATGACACAAATGTATACTTTTTTTTCAAAGATAAAAAAAAAAAAAAATATATATATATATATATATATATATATAAATAACTTTTTTTTTCAAATAAAAATATAGAAAATGTGGATATTTATCCTGAACAAATATGTATCTTGTATAATACAGTTTTCTTATAAAAGTCTTATTGTAACGTTATCAGATACTCTTGTTGTTCTTTTATGGAGTGAAAACAGTCTCAAAACCTTCCACAAATGCACGCGAGAGATCCACATGCGCGCGCACCAATCCACAAATGCACGCGAGAGATCCACATTCGTGTGCACCAATTCACAGATGCACGCGAGAGATCCACACACGCAAATCAATCCACAGATGCACGGGAGAGATCCCCACACACACACACACACACACACACACAAAGCAATCCACAGATGCACGCGAAAGATCCACACACGCAAGTCAATCCACAAATGCACGCGACAGATCCACACACACACATAACAATCCACAGATCAACGCAAGAGATCCAGACACACACAGCGATCCACGAATGCACACGAGAGATCCACACACACATATAGCAAATCAGATGCACGCAAGAGATCCACACACGCAAATCATTCCACAAATGCACGCGACAGATCCACACACACATAGCAATCCACAGATGCACGCAAGAGATCCACACACACACAGCGATCCACACACACAGCAATCATGCATTATTGTCCTTAGTCACATTGCTTTGCTCACAATCCACAAATTGCTTTATCTGTACCTGTAATTTCATGCACAGCAAATCACGTGACTTTTGAGACTGTTGTTCCGCGGCCTTGATTCACAAATGCACACAAGCCTATCTGTCCACATTACCTGCAAGGATGTGATATGGTGTCTTCCTCCAGAGGGCGCTATAACCGGCCTTTGAGCTGAATCTTTCAAAGTGCTGGATTCATTTCGTTTTCTGACTTTCGAGACAACCGAAGTCTAAACATTAACAAAATATCCTATACATAGATGCAAATATAGAGTAAAACCAAACCTCTTTTTTTATTTTTCACAACAACATGTTTTTTCCATCACAAATTAAGAAATTTTGAAGAATGTCAGAAACCAGACAGTAGCCACTGACTTGCATAGTATATATATTTTTTCTCCTACATAGATGGAAAAAAACATGTTGTTTGGCAAATAACCCATTCAATTTAAAGTGGTTGTTGCTTTGTAAATATTGCCTTGAATTGAGTATATCATTCAGTCTCATTATTTAGTTGGTTGAAATAATATACCCCCAGCCCCCACACACACACACACTTTTACTATTTAACTCTTAATAAACTTAGAAATATTTTGCTAAAGCCTTTTAGTAAATGGACAGTGAAAAAAAGACGAACAACTGGTTAATCTGATTCACCACAAAAGGAGCAACTGAGGCAAATCTCAAACTTTTGCACGTAATTGCTTGAGAATTATTTACTTGAGGGTAATACTTGTGGATTCTTTTGAAATCAATCTTTTACTTTGTTGGTTAAATTATGTGGAAGTATTTATCCTTTCTTTAAAAATAAGGAAAGCAAAACATATAGGTAACTGCTGAAAACATATTATTTTCCATTTAATATGTGTGTGGGGCAGAGATGTATAGTAACGAAGTAGAACTACTTCACTACTGTACTTAAGTACTAAAAGACTGTATCTGTACTCTACTAGAGTATTATTTTTTTTCTCATACTTCCACTTTTACTTCAGTACATATTTTCGATGAGTTTAATACTTTTACTCCGATACATTTTTCACGTGCTGCATCGTTACTCGTTACAATTATAAAAATGTTACGAATCATTTCAAACCCGCATTATCACTGCCAGAGCGGGAGATGGCTCTGTCACCAGGTTTGATGAAGCAGACTCATCATTGAGCGAATCAAGCGATCAAGAAGACGCGCGTGCTCCCGTCCCGTTCTGCCTTTCGCTTTGCTGCCTGCCTCCATTAAGAACACTTGAGCTTTGCTAGTTTGTTTTGAGATGGAAGAACAACCGGAAACAACGCCTTCAACTTCGAGTGATGGTGAGGGTGAGGATTAGGAGACCACCCCTGGCCCTACTTTAGAGTCCATGTTTTCATTTCTGAGTGAAAGACAATATAGCCTTCATGACGCAGACGCTCTGAATCGTTCTTTGTTTAAATAGTTTAAAATTACTATTAAAAAGATATGACTCAAGTTTCAGTATTTGATCACAATTTTATTCTGAGGAGTTATGTTATGAAAAAATGAGTCGATACCTTTAGTATGAATTATAAGCGTCAGCCGCTCCCATTCAGAAAAAAACTCCTGTGCTGTCGTCATGAGAACGCTTGACAAACCAATGTCCCTCGGGGCTTTTAGCTCAAAAATGTGCAGATTTTGACAAATATTCTTAGATTTCATAGGTTTACGTCAGATTTCTATAGAGCAGAATAATATTTATTGAAATTATACCCAAAATGGGCCGATTTAATCATTATGAGCGCTGGATACTCTGATGTAGCCTACTGTGTTTTCAATCCATACCGGCAGCCTGAGGGCGCCAGCTGCACATTTAGTCCATATATGGAACACATGAAGAAGAGACATCATGTGACATTCCTAGAACTCCCTGACATAAAACTTCCAGAGATCGCTGTTACATGCAGATAAATACCCAATAAACTGGAGAAATAAGGCTCAAGCAGGCAAGAGAAGGGAGTGATGCTTTAAAGGGGGAAGGGACATATTTGATCTGTTTTTGTTTACAAAAAGTTAAGCTCAGTGTTTTAAGGTGTATTTGTACATTCATGTCCTTGTAGCCTATACTGATAAGTGTCCTAAACATTTGAAATAATATTATCAATATGATGTTCAAACTTTTGACTGCTTTTTGTTTTTTTACTACATAACACGATACTTGTACTTTTACTTTCAGTACTTGAGTAGTACATTTTAAAATAAACTACTTAAAAAAATTTTTTGAATACTTTAGTACTTCTACTTAAGTGCGGTGCTTAAAGAGTACTTCAACTTCTACTCAAGTTACTTTTTTGATCGAGCACTTGTACTTTTACTCAAGTACGGGTTTCGAGTACTTTATACATCTCTGGTGTGGGGGGAGGGGGTATTATATTACCACAAAGTACATTCAGAATTACAATAATATAAACAAAAGAAAACGTACAGCCTAGTAGTTGGCTAACAGTTACAGAAATAATTTAAAGCTGTCTTGTTATCCGAATGGTTTTCTTAATAGGCTATATATTCTGATTATACGTTGAAGAATAAAAAAAGAGGTTTGGTTTTACTCTATATTTGCATTTATGTAATAGTGATCCCCAACCCCCGGTCCGTGGACCCGTTAGTACCGGGCCTTGAAATATTCCCTGAATAATGTTTTTTTTTGTTTTTTTTTTTGAATAATATATATATTTTTTTTAAGTGCTATGACATGTCATGTTATGTTATTTAATCCAAACCATAAACATTAATAGATAAAAATGTGTTTCTTTGAGCGCCTTCATTCCGATATTGCTTAACAACGCGTCGTATCTGAACGGACTGCAAGAAAAGATACCGGTAAACTGGAGCACTTTGCTAGCACTTTATTCAACTCAAAGAAACGTATCCTATATGATATTAATCAGATATATACAAAATAAACATAACATTACAAATTATATCTGCACAAAATTACGAGAATGCACAAGTGAATTTGAACTACGTGCCATTCAGAATGACTCATGTTGTGGACGCGCTCTTCCTGGAGCAACGCGACACAGCAACTAAACCCAAATAATTCACAATGTTTTATTCAGGGTCCCCGCGGGTCCTTAAGTCTTAAAACGTCTTAAATAAAATGTTTGATTTTTAAGGCCTGAAAATGTCTTGAAATCTGAAATTTCTGATAAGGAGGTCTTAAATTTCATGCGGGGACCTTAAATTTCTTGTCCGACTCGTCATCCGTTTTTCTTTTAACCGCAATTTGACCAACCTGCATCATCAGACGCAGTGTTAATTTTGTTAATGAAAACTATGAAAAATGTTCGTTGACTACCTTTTTTTCCCCTGACTAAGACAAGACGATGAGAGGATGAGAGAGGTTAAGACAAACTTGACCAAAAGCACTTGTTTTTGTCGAATAAAGGACACAACAGCAAATGACAGACTGTGTTTACGAGCGTTCATGCGTACAGTTGCCAGATTTAAATAATGTAAATCCCCAGTCGGAGCTATTCATTTAAAAGAATTGTCAATATATCTGGCAACCATGCGCGAACCTCTTTGCTGAAAAATCGCGGATGATCTGAAAACACAGACAAGTAAGTTGGAGTTCAGTGATCTTCATTTGAGATTTTCAACTTAAATTAATTAAAGTGTCATTTAGTTGGTCTGTGTTCTGTCACGAGCCGCTTGCGCTGTTTGTGCGACTCTGCGATCAAAATGCAGGCTGATATCCAGCAGTGTTTTTAATGTTGATCATATTATTGCTTATTATTGCTATTTTGCAACGAAAGCCACAGCAGAACTGCAGCACACAGCGGTGATTCGAGAACGAATCTGTGGCTTTGGACGAATCGTGAGATTCAATGACCCGTTCATAAATACAGCCACTTGCTTTGTTACTGATGAATGAATGACTCGATGACTCACTTATAAAGACAGTGACTTACCGCCACCTACCGGCGATTTTAATTTAATATTTAAAAGTATCACTTCGTTTTTTACCATCATTGCATAATTGAACATTGTTTTATTTAAAGCATTATTTATTTTATAAAAGTATTTATAAAGGTAAAAAATGAACTGGAAAAAAATCGATTAAAGGGGCAAATATTGTCCCTTAATGGAAAAGGTGTGACTGCAGTCTAAGTGCAAGAGGGGTTACGGCACTCCAAAAAATTGGAGAACCACTGAACTAAGGAACAGGGATATGTAGAATTGCACAAGTGCTACTGCTAAAGAGTGCAATGTCAATACAGCCTGTTACCTTGATTCAAATTTCTCATAAGCTTAATTGAATTGGCCTAAAGCGAAACATTTTAATGATTTTTTTTTTTGTCTAAAGACTACATATAAAATAGGTACCAAAATTAATGTCGGTAACTGCAGTTTGACTAAAAGTAATGTCTAAAAATGCAATAACTTTTCGTCAACTAAAACTAGACTAAAACTATGAAAGACAAAATGACTAAAATGTGATAAGACCAATAAGCATTTTCATCTGAAGATGAAGACTAAGACTAAAACAAAAATGGCTGCCAAAATTAACACTGGTCGTGTGTCGTGCTGAACATTTTCACTTTTTTTTTTTTTTTTGGTAAAGTCTTAAGTTTGCCTTTTAGAGGACTTAAAAAGGTCTTAAAAGTCATTAAATTTGCTGTTAAAAAATTTGCAGATACCCTGTTTATTAAAACATTGTTCTCTTTATAATGTTATATAATATGACAGTAGGCTACCAACAGTCATTATTAGTCGTGTAGTGTCGTTTGAGCTGCGCGCGCTGAAGCTGAAGAGGATCACCATAGGCTACACTTTACTACATTCATTTTTAACCAAATGCATCCTATATGTCGTGAGATAAATCAGATATAGATAGGCCTACACAAAATAAACACAATATTACAACTTACATTTGCACAAAACAAAAGGCTGCGAATGCACACACAAACTTATAGTCATCATGATAGTGTAAAATGAACCGGCGCACTCTCTTTACATGTTTCGCGGTTGAGCAGCATGCACGCGCATGAACCTGCTTATCGTCGATTAAACGTTAACATCCCTATTTTGCACCAAGACACTAAAGCAAATTCCTTGTATGTGAAAACTTTCATGCCAATAGAAGTAAATTCAATTTAAAATTCAATGTAAAATACAATTTGCCATTTCTGCCACCTGCTACTGAGTGAGTGCTGTGTGAGTTGCTTTTGAAGTAGACCTAATTGTATGGGAGAATTTTGTGAACCGGTCTGAAAGTTTAAAAAGATTGGTATATTCATATAAGTAGCCTTTGTGTCCACCTAGTTCATTATATGTAAATAAATGATAGGCTGTTACTGTTTTTACACAGTGATATGTTTCGAATCCAAACGATGCATCTTAAAATTGATGCATTAAAATTGACAACTGGTCCCTGGAATTTCTTTTATGAATTTGCTGGTCCCTGGCACAAAAAAGGTTGGGAACCCCCGTAGGCTATAGGATATTTAGTTAATGTTTAGACTTCGGTTGTCTCGAAAGTCAGAAAACGAAATGAATCCAGCACTTTGAAAGATTCAGCTCAAAGGCCGGTTATAGCGCCCCCTGGAGGAAGACACCATATCGCATCCTTGCAGGTAATGTGGACAGATAGGCTTGTGTGCATTTGTGAATCAAGGCCGCGGAACAACGGTCTCAAAAGTACAGATAAACAGGTACAGGTACAGATAAAGCAATTTGTGGATTGTGAGCAAAGCAATGTGACTAAGGACAATAATGCATGATTGCTGTGTGTGTGTGGATCTCTTGCGTGCATCTGTGGATTGCTATGTGTGTGTGTGGATCTCTCGCGTGCATTCGTGGATCGCTGTGTGTGTGTGGATCTCTTGCGTGCATCTGTGGATTTGCTATATGTGTGTGTGGATCTCTCGCGTGCATTCGTGGATCGCTGTGTGTGTGTGGATCTCTTGCGTGCATCTGTGGATTGTTATGTGTGTGTGTGGATCGTTATGTGTGTGTGTGGATCTGTCGCGTGCATTTGTGGATTGATTTGCGTGTGTGGATCTTTCGCGTGCATCTGTGGATTGCTTTGTGTGTGTGTGGATCTCTCCCGTGCATCTGTGGATTGATTTGTGTGTGTGTGGATCTCTCCCGTGCATCTGTGGATTGATTTGCGTGCATCTGTGAATTGGTGCGCGCGAATGTGGATCTCTTGCGTGCATTTGTGGATTGGTGTGCGCGCATGTGGATCTCTCGCGTGCATTTGTGGAAGGTTTTGAGACTGTTTTCACTCCATATTCTTTGCCCTGAGGTACATTGTCAATGTGCCGTGTCACAAACGTGATACAATCCAGGCACCAAGTGATTAATATCAGTATTTTTATGCTGTCTCCCTGATTCCCCAACTACTTCTCAGAGCTCTTTGTTGATGAAGGTGGGATAAATGGGTGAAGTTAGGGACAGGTTTGGTTTGGTTTGGTGTAAGGAAGTAGATGTAATTACAGAAATGAACAGGTACATCCCTTCACATGTGCTCATAAAAAAGCTGTTTAGAAGAAATAAAATGTTCTTTTTGCCAACAATTGTTAAAGCAAACATGAGCTACTGACCTTTTGTCTCAATGTTTTTATTGACCACACACACACACAGTTAATGTGATTTATTGATAGGAAGTGGTTTAACAGCAGGAGCTAGACTCGAACAGTTGCTTTGAATAAACAGCCTGTTCATTTTACAAAATATAATACTAGTGCAATGATTTTAGCATAATTGGAAGATATACTTTAACTTTTGTGAAGCTACTTGTGATGAACATTTCATTTGTCAATATTTTATCGTAAAAAAAATAAATAAATAAAATAACTATTTTAGATCGGTATAGGTAAGTGTAATTTTAATCTATAAAACCTAAAATATAGCTACCATATTTTTTTTTTACAGTAAAGTTCTGGCGAACACAGCTGTCAGATGTTGTTGTTGTTTTTTTTTACCATAAATTACAATACATTCAACTTTTTTTCATGTATTTATTTTTACAGTGTAGTATGATTTATCATTCCTGTCAACTAAAACCAATGCCAACAGATCTGGGTAAAAATGCTGTTAAATACTTAATTGCTAAAGTTATTATTATTTTAACATAACTGATGAAAGCACAGTAAATATCAGTAATAGTGTCACCATAATTAGCATTGTAGTTTGTGAACATTAGCTGCCGTCTGCTGGAAGACTTAGCTAATGAATTTTCCATTAGCTGGAATGGCCTCATATGGTGGCAGTTCACTCTCTGCAGGGGATGTAGTGGAGATGATGGATAGTATTAGTTAAGCGTGGCTGTTAGCCAAGCATTAGCCCTGAATGGGCAAGCTTGAAATCGGCCTGTTGGTTGACAGACAGGATCCTTTGTCTGTGTCATCTGATATGTTACACAACATGTCATTAGGAAACTTGACACTGGGGTTGTGCACATCTATGACCTGTCCACAACTACAGTACCATTATCACAACTGAAATGACCATTGATCCTGTAAACATACTTTTATTTGACATGAAATGTCAAAAATGTGTGTAAAATATGTATTATATAATTAAATAATATACACTCCACAGGTCAAAAATGTATGTAAAATATGTATTATATAATTAAAAAATATACACTCTACAGGTCAAAAGTTTGGAGTAATTAAGTTTTTTTTTTTAAGGCTGCATTTGTTTGTAAAAAAAATATTTCACAAATTTCCTGCAGTATTTTTCAACCATTTAAAGTAACCGTTTTCTTTTTGAATTATTTTAAAATATAATTTACTCTGATGGCAAAGCTGAATTTTCAGCATCATTACTTCAGTCTTCAGTGTCACACAATATTATAGAAATCATTATAATATGCTGATTTAGTGCTCAATTATTAGCAGTTAAGTTACAGTATTAATAATATTTCTTATCAATTTTGTAAACATTGCTACATTTCTTTGCTACTACATTTCATTGCACTTACATTGTCAGGATTTTTTGATGAATAGAAAGTAAAAAACACCATTTATATGAAATGTAAAATATTACATGTCTTTACTGCCATGTATTCATTTATTATTTTTAGTTTAAAAATCTTACCCCAATACCCCTACTAATTTCACCTTGTTTCCACAAAAGTATTTTCAACATTGATAATAATAAGAAATATTTCTTGAGCAGTAAATTAGCATATTAGAATGATTTCTGAATGATCATGTGACACTGAAAATGACTGGAGTAATGATGCTGAAAATTCTGCTTTGCATTTACTTTTCACTTGTAATGTAATGTGTGTAGGCCTATATAATATATTATAATATATATTTTGTGTATAACCTCCAAAGCATTTTCATTTAGCATTCACTACTGTCTAAAGACTTTGACCTAGGGCTGGTCGGTATGACGGTATATATATCGTTACCGCGGTAGAAAATGTCAACCGTTACTGATTTTTTTGTTTATTCCGTGTAGGCCTATACCGCGCCATGTAAGTAAGTGGGCGTGGTTAACTCAAGTGCAGCGTGCGTGAGACTGAGGCCTTGTCCACACGGACACGGGTATTTTTATAACCGGACTTTTTCCTTCCTGCGTTTAAAAAAAAAATCTCTGTCCACATGAAAACGCAAAAACACGCTGTCAAGAGCATGCAACACCAGCAGGCGGCGATATAACCCTAACCGTAAAGCCACGTTGGCCAATCAGAAGCCGTCAGCGGCGCAAAAACTCCGGTTTTACTGTCTACACGTCAACACTGCAACCGTTTCAGAAAATACTCACCCTGGCAGGGGTTTTCAAAAATGTTCGGTTTCAGTGACCTGATACTGCGTTTCCGTGTGGACGAACGGCTGAACCGCGTAAGAAATGTCACGGTTATAAAAATACCCGAGTGCACATTTGCAACGGGGAAAGCATCAAGCTTACTTGACAACAGTTCATATATCAATATCGTAACGAATAGAAATCACCTTAAATAATGTATAGTTATCTGGATCTTTCCGTCCCTTATGTAGTTACTTTTTAAAATCGCATTCAGCATGACACACAAGCGGTTGCCGTGGTAATGAACAACCTGCTTGTTAAAGCGAATGTATAATATAAAAATTACTAAATATGCAGCACGAGTTATTTATTTCTAACTCCAAACAATTGGCCACTGAACCAGCTGATAAAATCTTCCTTTGATTCGATCCGTGATTACAAGTTGACACTCAAATGAACCGATCGCATTTACCTATGCAAAAGACGCGCGCGCACACACTGAGAGGGAGCGCGGTGTGTCAAGTGTTCACTGAGCTATGGTAAAATGATGACGCAGTTACAAGGTGTGTATAATTTAAACTACTTAGTCAACATTAACAGTAGCTGCAGTTTCATACTGCTGCTCTCCTTCTAGTCACTTCTGAACTTGATGAACTTCACACAACTGAACTTCTCTTGATTAAAGCTGTTGCCAGATTTCACAAAAACGCAGTACAATAAACTGACATGGTAAAAATGTACCGGGGAACACATTTAAACACTAGTATTACTAATATCTTACCAAATTAAAAGGAAGTAACTAACTTATTATGAATAGAATAGTTCAATATAAAGTATTCAGATATTATAAAATATTGGAGTAAAGCAATAACATTTTCAGCAACACTTTATTTAAAGTTTAATTGCACCTGAGTTGTATTTAATATCAATCAGTTGAGGACAGTTCATCTAAAAGTTGATGAGTGTTTTGTTTACTATATTTAGCTATCAAAATAGTTTACCAAAGAAATAATTGACCAAATAAAAGAAAGAAAAGGTGAAGTACTTTTCATCTCTAATGTTTTTGGGTTTATTTATTATACAAAGCCCTTTTTGATTTGATTTTTCGCGAATAACTACATACAGTATATAACAATATCGTGAAATATATGGTTACCGTGAAATATAATTAGTCATACCGTGAAACATAATTAGTCATACCGTGAAACAGAATTTTGGTCTCACTGCCCACCCCTAGGTTATTCATCTGTCAGGTTTATACTAGATCAAACCCTTACTTTCTGAAGGTAACCTACTTGAACCATTTTTGTATTCCAGTGATGGCTCTGCGATCTATAAATAGTAGGAATGATTGATATGGCATATGGTGAACCCTTGTAAGTTCCCTTGCCTGCAGGCAGAGATGACTTTCAGCAATAAAGGTGGCTTCACATTGTAGTCACCTGTGCCTGTCATAATCTTCAATTACTGGCCCAGCATCAGTGTCAGGCAAACACAGCGCAGGCAGAAACCCACTGTTAATGCACTGAATGGAACTAAAAAAAATAACTGTTATTGACACATTTGACATGCACAATTTTTATGAGTGATAGTAAACCGAGTCAGTATTAGACCGAAGAATAATGTTAGTCACAATCTAAAATTAAATTCTCAAGGTCAATATTTTGGAAGTACCTGGGAGACTGTGCACCGTTACACTTCTGAACTTGACAGATACTGTAATTTCTGTTGGCGGTCTTGTGGAAGACTTTTAACACCTAGCTCTGGACATAAGTGACAAGAACAAGGACTCTGCCAACCTAGACTTCTACAGTCAGTGCCAAGCTACCGCATAAGTGTATGCCAGTCAATGCAGAACTGTCCCAACCACCAGAATAAACCTCAGATGCAATGATGCTTCAGATACTTCAAGGTCTTACTTACAATAATGGGTTATTGCTCTAACTTCTGAAATAAAAAAAAATTGTCTTTGAGAATCTGTTATTATATTTTAAAATCAACAACCTGAAAAAAAAATTGGCAAATATGTGCAAAAATCACTAGAATTCACAAGCCTTTCTACAGAAAGCTGTAAATCCACTAGTGGTAAAAATGTGCTAATGCGTGATAAAAATGCTCAGTGTATCCACCTGATGGCACCCATCTCATTAAAAAAATTGCTTTCATGAGGCCTAGGCTTGACTCTAAAATGAAATACAGCTTTAATAAAAAAAATGTTTTATATATATATATATATATATATATATATATATATATATATATATATATATATATATATATATATATATATA
This sequence comes from Semotilus atromaculatus, assembly GCA_031834385.1. NCBI lineage: Eukaryota > Metazoa > Chordata > Actinopteri > Cypriniformes > Leuciscidae > Semotilus > Semotilus atromaculatus. The sequence goes on from JAULUF010000004.1 coordinate 11,805,940, forward strand.
TATATATTAAAAAAATTCTATTATATTCAATGGGAAAAAATGGGTCAGAATTATTGCATAAATATTAATTATAAATCATAAAATTATCTCAAAACACCAAAAAGAAAAGAATTTTTTTAATAAAAAACAAGTAAAAAATTTTTTTATGATTTTTACATTTTTTATATATATATATATATATATATATATATTAATCCCACCCTCCCGGACCATTTGGTCCCCGAAGGTCCTGAGTGTGACTGTTAAATGAAGGACCCCAGAGGGTTAAACTGGACACAAAGCGAACGTTCTTTCACTCTTCCGCTTAAATGTGAAGTTATTATTATAATGGGTTCTATTTGTTTTTGACATGACACTACGCGACGCTCAAATCCAGTGTAGGAAAATGTCAGCCGTTAAGAACAGAACCCCTATGGTGCGATGTATAACTGTTCATCGATGTTTTTCTCTTGAGGCAGTCTTATGCAAATGTATTTGCCCGTGTGTGATGTCACAGATCTCGCAATAACAAAACAAGCCATTTTTGGAGCTTAATTAAATAAATGATTTGTTTAGGAGGAGGATGTTTTAATTAGTATAAAGGCCTCAATGTTCTTCTGCAAAATGCATGCAGTTTTTTTTTAACCACTAGAGAGCTACATAGTTAGATGTGTATCTTTTAACTCTGTGGTACTTGCTGTTTCTTTATTTATTTGTAAAATTTATTACAAAAAAGTCCTGAACTGTTTCAATGTAAATCCTACATAAAAAATGTTTCAGTGTAAAATGCATCCAAATAAGTCTGGGTGACTGTAAAATTACAACTTTGTCGATCATGTTTTTATTATATAGTTACATTACATCACAAATAGCTGTAAATATCAGGGCACGTGTGGTAGCGACAGTACTTTAAGGTGTCAAGAGGTTACATGGAATGTTTTTAAGGCACTATATTTGCTTTAAAACCAATTTGCAGTGACACTAGCAGAGGAAAACCATCCGTCTTTAGTGGCAAAAAGCAAAAACAATTATTTAGATGTGAAAGATGATTGCTTTTGAAGGCTTTGCAAATAGCATAACGGCAATTTTATGAATGCTTTTTTTTTTCTAATGACGAGCCACCTTCAGTTTATTGATTCAGTTATTGTCTAATTTTTTCTTGTAATGACAGTTTAATGTGTTGAAATTATGTTTAAAGAGGTTTGTTTATGCGCATATCAAGCTGTTAACCTAAAGCAATCATACGAATGCAAACTTAAACTGGTTCTTGCAGTTGTATGCCATTAATGAGTCAGTAAATGGAATGAGGAAATTGAAATAATATTGTTTTAAGCCTAAAGGGATCCATTAATTGAGATCTCCTCTATATTAGGACTTTTTGAGAGGAGACTTTTGAGGGTGAGAGTTGCCATGATGCAAGGAAATGGAAGCTATATTTTCAAAAAGAATTCCAGAAGCTCTTGATCAGACTATTTTTGAGGGCCCTTATTTTGCAATTGTCTCAAAATCTTAAAGGAGTAGTTCACTTAAATGAAAATACTGTCATCATTTACTTCCCCGTTAAGTTGTTTCAAATCTGTATGAGTTTCTTTCTTCTGCTGAACACACAAGAAGATATTTTGAAGAATGTTTGTAACCAGACAGTTGATGAACCCTATTGACTTCCATAAAGAAAATACTATGGAAGTCATTGGGGTCCATTAACTGTTTGGTGACCGACATTCTTCAAAATATCTTTTTAGCAGAAGAAAGAAACTTAAAAAAAAAAAATTAAGTGAACTATTCCTTTTTAAGGTGTTTATTAATTCAGCATGACCTGCCAGTGAACTAAAAGAGAAGCTGTCAGAATTACTTTAAATTGTCCAGAGAAGCAGTGAATTACCCAGGCAATTTAATGTTCATTCTCTTTTATGTGTATGAAATGCCAAAAATGCCAGTGTAAAACATAATATATGACTGAGCGCTGGCATTTTAAGTCACTTGAATCCAAGTTTTTATATGTAGCACTTTTGAAATGTTGAATTAAATTTATGACACACTACATCGTGTCCTTTTGAATCTACGAAAAAGTCTGCTGGTGGGAACGTTCACACAAAATTTGGCCTAATTGCACTGAAATCTAATATTCATACTTAAGTGAGATCAGACTCAAATAATTAAGCATCACAATTTGTTTAGCCTTGATTACACGCCTCATCAACACACTTCCTAATGGAGGAAGGATGTTAACAAAGATGGAATAGTGTTTATGAATGAAAATTAGACCTTGTTTTGAGATCTTGATCAAGATTTTCTTCTAAAACAACTGCTGCTTTAAAAAAAAAAGAAGATTATGTTCGCACTGTTCATAAGGTTATTGAAAGAACCCATTTCAATACAAAATATAGTACGTTTTTTTTATTTCTTTGGCTTAAAAGAGAGCAGTACCTGTGCATCACGACTGTGATTGATGTATTCATGCAATGGGTGTTGCTTCTGAATAATGCATCGCATTAGGTGTGAGCCTGCAATCAGTAAAAGAAGAATATAGAGAGGCAGCTGTTCACAAAGCGAGACAGTGATGGATGGTGCTGGCGTGTGTGTGTCATTTTCTACAGTGAGCCATGCTGAGCGATTTAAAGGGGTCCATCTTTTACTGAGCTTGACACAATCTGTAATAGAATTTTCAAGTTAGTTTCCCTTTTTTTTTTTTTTTTTTTTTACTCCCAGGAAAGATGTTTGCTTCAGTGTAAAGATGTGAGAGGTTGATGCAAGGTCTGTGTGTTTATGGCTTTGCCATGTATGGGTTTCAGGGTCGCGGTTTATATAAAACTTGCGCAATAGCAGATATCATATCTGTTACTTGTAAAATGAAAAGGGCAACATTGCTATTTCCCACAGTAAAAATAAGTTCTCGCATACCACATTATCTCAACTTTAAATGCCATGTGACTAGTCATTCTGGAGACGCAGGAAACACTGATAATCCTGAGCTATATTAATTATGGTCTTAGATATTATGTAGATGCCACATTTGCGGTTGCTGATAACCACAATACGCATGTCCGTCACACCGGAAGCGTCAGGATCAGTTCAGAGTGGCTCGGTTCACAGTAAGTGTAGCAAACCAAATCTCTGCAAGCACTGAGAGTTTAACAGAATGTGCGCCAGTAGCTTTTTTAAAACGTGCCTTAGAAACAAACATTACTGGTGTGCATCTTAAGACAAACATTGGAACTGCCATATTTTAAGATATGTCAAGTTGATTTCAGTTAAAACCGCTCAAACATCCATATTAGCCTGAGACCTTTTTGTGAAACTGTGGGTAATTCTTGCAAGTGAAGAAATGAAGGTACAGTACACTGTTGATATTAATACATCAAATTTTGCAAAGTAAAACAATGAATATACTTATTAATAAGACATGTATTGAATATGTAATGATAATAATTGTATTGTTATTATCATTATTATTTTATTCATAAACAAGAAAAGGCAAATACATTGTTCAATGTTCACATGGCATATACAAAAATAGATCAAATATCTAATCTTTTCTTTATTTTGATTGTTTCTTCAAAGTTCCAAGTTTTCAAATTTCCAAGTTCTGCACAACTTGCCCCAAAAATTATATTGTGATTGTACTTTACAAGAATGGACTAACATTACAGTACAAGTTACAAATAATATTTAGCTTTTATTTTGGCAGAATATTGGTCAAATGCTATAAACTTATGTCCACTAAAGTCTTGACGAATGTAAGCGTAAATAAAGGGAGCCGCGTACGTTAAACTCTTACAGAGATGGAGTTCATGAGAAGCAGCATTTGTTGTGAAAAAAAAAAACTTTTATAATCTGCACGTGTGTAAATAAACAGTGAAATACTTTGCTCTGAAATACGCAGCGCAATGGACTTCTATAAATTGCAGCCTTAGATTTGTTAATTGCGATTTGACAAGATATTGTAGTTTCAGTTTTACTACGATTAATTGTGCAGCCTATTTATTTATTTCAGTGTTAGATTCGATTAAAATTATTATTAGCTTTGCATCAACACACAAACCCTTGGGATACCCTGCCCTAAAGGGTTTGAAGTCCACCTACTACAGTCTCACAAAATCCTGTTTAAATTTCTCATAAGATATAATGGAAAACCGTGAAACAGATCTCCTTGGTGTAACACTCCTCCAAGTTGAGTAAGCTCAAGTGAAGTGCATGATGAGTTAATAAGATGCCTCTCCTGTGAAAGTACCATTCCATGAAACGCTGGTAACCCCCAAAGTCCCTTTACTGTAAGTGGGTGCAGCTGGTGGTTGTTTCTGTTCTAGAGCGAAGATTAGTCTTGTGTTTAAGCTCAGCTTGGAGTCTGGTTTGAGGGAATGTAGGTCGACCGACAGCTCCAGACCTTTTTCAAAGGTTCAGCTAAACAAACCAGGCCATGGAAAAACCGTGTCAGCACCAGTAGGCCTTTGACTGTAGATAATACACGTTCTGTTTGGACAGACAAGTCAATTTTTTCCAGCTGAAAAGGGAAAGGGATTGTGAATATCTTCTTTTAGGGTTTGAACAGTTAAAGGGATAGTTCACCCAAAAATGAAAATGCCCTCATTCTTCTGTGAAATTAAGTCAATAAACTACAGAAGCTTAGCCTGGTAATACCAGACTCTGCTACTTCACTTTGCTTCGTAGACAGAGTCTGGCATAGCATAATAGAGAAGTGTTTTCTCTCTCGCTAGGGGGCGATTTCTGAAGTTTAAAATCATTGGTTACCCATAAGCCAATCAGATACGTTTATTTATGACGCATGTCATGCACCGACACAGCCGCATCGAACCACAGACATCATGCATCGAACTCAAATCTATGATCGAACTTCCACTGTAAACACTTAATGATGCGAGCGAAATACCGGAGTGAACATGGCTGTAAACAACTTTGTTGATCGGTGAATGATGTAATAGAATGACTGCTGCGAGAGAGAGAGAGAGCCCCGCCCGCGCGCACTCTCACGTCTTCAAACAATTAACACGAGCGCTGTCTTACTCTCTCTCCCTCGCACATATTAATCAAAATCAATCGACAAGATAGTAAAAGGTCGGAAGACCGCGGTTTCACGTGGAGCTTTTGGAGATTTTTAGAGATTAAAGACTCTAGGAACAACATCTCAATCAACACTAAATTATAAAGGCCTGTCTCATAGACGCCTGTCTCAAATACAAGCCGGTGCAGTTCGACGATTTGGGCAAATAAAAGCCCGGGCTATTATTAGAAGTTTTACGGTATTTAAGACCTGGAAAAGAAAGGAGACACTGACCTGTCAAAAGGCTCCCCAGTTTCTCGCTGACGATCGGTAATAGTTGATAAATTAAACTTTTCCCAAAGGGAGTAGGGCCACAACATCACCTCCATTCAAAATTTTTAATACACACTCTTCTTGTTCTGGCTTCAGTTTGCTAATGCCGGGAATATTCTCCACAACAGAGCGAATTGCATCCGCGTCTCCATATCCACGGTCGTTTTCGATTTCCCTGACCTAATCTTAAAGTCGGCGCTTAGCGACTACGTCACGGCTTTCAGCCCGCCCTCTGTTCGTTGATTGGCCCGGCTGTTTTCAGGCCGGTGGAAAACTGAAAGATAGGCTGCTATCTCAGACTGACTACAGGAGCGAAATGAAATTAGCGGAAGTAGGAAGTCTGACGTAGTCAGGCTAACAGAAGCTTGTTTCTATAAGAAAATCAGGAAAATAAAAAGGTAATTGCGACTTCTAACAATTCAGTTTATATCGTAGATGCATTTCTGAGAAATAAAAGTCTGAATTGAGAGAGATAAACAAGCAATTGCGTTTTTTTGTTGTTTTTTTTTACTATGGAAACTTGTGTCCTCCATAAAATAAAAAAATATATATAAAGGCTGAAGGTCTGAAAATATAGATTTGTATTGTCTACAGTGCCTTTCTTTGTATAGACTGGTCTGGGAGTCTGTCCCCACACTGTAAAAATGAATTTTGATGATTTGTTTTCACAACTTTTTCTATTTTGTCAAATCAACTTAGATAATTAATGTAGTTCAGACAACATAATATTTTGAGTTTCTATTTATTAAACCAATCTCCTTTGTTGTATTTACTCAAATTTTTAATTTCAATGAACTCAAAATTTTAAGGCAACTAGGTAACTTACAGTACTTTAAGTTAATCCAACTTTTTTTTTTACAGTGCATGAGCTGCCTTCTACTAATCTCTCATACTGCTGTTTTGCAAACCTCTTGGCTTGAGCAGATGGGACCCAGTTTTACCATCGGTTTTGATCCACATTTAGTTTATGACACAATTCTGATACCAAATAAAACAATCATGGTAGAAACGTGCACACTGTTCTTGGGTAATACTCAAGGCTCACCAAGCCACCAAGGTGATTAAGTTTGTTTTATCACAAACCACTTGAATGTTGTTATTAGAAATGTTCTGTGTGGTTACTGTTGTATATACTGATCTCAACCAGCCGCCTTCAGAGGTAATGTACAGTATTGTATAGTAAACTCAGATTGTGATTGTGAACGTGGTTTGTTTAAGAGATATATTTTACTGCACATTAATGAGCTGGAAGGTCTAGGGGACAAACTCATTTCAGATTAATCTGGGTGCAGACTGACAGTTATTTTCTGTAGATTTATTACTTTATAGGACAAACATTTGTTGCAATTATAGTTATGTAACATCTGAAAAGATGTTGATTTGCATAATATCCCTTGTGAACACGTGTGCTTGGTTGTATTGAATGTGCACTTCTAGTGTACTATATACTATCTGCAAATACATTTTACCTTTTAAGATTTAATGTTAATGAAATAACAAGAGTACACTTTTCATGACTGTGGCCTTTTAAGAACACTTAAGTGGCCTGTTATTTACAAGACTTACTTTTTAACGGTCGCAAATTAAGTTTAAATTCAAGTATGTATACTCAGACAGTATGTGATTTTGGACACTGTGGCTGCGTCCGAAACCGCATACTTCCCTACTATATAGTATGGAAAAAGCAGTAGGCGAGCGAATAAGTATGTCCGAATCCTTAGTATCCATAAAAGAGTAGGCGAGAATTACCAGAGTGACGTACTAATTATCGCGAGATTCGGGCGTACGTATACTTATAGTACGTCCGAATATTCCTACTTTCGTACTATATAGTAGGGGAAAACAGTATTTGAAAGGAGTAGTATGTCCGAAACCTCAGTACTCATAAAAGAGTAGGCGAGAAGTTCCCGGATGGCTTACTGCTTCTGCCCAGATTTTCGAGTGCTCGTCCGATGGATACTGTGGATACTCATCTATCCCAGGAGGCCACGCGAGAGCATACGTCATTATCAACATCACGGAGATCAGCGACGCGGGGGTTTTCAAAGGTGAGTAAACACGGTTCCTTGTGTTTAAATCGTATGTGTTAAACTACTATAGAGTAAACGTTTTAAATGTTGAAGGTGTAGAGTTAGACAGTATAGTAGGCTATAGTTGTGATTTTTCTGTAAAACATGTTTTATTATGTAGCTATAGCTAGCTAACAGAGGAGCTCCAGTAAGCACACGTAACGTTACGTCTCTAAAGTGGATTTACATAACCATATACATCTTAAACACGCATATTTAAAATGTCTATTTACATCTGAAATGAAAATATTGTATAAGTATTGCATCTGAGTGATGTATGTGTGCTATTATGTAGGATAATTCACTGTTGTCAACACGGTTTACATTAGACAAATGTGCTGTAAATAAGGTAAATAAACAAATCTATAAAGTAACTAAACATGTTATATATTTTATTTGTCCCTTATTACTGTTGATAAATTGAGGAACATTTAAGTTGGATAAAAAGTGAGTTAACACATCAGCTACAACCTCAGCACGTAGGCTAGTATTGAGCAGATAAATCACAGAATTTTTTTAACTTTTAATACATAAATCAAATTACATTGTGCTGTTAAAATGACTGCTTTTGTATAATGTTTGTGCATTTTTGTAGGATCTGAAATGTCTGCAGACTGCTGTGAGCGCTGAGGACGAGGAGCCCAGGGCTGAATCCTGGATACGGTGCCATGGATGAGTCCCTCCATCACTCCACCGGCCCTTATTGCCTCAGATTGTGAAGCGCAGCAACAAGCTCCGGCACGAAGGCACGCTCACCTCTGGTGAATTCAACAGAATAAAGCCGCAGAATGGGAACCGCTGTGTGGAGATGGCAGTAGATGTGGGGTTCAGCGCCTGTAAATACATGCTTTTGAATAAAGCTTTGTTTCATGTGTTGTTGACTTGTATATGCATTTGTTTATTGTGATGGTTACTTTTATTTGTTCTTTTACTCATTTATTCATGTTTCTTATTGTTTTCAGTATATAAAATATAATTATTTAATTTATGTATGCATTAATTCATTGCTTGACTGACAATTGAGATGTTTCACTGCATTTATCTAGTATGTATTAATGCATAACTATGTCATATGACAAAACAAATTACATTTAGCTTGTTTTACACTCTTAGAAAAAAGAGTTCATTGGGGTGCTATATAGAACCATAGGGTTCTTTACTCCAAAGAACCTTTTATGCTAAAAAGGTTCTGTAATGACAAGAAAGAACCCTTTTGCCACAAAGGTTCTTTAGGCTATTACGGTATTTGAATTAATTAATGAACCCCTAAAAGGGGTTCATAAAACCTTTTGATTGAACCCTTAAAAAGGGTTCTGTATAGAACCTTTTAGGGGTTCCAAATACGTAGCGCCTGATAGAACCTTTTCTTCTAAGAGTGTATTAAATTATATCATTTTTAGTATATACATTTAAAAAAGTAATATAATTAAGTATTGGTCAGCATTTAATATTATTATTTTGTTTAAGTTTCGTGGTGGACCAACAATGCAATTCATTCTGAGGTAATATACATTTTTAAGGAGTGATACTTACATTTTTCGAGTATAAAATCAACAGTTTTCTCCAACGGAGAGATCTTCGAGCAGCCGCCCGTCTCCTTTGTGCAGACATTACAAACGCAGGAAAACTGTTCTAGGTTGTACTGTCGAGTTACTGATGTTATGAAGTGTTAGTGCACCTGTCACTAATATAATTTAAAGTTATTACTTACAAGATCATGGAAAGATACCATAGTTGTATCTAACAATGAACAATAATAATGACAAAACAGAAAACATAAAGATCATTGGTATATGTACATCATATTATGATATTTATGCACAGGAAAAAAGAACAATAACAAGGCTAAATATTTTTAAATATTTTTTCATAATAGCCTACATAAAAAAAAATATTTTTTTGTTATAAGTCTGAGGGATGAAACGAGAGGTAAATTCATCAAGAAAAAGAGGGAAACAAAGGAGAAACTTTTTGGGTATAAAATAAAGAAATTACCAACATATTCAAGATTTGGGGGTTTCTTAATAAAAAAATATATCGTTATAAGGATAAAACTGTGGGTCACATTAGTAGGGTTTAAAATATAACAACTTAAATCAACCCTAAATGTATTCACAAAATAAATGGAGAGCTGTTTCTTCAACATTATTTTTTTATTTACAGATATTTACAGATAGATTAATTAAACGTGTCATTCATATCTTTTAAGTTGCTGCGCTTGTGATAACGCGTCGTAGGTCACATGATAACGTCAACATGGCGATGATGTCCGGATCGCATTCATACTCAACGAGATTTGGCTATAAAGTACCTACTCTTTTAGCGCTCGTTAAGTAAGTACTCATTGAAATTAAGTACCTACTCATTGAGTATGCGGTTTCGGACGCAGCCAGGGTTGGTTTGTGTAACACTAGCAGCACATTGTTAGCTGTTTGAGTAGTCAAACCAAAGGTTAATCATATCAATTACTGTTATATGTCCGACTTGATGATCCTGTAATTTGCTCTTCCTCTTTTTCTGAATCTGTTTCTGGTTCAAACATGAATGGCTGAATAAAAACAATATTTGCACTTGCCATTGTGTAGCGTTTACTGGTTGACCAAGTGGATCAGGTAGCCGGAGCTATTGAGTGGATATTCCACATATACTAAATGAAGCAAGGGTGTAGAGTTAAATTCAAGCTAATTTAAGGCATGAAGAAATTATTTTCTCTGGGGGAAAGAAAAAAAAAGTTTAAATATGTAATTTTGATTATCAAATATCTTTTTGGGATAAAAGGAGAACAGAGAGAAGTCCTACTTTGGGTCCAAAAAGCACACTGAAATGCATCTGAAATTGCACTTAAAGGAGAATTCCGGTATTTAACACTTTGAGTCTATTTTCTAGTTTGTTTTGGATGAACTAGAGTGGTGGACACAGAAATTTTGACGATGGGTCCTGTCTCGACTTTTTGACACTTTTAGAATCGCCTTTGACCGCTTCAGAGTGGCTGTCTATGGGCATGCACAAACATGTCCTTAAAACAACCCTTAACGTATTTAAGCTATTGTAACATCCACCCATTGGCCCAACACCGGAATCCAATGGTATGGTCGAAGGAATAATGCGTGTATGTCTTTTCAGCGCTCCAGTGAAGTTCACCTAATTTATTGGAATTTAGTTTAAATAATACTTTAGCTCTACACTTAATCTGACTCCAATTTCAATGTTAATCTAATTTAGATTGTTTCTCTTCTTAGAAAAGTCATAAATACTGATTATGAGTTCATTTAGATCTTTGATTATTCTGGCCATTTCATAATTTCAAATATTCGTTCATTAAGGACCTGGTGTCGCTTTGAGACGTCACGTCGCGAATGTGCGCTCACGATCACAAACTAGCCAGTCCTAAAATAGTCAGAGGGTGCAGTGCAAACTATCTTACCCTACGCAGCCGCTCACTGCTGACTCATAGGTGTAATTTTTCTCAATAGTTGCAGCGTACAACATGCTAAGTTAGGAGATAGTCAGAAATCAGAAGGCACAATGATGTGCCCCATGCTCCATTCATTAGTGCCTTAGGTGTGATCTATCCTGGACAGAGATTTGCGGGAACAACATACTACACATAATCTACTAGAAATAATGATTTCAGAAAACTTCAGAATAATCAAGGTTAACATTTATTTTTGTCAGGAAAAATGTATCGTGCCAATTTCACAGGTAAATGATTAAAAGCCAATTCAGAAATAATAAATGCATGACATCAATTACTCAAAGATGATTGTAAAAGTAAGCAATGCATTCCTGACAGAGACACACAGTAGTGTGTGAGAGCTTTCCAAGGGAAAAACTCTGACACAGCACTGCATGGGGGTTTTCCTGGTTACAGTTCCCAAAGACTGCTCTGTTACCTAGCCTTAAATACCCAGACCAGAACAAAAGGGTTGTACCAATATTTTTCAGAGTTTGTTTTGTGTCAGTTCCTGTACCCCAGGGGGTAGCACCTGGTCTCGGGGGAGAGGAGAGATATCTTGAAGAAACATCACCCAAAGAGGAACACAGGATTCTCCTAAGTCCTCAATCTTTCTCATATTACCAATGACTGCAATGAAATTAAGACCATTTTACCAATCGCACTGAGACACTTAAAATGATACCAAACATGAAAAGGAAAACCAATAGATTCATAAGATACATCATATATGATATAGGCATTCTTAGTGAACTTTTGGTGACTTGACTCAGGGGGAGAGGAGATGAGGGAGAGGGGGATGCAGAGATAAGGGAAAAGTGTTTGGACAGGACAATGTCCTGTGCTCTGTCTTTGCGATCTTCTGTCCAGGGTGCGTTTTATTGCTTTATAGTGAGTTTTATCTCAGCTTTTGTCTTAGCAGGAAAATCAGTTCTTACACTATACTATATTTTTATTTAATTGCAATTAAAATGCAATTAAGTGTCTTAAGACATTAAATTAAGTTTGCACTTAGAGCATATTCTTTTAAATGGTTAAATCTGTAAAAAAAAAAGTACTCTTTTATCCTTTTTTTAAATTCATAATAGAAACTGAGACAATGCGCACATACCACTAAAAAAAAACCTTGTCTCAGTATTTCTCATTCTGAAAATAATAATAAAAAAGTCCCTCCAGTGGCTTGTGTCTTGATGTGACATTAATGCATTTTCACGATGACAAGACAGGTGAGGACATCAGTTAGCTCATCTCTGTGGTACAGACATACATGTCCATCAATCTTTCATTTTAGGCCAAAATGAAAGATAAGATGCAAAAAAAAGAACATCTCTGACAAAAGCTTCAAGAAAATGCCACAACATTACATTAAACAAATCTATCCAAATCCAAACAGGCCAACAGGGCTTGCTCCATCATGTGGAAAATCATACATTTCAATATGTTGATGTGATTACAGTTTAATTTTCTTTTCTCAGAAGTGCCACAATGTGAACACCATTGGGCTATCATGACCTTTGCAGGATTGTATTGTGATGATTCAAATTTATCTTCCAGGACTTCTGTTTCTGACTCTGAGATGGCTTGATAGACATCATCAAGTTGTGGAGATTTGGACAGTGCCATGACAAACTGGAAACTTCTTAGGGGAACAAAAATTTTACACGTCGGTGTTTTACTGAATATTGTATGTCTAGAGAAATGTTTTGTATTTTTTATTTATTTAGCACCACAACTCTATCAGTTTGACTTAATGCAGAGCTGGATTAAAATCTTTGAACTTGTCCTTTGTTACAATTTTGGTAGTAAATATGAATGTACAATTTTTACTTTCTCCTTGTTACCTGGACCCAGATACCACTGTTTATTTGTCAGCAAAAGTCAGCCAAATGGTGAACTTTTGACAGGTCCAGGTCTTTTTTTTTTTTTACTACGGATCAAACTTCCTCATTTTTTTTTATTTCTGCCTACTGACAATCAGATCGACAATGGTGTTCAAATGAATAGTGAAATTTATTTTGGCAAAAGGGAATGCCACAGTCCTTTTTCTCTAGTTATGCAGCATTGATTTTCAAAAAATTCTCTACTTGGGCTGTTTTTTTTTAATCTAATTACAAATTAATTGCACTTTAAATTTGGCTGAGAAATTTCCCCCAAATTATAGTCATTATTGCGTTGAATGAGAAAAGCATCAATTAGATATTACAAAAAGTATCTTTTAGAAAGAAATATTTTATTTGAATTAACATGACATTTATATTTATTACACAAACTTTTAGGCTACAAGGGCCATGATTTTTATTTTTTATTGCATGAAATAATTTATTATTTTTCCATAACTAATTAATTGATTTAACACGTTAAAGCGACAGTCCTAGTTTCTACTGAATAGACAGCCAAGTTTTATTAAAATCCCATCATGTCAACAATGAATTCCCCAATTAAAGTACTCATCAACAAAAACCATCTTAATCTACTTTATTGTATGGCAAGAAGAGAAATGGCCTGTTTATTCACTCTTAGAAAGAATATAACCCTTAAAATATTATGAATGCATATGTGTAGACTAGGGATGCACCGAATATTCGGCCGAAATGTTGTGATGACGCAAACAGAAACCGCGACCTGCACGTGCTTGTCTGAAACATGTCTGCGGTGTAAACGTACTTCAGGGGGCTTTCACACTGGCAGTTTAGTTCGGAACGGGGCACGGTTCGCATAATAGCAGTGAATTAATAAAAAACACAATATATTGACCCCTGTTCGGTTTTCTATCATGAGCCGTGCGCGTTTGCTATGACGTAATATGCACGCAAACGCACCAGGGTTCGATAGAATCTATAGATATAATTCTACAGTTAACATATGGGCTATGGCAGTCTTTGTTTTGATACATTATTATGTTGACTTACAGAGAAAATATTGTTGTATCTTAAACAGACTTTGCACTTGTTCTGAATGCATTTTCTTGTAGTAGTCCTACAGAGAAAACTTTTAAATGCACTTGACCTAAATGCACTTTGTTTTTATGAGAGAACATTTAATTTTGCACTAAAGTCTGCAAACCAGTAGGCCTTTACATTATTATTTAATGTACATATGAGTGGGGTCAATTTAAACATTTTAGTTTGAATTTTATTTTATACTATGCATTGTTGCAATGTGCTAAATACATATTTGCATAATTTGTAATTGATTTATTATTTGAAACTTTAATATAAATTTATGCAAACTTCAATGTCTTGAATTTAGTACACAGTCATTGCCATAAATGCAATGGTATTAATAATTGGTTTTCGGCCTTGATTTCGTCTTTTTCGGTTTCGGCCAAGAATTTTCATTTCGGTGCATCCCTAGTCTAGACCAGATGTGAGTAACGCAACAAAAGCCATGATGCTGTGACAAATTCCCGACAGTAAATTTATACCTTTTTTAAAAATTTTATTTCTGACGCACTCCAAGCGCTCGCACAACTTCTGACATGAAGGACAAATAGAGTTTTATATAGAACCCTTTCTTCTTCCTTGTCCATTTCTGAATTTACAGCATACACTTAATAATTGACGATCTACTGTATGATGCATGATCTGTTACATGTACAATCAAGTTACATTAAGTGAAAACATCTCTCATTTTAATGGCTTTTAAGTTGATAGATTGGAAGGAACATTCATTTATGACGACAACCTCACTTTACCTTCATTGCTCTCATAGATTATACTTGATTGCGACCCTTCATTATTTATCTGACTGTTGTCAAAGTTGCTAGTTTATCAATGTCACAGACTAAACGATCCTGCTAGTTTCACCTCTCGTAACCTTTACAGTCTCCACATTACAGACCAGTGATTGACTGAGAGTTTTAGCTGCTCCTTTCTGCCATTTAATGATGACTTCATTCAGTGTGTAATTGATGGGAACAGAGCGTCAGTCATGCCTAATAATTCAGAAATGTCAAGAGCGCCAACTGCAGTTTTCATAACCTAATATTTGAATAGTAGCACACTGCATTCTAACGTGTTTCTCTATAACATTGCTTTCTACTTCTGTAATGTAAACCACGAGCTTCTGAAATCGTCATAACTCATATGCTATAACCAGTGTTGGGGAAAGTTACTTTTAAAAGTAATGCATTACAATATTGCGTTACTCCTTATAGTAACTAATGGTGTTACTTTTTATGGAAAGTAATGTTACATACTTTACGTTGCTTTTTCTCGCCTGGCCTGGGCTTACTTGTTTGTTTGTTTGTTTTTTAATAACAACAAAAAACTATTTCTGCCAAATGTAAAGGCCCTTTCACACCAAAGGGGATCTGAATAAGCCTCGAACTGAAAGAAATACAAATTCACTCCTGTACAGTAGAGGGCACAGTTAAACTTTTCAGCTGTTCTGCCATTCTGAATTGAAGAAGAGTAGTGTCACATTATGTTCAGTTATATTCAGCTCATAGACTTTTAGTTTGTTTTCATTCCTCACATGTTTCCTTGTCTGTGTTTCCCGCTACAGATCAGCCACCATGGACACTAATCATATTCATCACAGCTGCTAATCGTTTAGTTAATCGCCACTGTGGGTTTATGTTCATGCCTGTGTTCTGTCTAGTGTCCGGTATTGTTTGTGCAATGCACGCTGTCTTGCCTGATGGCTATGTTTCTGAGTTATTAATTAAACAACCTTGTTACCTTTCAATCATCTCCGCCTTCCCTGGATCTAATCGTGACAAATATGATGCAGGAGAAGAAAGTTCAACACTCTTACTTCAGCAATCCTTTTTTTATTATTATTTCTTTTTTTTTATAATGAAACAAATATGATGTTCATCTAAAGTCATTTTTGTTTGTTGTTATGGTTGAAGTGGATCATCGAAGGTCAGCAGCAAAGACATTGGTTAATCAAGTGAGATTAAATACATAAAGCATATTTGAGTAATTGTGAGATTGCATTTCACTGGTTTTATTCATTTTGAGGAATACTAAAAAAAATGTTTGCAAGTGAGATGAGTAAATGCCTGCTTACATTTTAGTCTAAAACTACAATAACCATCATGTTTACACAGTGAACAACACAATGCCTGTGAATTTACGATATTTCTCAACATAGGGACAGGAATGTCAGTGAATGGAAAAAACAAAGTAACTTGTGTTACTTATTTGAAAAAGTAACATCTTTTTTGTAAATTTAAGGCGTTACTTAATTTTTATCCTTGATCATTTTCATGGCAGCTATAGCAGTTGGTGATAGCTAACCCAAGAATAGTATGACTCTCATATCGTTCCAAACCTATATTTAATTTTAGTTCTCTGTAAAAAAAAAAAATAATGCATCGTTATGCAGTTCCTGCCATAAAACAACAGCTCCCAAAAAAGTATAAACATTTTAAAAAGTAGTCCATATGACTTCCGAGTGGTCACTGTGTTCTCGTTTTGTGTTTACCATGTTTAACAACATGAAGGGGAGTAAATTATTCCTTTTTGCGTGGACCGTCCCTTAAACCCTGGTTTGGATATATAATTGCAAGCACGACTTTGTAGAAACCGATTAATGAACCCACTTTTCCTTTGAGGGAAATTGTATTTAATGTCTTTCATAGCTCAGGGATATGTAAGAGAAGTAAAATGGTAAATGGTAAATGGACTGCATTTATATAGCGCTTTCACAGACCCACTGGGCCACCAAAGCGCTTTACATTTGCCTCACATTCACCCATTCACACACTCATTCATACACCGACGGCGGTGTCAGCCATACACGGCGCCATCCAGCTCGTCGGGAGCAGTTGGGGTTAGGTGTCTTGCTCATGGACACCTCGACACTTGGTCAGGTGGAACCGAGGATCAAACCACCAACCTTCCAGTTTGTAGACAACCCACATGAACCACTGAGCCACTGCCGCCCCTGTAAGAAGTAGGATTTTTGCTTCACATTTGCACTCTTTTTTACCTTCAGGGTTGAGACAGTGAGTCCCCTGCTGCCACATAAAGAGTGATTTATGAAGTAATCATCGCTATTGCCCAAAGTTTCTCATTACCACCAGACTCGCTTTCCCTCTCGCTCTCACACACATACTCACTTTCTCCTTTTAGAAGCTCCTAACAAGCACTAATCTGTTTTTTTTTTTTTTTTTTTTTTTTTTTTTGCCTTTTCTTCATGTGTATATTATAAACCGCTCAAGGCTGAACTTTTTCAGGTCTCTGATGACCTGTGTAATGTGGCCAGCGCAGTAAATGATCCCTCAGGGGTGTTCATGCTCAGCTGGGATATTCTGCAGGGCTTTCATGCAAAGCTAACACGGGCATCTGTTGAGTTAGTTTTGGCTGAGACTGTTGATTTAAAACAACAAGCCATGATAAAAACGCAATCACCTTTAAAAACCGTATAAATGTTTTCTGTAGCATTCATGAATATTAATGAGAAAAACAGTAAGTACTCCTTTCATTGACGTTACGGTGGATTTACAGCGTTACAGTTTTTTATGTTTCGTCTTCCTGTTTTTGAGTCTCCATCAGCAGTGCTTCTATTTAGGTAATTTCACGTCTTACGTTTTGTTTCGTACTAGGTAAGATTTTCTCGATAGAGAGCCTGATGTAACAAATCAGACTTCACGCACTTTTCAAAAACTATTTGACATGGCCAAAGCTATTTATTAACGGCATCTCTCCTTTTTCTTGTCTCATTTCACTTTTCACATTTTTATATTAAATTTTTAGCAAGTTTATTGTTGTGTGGTCCTTAAAATGTTTCTCTTTTGGTTTGTCTTCAATGATGGGACCTTAAAGGGTTAGTTCGCCCATTTAAGACATGAAGTTTTATGCAATCCTTACCAGCACTATAGTGTATACACACTGACCCACTCTGTTGTCACCCCCCTGGTCCGAGTTCTGACCGCTGGAAGTTTTTGAATGAAGTAATCCCGGCTACTTTCCGGGGCCACAAAACTGTGCGTTTTTACGTGAAAAAAAGATTTGCGTTTCAAAGCTTGATTAATTTAACACACAAAAAACACGCCGGTCAAAATTCATACCTCAGTTTTAATGCGGCACTATTTTCCTTCCGTTTCTATAAATCCGCGCTGCTGTCAATGTCAACAGTGTGCACGTGACGATCAGCTCTTCCATAGTGTTTACACAATCGATCGACAACACGGTAAAAAATATTAAATTAACAATGGTGCGAACTTGTAAATTCCCAGGCTATGACAACAAGGATGTGCCGGGATCAAAGTTCAAATTTCATCGTTTTCCTGTATCAAATATGAATATGAGACAGCTTTGGCGGTTGCCATCGGCTACTCAGCGGGAGCTAAATTATCTCGAATAAAGGATTTTCGTGTATGTAGTGCTCACTTCAGCGAAGACGATTACATCTCCAACCAAGGAGGAAAAGTAAAAAAAATGATTTTAAAGAGTTTTGCTGTACCAGTACCACGGGTAAGCTCTATTTACTAACTTTATGATCCCATGTCTAAACTGTACGGTAAACAAGCTGATGTTTAGACTCCATTATAAAACACGTGAAAAGATGTGTAATATAAAAAAAGTATATATTGTTACAATTTGCTGAGAAAAATATTTGATTGAACACACACAATTGGCTTTATGCACAGCTGCACTACTTCCAGAACTTCAACCAGCTCCTTGTTTCCTGTCTGTCATTATTGTGCAAACTTGATTAATTCAGGTGTATTACTGAGGTCAAGTACACCTGAATTAATCAATTTATCTTATAATGGCTAATAGGAAACAAGGAGCTGGTTGAAGTTCTGGAAGTAGAGCAGCTGTGCATATTACATGTTGTCGGCGAGTCGCGCTATTAACAGCTAATCGTCACGTGCGCACTGTTGACATTGACAGTGTTTTTTGTGTGTTAAATTAATCAAGCTTTGAAACGCAAATCTTTTCGCAAATCTTCATTTGCTGTAGCAGTTGCAGTGCACTTTCAGAAACCCTCCACCTTCCCCAGCTCCACCTGTATAGATCTGCCACAGGTAATTCATGTATGCTATATTGTACAGCAGCAGCATAGTGTGTATGTGTTGGCGTAGCAAGTCCCGTACTTCCTCTGCCTTAGTAATCTTTGTTGTATTTACAAATTAAAAATATATATTTTTACAGTGTAGATTTCATCGTATGACACAAATAATGGCAGATGTTCTGTTAACTTTGTGGTTTTTGTGGAAATTGGTTATTTACAAAGGGCCTGAAAAATCCGGGCACCAAGAGGTAAAGTTTCTCAGACAAAATTAGTGTTCAATTACAGTATTTTAAGCAGGGTTACAGTGAGCTTTTCTTATCAGCGTCCTGTTCAAACCCCTTCGTCTTCCTGACTGGCCATTCTTTGATTCGTGGAACAAAATAAAGCTTGGCCATTATGTCTTGAAATAGACAGCTATGCAGATTCCCACAAGGGAAATTTGGATTTATTACATCTAACATAACATAAAATGAGAGGGAAAATTAATTTAGAGAGGTAAATGCTACAGTGTTACAATTCTCAGATTGTAGGGCAATACAAAACGTCGGATTCAGTTTTAAGTACTAATGTTTTCACAGTGAAGTCATGCAAAGATACAGTGAGGAAAATAAGTATTTGAACACCCTGCTATTTTGCAAGTTCTCCCACTTAGAAATCATGGAGGGGTCTGAAATTGTCATCGTAGGTGCATGTCCACTGTGAGAGACATAATCTAAAATCTCTGGTTGAGGAGATTCCCCCCTTCCCTGTAAAGCGCTTTGAGGTCCCAGATAAAGCGCTATATAAATGTAACGAATTATTAATTATTATTAAGTTATTTATTTATTTAAATCCAGAAATCATAATGTATGATTTTTTTTAAACTATTTATTTGTATGATACAGCTGCAAATAAGTATTTGAACACCTGTCTATCAGCTAGAATTCTGACCCTCAAAGACCTGTTAGTTTGCCTTTTAAAATGTCCACCTCCACTCCATTTATTATCCTAAATTAGATGCACCTGTTTGAGGTCGTTAGCTGCATAAAGACCCCTGTCCACCCCATACAATCAGTAAGAATCCAATTACTAACATGGCCAAGACCAAAGAGCTGTCCAAAGACACTAGAGACAAAATTGTACACCTCCACAAGGCTGGAAAGGGCTACGGGGAAATTGCCAAGCAGTTTGGTGAAAAAAGGTCCACTGTTGGAGCAATCATTCGAAAATGGAAGAAGCTAAACATGACTGTCAATCTCCCTCGGACTGGGGCTCCATGCAAGATCTCACCTCGTGGGGTCTCAATGATCATAAGAAAGGTGAGAAATCAGCCCAGAACTACACAGGAGGAGCTGGTCAATGACCTGAAAAGAGCTGGGACCACCGTTTCCAAGATTACTGTTGGTAATACACTAAGATGTCATGGTTTGAAATCATGCATGGCACGGAAGGTTCCCCTGCTTAAACCAGCACATGTCAAGGCCCGTCTTAAGTTTGCCAATGACCATTTGGATGATCCAGAGGAGTCATGGGAGAAAGTCATGTGGTCCGATGAGACCAAAATAGAACTTTTTGGTCATAATTCCACTAACCGTGTTTGGAGGAAGAAGAATGATGAGTACCATCCCAAGAACACCATCCCTACTGTGAAGCATGGGGGTGGTAGCATCATGCTTTGGGGGTGTTTTTCTGCACATGGGACAGGGCGACTACACTGTATTAAGGAGAGGATGACCGGGGCCATGTATTGCGAGATTTTGGGGAACAACCTCTTTCCCTCAGTTAGAGCTTTGAAGATGGGTCGAGGCTGGGTCTTCCAACATGACAATGACCCGAAGCACACAGCCAGGATAACCAATGAGTGGCTCTGTAAGAACCATATCAAGGTTCTGGCGTGGCCTAGCCAGTCTCCAGACCTAAACCCAATAGAGAATCTTTGGAGGGAGTTTAAACTCCGTGTTTCTCAGCGACAGCCCAGAAACCTGACTGATCTAGAGAAGATCTGTGTGGAGGAGTGGGCCAAAATCCCTCCTGCAGTGTGTGCAAAAACACTGTTTGCAATTACAGAGGTCAAACATTTCCTGTAGTTTTTCACCAAAGGCTACTGTACCAAATATTAACATTGATTTTCTCAGGTGGTCAAATACTTATTTGCAGCTGTATCTTACAAATAAATAGTTAAAAAATCATACATTGTGATTTCTGGATTTTTTTTTTTTTTAGATGATGTCTCTCATAGTGGACATGCACCTACGATGACAATTTCAGACCCCTCCATGATTTCTAAGTGGGAGAACTTGCAAAATAGCAGGGTGTTCAAATACTTATTTTCTTCACTGTTTCTACACAGAATGATATTCCCTTATGTTAATTATTTTGTTTTGCTTTGTTTATTTCCTGTCATTATGATCAGAACCATTCACATCAGCTGTCTCTTTTGAAACCCCAAAGGAGGTTAAAAGTCTCCAAGATGATTCCCTCAGTAGTTTCTCTCTCTCTCTCTCTCTCTCTCTCTCTCTCTCTCTCTCTCTCTCTCTCTCTCTCTCTCTCTCTCTCTCTCTCTCTCTCTCTCTCTCTCTCTCTCTCTCTCTCTCTCTCTCTCTCTCTCTCTCTCTCTCTCTCTCTCTCTCTCTCTCTCTCTCTCTCTCTCTCTCTCTCTGAAAAATGCCTTCAGTTGATGTGAAGTTGCATAAATGAAGTCACTGATAGGGAACTATTGTGGTGATCCTTCACACCAAGTCTCAGCTCAAAGAAATAGCTGTCCTCAAAGCTTTTCAATTATATACAGTATCTATTCCTGCCTTTGAGCCATACACTCAAGCTAAAAAATAAAGATTGTTCTAATTACTTTCACAAAATGTTCAATAATTCTTGCATCAGCTCATTTTACCAATTTAATTATGTTTAATACACTTACATGTTTTAAATGGAAGATAACATAATCCTTTTATTTTAGGACTACATGATTTATTTTCGTTGTTAATTAACTGGGCAGTGGATCTGTAGTTCCCAGCTTTAGTATGACAGTAAATTTGTATAAAAAGGCTATATGTAGAATTCAGAAACATGATGAATAATTAATTCAAGAAGGATTTGTGTGTGCTTTGTTAAACAATCAATACTGTTCAGTTATTAGAACGAGTCTCCCAAGGTTCTACAGCACTTAGAATAGAGCATACCTTTTACATTCCTGTTCAGTTCCTAAATTTGAATTAAATAAAAAAATAAAACAATGCAATTACAATGTCAAAATGCAATGAAATCAAAGGGAATTTATTTGTGTACTGTAAACTTTTGCTTGGTTGAAGAACACTTTATTTTCAAGAATGCTAATGTACACCAAATTGTCATACTGTATATAATATACACTCACCGGCCACTTTATTAGGTACACCTGTCCAACTGCTCCTTAACACTTAATTTCTAAGCAGCAAATCACATGGCGGCAACTCAGTGCATTTAGGCATGTAGACATGGTCAAGACAATCTCCTGCAGTTCAAACCGAGCATCAGTATGGGGAAGAAAGGTGATTTGAGTGACTTTGAACGTGGCATGATTGTTGGTGCCAGAAGGGCTGGTCTGATTATTTCAGAAACTGCTAATCTACTGGGATTTTCACGCACAACCATCTCTAGGGTTTACAGAGAATGGTCCGAAAAAGAAAAAACATCCAGTGAGCGGCAGTTCTGTGGGCAGAAATGCCTTGTTGATGCCAGAGGTCAGAGGAGAATGGCCAGACTGGTTCGAGCTGATAGAAGGGCAACAGTGACTCAAATAACCACCCGTTACAACCAAGGTGGGCAGAAGAGCATCTCTGAACGCACAGTACGTCGAACTTTGAGGCAGATGGGCTACAGCAGCAGAAGACCACACTGGGTGCCACTCCTTTCAGCTAAGAACAGGAAACTGAGGCTACAATTTGCACAAGCTCATCGAAATTGGACAATAGAAGATTGGAAAAACGTTGCCTGGTCTGATGAGTCTCGATTTCTGCTGCGACATTCAGCAGAATTTAGGGTCAGAATTTGGCGTCTACAACATGAAAGCATGGATCCATCCTGCCTTGTATCAACGGTTCAGGCTGGTGGTGGTGGTGTCATGGTGTGGGGAATATTTTCTTGGCACTCTTTGGGCCCCTTGGTACCAATTGAGCATCGTTGCAACGCCACAGCCTACCTGAGTATTGTTGCTGACCATGTCCATCCCTTTATGACCACAATGTACCCAACTTCTGATGGCTACTTTCAGCAGGATAATGCGCCATGTCATAAAGCTGGAATCATCTCAGACTGGTTTCTTGAACATGACAATGAGTTCTCTGTACTCAAATGGCCTCCACAGTCACCAGATCTCAATCCAATAGAGCATCTTTGGGATGTGGTGGAACGGGAGATTCGCATCATGGATGTGCAGCCGACAAATCTGCGGCAACTGTGTGATGCCATCATGTCAATATGGACCAAACTCCCTGAGGAATGCTTCCAGCACCTTGTTGAATCTATGCCACGAAGAATTGAGGCAGTTCTGAAGGCAAAAGGGGGTCCAACCCGTTACTAGCATGGGGTACCTAATAAAGTGGCCGGTGAGTGTATATTTGTAATATGTAATCATATCATATAAATATTTTGTTGAAGTATTGCATTAAGCTTAGAGAAATGCATGTAATCAATTGAGAAAAATATGCAAAATTTAATTCGTTTTTTATTAAAAATTATTTATATTTTGTTGAAAAAGTTGTTGAATTTCTTGCAATTCCTATTCCCGTCAAATTTCCAATTAAACATTATGTCAGCAGATTTTAGAATCCAATTTAAATATACATTATTTAAAGTAAAAATATATTCTGACATCCTTAGTTGGGCTGTTCGATTCCGAAATGTTTGGAATCTACTCTGATTCTTAATTCTCTAATTGACGAAGTGTTTTCTGAGAATTGTCTCTTCACTTTTTTTTAAGATAAGAAAAGAAAATGAATGTGCTCGTTTTGTCGTGACAACCGGTCGTAGAAGAAGCTTTCTCGTAATATAAAGATTTACTTCTAATTATGAAGAGACATTTCTATAGCTCTGATTGTTTTTAAATGCTAATTTTGGTCATATAGCCCAGCCGTAAATACTGTATGCTAAAAAAATGGATATGCATTTATTGCAAGAACATAATGTGTCAAAAATGCATGTGCATAGTTCAGTTTAATGATAGTTTACTGTAACATACGAAATAACAACATTAACAATGAAATAGGAGCATGCAGTTTGTCAATCATGCATGGAATTTGCATTCTTTTACTATAGCAATAGTAGGCTCTCTGCACCTTTCTTTCAGAACGGTCATTGGCTGGTGGAAGGAAAAGTACAAAAACTGTAGCATTTTATTTGCTTAAAAATCAAAGACCCTCATATATCTATTATCTTCTCATGTAGTTCGAGTGGTGTTTAAAACCTTCCATTGTGCAAGACAACATAACCCAGTCTACCCATGTAATGCTAAATCATGGAGTTTATGAGACTAATTTGTTTAACTTTAGAACATGTGTATCAATAGGTGCTTTGGGGGCAAAACTTTGTGGGAAGGCTACTCAATATTTGTCTGTCTTATGCTATGCGTCATGAGGGGCAACAAACACCATTAACTTAAGCGACTGAAAGTTAATAATCAACTATATGCGCTCGCATATGGCTTTATTTTAATGTTTCAGCGTCACATACCATAACATACCAGTTGTTAGAAATATTGACGTCATTACGCCATATATTAAATGAACAGCTGAATCGGTTTTTGAACCAGTTCATCAAATCAAAACATCCAAAAGTTTTGTTCACAGACATTAATCTGACTTCCAATCACTATTAGCGAACGAGTGGCAAATTAAGCCTTTTTTTAAATCAACACAGCTAATCATTAAAGAAAAGCCTTGATGGAATCTAAACCGGCTCTTTCCACACCCTCAAAATAAATTTTTAAGCATTTCTATCTTTCTTTCATGCCTTTCCAGAGGATTGCACCCAGTTTAATATACCTTCCTGTGTCATTGAGAATGAATTGTGTCCTTGCATCTAACCTTTTATGAGCAGCTCCCCGTGTTTTACTTCCCTCCCCATCCCACTTCTGCTGCTGTCTTGCCCAGAGTCTCCTCTCCTGCTGGGGGATTGATGTTGTATTAATAGCACAGTTCAGGGTCATGTTAATAAAGTCAGAAATTTTCAAATAAATACATAAATTCACTCAACTGCACCCCTTTTTATTGGAAAAAATATCTCAGTCCACGTCTCTTGTTTTTTGACCGTCGGGTCATTCTGTATTATAATTTTTTTTTTATCTATTGTAATTTTCTTACAGGGCTGCACAGCATTTTTCAATACCATCTCATTTTTTTTTTTTTTTTTTACTATTGAGTTTTTCTTTTTATGTGTGCAGTTCATCAAATTGGTATGCAATGTCGGTTTTAACACCCCATCTACAATGTGAGTGAGCAAAGCAACAGCTTTTTTAATTATGAGTGTTGCAGTGAGCTCACACTGAACTGTGATTTCAGACCGAAGTGTGAGTTCAGTAAAAGTGTGTGTGTATGTATATTGTGTGTGTGTGTGTGTGTGTGTGTGTGTGTGTATAGGACAATGAAACTGAAGCACTTGGTTTAGACCACAATAATTTATTAGTAAATGTATAGGGCCTCCTTTTGTGGCCAATACAGCATCAATTTATTTTCGGAATGACAGATAAACGTCCTGCTAATTCAACCTTCAGGATCTGCTCTTACAGATGGAATGTTAAATCAGGGAAGATTGGCCGCCAGGCTGCACATATATGGGTCCAACCTATATATTTGCTTCATGCTTAATTTTCCCCCTTTGAAGTTTGTGTGAAAGACTTAAGTTCCAAGGAAAAACATCAAGGGCTATAAGTGAATTGGTAATATTCCCTAATGGTTTTGTATGTGTTTATCTAAAGACGTTTCTCATTGTTTTACAGTACCTCTTTTATTTTACCCGCATAGTAGCTTATAAAAAGCTGCATCCATTTGTTTTTGTACATAGCTCAAGAAGAACATGTGCAGTGCAAAATGGAGAAGAATTTGAGAAGAATTATTCAATGTTTTAAGACTGACCCAAAACAACCACCTTAACAGGGCTAGAAACATTCTAAGTGCATAATTGGGTTCAACCCCTGATAGCCAATTAAGTTAAAATTCCAGCAAATTTTTTTTGTTTGTGAGAACAATTGTCTCATATCTCTTTTTTCTTTTGAAAATGTTTTGACTTTCATGTCTTTTATATAATACTTTGATACTGAATTAATTTTATTGAAGCAATTCAGGTATGTTGCTACATTGCATTCTTGATGTATTTCAAACCGTAAACTCCCCAAGTGACATGGGGCTCATGGGGTTGTGAACGTTTATTTACGTCACTTTGTTGCTATACATTACAGTAGATATACATTAATTTCCTGTATCAGAGTACTGTATCGATTACAGTATCTGGAGCGATTGTTCCCTTTACATCATTTATGTCTTGTAGCTGGAGAGCTGGAGTAGTCTGATCACTCAGTGCGCTCTCTAATGCTCAATCATCTGGCTAATTCCCAACGCATCAAGCACGGTTCCAGCACTCTAAGAAGCGAACACCATTATTCCTGAGGTTTATGAGGCACCGCAGCATTAAAAGCCTCCTCTAATGGTCTTCCTTTCGAAACCAATCTCCATTGTGCTGCTTCCATATACTCTCAAATCGACTTAGGCCCATTTGAGGGCAGCCTTCACATTTTTCATTAATCTTCATAGAAGTCACTTTGGCTCCGTGTTGGAGATTTATCGACTTCTATAAATGCATGTCACTTGCAAACTGCAAATTATTCTTTATTGTATGAATTTTTTGCCAAATGAATGCTAGTGAGACTGAGTTTTGGTGTTGGTTAGTTTCTGCTGTCGATTTTAATATTAATTTTAAAACACCCTAGAGAGTTGCAGCATTGCTCCTGTACGTGTTTTTGTGTCCGCCAGCCATAAAATAGCCTTGAGGTGTTCAGTCGTGAGTGAGAAAAGGCATGTGCACTCACCTAGTAGCCACCATTAAAGACAAGGATTTGAAATAAAAAATGCCAGAAGGCACATACAGTAGAAACAGTATCAATAATGCTTTGTAGATCTTGCAGAGAAGGTCTGCTCTGACTCCACGGCGTACTGACAGACACATCTTGCATTATGTATTAGAAAATTATGATTTCTCTTGGCATATTTTGTCCTGGCTTCTTGCTGTTCAGCTAAGATTAGAGTATATCACATTGACTTCTTGACTTTAAATTGATCACAGCCCACTGATGAGAAGGAATTATTTAAATGTATTGGACTTGAAGCCTGAACGTTGGAAGTTTAATTTGACGTCTGTAAATTGCGGTAAAGACATTTCTGGATGTAGAAATTCTTATCGCATTTGTTCTGCATCCCCAGAGAATGT
This sequence comes from Semotilus atromaculatus, assembly GCA_031834385.1. Classification (NCBI taxonomy): domain Eukaryota; kingdom Metazoa; phylum Chordata; class Actinopteri; order Cypriniformes; family Leuciscidae; genus Semotilus; species Semotilus atromaculatus. The sequence goes on from JAULUF010000004.1 coordinate 11,833,178, forward strand.
AAAAAGTGATGCGATCAGGCAAATTTACTTGCAGATATGCAGTGGCACTTTTACTTCAGAGTGAAGATCAATAAAAGTGTCAACACAACAAGACTTGAAGCCATCTCATAAAATTTCCATGACCTGCAGCCCGAGCCGAGGTTTCTTTCTGTGTGGTACCGGTGACGGTGCAAGATATTGCGATCATCCTTGGAGTGCTTTACCTTTTGGCAGTCAGTTCAATCAAATCTAGTTTTCTGAAAATGTCATAAGGGCTACTCCTCCTGTATACCAATGGGCTCTCCTCCCTACACAATTTTCCAAATGATGTTGACATTTATTGAAGTGCCCCAGGCAAAGCTATGCTATCAAAAAGTTTGGCAGGGGAACACTCTCTTGAGGCGTACAGGTCCATAGACTGTCAAGTTTGAAATTTCCCCCTGAAGTTACATTGTAGGACACTTTAAAAATGTGTCCTTCAGGTGCTCAGGTCACCCTGGTAATCAATCGTTTTATATTTTACAAAACATGTTTTCACTGATTAATTAATTATTTTAATTTAAAGGGATAGTTCACCCAGAAAGGAAAATTATCCCATGATTTACTCCCCATCAAGCCATCCTAGGTGTACAGTATATGACTTTCTTCTTTCAGCCAAACACGAACAGAGTTCCACTTAAAAAATATCCTGGCTTTTCCCACCTTTTATAACTGGAGTGAATGGTACGTTGTTTTTGAAGGCCAAAAAAAAAGCACATTCACCCATCTTAAAAGTTATCTATACAGCTCCAGGGGTTAATAAAGGCCTTCTGAAGTGAAAAAAATGTTTGTAAAAAAAAATCCCTAACTTTATAAACTAAAATTTCTGGCTTCCAGTAATGGCCTAAGTATGCGAGTCTAGTTCCGGCTGAAGAGGTGACCCGACGTGTGAAGTATTGATGAATGTGGAAGCACAGAGGATAGAGCAAAACAAAACACCAGTCACGATTTAGAAGTCTAAAACGAGAATTTTTAAAGATAAGTGTCGGAGGAGCTTGAGTTTGCTGCCCAGCCCTGTTTGTTTGAAAAGCGAGAGACGTCTACTCTCACCGAAGTCCTACGTCAAACGCCGGAACTCAACTGTCTCGTTACAGAAAGCTAGTGATTAAGTTGGCTTGGAAAAGCCAACTTACTGAAATCCTATTTAAACTTATTAAGTTGGCTTGGAAAAGCCAACTTACTGAAATCCTATTTAAACTTATTAAGTTGGCTTGAGAAAGCCAACTTACTGAAATCCTATTTAAACTTATTATTATTATTATTATTCTTCTGACTCTAAAATTTAAACTCTAACTCGTCCTAGAGCTTTAACTCTACAAACTCCAAACTCGGGTCAGACCTTCAAACTGTTCTGACTTAGTGTGCTATATCTTTTCAGACTGATTTGACTTTCAGATTTCTTAAAAATTAATATTAAAAATCATAAAAATCCCATTGACTTTCATTGTAACAGTTCAAAATGAGCCAAGACTACGGTGGCCCAGTAGTCTACACCAAATAAACTCAAATCTAAATTCCCTAAAGCCTTGGACTCAATTAAACTCCCATTCTATATGTACTTATGAACTCTATCTATCTATCTATCTATCTATCTATCTATCTATCTATCTATCTATCTATCTATCTATCTATCTATCTATCTATCTATCTCTTTCTAACTTATCTATCTATCTATCTATCTATCTATCTATCTATCTATCTATCTATCTATCTATCTGATCTTTCTTCCTTTCTAACTAATCTATCTTTCTTCCTTTCTAACTAATCTATCTTTCTTTCTTTCTAACTAATCTCTTTATTTCTAAACTAATCTATCTTTCTTTCTTTCTAACTAATCTTTCTTTCTAACTAATATTTCCTTCTAACTAATCTATCTTTCTTTCTTTCTAACTAATCTATCTATGTTTCTTTCTAACTAATCTATCTATCTTTCTTTCTAACTAATCTATCTATCTTTCTTTCTAACTAATCTCTTTCTTTCTAACTAATCTCTTTCTTTCTTTCTAACTAATCTCTTTCTTTCTAACTAATCTATCTTTTTTTCTTTCTAACTAATCTATCTTTCTTTCTTTCTAACTAATCTATCTTTCTTTCTTTCTAACTAATCTATCTTTCTTTCTTTCTAACTAATCTATCTTTCTTTCTAACTAATCTATCTTTCTTTCTTATCTATCTATCTATCTATCTATCTATCTATCTATCTATCTATCTATCTATCTATCTATCTATCTATCTATCTATCTATCTATCTATCTATCTATCTATCTATCTTTCTTTCTTTCTAACTAATCTATCTATATATCTTTATTTCTAACTAATCTATCTTTCTTTCTTATCTATCTATCTATCTATCTATCTATCTATCTATCTATCTATCTATCTATCTATCTATCTATCTATCTTTCTTTCTTTCTTTCTTTCTTTCTAACTAATCTATCTTTCTTTATTTCTTTCAAACTAATCTATCTTTCTTTCTTTCTAACTAATCTATCTTTCTTTCTTTCTAACTAATATTTCCTTCTAACTAATCTATCTTTCTTTCTTTCTAACTAATCTATCTATGTTTCTTTCTAACTAATCTCTTTCTTTCTAACTAATCTATCTATCTTTCTTTCTAACTAATCTATCTTTCTTTATTTCTTTCAAACTAATCTATCTTTTTTCTTTCTAACTAATCTATCTTTCTTTCTTTCTAACTAATCTATCTTTCTTTCTTTCTAACTAATCTATCTTTATTTCTTTATTTCTTTCTAACTAATCTATCTTTTTTTCTTTCTAACTAATCTATCTTTCTTTATTTCTTTCAAACTAATCTATCTTTATTTCTTTATTTCTTTCTAACTAATCTATCTATGTTTCTTTCTAACTAATCTATCTTTCTTTCTAACTAATCTATCTATGTTTCTTTCTAAATAATCTATCTATCTTTCTTTCTAACTAATCTCTTTCTTTCTAACTAATCTATCTATCTTTCTTTCTAACTAATCTCTTTCTTTCTAACTAATCTCTTTCTTTCTTTCTAACTAATCTCTTTCTTTCTAACTAATCTATCTTTCTTTCTTTCTAACTACTCTATCTTTCTTTCATTCTAACTAATCTATCTTTCTTTCTAACTAATCTATCTATCTTTCTTTCTAACTAATCTATCTTTCTTTCTTTCTTTCTTGCTAATCTTTTTTCTTTCTTTCTTTCTTACTAATCTATCTTTCTTTCTTTCTTACTAATCTTTTTCTTTCTTTCTTTCTTACTAATCTATCTTTCTTTCTTTCTTACTAATCTATCTTTCTTTCATTCTTACTAATCTTTTTTTCTTTCTTTCTTTCTTACTAATCTATCTTTCTTTCTTTCTTACTAATCTATCTTTCTTTCATTCTTACTAATCTTTTTTTCTTTCTTTCTGTCTTACTAATCTATCTTTCTTTCTTTCTTACTAATCTTTTTTTCTATCTTTCTTTCTTACTAATCTATCTTTCTTTCTTACTAATCTTTTTTTCTTTCTTTCTTTCTAACTAATCTATCTTTCTTTCTTTCTTACTAATCTTGTTTTCTTTCTTTCTTTCTTACTAATCTTTTTTTCTTTCTTTCTTACTAATCTTTTTTCTTTCTTTCTTTCTAACTAATCTATCTTTCTTTCTTACTAATCTATCTTTCTTTCTTTCTTACTAATCTTTTTTTTCTTTCTTTCTAACTAATCTATCTTTCTTTCTTTCTTGCTAATCTTTTTTTCTTTCTTTCTTTCTTACTAATCTATCTTTCTTTCTTTCTAATCTTTTTTCTTTCTTTCTTACTAATCTATCTTTCTTTCTTACTAATCTTTTTTTCTTTCTTTCTTACTAATCTTTTTTCTTTCTTTCTAACTAATCTATCTTTCTTTCTTACTAATCTTTTTTTCTTTCTTTCTTTCTTTCTTACTAATCTTTTTTTCTTTCTTTCTTTCTTTCTAACTAATCTTTTTTTTCTTTCTTTCTAACTAATCTATCTTTCTTTCTTTCTTTCTTGCTAATCTTTTTTCTTTCTTTCTTTCTTACTAATCTATCCTTCTTTCTTTCTTACTAATCTTTTTTTCTTTCTTTCTTACTAATCTATCTTTCTTTCTTTCTTACTAATCTTTTTTTCTTTCTTTCTTACTAATCTTTTTTCTTTCTTTCTAACTAATCTATCTTTCTTTCTTACTAATCTTTTTTTCTTTCTTTCTTTCTTTCTTACTAATCTTTTTTTTCTTTCTTTCTAACTAATCTATCTTTCTTTCTTTCTTTCTTGCTAATCTTTTTTCTTTCTTTCTTACTAATCTTTTTTCTTTCTTTCTTTTTAACTAATCTATCTTTCTTTCTTACTAATCTTTTTTTCTTTCTTTCTTTCTTACTAATCTTTTTTTTCTTTCTTTCTAACTAATCTATCTTTCTTTCTTTCTTGCTAATCTTTTTTTCTTTCTTTCTTTCTTACTAATCTATCTTTCTTTCTTACTAATCTTTTTTTCTTTCTTTCTTACTAATCTTTTTTTCTTTCTTTCTTTCTTTCTTACTAATCTTTTTTTTCTTTCTTTCTAACTAATCTATCTTTCTTTCTTTCTTTCTTGCTAATCTTTTTTTCTTTCTTTCTTTCTAACTAATCTATCTTTCTTTCTTTCTTACTAATCTTTTTTTCTTTCTTTCTTACTAATCTTTTTTCTTTCTTTCTAACTAATCTATCTTTCTTTCTTACTAATCTTTTTTTCTTTCTTTCTTTCTTACTAATCTTTTTTTTCTTTCTTTCTAACTAATCTATCTTTCTTTCTTACTAATCTTTTTTTCTTTCTTTCTTTCTTTCTTACTAATCTTTTTTTTCTTTCTTTCTAACTAATCTATCTTTCTTTCTTTCTTTCTTGCTAATCTTTTTTTCTTTCTTTCTTTCTTACTAATCTATCTTTCTTTCTTTCTTACTAATCTTTTTTTCTTTCTTTCTTACTAATCTTTTTTCTTTCTTTCTTTCTAACTAATCTATCTTTCTTTCTTACTAATCTTTCTTTCTTTCTTACTAATCTTTTTTCTTTCTTTCTAACTAATCTATCTTTCTTTCTTTCTTACTAATCTTTTTCTTTCTTTCTTTCTTACTAATCTATCTTTCTTTCTTACTAATCTATCTTTCTTTCTTTCTAACTAATCTATCTTTCTTTCTTTCTTACTAATCTATCTTTCTTTCTTACTAATCTTTTTTCTCTCTGTCTAACTAATCTATCTATCTTTCTTACTAATCAATCTTTCTCTTACTAATCTATCTTTTTTTCTTTCTTACTAATCTATCTTTCTTTCCTTCTTTCTTTCTAACTAATCTATCTTTCTTTCTTACTAATCTTTTTTTATTTTTTTATTTCTAACTAATCTATCTTTCTTTCTCTTTCTTACTAATCTATCTTTCTTTCTTTCTTACTATTTTTTTCTTTCTTTCTTTCTTACTAATCTATCTTTCTTTCTTTCTTACTAATCTATCTTTCTTTCTTTCTAACTAATCTATCTTTCTTTCTTACTAATCTTTTTTTATTTTTTTATTTCTAACTAATCTATCTTTCTTTCTTTCTTTCTTTCTAACTAATCTATCTTTCTTTCTTTCTTACTAATCTTTTTTTTATCTTTCTTTCTAACTAATCTATCTTTCTTTCTTTCTTACTGAACTATAAACTAATTAAACTTTAAACTAATTTAAACTTTAAACTTCTTCAAACTTATTGGTCCAAACTTTCACAAGCCAACTTAAAGTTTGTCTCGACGAACTTTTTCTAGTTATTATTCTTCTTCTTCTTCTTCTTCTTATTTTTCTTACCCAAAAAATTCTGACTCTAACTCGTCCTAGAGCTTTAACTCTACAAACTCCAAACTCGGGTCAGACCTTCAGACTGTTCTGACTCGGTGTGCTATATCTTTTCAAACTGATTTGACTTTCAGATTTCTTAAAAATTAATATTAAAAATCATAAAAATCCCATTGACTTTCATTGCAACAGTTCAAATTGAGCCAAGACTACGGTGGCCCAGTAGTGAACAACACAAAAACTCAAATCTAAACTCCCTGAAGCCCTAGATTCAATTAAACTACCATTCTATATGTACTAATGAACTTTATCTATCTATCTATCTATCTATCTATCTATCTATATATCTATCTATCTATCTTTCTAACTTATCTTTCTTTCTTTCTAACTAATCTTTCTTTCTTTCTACCTAATCTTTCTTTATTTCTTTTTCTTACTAATCTATCTTTCTTTCAAACTAATCTTTCTTTCTTTCAAACTAATCTTTCTTTCTTTCTAACTAATATTTCTTTCTTGCTAACTGATCTATCTTTCTTTCTTTCTAACTAATCTTTCTTTCTTTCTAACTAATCTATCTTTCTTTCTAACTAATCTACCTTACTTTCTTTCTAACTAATCTATCTTTCTTTCTAACTAATCTATCTATCTTTCTTTCTTTCTAACTACTCTATCTTTCTTTCATTCTAACTTTTCTTTCTTTCTAACTAATCTATCTATCTTTCTAACTAATCTCTTTCTTTCTAACCAATCTTTCATTCTTTCTTTCTTACTTTCTTTTATTCTTTCTTTCTAACTAATCTATCTTTTTTCTTTCTAACTAATCTTTCTTTCTTTCTAACTAATCTATCTATCTTTCTTTCTTTCTAACTAATCTATCTATCTTTCTTTCATTCTAACTAATCTTTTCTTTCTAACTAATCTCTATCTTTCAAACTAATCTATCTTTCTTTCTAACCAATTTTTCTTTCTTTCTTTCTTTCTTTCTTTTTTTCTTTCTAACTAATCTATCTATCTTTCTTTCTAACTAATCTTTCTTTCTTTCTAACTAATCTTTCTTTCTTTCTAACTAATCTATCTTTCTTTCTTTCTAAATAATCTATCTTTCTTTCTAACTAATCTATCTATCTATCTTTCTTTCTAACTAATCTATCTATCTTTCTTTCTAACTACTTTATCTTTATTTCTAACTAATCTATCGTTCTTTATTCCTTTCTTTCTTTCTTACTAATCTATCTTTCTTTCTTTCTAACCAATCTATCATTCTTTCTTTCTAACTAATCTTTCTTTCTTTCTAACTAATCTATCTATCTTTCTTTCTAACTAATCTATCTTTCTTTCTAACTAATCTATCTTTTTTTTCTAACTAATCTATCTATCTTTCTTTCTAACTAATATATCTTTCTTTCTTTCTAACTAATCTATCTTTCTTTCTTTCTAACTAATCTATCTATCTATCTATCTTTCTTTCTAACTAATCTATCTCTTTCTTTCTAACTAACTAGTCTTTCTAACTAATGTATCTTTCTTTCTTTCTTTCTTTCTAACTAATCTATGTTTCTTTCTTTCTAACTAATCCATCTTTCTTTATATCTTTCTTACTAACTAATCTATCTTTCTTTCTAACCAATCTTTCTTTCTTTCTTTCTTTTTTCATTCTTTCTAACTAATCTATCTTTCTTTCTTTCTAACTAATCTATCTTTCTTTCTAACTAATCTATCTATCTTTCTTTCTAACTAATCTATCTTTCTTTCTTTCTAACTAATCTATCTATCTATCTATCTTTCTAACTAATCTATCTTTCTTTCTAACTAATCTATCTTTCTTTCTAACTAATCTATCTATCTTTCTTTCTAACTAATCTATCTTTCTTTCTTTCTAACTAATCTATATATCTATCTATCTTTCTAACTAATCTATCTTTCTTTCTAACTAATCTATCTTTCTTTCTTTCTAACTAACTAATCTTTCTTTCTTTCTAACTAATCTATCTTTCTTTCTTTCTTTCTTTCTAACTAATCTATGTTTCTTTCTTTCTAACTAATCTATCTTTCTTTCTATCTTTCTAACTAATCTATCTTTCTTTCTAACCAATCTTTCTTTCTTTCTAACTAATCTATGTTTCTTTCTTTCTAACTAATCTATCTTTCTTTCTAACTAATCTATCTATCTTTCTAACTAATCTATCTTTCTTTCTTTCTAACTAATCTATCTTTCTTTCTAACTAATCTATCTTACTTTCTAACTAATTTATCTTTCTTTCTTTCTAACTAATCTATCTTTCTTTTTTTCTAACTAATCTATCTTTCTAGCTAATCTATCTTTCTATCAAATCCATCTTTCTTTGTTTTTTAAATAATCTATCTTTATTTCTAACTAAGTTATCTTTCTTTCTAACTAATCTATCTTTCTTTCTAACTAATCTATCTTTCTAACTAATCTATCTTTCTTTCTAACAAATCTCTTTCTTTGTTTTTTAACTAATCTATCTTTCTTTCTAACTAATTTATCTTTCTTTCTAACTAATCTATCTTTCTTTCTAACTAATCTATCTTTCTTTCTTTCTAATCTATCTTTCTTTCTTTCTAACTAATCTATCTTACTTTCTTTCTTTTTAATTAACTTTCTTTCTTTCTTTCTTTCTAACTAATCTATCTTTCTTTCTTTCTAACTGATCTATCTTTCTTTTTCTTTCTAACTAATCTTTCTTTCTTTCTAACTAATCTTTCTTTCTTTCTTACTAATCTATCTTTCTTTCTTTCTTTCTAACTAATCTATCTTTCTTTCTTACTAATATTTTTTTCTTTCTTTCTAACTAATCTATCTTTCTAACTAATCTTTCTTTCTTTCTTTCTTTTTAATTAACTTTCTTTCTTTCTTTCTTTCTAACCAATCTATCTTTCTTTCTTTCTAACTAATCTATCTTTCTTTTTCTTTGTAACTAATCTATCTTTCTTTCTTTCTAACTAATCTTTCTTTCTTTCTTTCTAATATATCTTTCTTTCCTTTTTTCTTTCTAACTAATCTATCTTTCTTTCTTTCTTACTAATCTTTTTTCTTTCTTTTTTTCTAACTAATCTATCTATCTTTCATTCTTTCTAACTAATCTTTTTTTTCTTTCTTTCTAACTAATCTATCTTTCTTTCTTTCTAACTTATCTATATTTCTTTCTTTCTTTCTTTCTTTCTAACTAACTAATCTATCTTTCTTTCTTACTAATCTTTTTTTCTTTCTTTCTTTCTTTCTAACTAATCTATCCTTCTAACTAATCTTTCTTTCTTTCTTTTTAATTAACTTTCTTTCTTTCTTTCTTTCTTTCTAACTAATCTATCTATCTTTCTTTCTACCTAATCTATATTTCTTTTTTTCTTTTTAATTAACTTTCTTTCTTTCTTTCTTTCTTTCTAACTAATCTATCTTTCTTTCTTTCTAACTCATCTATCTTTCTTTTTCTTTCTAACTAATCTCTTTCTTTCTAACTAATCTATCTTTCTTTCTCACTAATCTTTTTTCTTTCTTTCTTTCTAACTAATCTATCTATCTCACTAATCTATCTTTCTTCCTTTCTTTCTTACTAATCTATCTTTCTTTCCTTTTTTCTTTCTAACTAATCTATCTTTCTTTCTTTCTTACTAATCTTTTTTTCTTTCTTTCTAACTAATCCATCTTTCTTTCTCTCTAACTAATCTATCTTTCTTTCTCACTAATCTTTTTTCTTTCTTTCTTTCTAACTAATCTTTTTTCTTTCTTTCTTTCTTTCTTTCTTTCTTTCTTTCTAACTAATCTTTTTTTCTTTCTTACTAATCTTTATTTCTTTCCAACTAATCTTTCTTTCTTTCTTTCTTACCTTTCTTTCTAATTAATCTTTTTTCTTTTCTTTCTTTTTTCTTTCTTTTTTTCTAACTAATCTTTTTTCTTTCTTTCTTTCTTTCTTTCTTTCTTTCTTTCTTTCTTTCTAACAAATCTTTTTTCTTTCTTTCTTTCTTTCTTTCTTTCTTTCTTTCTTTCTTTCTTTCTTTCTTTCTTTCTTTCTTTCTTTCTAACTAATCATTCTTTCTTTCTTACTAATCTTTATTTCTTTCCAACTAATCTTTCTTTCTTTCTTTCTTACCTTTCTTTCTAATTAATCTTTTTTCTTTTCTTTCTTTTTTCTTTCTTTCTTTCTAACTAATCTTTTTTCTTTCTTTCTTTCTTTCTAACAAATCTTTTTTCTTTCTTTCTTTCTTTCTTTCTTTCTTTCTTTCTTTCTTTCTTTCTAACTAATCTTTCTTTCTTTCTTACTAATCTTTCTTTTTTCAAACTAATCTTCCTTTCTTTCTTTCTTTCTTTTTTTCTAAGTAATTTTTCTTTCTTTCTAACTAATCTTTCTTTCTACCTAAACATTCTTTCTTTCTACCTAATATGTCTTTCTTTCTAACTAATCTTTTTTCTTTTCTCTTTCTTTCTTTCTAACTAATCTTTTTTCTTTCTTTCTTTCTAACTAATCTTTTTTCTTTCTTTCTTTCTTTCTTTCTTTCTTTCTTTCTCTCTAACTAATCTTTCTTTCTTTCTTACTAATCTTTCTTTCTTTCCAACTAATCTTTCTTTCTTCTTTCTTTCTTTCTACCTATCTTTCTTTCTTTTTTCAAACTAATCTTCCTTTCTTTCTTTCTTTTTTTCTAACTAATCTTTCTTTCTTTCTAACTAATCTTTCTTTCTAAATAATCTTTTTTCTTTCTAACTAATCTTTTTTCTTTCTTTCTAACTAATCTTTCTTTCTTTCTTTCTAACTACTCTATCTTTCTTTCATTCTAACTAATCTATCTTTCTTTCTAACGAATCTATCTTTCTTTCTAACTAATCTATCTTTCTTTCTAACTAATCTATCTTTCTTTCTAACTAATCTTTCTTTCTTTCTAACTACTCTATCTTTCTTTCATTCTAACTAATCTATCTTTCTTTCTAACTAATCTATCTTTCTTTCTAACTAATCTATATATATCTTTCTTTCTAACTTATCTATCTTTCTTTCTAACTAATCTATCTTTCTTTCTTTCTAACTACTCAATCTTTCTTTCATTCTAACTAATCTATCTTTCTATCTAACTAATCTAACTTTCTTTCTAACTAACTAATCTATCTTTCTTTCTTTCTTTCTAACAAATCTATTTATCTTTCTTTCTAACTAATCTATCTATCTATCTATCTTTCTTTCTAATCTATCTTTCTTTCTTTCTTTCTAACTAATCGAACTTTCTTTCTAACTAATCTATCTTTCTTTCTTTCTAACTACTCTATCTTTCTTTCATTCTAACTAATCTATCTTTCTTTCTAACTAATCTATCTATCTTTCTTTCTAACTAATCTGTCTTTCTTTCTAACTAATCTTTCTTTCTTTCTAACTACTCTATCTTTCTTTCATTCTAACTAATCTATCTTTCTTGCTAACTAATCTATCTTTCTTTCTTTTTAACTACTCTATCTTTCTTTCATTCTAACTAATCTATCTTTCTTTCTAACTAATCTATCTTTCTTTCTTTCTAACTACTCTATCTTTCTTTCATTCTAACTAATCTATCTTTCTTTCTAACTAATCTATCTTTCTTTCTAACTAATCTATCTATCTTTCTTTCTAACTTATCTATCTTTCTTTCTAACTAATCTATCTTTCTTTCTTTCTAACTACTCTATCTTTCTTTCATTCTAACTAATCTATCTTTCTTTCTAACTAATCTAACTTTCTTTCTAACTAACTAATCTATCTTTCTTTCTTTCTTTCTAACTAATCTATTTATCTTTCTTTCTAACTAATCTATCTATCTATCTATCTTTCTTTCTAATCTATCTTTCTTTCTTTCTTTCTAACTAATCGAACTTTCTTTCTAACTAATCTATCTTTCTTTCTTTCTAACTACTCTATCTTTCTTTCATTCTAACTAATCTATCTTTCTTTCTAACTAATCTATCTATCTTTCTTTCTAACTAATCTATCTTTCTTTCTAACTAATCTTTCTTTCTTTCTAACTACTCTATCTTTCTTTCATTCTAACTAATCTATCTTTCTTGCTAACTAATCTATCTTTCTTTCTTTTTAACTACTCTATCTTTCTTTCATTCTAACTAATCTATCTTTCTTTCTAACTAATCTATCTTTCTTTCTTTCTAACTACTCTATCTTTCTTTCATTCTAACTAATCTATCTTTCTTTCTAACTAATCTATCTATCTTTCTTTCTAACTAATCTATCTTTCTTTCTAACTAATCTTTCTTTCTTTCTAACTACTCTATCTTTCTTTCATTCTAACTAATCTATCTTTCTTGCTAACTAATCTATCTTTCTTTCTTTTTAACTACTCTATCTTTCTTTCATTCTAACTAATCTATCTTTCTTTCTAACTAATCTAACTTTCTTTCTAACTAACTAATCTATCTTTCTTTCTTTCTTTCTAACTAATCTATTTATCTTTCTTTCTAACTAATCTATCTATCTATCTTTCTTTCTAATCTATCTTTCTTTCTTTCTAACTAATCTAACTTTCTTTCTAACTAATCTATCTATCTTTCTTTCTTTTTAACTAATCTATCTTTTATGCTAACAAATCTATTTTTCTTTCTTTCTAACTAATCCATCTTTTCGTTTTGACTAATCTATCTTTCTTTCTAACTAATCTATCTATCTTTCTTTCTTTCCAACTAATCTATCTTTCCTTCATTCTAACAAATCTCTTTCTTTCTTTCTAACTAATCTATCTTTTTTCTTTCTAACTAATCTATCTATCTTTCTTTCTTTTTAACTAATCTATCTTTTATTCTAACAAATCTATTTTTCTTTCTTTCTAACTAAACTATCTATCTTTCTTTCTTTCTAACTAATCTATCTTTCTTTTTCTTTCTAACTAATCTCTTTCTTTCTTTCTTTCTAACTAATCTATCTTTCTTTCTCACTAATCTTTTTTTCTTTCTTTCTTTCTAACTAATCTATCTTTCTCACTAATCTATCTTTCTTTCTTTCTTTCTTACTAATCTATCTTTCTTTCCTTTTTTCTTTCTAACTAATCTATCTTTCTTTCTTTCTTACTAATCTTTTTTTCTTTCTTTTTTTCTAACTAATCTATCTTTCTTTCTTTCTTTCTTTCTAACTAATCTTTTTTTCTTTCTTTCTAACTAATCTATCTTTCTTTCTTTCTAACTTATCTATATTTCTTTCTTTCTTTCTTTCTTTCTTTCTTTCATTCTTTCTTTCATTCTTTCTAACTAATCTATCTTTCTTTCTTACTCATCTTTTTTTCTTTCTTTCTTTCTAACTAATCTATCTTTCTAACTAATCTTTCTTTCTTTCTTTTTAATTAACTTTCTTTCTTTCTTTATAACTAATCTATCTATCTTTCTATCTTTCTTTCTACCTAATCTATCTTTCTTTCTTTTTAATTAACTTTCTTTCTTTCTTTCTTTCTTTATAACTAATCTATCTTTCTTTCTTTCTAACTAATCTATCTTTCTTTTTCTTTCTAACTAATCTCTTTCTTTCTTTCTTTATAACTTATCTATCTTTCTTTCTCACTAATCTTTTTTTCTTTCTTTCTTTCTAACTAATCTATCTATCTTTCTATCTTTCTTACTAATCAATCTTTCTTTCTTTCTTACTAATTTATCTTTCTTTCTTTCTTTCTTACTAATCTATCTTTCTTTCCTTTTTTCTTTCTAACTAATCTATCTTTCTTTCTTTCTTACTAATCTTTTTTCTTTCTTTTTTTCTAACTAATCTATCTTTCTTTCTTTCTTTCTAACTAATCTTTTTTTCTTTCTTTCTAACTAATCTATCTATCTTTCTTTCTTTCTTTCTAACTAATCTATCTATCTTTCTATCTTTCTTTCTACCTAATCTATCTTTCTTTCTTTCTATCTTTCTTTCTCACTAATCTTTTTTTCTTTCTTTCTTTCTAACTAATCTATCTATCTTTCTATCTTTCTTACTAATCAATCTTTCTTTCTTTCTTACTAATTTATCTTTCTTTCTTTCTTTCTTACTAATCTATCTTTCTTTCCTTTTTTCTTTCTAACTAATCTATCTTTCTTTCTTTCTTACTAATCTTTTTTCTTTCTTTTTTTCTAACTAATCTATCTTTCTTTCTTTCTTTCTAACTAATCTTTTTTTCTTTCTTTCTAACTAATCTATCTATCTTTCTTTCTTTCTTTCTAACTAATCTATCTATCTTTCTATCTTTCTTTCTACCTAATCTATCTTTCTTTCTTTCTTTTTAATTAACTTTCTTTCTTTCTTTCTTTCTTTCTAACTAATCTATCTTTCTTTCTTTCTAACTAATCTATCTTTCTTTTTCTTTCTAACTAATCTCTTTCTTTCTTTCTTTCTAACTAATCTATCTTTCTTTCTCACTAATCTTTTTTTCTTTCTTTCTAACTAATCTATCTATCTTTCTATCTTTCTTACTAATCAATCTTTTTTCTTTCTTACTAATTTATCTTTCTTTCTTTCTTTCTTACTAATCTATCTTTCTTTCCTTTTTTCTTTCTAACTAATCTATCTTTCTTTCTTTCTTACTAATCTTTTTTTCTTTCCTTTTTTCTAACTAATATATCTTTCTTTCTTTCTAACTTATCTATATTTCTTTCTTTCTTTATTTCTTACTAATCTATCTTTCTTTCTAACTAATCTATCTATCTTTCTTTCTTTCTTTCTTTCTTTCTTTCTAACTAATCTATCTTTCTTTCTTTCTTACTAATCTTTTTTTCTTTCTTTCTTTTGAACTAATCTATCTTTCTTTCTTTCTTACTAAACTATAAACTAATTAAACTTTAAACTTCTTTAAACTTCTTCAAACTTATTGGTCCAAACTTTCACAAGCCAACTTAAAGTTTGTCTCGACGAACTTTTTCTAGTTATTATTCTTCTTCTTCTTCTTCTTCTTATTTTTCTTACCCAAAAAATTCTGACTCTAACTCGTCCTAGAGCTTTAACTCTACAAACTCCAAACTCGGGTCAGACCTTCAGACTGTTCTGACTCGGTGTGCTATATCTTTTCAAACTGATTTGACTTTCAGATTTCTTAAAAATTAATATTAAAAATCATAAAAATCCCATTGACTTTCATTGCAACAGTTCAAATTGAGCCAAGACTACGGTGGCCCAGTAGTGAACAACACAAAAACTCAAATCTAAACTCCCTGAAGCCCTAGATTCAATTAAACTACCATTCTATATGTACTAATGAACTTTATTCTATCTATCTATCTATCTATCTATCTATCTATCTATCTATCTATCTATCTATCTATCTATCTATATATCTATATATCTTTCTATCTATCTATCTATCTATCTTTCTAACTTATCTTTCTTTCTTTCTAACTAATCTTTCTTTCTTTCTACCTAATCTTTCTTTATTTCTTTCTTTCTTACTAATCTATCTTTCTTTCAAACTAATCTTTCTTTCTTTCAAACTAATCTTTCTTTCTTTCTAACTAATATTTCTTTCTTGCTAACTGATCTATCTTTCTTTCTTTCTAACTAATCTTTCTTTCTTTCTAACTAATCTATCTTTCTTCTTTCTAACTAATCTATCTTTCTTTCTAACTAATCTACCTTACTTTCTTTCTAACTAATCTATCTTTCTTTCTAACTAATCTATCTATCTTTCTTTCTTTCTAACTACTCTAACTTTCTTTCATTCTAACTTTTCTTTCTTTCTAACTAATCTATCTATCTTTCTAACTAATCTCTTTCTTTCTAACCTATCTTTCATTCTTTCTTTCTTACTTTCTTTTATTCTTTCTTTCTAACTAATCTATCTTTCTTTCTAACTAATCTATCTATCTTTCTTTCTTTCTAACTAATCTATCTATCTTTCTTTCATTCTAACTAATCTTTTCTTTCTTTCTAACTAATCTCTATCTTTCAAACTAATCTATCTTTCTTTCTAACCAATTTTTCTTTCTTTCTTTCTTTCTTTCTTTTTTTCTTTCTAACTAATCTATCTATCTTTCTTTCTAACTAATCTTTCTTTCTTTCTTTCTTACTTTCTTTTATTCTTTCTTTCTAACTAATCTATCTTTCTTTCTAACTAATCTATCTATCTTTCTTTCTTTCTAACTAATCTATCTATCTTTCTTTCATTCTAACTAATCTTTTCTTTCTTTCTAACTAATCTCTATCTTTCAAACTAATCTATCTTTCTTTCTAACCAATTTTTCTTTCTTTCTTTCTTTCTTTCTTTTTTTCTTTCTAACTAATCTATCTATCTTTCTTTCTAACTAATCTTTCTTTCTTTCTAACTAATCTTTCTTTCTTTCTAACTAATCTATCTTTCTTTCTTTCTAAATAATCTATCTTTCTTTCTAACTAATCTATCTATCTATCTTTCTTTCTAACTAATCTATCTATCTTTCTTTCTAACTACTTTATCTTTATTTCTAACTAATCTATCGTTCTTTATTCCTTTCTTTCTTTCTTACTAATCTATCTTTCTTTCTTTCTAACCAATCTATCATTCTTTCTTTCTTTCTAACTAATCTTTCTTTCTTTCTAACTAATCTATCTATCTTTCTTTCTAACTAATCTATCTTTCTTTCTTTCTAACTAATCTATCTTTTTTTTCTAACTAATCTATCTATCTTTCTTTCTAACTAATATATCTTTCTTTCTTTCTAACTAATCTATCTTTCTTTCTTTCTAACTAATCTATCTATCTATCTATCTTTCTTTCTAACTAATCTATCTCTTTCTTTCTAACTAACTAGTCTTTCTAACTAATCTATCTTTCTTTCTTTCTAACTAATCTATCTATCTATCTATCTTTCTTTCTAACTAATCTATCTCTTTCTTTCTAACTAACTAGTCTTTCTAACTAATCTATCTTTCTTTCTTTCTTTCTTTCTAACTAATCTATGTTTCTTTCTTTCTAACTAATCCATCTTTCTTTATATCTTTCTTACTAACTAATCTATCTTTCTTTCTAACCAATCTTTCTTTCTTTCTTTCTTTTTTCATTCTTTCTAACTAATCTATCTTTCTTTCTTTCTAACTAATCTATCTTTCTTTCTAACTAATCTATCTATCTTTCTTTCTAACTAATCTATCTTTCTTTCTTTCTAACTAATCTATCTATCTATCTATCTATCTATCTATCTATCTTTCTAACTAATCTATCTTTCTTTCTAACTAATCTATCTTTCTTTCTAACTAATCTATCTATCTTTCTTTCTAACTAATCTATCTATCTTTCTTTCTAACTAATCTATCTTTCTTTCTAACTAATCTATCTATCTATCTATCTATCTTTCTAACTAATCTATCTTTCTTTCTAACTAATCTATCTTTCTTTCTTTCTAACTAACTAATCTTTCTTTCTTTCTAACTAATCTATCTTTCTTTCTTTCTTTCTAACTAATCTATGTTTCTTTCTTTCTAACTAATCTATCTTTCTTTCTATCTTTCTAACTAATCTATCTTTCTTTCTAACCAATCTTTCTTTCTTTCTTTCTTACTTTCTTTCTAACTAATCTATCTTTTTTCTTTCTAACTAATCTATCTATCTTTCTTTCTAACTAATCTTTCTTTCTTTCTAACCAATCTATCTTTCTTTCTTTCTAACTAATCTTTCTTTCTTTCTTTCTAACTTATCTATCTATCTTTCTAACTAATCTATCTTTCTTTCTTTCTAACTAATCTATCTTTCTTTCTAACTAATCTATCTATCTTTCTTTCTAACTAATATATCTTTCTTTCTTTCTAACTAATCTATCTTTCTTTCTTTCTAACTAATCTATCTATCTATCTATATTTCTTTCTAACTAATCTATCTTTCTTTCTTTCTAACTAATCTTTCTAACTAATCTATCTTTCTTTCTTTCTTTCTTTCTTTCTTTCTTTCTAACTAATCTATCTTTTTTCTTTCTAACTAATCTATCTTTCTTTCTAACTAATCTTTCTTTCTTTCTAACCAATCTATCATTCTTTCTTTCTTTCTAACTAATCTTTCTTTCTTTCTTTCTAACTAATCTTTCTTTCTTTCTAACCAATCTATCATTCTTTCTTTCTTTCTAACTAATCTTTCTTTCTTTCTTTCTAACTTATCTATCTATCTTTCTTTATTTCTAACTAATCTATCATCTTTCTTTATTTCTAACTAATCTATCGTTCTTTCTTTCTTTCTAACTAATCTATCTTTCTTTCTTTCTAACTAATCTATCTTTCTTTCTTTCTAACTAATCTCTTTCTTTCTAACTAATCTATCTATCTTTCTTTCTAACTAATATATCTTTCTTTCTTTCTTTCTAACTAATCTTTCTTTCTTTCGAACTAATCTTTCTTTCTTTCTAGCAAATCTATCTAACTTTCTTTCTAACAAATCTATCTATCTTTCTTTCTAACTAATCTATCTTTATTTCTAACTTATCTATCGTTCTTTCTTCCTTTCTTACTAATCTATCTTTCTTTCTAACTTATCTATCGTTCTTTCTTCCTTTCTTACTAATCTATCTTTCTTTCTTTCTAACCAATCTATCATTCTTTCTCACGATTTAACTAATCTTTTTCTTTCTTTCTTTCTAACTAATCTATCTAACTATCTTTCTTTATTTCTAACTAATCTATCGTTCTTTCTTTCTTTCTAACTAATCTATCTTTCTTTCTTTCTAACTAATCTATCTATCTTTCTTTCTAACTAATCTATCTTTCTTTCTTTCTAACTTATCTATCTATCTTTCTTTCTTTTTTCAAACAAATCTTTCTTTCTTTCTTTCTTTTTTCAAACGAATCTTTCTTTCTTTTTTCTAACTAATCTTTCTTTCTTTCTAACTAATCTTTTTTTCTTAATTTCTTTCTAACTAATCTTTTTTCTTACTTTCTTTCTAACAAATTTTCTTTCTAACTAATCTTTCTTTCTAACTTATCTTTCTTTCTTTTTTCTAACTAATCTTTCTTTCTTACTTTTTTCTAACCAATCTTTCTTTCTAACTAATATTTTTTCTTTCTAACTAATCTTTTTTCTTTCTAACTAATCTTTTTTCTTTCTAACTAATCTTTTTTCTTTCTTTCTTTCTAACTAATATTTTTCTTTCTTTCCTTCTTTCTTTCTTTCTTTCTTTCTTTCTTTCTTTCTTTCTTTCTCTCTAACTAATCTTTCTTTCTTTCTTACTAATCTTTCTTTCTTTCCAACTAATCTTTCTTTCTTTCTTTCTACCTAATCTTTCTTTTTTTTCAAACTAATCTTCCTTTCTTTCTTTCTTTTTTTCTAAGTAATTTTTCTTTCTTTCTAACTAATCTTTCTTTCTATCTTTCTTTCTTCTTTTTTTCTAACTAATCTTTCTTTCTTTCTTTCTAACTAATCTTTCTTTCTTTCCTTCTAACTAATCTTTTTTCTTTCTTTCTAACTAATCTTTCTTTCTTTCCTTTTTCTAACTAATCTTTCTTTCTTTCTTTCTAACTAATCTTTCTTTCTTTCTTTTTTCTAATTAATCTTTCTTTCTTTCTAACTAATCTTTCTTTCTTTCTAACTAACATATCTTTCTTTCTAACTAATTTTTCTTTCTAACTAATCTATCTTTCCTTCTTTCTTTCTAACTAATCTATCTTTCTTTCTAACTAATATATCTTTCTTTCTTTCTTTCTCTTTCTTTCTAACAAATCCATCTTTCTTTCTTTCTAACTAATCCATCATTCTTTCTTTCTTACTAATCTATCTTTCTTTCTAACTAAACCATCTTTTTTTCTTTTCTTTCTTTCTTTCTTACTAATCTATCTTTCTTACTAATATATCTTTCTTTCTAACTAATATTTCTTTCTTTCCTTCTAACTAATCTATTTTTCTTTCTTTCTTTCTTACTAATCTATCTTCCTTTCTTTCTAACTAATCCATCATTCTTTCTTTCTAACTAATCTATCTTTCTTTATAACTAATCCATCTTTATTTTTTTCTTTCTATCTAATCCATCTTTCTTTCTTTCTTACTAATGTTTCTTTCCAACTAATCCATATTTCTTCCTTTCTTTCTTACTAATCTTTTTTTCTAACTGATCCATCTTTCTTTCTTTTTTTCTTTTGTTCTTTCTTTCTTTCTTTCTTTCATTCTTTCTTCTTTCTAACTAATCCATATTTCTGTCTTTCTAACTAATCCATCTTTCTTTCTATCTTTCTTACTAATCTTTCTTTCTAACTGATCCATCTTTCATTCTAACTAATCCATCTTTCTTTCTCTCCTCCTTTCTTTCTTTCTTTCTTTCATTCTTTCTTCTTTCTAACTAATCCATATTTCTTTCTTTCTAACTAATCCATCTTTCTTTCTGTCTTTCTTTCTTTCTAACTGATCCATCTTTAATTCTAAATAATCCATCTTTCTTTCCTTCTTTCTTTCTTACTAATCTTTCTGTCTTTCTTACTAATCTTTCTTTCTAACTGATCCATCTTTCATTCTAACTAAGCTATCTTTCTTTCTTTCTAACTAATCTATGTTTCTTTCTAACTAATCTATCTATCTTTCTTTCTAACTAATCTATCTTTCTTTCTAACTAATCTATCTTTCTTTCTAACTAATCTATCTTTCTTTCTAACTAATCTATCTTTCTTTCCTTCTAACTAATGTTTCTTTCTTTCTTTCTAACTAATCTATCTTTCTTTCCTTCTAACAAATCTATCTTGCTTTCCTTCTAACAAATCTATCTTTCTTTCTTTATTTCTTTCTTTCTTTCTTTCTTTCTTTCTTTCTTTCTTTCTTTCTTTCTTTCTTTCTAACTAATCTATCTTTCTTTCTTTCTAACCAATCTTTCTTTCTTTCTTTCTTTCTTTATTTCCAACTAATCTATTTTTTTTTTCTTTCTAACTAATCTATCTTTCTTTCTTTCTAACTAATCTATCTTTTTCTTTCTAACTAATCTTTCTTTCTTTCTAACTAATCTATCTTTCTTTCTTTCTAACTAATCTTTCTTTCTTTCTTTCTAACTAATCTATCTTTCTTTCTTTCTAACTAATCTATCTATCTTTCTTTCTAACTACTCTATCTTTCTTTCATTCTAACTAATCTTTCTGTCTTTCTAACTAATCTATCTTTCTTTCTAACCAATCTTACTTACTTTCTTTCTTACTTTCTTTTTTCTTTCTTTCTAACTAATCTATCTTTTTTCTTTCTAACTAATCTATCTCTTTCTTTCTAACTAATCTTTCTTTCTTTCTTTCTAACTAATCTATCTTTCTTTCTTTCTTTCTTTCTAAATAATCTATCTTTCTTTCTAACTAATCTATCTATCTTTCTTTCTTTGTAACTAATCTTTCTAACTAATCTATCTATCTTTCTTTCTAACTAATCTATCTTTCTTTCTTTCTTTCTAACTAATCTATCTATCTTTCTTTCTAACTAATCTATCTTTCTTTCTAACTAATCTATCTTTCTTTCTAACTAATCTATCGTTCTTTCTTTCTTTCTTTCTTTCTTTCTTACTAACCAATCTATCATTCTTTCTTTCTTTCTAACTAATCTATCTTTCTTTCATTCTAACAAATGTATCTTTTTTCTTTCTAACTAATCTATCTATCTTTATTTCTAACTAATCTGTCGTTCTTTATTTCTTTCTAACTAATCTATCTTTCTTTCTTTCTAACTAATCTATCTTTCTTTCTAACTAATCTATCTTTCTTTCTAACTAATCTTTCTTTCTTTCTAACTACTCTATCTTTCTTTCATTCTAACTAATCTATCTTTCTTTCTTTCTAACTAATCTATCTTTCTTTCTAACTAATCTATCTATCTTTCTTTCTAACTTATCTATCTTTCTTTCTAACTAATCTATCTTTCTTTCTTTCTAACTACTCTATCTTTCTTTCATTCTAACTAATCTATCTTTCTTTCTAACTAATCTAACTTTCTTTCTAACTAACTAATCTATCTTTCTTTCTTTCTTTCTTTCTAACTAATCTATTTATCTTTCTTTCTAACTTATCTATCTATCTTTCTTTCTAATCTATCTTTCTTTCTTTCTAACTAATCTAACTTTCTTTCTAACTAATCTATCTATCTTTCTTTCTTTTTAACTAATCTATCTTTTATTCTAACAAATCTATTTTTCTTTCTTTCTAACTAATCTATTTTTTCTTTCATTCTAACTAATCTATCTTTTTTCTTTCTAACTAATCTATCTTTCTTTCTAACTGATCTATCTTTTTTCTTTCTAACTACTCTATCTTTCTTTCATTCTAACTAATCTATCTTTCTTTCTAACTAATCTATCTTTCTTTCTTTCTAACTACTCTCTTTCTTTCATTCTAACTAATCTATCTTTCTTTCTAACTAATCTATCTTTCTTTCTAACTAATCTATCTTTCTTTCTAACTAATCTATCTTTCTTTCTAACTAATCTTTCTTTCTTACTAACTACTCTATCTTTCTTTCATTCTAACTAATCTATCTTTCTTTCTAACTAATCTATCTTTCTTTCTAACTAATCTATCTTTCTTTCTAACTAATCTATATATCTTTCTTTCTAAATTATCTATCTTTCTTTCTAACTAATCTATCTTTCTTTCTTTCTAACTACTCTATCTTTCTTTCATTCTAACTAATCTATCTTTCTTTCTAACTAATCTATCTTTCTTTCTAACTAATCTAACTTTCTTTCTAACTAATCTATCTTTCTTTCTAACTAATCTATATATCTTTCTTTCTAACTTATCTATCTTTCTTTCTAACTAATCTATCTTTCTTTCTTTCTAACTACTCTATCTTTCTTTCATTCTAACTAATCTATCTTTCTTTCTAACTAATCTAACTTTCTTTCTAACTAACTAATCTATCTTTCTTTCTTTCTTTCTAACAAATCTATTTATCTTTCTTTCTAACTAATCTATCTATCTATCTATCTATCTTTCTTTTTTTCTAACTAATCGAACTTTCTTTCTAACTAATCTATCTTTCTTTCTTTCTAACTACTCTATCTTTCTTTCATTCTAACTAATCTATCTTTCTTTCTAACTAATCTATCTATCTTTCTTTCTAACTAATCTATCTTTCTTTCTAACTAATCTTTCTTTCTTTCTAACTACTCTATCTTTCTTTCATTCTAACTAATCTATCTTTCTTTCTAACTAATCTATCTATCTTTCTTTCTAACTAATCTATCTTTCTTTCTAACTAATCTTTCTTTCTTTCTAACTACTCTATCTTTCTTTCATTCTAACTAATCTATCTTTCTTGCTAACTAATCTATCTTTCTTTTTTCTAACTACTCTATCTTTCTTTCATTCTAACTAATCTATCTTTCTTTCTAACTAATCTATCTTTCTTTCTTTCTAACTACTCTATCTTTCTTTCATTCTAACTAATCTATCTTTCTTTCTAACTAATCTATCTTTCTTTCTAACTAATCTATCTATCTTTCTTTCTAACTTATCTATCTTTCTTTCTAACTAATCTATCTTTCTTTCTTTCTAACTACTCTATCTTTCTTTCATTCTAACTAATCTATCTTTCTTTCTAACTAATCTAACTTTCTTTCTAACTAACTAATCTATCTTTCTTTCTTTCTTTCTAACTAATCTATTTATCTTTCTTTCTAACTAATCTATCTATCTATCTTTCTTTCTAATCTATCTTTCTTTCTTTCTAACTAATCTAACTTTCTTTCTAACTAATCTATCTATCTTTCTTTCTTTTTAACTAATCTATCTTTTATTCTAACAAATCTATTTTTCTTTCTTTCTAACTAATCTATTTTTTCTTTCATTCTAACTAATCTATCTTTCTTTCTAACTAATCTATCTTTCTTTCTAACTAATCTATCTTTCTTTATAACTAATCTTTCTTTCTTACTAACTACTCTATCTTTCTTTCATTCTAACTAATCTATCTTTCTTTCTAACTAATCTATATATCTTTCTTTCTAACTTATCTATCTTTCTTTCTAACTAATCTATCTTTCTTTCTTTCTAACTACTCTATCTTTCTTTCATTCTAACTAATCTATCTTTCTTTCTAACTAATCTAACTTTCTTTCTAACTAATCTATCTTTCTTTCTAACTAATCTATATATCTTTCTTTCTAACTTATCTATCTTTCTTTCTAACTAATCTATCTTTCTTTCTTTCTAACTACTCTATCTTTCTTTCATTCTAACTAATCTATCTTTCTTTCTAACTAATCTAACTTTCTTTCTAACTAATCTATCTTTCTTTCTAACTAATCTATATATCTTTCTTTCTAACTTATCTATCTTTCTTTCTAACTAATCTATCTTTCTTTCTTTCTAACTACTCTATCTTTCTTTCATTCTAACTAATCTATCTTTCTTTCTAACTAATCTAACTTTCTTTCTAACTAACTAATCTATCTTTCTTTCTTTCTTTCTAACAAATCTATTTATCTTTCTTTCTAACTAATCTATCTATCTATCTATCTTTCTTTCTTTCTAACTAATCGAACTTTCTTTCTAACTAATCTATCTTTCTTTCTAACTACTCTATCTTTCTTTCATTCTAACTAATCTATCTTTCTTTCTAACTAATCTATCTATCTTTCTTTCTAACTAATCTATCTTTCTTTCTAACTAATCTTTCTTTCTTTCTAACTAATCTTTCTTTCTTACTAACTACTCTATCTTTCTTTCATTCTAACTAATCTATCTTTCTTTCTAACTAATCTATCTTTCTTTCTAACTAATCTATATATCTTTCTTTCTAACTTATCTATCTTTCTTTCTAACTAATCTATCTTTCTTTCTTTCTAACTACTCTATCTTTCTTTCATTCTAACTAATCTATCTTTCTTGCTAACTAATCTATCTTTCTTTTTTCTAACTACTCTATCTTTCTTTCATTCTAACTAATCTATCTTTCTTTCTAACTAATCTATCTTTCTTTCTTTCTAACTACTCTATCTTTCTTTCATTCTAACTAATCTATCTTTCTTTCTAACTAATCTATCTTTCTTTCTAACTAATCTATCTATCTTTCTTTCTAACTTATCTATCTTTCTTTCTAACTAATCTATCTTTCTTTCTTTCTAACTACTCTATCTTTCTTTCATTCTAACTAATCTATCTTTCTTTCTAACTAATCTAACTTTCTTTCTAACTAACTAATCTATCTTTCTTTCTTTCTTTCTAACTAATCTATTTATCTTTCTTTCTAACTAATCTATCTATCTATCTTTCTTTCTAATCTATCTTTCTTTCTTTCTAACTAATCTAACTTTCTTTCTAACTAATCTATCTATCTTTCTTTCTTTTTAACTAATCTATCTTTTATTCTAACAAATCTATTTTTCTTTCTTTCTAACTAATCCATCTTTTCGTTTTGACTAATCTATCTTTCTTTCTAACTAATCTATCTATCTTTCTTTCTAACTAATCTATCTTTCCTTCATTCTAACAAATCTCTTTCTTTCTTTCTAACTAATCTATCTTTTTTCTTTCTAACTAAACTATCTATCTTTCTTTCTTTCTAACTAATCTCTTTCTTTTTCTTTCTAACTAATCTCTTTCTTTCTTTCTTTCTAACTAATCTATCTTTCTTTCTCACTAATCTTTTTTCTTTCTTTCTTTCTAACTAATCTATCTTTCTCACTAATCTATCTTTCTTTCTTTCTTTCTTACTAATCTATCTTTCTTTCCTTTTTTCTTTCTAACTAATCTATCTTTCTTTCTTTCTTACTAATCTTTTTTTCTTTCTTTTTTTCTAACTAATCTATCTTTCTTTCTTTCTTTCTAACTAATCTTTTTTTCTTTCTTTCTAACTAATCTATCTTTCTTTCTTTCTAACTAATCTTTTTTTCTTTCTTTCTAACTAATCTATCTTTCTTTCTTTCTAACTTATCTATATTTCTTTCTTTCTTTCTTACTTTCTTTCTTTCTTTCATTCTTTCTTTCATTCTTTCTTTCTTTCTAACTAATCTATCTTTCTTTCTTACTAATCTTTTTTTCTTTCTTTCTTTCTAACTAATCTATCTTTCTAACTAATCTTTCTTTCTTTCTTTTTAATTAACTTTCTTTCTTTCTTTCTAACTAATCTATCTATCTTTCTATCTTTCTTTCTACCTAATCTATCTTTCTTTCTTTCTTTTTAATTAACTTTCTTTCTTTCTTTCTTTCTAACTAATCTATCTTTCTTTCTCACTAATCTTTTTTTCTTTCTTTCTTTCTAACTAATCTATCTATCTTTCTATCTTTCTTACTAATCAATCTTTCTTTCTTTCTTACTAATTTATCTTTCTTTCTTTCTTACTAATCTATCTTTCTTTCCTTTTTTCTTTCTAACTAATCTATCTTTCTTTTTCTTTCTAACTAATCTCTTTCTTTCTTTCTTTCTAACTAATCTATCTTTCTTTCTCACTAATCTTTTTTTCTTTCTTTCTTTCTAACTAATCTATCTTTCTCACTAATCTATCTTTCTTTCTTTCTTTCTTACTAATCTTTCTTTCTTTCCTTTTTTCTTTCTAACTAATCTATCTTTCTTTCTTTCTTACTAATCTTTTTTTCTTTCTTTTTTTCTAACTAATCTATCTTTTTTTCTTTCTTTCTAACTAATCTTTTTTTCTTTCTTTCTAACTAATCTATCTTTCTTTCTTTCTAACTTATCTATATTTCTTTCTTTCTTTCTTTCTTTCTTTCTTTCTTTCTTTCATTCTTTCTTTCTTTCTTTCTAACTAATCTATCTTTCTTTCTTACTAATCTTTTTTTCTTTCTTTCTTTCTAACTAATCTATCTTTCTAACTAATCTTTCTTTCTTTCTTTTTAATTAACTTTCTTTCTTTCTTTCTAACTAATCTATCTATCTTTCTATCTTTCTTTCTACCTAATCTATCTTTCTTTCTTTCTTTTTAATTAACTTTCTTTCTTTCTTTCTTTCTTTCTAACTAATCTATCTTTCTTTCTTTCTAACTAATCTATCTTTCTTTTTCTTTCTAACTAATCTCTTTCTTTCTTTCTTTATAACTAATCTATCTTTCTCACTAATCTTTTTTTCTTTCTTTCTTTCTAACTAATCTATCTATCTTTCTATCTTTCTTACTAATCAATCTTTCTTTCTTACTAATTTATCTTTCTTTCTTTCTTTCTTACTAATCTATCTTTCTTTCCTTTTTTCTTTCTAACTAATCTATCTTTCTTTCTTTCTTACTAATCTTTTTTCTTTCTTTTTTTCTAACTAATCTATCTTTCTTTCTTTCTTTCTAACTAATCTTTTTTTCTTTCTTTCTAACTAATCTATCTATCTTTCTTTCTTTCTTTCTAACTAATCTATCTATCTTTCTATCTTTCTTTCTACCTAATCTATCTTTCTTTCTTTCTTTTTAATTAACTTTCTTTCTTTCTTTCTAACTAATCTATCTTTCTTTCTTTCTAACTAATCTATCTTTCTTTTTCTTTCTAACTAATCTCTTTCTTTCTTTCTTTCTAACTAATCTATCTTTCTTTCTCACTAATCTTTTTTTCTTTCTTTCTAACTAAGCTATCTATCTTTCTATCTTTCTTACTAATCAATCTTTTTTCTTTCTTACTAATTTATCTTTCTTTCTTTCTTACTAATCTATCTTTCTTTCCTTTTTTCTTTCTAACTAATCTATCTTTCTTTCTTTCTTACTAATCTTTTTTTCTTTCTTTTTTTCTAACTAATATATCTTTCTTTCTTTCTAACTAACTAATCTTTTTTTCTTTCTTTCTAACTAATCTATCTATCTTTCTTTCTTTCTTTCTAACTAATCTATCTATCTTTCTATCTTTCTTTCTACCTAATCTATCTTTCTTTCTTTCTTTTTAATTAACTTTCTTTCTTTCTTTCTAACTAATCTATCTTTCTTTCTAACTTATCTATATTTCTTTCTAACTTATCTATATTTCTTTCTTTCTTTATTTCTTACTAATCTATCTTTCTTTCTAACTAATCTATCTATCTTTCTTTCTTTCTTTCTTTCTTTCTAACTAATCTATCTTTCTTTCTTTCTTACTAATCTTTTTTTCTTTCTTTTTAACTAATCTATCTTTCTTTCTTTCTTACTAAACTATAAACTAATTAAACTTTAAACTTCTTTAAACTTCTTCAAACTTATTGGTCCAAACTTTCACAAGCCAACTTAAAGTTTGTCTCGACGAACTTTTTCTAGTTTACATTGCTATTACAGAAAGCTAGTGATTTACAGTTTATAAAGTTATAATTATGGATACTTTTCTTCCAAAAATGCTTCAGAAGGCCTTTATTAACTGAAAACAATATGACTGCAGGAACAAAAATAGTGTTCACCAAACCATTTCACATGGGGTCTAATCTGAATCTCAAATGGACACAATTGTTCAAATTTGCTGCTTTTTATTAGATTACTTTATGAAAACCCTGCTTTCTCTTACATGTCAGTCTCATATAATATATAATATATAATATAATATATATATATATATATATATATATATATATATATATATATGTATATGTACGTGTGTGTGTGTGTGTCTGTCTCTCCCTGCCCTCATCTTGATTTTCCGCTTTTCTGCACATTATACTCCCAGTAGGCCAGTGGTGTCGATGCAAGAGTCCAGGAACACATCTTTAATATTTCAGCAGCATGTTAAGTCAGGGAGTACTGGTTCCTATGCCCTCCGAGGGCCAGGGTGGAAACAAGGTCACACAACACTCAAAGGACACTGAAGGACATGCAGGAGATGAGAACACCATTAGCCCTGTGCCTGTGACAGTATCTGCAGACATTGTAGCGACACACGTCACAGGCAGAAAATGTGAAATCTGTCTCTGCACTCCCATTGTGCTTGACCTTTGTGACTGTGACTGTTTCTCCTTATCAGCATCTTGAAATAACAAACCGAGGAATGGCAGGATTTGTAGAGACACAATTTTTGAATATGGCCATTTTTTGGACATGAAAGAGTGTATGCCTTTTAATAGCTTGCGCTTATTTGTCCCTACTCACTGCAATAGATATTCCTAGATGTTCATAAGCATTGATTTAAAAGGAATTGAGGTCACTTTACTGGCCCTATTACTTTAAGTCAATATCTAACCAACATATTTGAATATTCATAGTTTTCTGATGTTGGTTGTCACATGGCATTGGTATGTTTTTATTCATACTATGCTCTGATTCAGAGAAAATGAAGGGTAAAAATGTATGTTGAATCAATCAAAAAATCAAACAACCATTTGCTTCTGTTTCAGTGTTGGCATAGTTACTGTGTTTTGCCTTTGTAGGGCACTACATACAGTAAATTAATTAAGGCCCTGTAAAAACGATTAAGGAAGCACTTTCACAGACCTGCTTTAAGGATCAATAACTGTTTTTGTCTTTTGAATTCACTCCCTTGTCTTTGTGCAACTGAACTTAAACAGGATTGTGTGTGTTGCCAGGAATAGGCTGACTTGATTTGATCTGATTTGTCCACAAACTTGAGGTTGAGCACGGTCCATTGTGTTTTGTCACAGACACCCAGCTCAATGTAAACACAGCGGGCCCTCATGTCCCTTTACTGTATAAGGCTGTTGAATTCCACTATGTGGAGAATACATTACACCAAACATGAGTTGCACTGCATGGGGAATCCATTAAGGTGATGTATGAGTTGGGTCGCCTGTCTGTTGGATCAGCGGTGAGGGACTGCAGTTGCAGCTCGGAATGCAGAAGACCGTTTCGAGAAATGCTTCCATGACAGTAATGAGAATCGAAGCTCAAAAAATATGACCGTTGTGAATTGTCATATACTGTGTCATTTACATCTACACTCCTGGCCAAAAACAAATTGGGCAAAGCCACAATTGACCCTTCGCAAAGACCCACCCCCCTTAGTTACTGTTGCAATGTCCGACAAGCTACGCCACTCTCATGTTCTCACGCAGTGAAAAATACATCGCGGAGCAGTGAGGAGACTGACAA
This sequence comes from Semotilus atromaculatus, assembly GCA_031834385.1. Lineage (NCBI taxonomy): Eukaryota > Metazoa > Chordata > Actinopteri > Cypriniformes > Leuciscidae > Semotilus > Semotilus atromaculatus. Next base: position 11,862,831 of record JAULUF010000004.1, read on the forward strand.
CACGCTGACAGACAGGACAGACCAGGTTACTTTTCGGTTACTTTTGATATTAAACATATTAAACAAAGTCTCACCTTTCAAATGTGGTCATTTTTTAAAAGAAATTTAAACAATAAATACCGTTTTGTGGCTCTTTAATGTGTCGTGACAGATCGCTGTAGAGCATCAGTTAAGGCTGCTCGTGATCCGATCATCTCTTCCTTCCAGTTCATTTATAGCATCAAATAAACATGAATGAACATGAGAAGGAATGTTGTTTTAACCGCGGAAAGGCGTCAGTACACTCAGTTTTTCAAGTTCAAATCCTCTCATGTTAATCTAATATCTCTCCTGGCTGCTTTGTCGGACAAAATAGTGGATGGCGAAGTATGATTGGTCAGATTACCTGTCAATCAAGCTTCACGTGAAGGGTCAATTGGCAAAATATTGTTTTATGAATGGTTTTAACCATTTTAATCACAAATCACTGGTCAGGAAATTAGTAGGGCTGCCCCCTAATAGTCAACCATCCATTAGTCAACTAAAAGAGGCTTAAGCCCTATTCGCACGGGATAAGTATTACCTGGTGACCTCTAGTCATTTGTAATAATTGCGGAGGTTGTCTGTGATCTTAATCCCATACGAATCGGCCGTGTCTGTAATTTGTAAAGTAAAAATTCCCCCGCAAATGACCTACCATATTTCGCCGAACACTGAGGTCCTGTGGTAATATTAGTCCTGTGCGAATCGCCATCTCTGCGATTTGGCGGGATCGTATATAATTTTTTTCAAGGTTTTTGGTTTTTATCCATCTTTCGCGAAGAATGGAGGCTGCGTTGGAGTGTTTTGTATTTTGTGTGCTGGGTCATATCGCTATACACCAAAATTTGCAGAAAGAGAAAGCTGAAAATCATCAGAAGAGCAAAAAGAAAAAGAATGATTAGATGGAGATGAATGACATGTATAGCATGCGGTGAGGGACATTCTTCTGTTTATGGTATATCATACAGCTAAACCTATAATAACGGCAAGACATTTCCAAGCAATAGCCTATTGACGTCATATCCAGGAGATAAGTCATTAAATTTGAGTAAAATCACAGGCTTCGGTTATCCTGTGCGAATGCGCCACAAGAAATTCAGATGTGAAGAGGTAATTTCTAAATCACACGTGGTCCCCAGATAATACTAATCCCATTCGAATAGGGCTTTAATCGACCAAAATTGTATTAGTCGGTTAGTCGCAGAAAACTGTGGTAACAGTATGTCTGCCTGGAAATCCAAGCGTTCGCCTATCATCCATCGCCCTTAAATATGGATTATCATTGGAAACATGAAAGTAGTAGCAACTATGGCTCGATTATGGAAAAAAAAATCATAATTATTATACACGATTATTTTGGTCAGTATTGAAATCACGATTATGTAACACGATTATTTCACATGACTTTGGGAACGTGTTGCATTTATTAGACACCTTTCAACAATCTAAATTTGAACTTTTATTGTACTTTAACTATTAAAATAAATAATATGACAGATAATACTTCAATAAGTATTTGAATAATTCCTGCAGGTCTACCACGTATAATGCGGGAAATTCCCCCGCAAACATTGATTCACTTTAGCATGTAGATTGTATGAGTATCCGAAATTAATCCACACAGATTATAAAATCAAATCAATCATTTTAAAACTTTCTCCAAGTCTCTCAAAATGGGTTGGACAAGGCAAGCGTCGAAACTACATTCTCGCATTTAGGAGTCGGGACATGATGGAATTATCACTTTCACAATCGGGCCAGCATTGCAAAATAACTAAAGTTGATAATTTTCACTTCTTTTTAAGTAGGGATGCACGATGATATCGGCACAACATCGGTATCGGCCGATAAAAGCTTAAAATGACCATCATCGGTATCGCAGATATGAATATTTCTGCCGATGAGCCTTGCTGATAGGGTGGCGTGTTTCCTATGCGCACGTGACAACTGTGAACATGAGCGCCAGCAACTTAAACTTCCAACAAGTGGAGACCTTTCATGCATGGGCATCAGTTTGGCTTGAAATGTGCTGGGATGGAGACGCATTTGGAAATGTATTTTCAGAAGTGCTGGGTAGGCTATGACGCATTATTATTTTTTCTCTTTCGTCCTGTTGGTCGATCGATCGATCAGTCATGTTTTTAAAGATGATGTGCTCTCCAAGCTAGTATGCTCTCCACAGAACATAAAACGTTTTTCGTGTTCGCATTTATGAGGAACAAACAATGTTACGGACGTGAGCGCTCTGAAAGCGGCACTTAAAAGACTGCTTTAAAACTTTCACAGAGACCTCAAACAGAAAGCACAAAACCTTTCTTTAAAGTGAATTTCGTTTTGTATTAATTGTATCTTAATTTTAATCAATGTTTCATCAACCATTTGCCTGGATTTAATAAATAAAGCAGATAATAGATATCACGACACGGAGGCGCCGGCGAATGAAATGGAGATCGCCCTCATAAATGAAACGAAACTCTGCATAGCCTACTTCCTCACAGACCTGAGAAATATATCTATTATCTAGGCTACAGAACGCTTGAAATCATATTTTTAAACAGAACGAAAGAAAACTATGTAATCCCTATGAAATGTGCATTTCTCTCTGGCGCGTTCACTAGCCTAGCCTAACGTAGGCTACTGCAAAGATCGCGAGTCAGCATCGTAAAACTTCATATTTGCAGCCGACACAGAAAACACTTGTTTATTAATAAACAATTAAAATGTCTGAAGCAAGGTTCAATGTTGTGGGAAGAAGGAGGCGGGAACCGGCGAACATTTTTAAACATTTACATAAAATAAACTGCCAGCAGCCCCTCGCGGACGACGCTGGCTTCAAAATAAAACATAAACAATACCTCACGGAACTGCTGGCTACCGACAAACATAAAGAACACTAAAACAAAACACAGGCCTGTTCCTCTCTCGATCTTCAGCGCCGTCGCTCCTCCTTTATGCTTCCGCTCCTCAGTGAGAGATGCGAGACCGGTGCGTCTCACAGGTGACGTTCATTACCACTCATGCCACCGGCCTCGCGCCGTTCTCTCACGTCCCTCGGTCTCGTCCTGTTCGCGCACAATGTCTCCTTGCTATATTTAACATATTCATAATCATTACTTTTGCCGGTTCTTTGTGACAGCTTTTAGATACTTTATTGGCAGCGCAGCGCCACCCCATGTTACATGAACGCGTCACCGCTGCATCAGCACCGAAAACGGGAGCATTTGGTTCAAGTAGGAGAAGATTTACTGTAGCCTACATTTTTCTATTTGAGAATTTATTTTTATTTTATTTCATAATGACTGAAGTTTTAAAACTTAAAAATAAAATGTGGCACTGGCATATAATTTATTCTCCAAGTTAAATAATTTACCTATTTTTCAGGGGTGAATGTCTGTTTACATTTGTAAAATGATACATATATGGTAGAATCAAATGTTGTTTTGTTTGTCTTGTGTATTGCCTTATCCTACTACACATGAGTGTAATACGGTAAAGCTAGTACAGGAGAGAGACTTAGATTTCTCTTGAGTAAAATTAAAGTATAAATATATCAGGGGAAAGAATGTGTGTGTATCTATATCGGTATCGGCATCGGCATCGGCATCGGCATCGGCCAAAATTAGTTTGAAAATATCGGCATATCGAATATCGGCCAAAATCCAATATCGCGCATCCCTATTTTTAAGTCTTATCAGTTTAAACATTCAAGCTGAGCGAGTTTATGGCTACGGGAGGGGCGGATGTGCATGTGCCATTCAGAACACAAGACAAAATAAGAGTGTTCTTGCAGAACAGAACTCAATTAATTGCACACCCTAGTAGCAACTTTACTTGGCTGCTTGCTGTAATGTTAACCCAGACAAATGTGCGTTATTATTAGATGCATATCGAAGTGTTTGTGAAGAGTGTCAAAACTGTAGTATAGCGTGCTTACTGGAAACGCTGGTTTGCCGGAAACGCTGGTTTGCCTGACAATAGCGGAAACAACCTAAAATATGTTTTTGTACTAGAGTAATACATCTTTCAAAACTGTAAGGGTCTACTTTTATTTGTGTAAACTCACAATAACAAGAAAACGTTTGTAGAGTAAAGAAAACACGCATAAGAATATGTGAATGGAAAGAAAAACTGTAAATGAGACTTCACTTATATTGCAAAGGATAATACTCGTTCCCTGTGACATTAACAAGAACTAAAACGAAAGGCAAAGTAATCTTTATTAACCCAATTGTTGTTTGAGTTTTATGTAAGACCAAATATTCACTATAGGGTTGAAATTTTGACTCTGACCAGGCCAAAATATGAGCCTGATGGTTTTGTTCTCAAGCCGCCTTTTGGTTGTCTATGCTATTTGGGCAGGAGCATTGTCTTGTTGAAAAATGACATCTGATCATTCCTCTTTAGATGGCTTTACAGTTGTGGAAAACAAGCCATTCTGCAATATTCTCCTGTACTCCAAAGCATTAAATGACTTTTCACAATGAAGTAGCTCACCAATAGCAGCATCTAAAAAACAACTCCCCACACAATGACACCTCTTCCATGCTTCACTGTGCTAGGGATGCATTTATTATTATATTTCTCAGCAGGTTTTCGAAGACACCGTTCTGGAGCATCACCATGCAACTTGTTTTATTGTGATTCATCACTCCACACAAATCTGCTGAACCAGTCTGAATTAAACTTCCCATATTCTGCCAAAAAACAGAAATGTTTTTCTGAGTTTGCTCACTTGCATATTCGCTAACCACAACATATACGTAAATGTAAAAATATTTGCTTATACTTATGAAAAAGTACACTTTAGCATACTTTTTAAAAAGAATAATTGTGGAAAAATATTCTTTAAAAGAATACACTTAAAGGGATAGTTCACCCAAAAATTAAAATTGTCATCATTTACTCACCCAAAAGTTGTTCCAAACCGTTATGATTTGCTTTCTTCTGCTGAACACAACAGAAGATATTTTAAAAAAGATTGGTAATTAAACAGTTGCTGGTCCCCATTGACTTCCATAGTATATATATTATTTTTTTTCCTATAGGGAGTCAATGAGGTCTATCAGTCGTTTGGTTACAGACATTCTTCAAAATATCTTCTGTTGTATTCAGCAGAAGAAAGAAAGTCATCCAGGTTTGGAACAACATGAGGGTGAGTAAATGATGACAGAATTTTTATTTTTGGGTGAACTATCCCTTTAAGTGAGAACTGAATGTAATGTTTTTGGACACTTAATTGCAACTAAATTAATGTGTGTGTGTGTGTGTGTGTGTGTGTGTGTCTGTGTGTAGTGTACACAAATGTAATATTAAATAACACACTGTTAAAATTATAATCAAGCACTTTATATGTGCTTCAGTATGTTGGTCAACACATCCAAATAAGTGTACCAAATAAGTTCTTAGAACTACAAAAGATTATTACAACATGATGTTTCTAATGTACTTTAAAGTTAATGTTTAAATTGTCATTTCATAAGTGCACTTTTTAATAGTTTACTTGAATGTGTTTAGAAATGATGAGGCACCACGTAGGATTTAAATCAAACTTCGCTTATCAATACATGCATAACACACGTGCATATACACCTATACATTACTCGCATATACATGTATACTATTGGATGTTCAAAATACATACAGTGAAGAAAATAAGTATTTGAACACCCTGCTATTTTGCAAGTTCTCCCACTTAGAAATCATGGAGGGGTCTGAAATTGTCATTGTAGGTGCATGTCCACTGTGAGAGACATAATCTAAAATAAAAAATCCAGAAATCACAATGTATGATTTTTTAACTATTTATTTGTAAGATACAGCTGCAAATAAGTATTTGAACACCTGAGAAAATCAATGTTAATATTTGGTACAGTAGCCTTTGTTTGCAATTACAGAGGTCAAACGTTTCCTGTAGTTTTTCACTAGGTTTGCACACACTGCAGGAGGGATTTTGGCCCACTCCTCCACACAGATCTTCTCTAGATCAGTCAGGTTTCTGGGCTGTCGCTGAGAAACACGAAGTTTAAACTCCCTCCAAAGATTCTCTATTGGGTTTAGGTCTGGAGACTGGCTAGGCCACGCCAGAACCTTGATATGCTTCTTACAGAGCCACTCCTTGGTTATCCTGGCTGTGTGCTTCGGGTCATTGTCATGTTGGAAGACCCAGCCTCGACCCATCTTCAATGCTCTAACTGAGGGAAGGAGGTTGTTCCCCAAAATCTCGCAATACATGGCCATCCTCTCCTTAATACAGTGCAGTCGCCCTGTCCCATGTGCAGAAACACACCCCCAAAGCATGATGCTACCACCCCCATGCTTCACAGTAGGGATGGTGTTCTTGGGATGGTCCTCATCATTCTTCTTCCTCCAAACACGGTTAGTGGAATTATGACCAAAAAGTTATATTTTGGTCTCATCTGACCACATGACTTTCTCCCATGACTCCTCTGGATCATCCAAATGGTCATTGGCAAACTTCAGACGGGCCTTGACATGTGCTGGTTTAAGCAGGGGAACCTTCCGTGCCATGCATGATTTCAAACCATGACGTCTTAGTGTATTATCAACAGTAACCTTGGAAACGGTGGTCCCAGCTCTTTTTAGGTCATTGACCAGCTCCTCCCGTGTAGTTCTGGGCTGATTTCTCACCTTTCTTATGATCATTGAGACCCCACGAGGTGAGATCTTGCATGGAGCCCCAGTCCGAGGGAGATTGACAGTCATGTTTAGCTTCTTCCATTTTCTAATGATTGCTCCAACAGTGGACCTTTTTTCACCAAGCTGCTTGGCAATTTCCCCGTAGCCCTTTCCAGCCTTGTGGAGGTGTCCAATTTTGTCTCTAGTGTCTTTGGACAGCTCTTTGGTCTTGGCCATGTTAGTAGTTGGATTCTTACTGATTGTATGGGGTGGACAGGGGTCTTTATGCAGCTAACGACCTCAAACAGGTGCATCTAATTTAGGATAATAAATGGAGTGGAGGTGGACATTTTAAAGGCAGACTAACAGGTCTTTGAGGGGCAGAATTCTAGCTGATAGACAGGTGTTCAAATACTTATTTGCAGCTGTATCTTACAAATAAATAGTTAAAAAATCATACATTGTGATTTCGGGATTTTTTTTTTTAGATTATGTCTCTCACAGTGGACATGCACCTACGATGACAATTTCAGACCCCTCCATGATTTCTATGTCGGAGAACTTGCAAAATAGCAGGGTGTTCAAATACTTATTTTCTTCACTGTATATGAAATCCATATTGAAATCCATTATGTTAGTAATGAATGCATACACTTGTATATACATATCAACTTGACGCACGCATACACCTATAAACACTCGCACATACATACAGTATATGCAAGTTATTCTCAAGTGTATATGCATTCATTACTAACACAATATGTATTGGTATGGATTTCATATTAGTGTGCACGTGTATTTCATAAATGTATTTTGAACATCCAATAGTATACATGTATATGCGAGTAATTTATAGGTGTATATGCACGTGTGTTATGCGAAGTTTGATTTAAATCCTACGTGGTGCCTCATAAGAAACAGTCATGAAAGTGTACTGTCTTTAAGTCTTTGTATACCATCTGAAAGTTTGGTTTTTCAAAACTACTTTTAAGGTTTGAAGGTAAAACACAAATGCACATATAAGCGCACGTTTTCCACAAGGGTTTGTAATATTTAAATCATAAATCTTTAAAGTAATCTAGCTATAGGGGATTTTAGAAAAATGAAAAGGAAAAATATTAGTGAGTAATTGGCATTGGTGGCAGTGTTTTGGCTAGAATGTGTGTCATGGCATCAGTCCTTTTTGAGATGGCATGTGTGTGTGTGCTTGTGTGAGCAGGTGCGTGCGGGAGGAGGTTTTCAAAGAGGTGCGGAAGCTAGTTCTCGCACACGCCGGGAGCTGGCGAATACTCTTCATACTCAGCAAGCCTATCACTCAAGCTGTGTGTGAGGCATGTCTGCAGCTCCTCAAAAGCTGCCTGGATTTCAATTGAAAGCAGATTGATCGTTTCAGAGGGTTGCGTAGCAGCTGCTAATTGCTAATGAGGAACATTTGCAGTTGCTTGCTTAGGTCTGGTCTGAATTAGACAGATCCGCCCTAAACAGATACAGATACAGGCTAAAAATAAAGCTGAACTGAGACATTTTCATAAAGCATGTAGATGCCATACATTTTAAAGCTCTTCTTAATACCCTAAAATACACATTGTAATCTCTTATATTACATATAATAAACATATAATATCTTGTTGTGGATTATTGATTGTAATAATACATCTTTTGAAGTAAATGTTGGTGGTTGCCTGTGCAAAAATCACCCTCATAACTGTAGGGTGTTGGAAATCATAATCTCGATTATTTATGGAGGTAATTTCACATGTCCCATCAACAAATATCACATTTTGAGATTAATATTAATGTCAATAAGACAACAATGAAAGACAATTTACAAGTCATGATTAATCCAGAAGTTTAAGGGTTTGGTTAAATCCTTAACCTTGAGTATATGAGCATTAGTATACATTTATTTAATAGCCTATTTAATATTTAGATTAAAAAAAAAAAACTTAAGTATTGAATTTAAATTAAAATGTATAGTTAAGTTTTTAAATATAACAGAACAGATTATAAATACATTTTAATGCATTAATTAGTTAAAAACGCATTATATTAACAGCGTTCAGAAACTGTGCAAATTCATAAGTCTCGAGCTCGCCGGTGTTTCTGACGTCACAAACTTCCTTGTTACCAATCACGTCAACGAGTGGATCTATGAGATGGAGTGAGTGAGTGGAGGCGGGGTTAATTTGCATATTCATAGAACTGCATTGAAATGAAATTAGAGTATGTAGAATTAATTATGAAATTACATGTAAAGAGTCCTATTTTAGTAAGTCAAAATTATGCAATTAACATGCAATGTGTCCAGAAATATTGTACATTCAGTTCACACTTAATTATATTCTTTTAAAGTATATTATTTCCATAAAAATGACTCTTTTTAAAATTGTGTACTTTTTTTATGCTGAATCTACAGTAGTACATACAAATCTAATGAAGCTACTTCATTGACCTTTCAAAGCACCTAGTAATGCTTGATCGTAAAATGCCACATGTCTCCTTGGATTTAAAACATGAAATTACATTTGAGTTCATGAATTGTTGCTATGCTATTCATAAGGTCATCTCAAACGTGTAGCTGTGAAGCAGCAGTATGAAACTTGCACTGCAGTGACAGTGTGCACACATTGTAGCAAAATCTGTATGGAAAATCTGTTCTCGTCGCATTCACCCACATTTTTCTCTCTTGTCACAACAACCCAGAGCTCCTTTCAGAACAACACGCCTCTTTGCGGAAACAGCGTTCCTATTTGAGAGCACCAGGGACAGAGAGGGGTCTAAATCTTCTGCGAGTCACTCGTGTAAAAAAAAATATCTTGGTTTTGGAGTGCTCTTCCTGAAATAGGCCTGTCTGAACCAGGAATGACCAATGGGAATCAACTATTCTTTCATATACAATACAAGCCGTATCATCTGTCATCTAAATGGCTTGCCTCTACCTAGAGCTGCTATAATGAACTGCAGATTCCACTGGAATGTTAATGAAAGTATTTTACAGGTAAAATATCATAATTAATTTTTTTTACAGTAACATCATGGATCAGAAATAAGGCTTTGATTAATGACTGATAATGGCACAAAAAAATATGATTTATTTTACACATGAAGGAAAAACAAATGTTTTAGCTCTCAGGCCACCTTCAGTGTTTGAGGTAATCTAATATCTCTGTCTACCATTTGTACAATTAATTCTTTGTTCACATCACAAACTATTAACATGCAGGTTTAATGATTGCTAAATATTAAATATGGTAATCACAAATCATCAACTTACTATAAACTTACAATTAAGTATCATCAATCAACCATATATACCAATATACACTTTCTAGATTAAAGTGCCCCTTTCAATCATGTTATCCCTTAAAACTCACCATTGATCATCAAAATGACATATTAAAAAAAAAATCTTCATGCCTTAAAATAGTTTGTCTGTAACTCTACACCCTTGCCTCATTCGGTTCTATGAATATGCAAATTAGCCCCGCCTCCACTCACTCACACCAGCTCAGAGATCCACTCGTTGACGATCACACGTTGACGTGATTGGTTACAAATTAGTTTGTGACGTCAGAAACACCAGCGATTTTAATGGGTGTTTTTGAGACTGTCTTTGGTTCACTGCAGTTTTAAGGAGAAAATAATCAGCAATGGTGTTGACTTATGAATTTACACATGGTTTGTGTTAAAGTATAATAAAAACACCAGACATATAAACAACATTAAAAGCTTGATCACACCCACTGACAAACTGCATAACACTTTTAGGACATAATTCTACACCAAACTCAACAATAGAGATTCCAACTATCAAAAAATCTACATAGTCATTATCAACACAAGTAATTTCCTCCGTGTAAAATAAAATAGTGCAAATTACAGCAGAATTTCTGATTTAATTAAAAAGATTTGCACACCAAAACAAGACCATATACGAGACGAGATGGCGTGGTGTAAACGACCTTGTTGAACTGCAGTTTAAATAACTCATTCATGTGGGTGAATCTCACAAAACCTGTTAAGATTATGACTGGGTCAAATTTTACCCTCAAATCAAAAGAAATTAATATTAATATAAACTGATATTTTACTTGCCCTCATGTACAACAACAATATGTATCTGTCAAGCTCCAAAAAGCACAAAAATACGACCTATTTGCAAGTCTCTGCCAGGGTTGATGGCTGTAGAAATCACACAGCGGGAGAATTCAACAAGAATAATCTTTAATAACATATACTCAGGAACACTTTATTAATAAATTAAATGAACATTAGTGATGTTATCCTTGATACCGAGGCTTCGAAGCTTGTGTCGAGAACGTCAGGTTCTTCACGCCAGAGCTCCGTATTGAGGCTTGCGTTGTTTTAGTGAAATGACGTCACCGGTGACCTTGGAAGCCTCAGTTGAGTGCAGGGCTTCGAGAAGGGGTTCACTTTGGGCGGAACAATGTGGTTTTTTTCCGTCTCCTGTTACACGAGAACTTCCACTTCTCTCTCAAGTCCACCTTAATCACTTTCACCTTCTTTTATGAGTCTAAAGACCTCATTTCCGTACAAGAAAAACAAAAGCACTGCCCAGTTACAAAATAATGAAACAACACTGAGCATAAATTCTTCAAATAACTATGTATTTATTCATTTATTTATGTGTATATGTTAATGTATCATGAACCATGATGTAACGCACACTTTGACACACACCTGACCATTTTTTCCTGCACCATATTTCCATTGACCAGCAGGTGTCCCTGGCTGGGTGCTTTCGAAGTCTTGTTGTCTTGACTCTTCACCTCCACAGCCGATGGAAAGGAATCCGGTGGACTCATGTATTCATGTAAATCATGTAAATCAAACGTATTCGCGCCGAGGACGCCCTTGAGAGTGAATGCTGATGAGTGAGACCTGCGCGAGACACCGGTCTCTGAGCTTTTGTTCTGCTTGTGCTGCAGTCGCCCGCTTCCGCATCCGCTCTTTTCGTTGCATATGTGAGGTAACGCAGCGCTGTTTTACATGGTTAAAACAATCATACTAAATACATTTGAGTGTGTTTAAAAGTTGTTATAACGTTACTCCGTGCATTCACTAGGTGGCTGGTATGAGAGACTTGTTGCACTTTGCAGTAATCTAGATCGATATTAGAAAATCATATTAATAAAACCCGGAAGACTGTTGCTAAATGACATGCAATTTATTTGATAATATACTGTATGATGGAGAAAGCAGTCTCTGATTATGCTATGTTACGTGACAAAATGGTGTTGTCTCTGAGGCATGGTAAAAATCAAATAAGCGATTCAAACAATAAGACTAGCCGTGTTGCGCTGTATGTCAATGATTAGTTTTCTGTTGATAAATGTACACTCACCTAAAGGATTATTAGGAACACCTGTTCAATTTCTCATTAATTCAATTATCTAATCAACTTCACATGGCAGTTGCTTCAATGCATTTAGGGGTGTGGTCCTGGTCAAGACAATCTCCTGAACTCCAAACTGAATGTCAGAATGGGAAAGAAAGGGGATTTAAGCAATTTTGAGCGTGGCATGGTTGTTGGTGCCAGACGGGCCGGTCTGAGTATTTCACAATCTGCTCAGTTACTGGGATTTTCACGCACAACCATTTCTAGGGTTTACAAAGAATGGTGTGAAAAGGGAAAAACATCCAGTATGCAGCAGTCCTGTGGGCGAAAATGCCTTGTTGATGCTAGAGGTCAGAGGAGAATGGGCCGACTGATTCAAGCGATAGAAGAGCAACTTTGACTGAAATAACCACTCGTTACAACCGAGGTATGCAGCAAAGTATTTGTGAAGCCACAACACGCACAACCTTGAGGTGGATGGGCTACAACAGCAGAAGACCCCACCGGGTACCACTCATCTCCACTACAAATAGGAAAAAGAGGCTACAATTTGCAAGAGCTCACCAAAATTGGACAGTTGAAGACTGGAAAAATGTTGCCTGGTCTGATGAGTCTCGATTTCTGTTGAGACATTCAGATGGTAGAGTCAGAATTTGGCATAAACAGAATGAGAACATGGATCCATCATGCCTTGTTACCACTGTGCAGGCTGGTGGTGGTGGTGTAATGGTGTGGGGGGTGTTTTCTTGGCACACTTTAGGCCCCTTAGTGCCAATTGGGCATCGTTTAAATGCCATGGCCTACCTGAGCATTGTTTCTGACCATGTCCATCCCTTTATGGCCACCATGTACCCATCCTCTGATGCAGGATAATGCACCATGTCACAAAGCTCGAATCTTTTCAAATTGGTTTCTTGAACATGACAATGAGTTCACTGTACTAAAATGGCCCCCACAGTCACCAGATCTCAACCCAATAGAGCATCTTTGGGATGTGGTGCTACGGGAGCTTTGTGCCCTGGATGTGCATCCCACAAATCTCCATCAACTGCAAGATGCTATCCTATCAATATGGGCCAACATTTCTAAAGAATGCTTTCAGCACCTTGTTGAATCAATGCCACGTAGAATTAAGGCAGTTCTGAAGCCGAAAGGGGGTCAAACACAGTATTAGTATGGTGTTCATAATAATCCTTTAGATGAGTGTATATCCAAAAAGTTGCTCCCCAGTCTAATCAAACACATACTGTATTAAAGCGTCTTTGGTGTTTCCATGATTTCTACGGAAATCAAGGGCATCGTGGATATGAAGTCATTGACAGACGACACAAAGACATGGTCCATAATACTGGTTAAAATAGCTGATTTCTCTGGATTTAAACATCGTTGCATTTGGGATCATGTAAGTAACACAGGTCAAGAAAATGCTTCTATAGGCACGTAGTGTTTCTTTACAAAGTGACATCACCAACTACTGGCCTGGCAGTATAATACAACGTTGTTAATAATTTTTGCAGATTAGTGTAGGGATCATTTTGACAACATTGTACAAGAGAAAAACGTTAAAATTTTTAGTACATTGTTGTCATGAAAACGTAACCTAAAACTAAGCATTATCATTACATTCTTTAAATGGCAACTTAAATTTGGTTTTGTGCATCACAATCACAAACATTTTATAATTACAGAAGAGTATAGTGTTGCACTTTTATGGTGTTTTAAAGGAGTTTTTTGTTGTTGTTCTTGCTGGAGCTTGACAACCTGTTTACTATTAATTATTGTATTCATATTTTTTACATTAGACAAAAAAGAAAATAACAAATGAATTTATGAGATGGGTGATTATGGGTAAATTATGACTTTTCATATTTTGAATTACCTTTTTTGTTTATATTTTCAGTTTTTAATTTTAGTAATTATATTAAGTGCTTTCCTATGCTTTTTTGAATATTTCAATATATATAAAGTATATAATACTTTTGAATATAAAGTTAGACATTCTAGTTCTTTTTCATCTTTTTTTCAGACATTTTCATTTGTAACAATTAAAAGAGTTCTCAGTGCCATAATAAAATAAATAAATTCAATTCAACAACCGCGCAGCCATCTTAAGAATTTTGTCTTTGATATTCTGTTTTTGCGCTAGCCAACAGCTAAGCCAATGTTTCTATGGCTTAGCTGTCGAAGAGTAATTAGCTGGTGAAGTGGACGAAAGTTATCATGAGCATTGTAATGTTTGACAAGGAAGTCTTTAAAATGATCGGCTCATTAAAAAATCCGTAAGATCTTACCTTCATGCTGTGGAAATACAAACACGACGAGCGCAGCTTTGAAAAGAGGCGGGGCTACATAAGGCCTAGAACAACCTTATTTTTTACTTTTATTTTGGGATAAAATGTTACCTAGAGCTATTTTCATGGACGAGTCCCAGTCTTTTGATGTGTCTTTGTAAAATAAGTACCTCGGGCTGTGAGTCATCAGGACTGACCTTATGAACTCCAACTTTATTTCTACCATCTGAACACCTGCCGTTCGAAAATGTCAAGGTGTTTCCCATCAGTTTTAATATCACTCTTTCTCTCTTTCTCTCTCTCTCTCTGCATTTCTTTATATTGCCTTCAGTCTGTCTGTTGCTTTGCTTCACGTTGCTTTTCACACCTCAGTCTCTTTGTCTTTCTGTCTCTTTTCACTTGCTTTCTTGCACCTTTATCTTCCTTCCCCATATCTCCGTCCTATTCACTTTCTCTCAGCCAAGAGCAGGCTGTCTCTATAGTCTCTTATCTTTAACCTCGCCGTCCCTCCCTTTCTCCATTTCTTCCACTTTTTTTTAAATCCTTCGCTCTCAATGCCGTGACACTCAGAGATGCCTCATCCAGAGCGTCTCTGAAGTGTTGTAGCATTGTAACTGGCAACACGACAGTCCCATAATCGCCTGTCAATGCTGATTCCTTCTCTGTTTTCACCTCTCCTGCCCCTCCTCATCTCTCTCTCTCTCTCTCTCTCTCTCTCTCTCTCTTGTGCTTTCGCTCTGAGGCCACGCTGGCACCGCCTTCCCAGAAACGGTCGTGGAGGTTGAAACAGCCACAGATGGTGCTGAGACACACAAGCAGCCACTCTACTACAAATGTGTGTGTGTGTGTGTGTGACAGAAAGAGTGTGAACGGCTAAAGAGAGGAGACCGCTTAGAAGGGAGCGCTCAGCACCTCTGGGACACACGAGCGCTCCAGAGGAAATATTTATGACCCAACGGCAGTAAGTGACCCCCCCCTCGCGCAGCTCCGTATGAGCCGACTCTCGCAGACGCACGAGCTGAGCAGGTTCGGGCAGGAGCGCAGCCACGGGGAGGAAGTTTTCCTCTGTCTACAAACCTTTTTGAGGATTAAACAGCGGGAAGAGAGAGAAACCTCAGCATGAGCTGCAGGAAGAGATGCAAGAGGGAGATTCTGAAGTTTGCTCAGTACCTCTTCAGACTTATTACTGGCACACTCAATGCAGGTAAAATTGGCAATTTCCTCCTCCTCCAAAGTTTTTTATCTTGCAAAAACCAGGTTTGGTCTTTGTTGGATTTGCAATGGCGTATAAAATACTTTGGTGCAATCTAGCATTATTTACAGTATTGATGTAGAAGTTGAGGCAGTGCAGCTCAAACTACCTGCAGGCATCTTTTAACAGGGTTTTGACCTTTGATAATATCTATCTATCTATCTATCTTCTCCTTCCTAATCTCCTTAATCATGTCAATTAATCCCAGTCTACTGGCAATTAGGAGGAGGCAAACAAATTTTCCCCATCATTTGCCAAATATAAATTGATGTGTTAGCTGTTTCAAGGAGAGATGGGCTCCTCTTCGTGGATTGCAGCAAATTTAGTCATGTTGTCCTTGAGTATCCTGCTGTCGTTTTCCCAGTGTGTCTACAAATAATGTCAAATTGTGTGGAGATAATTTGGGCAGTGAGCCATATTTCTGAAATGAATAGGGCTTGATGCAGGAAATCAGCAATGCATCAAAACAAATGCATGTAGTGAGAATGCTGACCTTGTTAAACGGTTTAATTTGTCAAGATATGTTTTGCATTCTTTCTTTTTTTTTTTTATATATATATATATAAAATATATATTTAGGGCTGTTAAACGATTAATCGCGATTAATCGCATCCAAAATAAAAGTTTGTGTTTACATAATAAATGTGTGTATACTGTGTATAATTATTTTATATATATATATAAATACATACACATGCTTGTATATATTTAAGAAATATTTGCATGTATATACTATATATAGATTTATATATAATTTATATTATATATATATAAATATAAATATTTAATATATAAATTACACATTTTTCTTAAATATATAAATGCACGTGTGTGTATTTATATATACAAAATAATTTTACACCGTACAAACACATTTATTATGTAAACACAAACTTTTATTTTGGATGCGATTTAATCGTGATTAATCATTTAACAGCCCTAATAAATATATATATATATATATATATATATATGTGTGTGTATATATAGTGAAAAAACTATTTCATTTAAAATATTTTGAAGAAATAACTTAATGGACTCATTATTACAAAATGTTTGTTACAGAGAGAATCAATGGTCTAATAGTTTTTTCTTTGCATTCATGTTAATTTACCACCTCAGTATGAGGAAGTTTTGTTCTAGCTAATCAAAGCAAGAAGTCATGGGATTTATCTGATTTGACAAGTTTATTTGTTTACTCTTTCCCTTTCTTTATTTCATGTTTATTGATTATCGTGTATCTGTTATGTTTGTGAGGAATATCCTGTGCATCTCTGCAGCATGTGAACGTGTGTCTGAATGTGTGGGTGCGTTTGACAACAAAGACCACGGATGGCAAAGCTTGGCATGCATTGCTTTGCTGGTCTTATTTTTTATGAATATGATGCATTAGAATGTGTTGTGTGCATAATTTGTGACCCTTCTGAAAGATAAAGAGACCTGCAGTGAAGACTTGACTACTGCTGGCGGACTGGTTTAAGTAGATTTCTGTAGGCGGGACTGATGTAGTGTTTGATCATAATCACTGACAGCGAAAGAAAAACTTTCCCTCATTAAATCTTGTTGATTAGGGTCATGTGTTGATAGAAGGCATGTCTTCTGTGTTTGTGACAGGCTGTCCTTTTTAAGTTATTACTTACTTTTTTTGAGCATACATTATATTAGTCAAGCAGTTCATTTAGATGTGTTGATCATAATCTGAAAAATCTGTGCGTTCCTATAAAATGATACAGGCTATTCTCTTCGCATTCTCTTTTCAATGATATAGACTATTTCCCATAAAGATATAGGCTATTTACTATGCAGAAATACTTAAAGGGATAGTTCACCCTAAAATGAAAATGAAGTAATTTACTCACCATGTAAATTATGGTGTAATGCCGTATGGAGTTTTTATTTAAGTCCCGCTCACACTCGTCCATATAATGGCAGTGAATGGTGACCAACATCACACTTTTTTAAAAAGAGACAAAAGTATCAGGGAATGATCCCATGCAACACATGTCGTATATTCGTAAGTGTTCTGGTGGATAGGGTATGGCTGGGCGATATGGCCAAAAATATTTCCACAATATTTTTAATGGGGACATTAATGGAAATACCATTAATGGGGAAGGAAATGCTCTCAACATACAGTACTGTGCAAACATCTTAGGCACGCTCGCCCCAAAGAAATGGTTTTAAGCCAGTTATATATTTTGCTGTAGTGTATTAGTTGGAAATATCAGTTTACATTTCCAAACATTAATTTTGCCTTCGAATTGTAATAATCCAGTGAAATTTCTGTATGCACGAGGAGTCTGACAACAGCCGGTATGATCCACACGGAGATCTGATCTCACCATTATCGAGTCCATCTGAGATTACATGAAGAAACAGAATTAACTGAGACAGACTAAATCCAGAAGAATTGCGGCAACGTCTCCAAGACGCTTGAAGAAACCTTCCTGCATTTGTGATTTTATAGGCATCTTGATTTGATATATAGTTTTTCACCAAGCCCAATGATCACATTCACATAAAAACTTTTCCAAGAGCGTCCTGGCCGAGATTATCAGCACACAACTCGCATGGGTTTAACAAATAACATACATCCATACATATATAGAAAACACAATAAATCAATACATAAGTCAGGCAAAGCATCTACAAACAGATGTTTCTGTCTCCAAGTCTTTTAAAATCACTTTAAAAATGTCCAATGAAACCAACTCCCTGAGATACCACTTATTTTGCAGATTATTCTAGGCAGAAGGAGCTGCCAATTTAAATGCCTTTTTTCCCAGTTCAGTCCGCACCACTGGAACCGACAATAAGAAAATATCCTGAGACCGAAGGCTATAACTACCTACACATTTTTTTACAGATAGATGTCTGAAGATATGAAGGAAGCAGTCCCAGGATAGTTTTATGAATAAGAACATGCCCGTGTTTTAGTCTACGGATAGACAAAGCAGACCATCCAAACATCCAAACAGATAAACAGAGTTCAATGCATGTAAACACTGAGAAGATGCATGCATGTATATGACATCACCATTATCTATTACAGACATTAAAGTGGCAGCAACAAGCCTGTTTTTGGCCTCAAAGGAAAGGCAGGATTTAATTCTGAAATAAAAACCCCGTTTCACTTTCAATATTTTGACCAGTTTCTGAACATAAGGGGCAAAGGAAAGCGAATCGTCAGTTAAAATCCCGAGATACCTATACTGAGACACAGACTCAATCTCCGAACCTTGAGAAGTGACTGAAAGATTATGAGCGATGGATTTTGTTTTAGAAAACAACATATGTTTTGTTTTATCAGCATTTAAGACCAGTTTTAGTTCAAAGAAGTTACGCTGAACAATATCAAAAGCAAACTGAAAGTGAGTTAGAGTCAAATTGGGTGTGGATGCTGAACAATATTTCCATCATTATGAACAGTATTATATCATATTTGTCTGGTGTTGCACACTCTTCCACTGCGTAAATACCTATAGATATACTGCTCTCTTTAATAACAATGCTTAACATTTGCCAAATGGTGATTTAATTGAATTAAGGGTGAAAAATGTATTAAACCAGATTTTGTGATGATTACCAGGATATATCAAACGTACTGGAAAGGATGTGTTCTTGGAACGGGCCCAATGTCAGATATTATGCTGAGTCACAGAAAATGACTTTTAATATTGATCGCCTGACAGACTGACAGCTTTTCTGACTCTAAGTTGCTGGAGAATTTCTGTAGTCTTTCTGCCTTCACTTGAAATCCTTGTTACGGTGCTGTATTGATTCGGCAATCTGTCCAAACATGGTTGTAGAACAGTGCTCTTGTTTCTGTTAGTCTTTCTTTTCTCAGTTTACACTCAAAATAATAAATAATAAAAAAATACAGATTTCAAACAGGTTTAAATTTGGTCACAATATGACATAATTGAGAAGTAGTAATTATTATGTCACAGCAAATTTGAATATGACTGTTAGCAAAGGAAATTATTTTGGTTGAATGCCAAAAACTGATTATCTTGTACTCTTCTAAGGAGCCATTTGTAATTTCAATATATTCATGCTTATATTTCAACCACCCTTGGTAAGGCAAACACTATATATTTTGTCTTAGAAAGCAATGCACAGACACTGAATGTCAATATCTGTTGCTCAAGTGATCAGGATTGATCGATGACCTGAAAGCACCAGTCCATTCTAAAGTCTGACCTGAGCCTGATTCTAATGGGATCTGACGTAGAATACTGCAGAGGGACACTGGAAATCTGTGTCCTTGGAGATATCATCTTATTCTGCAATTCTTAGTCAGTTATAATAATAAAAACTGTATCTGTGCTGATTACATATCTTCAATATTTACTGTTGAAACTGGAAGTTGGGGTGGGACAAAGGTCTTTATTATAATGACGTGAAAGCTAACAGAATGAAAGAAAATTATCACACAACTTTGTTTGTCAATTTAGATGTATTCATTCACTGTATGCAAAATGCCTCATTCGGCCATAAATCCATCAAGGCAACTATTTCTTGTTCAGCAAACTAATGCATTACATTTTTTATCTATCATTTTGGTAGCCATATTTGACACTTAATATGCGACGTGAGCTGTGCTATCTTTGTTTCTGAAGGTGCATTCACCTTGCAAAGCAAAGATATCTGGAATAAAGTTTTTAAAGGTTGTACATAGACCTTAGTCTCAGGCTCAGAATTCACGGACCACAGACACAAAATTGGAAACACTTCAGGAGTTTCAAAGTCGCCATGTGAATGGGTGAATTCTAACGCTGTTAAACATGACGCTGAACAAAACGAACTGTGATTGGTTGCTTTCTGCCAACAGTCTGAAGGTGTGGCTATGTGAGACTACATAGACACAATGCATAACTAACAACAATGACAAAACGACAACAAAAAAGTCAGCAAACAGTAAAACAATAAATCAATGACAGTAACAGCATAATTTAAAGCAACACTAAGTAACTTTTCCTCTGCGGTCGCCCTACTGGTTAGAAGCTGCTGTCGTAAATAATTTAGCCTACCGCAGCCTACTGTCGCACGCACGCTCGTTGTTTATCCAGCACCGGCTTTAGAAAGAACGATGTCCACAGACAAGGTAGAGTATGGTGCATGATTTCATGAAAGTATGATGTATTGCGACATAGAAACGAAGAAAAACAAAATAATGACTATTGTAACGCTTGACGTAAAGCAAGTCAAATTTGTAGTTGTCTTATGTCTCATTAGAACTACAGAAGCTCGACCCGATCTGGCAATCTTACATAGCGTGGTGATAGCAGATAAAGGACCGCAAAGCGGAGGCATACGTGCCTTTCACCCTGTTACGACTTGATGAACCACTGAAACGATTTTGGAAACATTATTTTAAGGTAAAAAATCTTACTTAGTGTTGCTTTAATCATGCTGCAATGCATAGGAACTCACAAACCCTCAACATTTTAGCAATATTGTTTGTTCAGACAACTGTGTTTGACTTGTTAGGACAACATTTGGGGACATCTGTTGGTCTAATATGGGCTTTTATGTAGTTTCTAGTAATTCACATTTCTCAGTGTTTGTGATTTCAAAGATCCAGTGAACTAGAAAATATGTAGTTGCTATTTTATTTTTTTTACCGTGTAGTGTCTTTAAAAATGTCTTCTCCTTTCTTTATAGTCCATTGTCTTGATTAAAGATAATAAAGAAAATGAAATCCTTGTTTTATCTCACCAGCAGTAAAACCTCTAGCTATTTCATTGCTGCAAATGACTTTGAACAACCTATTACATTCTGTACCGTAACGTCAAATGTCCCACAGAAAGGACAGTGTGAGCTGCATATTTCTTCAGGCTTTTGGAGCCTGAAGACTGTGAATTGAATGGCTGATTTTCAAGCTACATGGAGCCAGAGGGCTGTGTCCATCTATTTGTCACATTGTGGCCTCGCTCTTACCGCCTAAACGCTCCAAATCTCTCTCTTGTGAACAAATGACATTTGCCTTTTTGTTTCCCCCCCAGTTTATTGCTTTCTGCTGTCACACGCGTCCACCGCTGCAATGTATCATCCATTTTTAGGAGAACCGGTTGAAATACTTGGCACAGGATCTGGAACAACGTCTGTTTTTTGTCTTTGAGGAAAAAAAGACAAAAATGGCCTTCATATTTCTAATCTTGCCTGAGAGCATCTGTAGAACTTTCTCTTCTGCTTTATCACGCTTTATTTCTCACGCGCACCTCTCAGGTGCCCATAGACATTTTTAGCATGCAGCAAAGTAGACGGTTATAGATTTCAAGGGATTTGATTAGGTTTGTCAATGCAATTTGCGGAGGTCTCACAAGGCCAAAATCCTTCAACTCGTTGACATTATGCTCTCTCTTTGAGTATAAGAGAGTATCGGATACTCTTACCGGTCATAGTTCGCAATTAAACAGTTTCTAGCTTCCATTTCTTTTTGAAATGGACAGCAAAACTGTGCTGCTTCACGTAAGGAAATGGGTATGGTGCTGCGTGAAGGCTGAGCCTGTAGTCATGTCAGTCTGGTGTGTTTATTTAGACAATCTCTGCGACATGAGTCGTGTAGGTTTCGTCTCTTTGGTTTCTCGACAGCTATTACCAGGTCATGTTCCAGCTGTCCTCTGAGATGCCGTTCCAGGAGCCCACATAATCCTTGACCAAACACTGAATATTTAATCCAAGATGCCAGCTCATTGTGGCTTAATATGCCCTATCACTTCAGTTTGATAGACAGGCTTGCATCTGAGCTGCTATTAAACAGCCTTGTTTGTGTTGTCAGGAATAGCTTAGCTTGGATAGTGGTGCAGTACTTACTAGTTATTAGTATAGGTTTGTGATCTGAGCATGCATTTCCATAAAGAAAAATTGGGAAATAGTTCACCCCAAATGATAATCCTCTCCTTTACTCGCCCTCAAGCGTGCGTCTCAGAACACTGACTGTTTCTATAGCAGCCGGAGCTTCTAACAGAAGCTGCAGTGATGCGATGACTCTACCAATTGCCAATTGGCTCTTTTATTTAGAAGGCGGGGCTTATTCCACCATATAGAGGGAATGTGCATGACGTCACCGTCGGCTGTAGTGACTGCGGTTACGCCCACTAAGTGGCCAAAAGACTGAGTGGCAGCATTGATTTTCAGCATAAATGCCGTGGAAAACACTCAAAAAAACACATTTAATATGAAGAGCTTTGCGATTGACTACAACTAGATTTGACAAGAAATCTGAGGTATGTTTTTACAGACTGCCGAAAGCTACAGAACAGAGAAGCAAATGGATCATTGCAATTCATAGAAACAACTATGAAGACAGCAAAATGTGGATTTGCAGTTATCATTTTGTCAATATGCTGAATTTAAGGGTAAAATCATATACCTATTGTATTATATATTGTATTGCTAACTCAATTAAATATTTACCATCGTATATTCTGCATAATTGGACATTTTTAAATGAACACTGACAAAAAAAACGAGGCAAGTTTTAAGGCTGGACGATTATATTTATTGATTATATATATAACATTGATTATATATAGTGGTCACATGGATTTAGACCTACCTATATTGTATTTAAATAAAGCGTTCACAGGCAAATTTGCTTTATGTATTTCCCTGGCGTCGAAATCAGGCACGTATAAATGTCAGGAAACACGATTCCTGAATGCATGTAAGTATCCATGGATCGCTGGATCTTTGGTAAGTGTAAGGAACATTATATAGTCCAACCTAAACAGATAATCGTTTGTTTTACTCACGTTTTCGCAGTTTCCTCTATTAAATGCAGTCACGCAGCAGCTCTTTTTCGCCACTCAGTCCGGCTGAGGGGGACGTATTCCGGCGGGAAAGTCCCTCTATTGTGCAGTACACTTTCTCTCATTCATAGTAATATTAGTGCACCATCTTTCTATATATAAATACACTCACCGGCCACTTTATTAGGTACACCTGTCCAACTGCTCCTTAACACTTAATTTCTAAGCAGCCAATCACATGGCGGCAACTCAGTGCATTTAGGCATGTAGACATGGTCAAGACAATCTCCTGCAGTTCAAACTGAGCATTAGTATGGGGAAGAAAGGTGATTTGAGTGACTTTGAACGTGGCATGATTGTTGGTGCCAGAAGGGCTGGTCTGAGTATTTCAGAAACTGCTAATCTACTGGGATTTTCACGCACAACCATCTCTAGGGTTCACAGAGAATGGTCCGAAAAAGAAAAAACATCCAGTGAGCGGCAGTTCTGTGGGCGGAAATGCCTTGTTGATGCCAGAGGTCAGAGGAGAATGGCCAGACTGGTTCGAGCTGATAGAAGGGCAACAGTGACTCAAATAACCACCCGTTACAACCAAGGTGGGCAGAAGAGCATCTCTGAACGCACAGTACGTCGAACTTTGAGGCAGATGGGCTACAGCAGCAGAAGACCACACCGGGTGCCACTCCTTTCAGCTAAGAACAGGAAACTGAGGCTACAATTTGCACAAGCTCATCGAAATTGGACAATAGAAGATTGGAAAAACGTTGCCTGGTCTGATGAGTCTCGATTTCTGCTGCGACATTCGGATGGTAGGGTCAGAATTTGGCGTCTACAACATGAAAGCATGGATCCATCCTGCCTTGTATCAACGGTTCAGGCTGGTGGTGGTGGTGTCATGGTGTGGGGAATATTTTCTTGGCACTCTTTGGGCCCCTTGGTACCAATTGAGCATCGTTGCAACGCCACAGCCTACCTGAGTATTGTTGCTGACCATGTCCATCCCTTTATGACCACAATGTACCCAACTTCTGATGGCTACTTTCAGCAGGATAATGCGCCATGTCATAAAGCTGGAATCATCTCAGACTGGTTTCTTGAACATGACAATGAGTTCGCTGTACTCAAATGGCCTCCACAGTCACCAGATCTCAATCCAATAGAGCATCTTTGGGATGTGGTGGAACGGGAGATTCACATCATGGATGTGCAGCCGACAAATCTGCGGCAACTGTGTGATGCCATCATGTCAATATGGACCAAACTCCCTGAGGAATGCTTCCAGCACCTTGTTGAATCTATGCCACGAAGAATTGAGGCAGTTCTGAAGGCAAAAGGGGGTCCAACCCGTTACTAGCATGGGGTACCTAATAAAGTGGCCGGTGAGTGTGTGTGTATATATATATATATATATATATATATATATATATATATATATATATATATATATATATATATATATATATATATATATACTGTATATTTATATAATGTATTTGGTACAAGTAAGCACACTCTTTTTCATAACTGCAGGGCTGGCAAGAAAAATTTTACATTTCAAAAGGAAGACCCTGAACGTGCATGAAAATAGTAGTTCCCAAAATATTTTGAATGATGTTGGGGTCCAAACAACATTGGACCCCACTGACTTTCATTGTTTGGAGGGGGGAAAAAACACGGAAACATTTTTTCAAAATATATTTTTATGTTCCACAGAAGTAAGACTTAATAAAAAAAATTTACGAAACTATCCCGTGTATAAAGATATATTTGATTTAATGTTTACATTTAAAATGAACATAATCATTCTTTAATGAAAATAACACACCTGTATGACTAATTATATATTTAATATATCTGCTAGGTTCTGTTCTCTGAAGATTTTATTGTCTGTGGTTAGCTGGCAATCACTTGTCAAATTGTCTGTCATCACTGTAACCACACAGCACATTCAATGAAACATTAATCGTGTCTTTGCTTTTTAAACTCAGCAGACACTTTAAATGAACCTCAGGCTCTAAATTCCAGCCGCTCGATATCTGTCTCCCAGACAATGTAGAGGAAGTAGGGCAGCTTCTCCATATCATATTCTCATTACACCCTTTCTCACTTCCACAATATAGAAAATAATCTTTCTCGATCAATGGCTCACAAACATTGTTCCACAATGCTTGGAGAAAGAAGCTGGATGAAAACCACATGCAATCTCATTGGTATAATTCATTTATTCTGAGACTCTTCGACTTTCCTGCTGTCTTCTGTCTGCATTGGGGAAACGTCGTTGTTGTTGTTGTTGTTGTTTTTTTTTCTTTCTACTCCTCACAATTTCATTTAGACCTGAAGAGTATAGAAGGTTAAAATATATTATATTTTAGTAAACTATAGTTTAATTACCCATAAACAAAAATTCTGTCATTAATTATTCATTTCGTTCATCTTCGGAACACAAATGAAGATCTTTTGAAGGAAATCTGAGAGCTTTATGTCCTTTCATTGACAGCTACTCAACTACCACTGTCAAGCCCCAGAAAGGTAGTGAAGATATAATTGAAGTAATCCATGTGACTCCAGTTGTTTAACCTCAATATTATATATAATAATATTATTTTATAAATACTAATCAACATTTTGCTCAACAAGGCATCATAATTAACCCCATCTTAAAGCAGCCTAAAATTGTTTGCTGTTTTTAGCTGATTTAAGCTGGCCTCAGTTGATTTAAGTTGGCTAGCGTGAAACCAGTAAACAGACCATTTTGGTTTGGATGGTTGACTGGTTTAAGCTTTTTATTTTTTTATTTTTTTTATCATGGACGTTGTCTCTGTGTCGGTAGTGTGAGTTCTGTACTATATAAAGCCTCCATAGGCAGCTCGCATGGTTTTAGATCCAAGCTATAAAATAGGCTGTTCTTTTTTATTTTATTTTTTTGTATAATTTGTCTCTGTGCTGTGTGATCTCTGCAACCTCTTCTACTGCTGTACACTTCTATGCAATTACTGATTATAATCGCCCAGCTGTAAGCCGACAATCCCATCACATGCCTTTTTTTTTCATACAGCATCACTTCTCGTATACTCCTACATGACTTTTGAAAACCGCTACGTTTTGTCTAGTTTATTTGAGTAAGAGCCTATGGCCTCCAGCCAGTGTCTCATTAGTATCACACTCTAAATGGCATCAGTCACTAGTGATGTGAGCACTAGCACACTGACCTTAACCTGTGGCCATAGTGCCGGAGTTCACTGACCTTTGAATCCAGAGCCACAGTAGATGAGTCTGAAAACAAGCACGTGTTGTACTTTTGTTGTTCTTATTGCGTCATCGGTCTGTTATGTCTGACTGCATAACACTGTCTTTAAATGTTTTTAATCTTTACGTTTCAAAACTTAAAATTCGGTCATGCTGTTCGGTTGGTTCGTTCGTGTATGTGGTCGCTTAAATTGTATGTAAAGTTATTCTTTACATAAGTCTACTTTTGTGTTCTGTTTCAAAATGGACATTTTCAAAGTGTTTGAAAAGCCCATTTTCCCTTTTCAATTTCACTTGCATGTGTGTAACCCACATTGCTGTTTCAAAATAGACATTAAACGTAACCTAATTAAATGCTGCATAATTAATAGGATGTACAGTGAATAATTAGAGGATGATGTTGTCATAATAATGTCAGCCTTGGATTAATTTAAACCCTCTCATGAGTCTTATGTACAGTACTTCCTGTATGGTATTTGAGGTTATGAACACTATGAAAGATACAATTAAATAACTACTTAACTCTTGTTACATCTTCTACATGCTTAAAATGTTACATTTTCAAAATAATTTTGAAACAGGCATAGCTATATCTAAGTATTACACCCCGGGTCTGGGTGTATAGAGAGAACGTTCTAAAGGGCAGTGGTAGTGGAATCCCAAAAAACAAATCACTCCGGTTGATAATCATACATATACACAAGAACTAAGCAGAAAGAACTATAATATTAGAATAACAAGTAGGCAGTGGAATAAAGAGCAAGTCTTTCAGTGTTAAAAAAGGCCAAAGTAACAAACCAAATGAATGCTAAAAGAAAAGTGATCAATTAAATAGCCTAATCAAATATCAAAATAAAATACAACTGGCTTACTTAACTTCCTATCAAAAACAAAGCACAAACAAGTTCACCAAAATAAAGAGGCAGGAGACCCCTATGCTCCAAGCTCTTTTAACATGTTTGTAACATAATTGAACATGATCCACTTGTGTAACAATCAGAACAACGTTCACTGGGACTACACAGGTTTGATTATCGGGTTCAATGAGCTCTCAACTCGATGAGAAATGAGCTCTCGAGTGCCAGCGGCGTCTTTATAAAGACCTCGGCTTAACAGCCAATGATGGTTGTACACCCCATCATTGGACAACCTATCAGAAGTCAAAGATAGTGCAACAACACAAATACAAGTAAGGCAGGTCTTGATAATACTGCTGTTTCTTACACAGAATGTGATCTTGTTCAATGTGTATAAAGAAGATATGTTTTCATTTTGTTATTGGTAGCAGATTTCAGTGGTGTTGCTTGCCATATCCTCAAGGTTTTATCCCAGCCAAATAACATTAAGAATGAATGGTACATGCTCTTAGGCTTATCTCAGAAATTCTTGCTGTCTTGGCCACAATGCAATCATCTGAGCCTTTCCCCAGACCTTTGGGAGCCCAGAGCTTTATTGTTTCTCTGCCATTTGATTCAGACCGCAGCTTCCAGTCAGCCCATTTCAGCCGCTTCCATTCCAGCCCCTTCAGTTACTGTAATCAGTTTTCTCATTTGCACTAATGTTTGTAAATGAAAATCCCTTCAGTCCACAGAATGGAGAGGGTATTTTTAGAAGCACCCATGCTTTCTGGACTTCATATGAATCCTTACATTGAATAGATTAACCACTTTTACCGCCCATTTGTGCAGAAATTGTTCCGTGATGGTGGATTCAGGAGACTAAACCGAAAGAAAAAACTCTTAACCTTTACCCAGCGCTTAATGGCTTTCTGAACGCCAAGGCCACTGGTCTGTCAGCAATGGAGGTGGTGTGTTCAGTCAGCTCATAAATTGAGTGCACTTTATATGTCTGTGCGCACTTGGTCCTTTTCATTTCTTTCAATCATTTTATTACTCATCCATAAGACTTTTGTCATTTATCACATCTGCCCGCCGCATGCATTGGAAAATGGTTTGCGACAATCTCTTTAAGATCATCCGATTTCTGTTTCTGTTTCTTGTTCCTGTAATTGCCCTTTCCATCCTGCTCTCAGGGTGGGGGCGGGACAACCTGTTACTCACATGAGATCGACCAATAGCAAACCAGAGCCATCCAATCAATTCCCCATGGACAAGTCCTGCCTTCATTTTTTCTTTAACTCTGTATGTTACACTCTTAAAATCACTGGCCTCTAATTAGGGCTGGGAATCTTTAGGCACCTCACGATCCGATTCACAAAACGCACGTGCATTTGAAAAAAACCGTCTGTCAGTAAGTGAGTTTCATGTATTGAATATATAGGGCTACTGCATTCTAAATGGCATAAACAATGCCCTGTAGAGCATTTGGAAGGTAAAACTGGAAGATTATTTTATGGAAGGTTTGTGCGTGTGTGTGGTTCAGGTATACAAATGTCCCCACAAAGATGGCAATATCCTAAAATCCTTGTCCTCGTGGGGTTATTTTTTTGTCCCCATGAAGAAAACCGCTTATGAATCATACTGAGTGATGTTTTTATTTTAACTATAAAAATGCAGAAAGTTTTCTGTGATGGGAAGCTTTAGGAGTAGGGTTAGTGTTAGAGGATAGAATATACATGTCTAAAGAAAAAGTGGCTGTTTCTAGAGCACACATAGTTCAATCTTGCATCTGTGGTTAAAAACTAAACTCAGAATCAAGTATGAAATTCTCATAATCATTGAAGAGAGAATCAATATGCATAAAAAAAATTTTCTCCCACCCCTAATTCAACGCTGAATATCTTTAGCAGATATTATAAACTATAATAGTTGCACGTGTATTTTGCTGCCTGCTTCATCAATATAACTGTTCTGAAAAGTTTTTTTTTTTAAAGAAAGTATTATGCATATTTCAGTTTCTATTGTACTTTCATTTCACTTTCATCTATTTTCAAAGGTATCCTCTGTCTCTTCTCAGGGTGAACATTCAGCTTCCATGAATACATTTTCAAGCCGTGTCAAACGCAATTTAATGTGGAAAGGATTTTACACTAGATTTGCGTTAGTCAGTGTTGTTTAATGTTAATGCCGGCTCTTTTTTTGCCCTCTTGTTGTTTCTTTTTCTCTGCCCTAACTTTTATTGTTAAAAAAAAAAATCATCAATCCTTCTTCCAAAATGTGTTGTTGTCTTACCCTGGTTCACTATGGTAAGCCTGTTATAATTCTTTATATTTTATACCTGTCGGGATGTTTTTCGTGGGAAATTGTGTACATGTGTCACTTGCCCGTGTCTCGTCATATCCGTAAATAGTGTATATGGTGTGGGAGTGGCATAATTGTCACAATGAGCAAGAAAGGTTGACACAAACATGCTCAAACCTGGGGAATCACCCGTTTTAAAAATAAAAGGCTGAACAGAGGAGAATCTGCTGTCAAAGAAAGAAAACACAAAAGAGCTTTTAATAAATCAAGAATTAACATGAGAGATTTGAAATGCTGTAAAAGCGATGCAGAAATCGTGTTTTTATTACTCGACAGGTGAGTAAGGGATCTTATTGAACAGAGTTCACTGTAAAGCATTATCTATTGTGAAGGGTCATTTTATTACGGTTGTTGTAGCGCTGTGCTGGAATTTTACACGGACTGATAAACAATACTGTGGATGCAACATTTTACAGAAGTCAAGAGACCTTTATTTATATAGCACTTGTCACAATGCAGATTGTTTCAAGGCAGCTTTACAGTGAGAATTGGAAATTAATGAAACAGAGATTTTGTGAAAGTGAAGAAAGACTAAATGCAGTAGTTTGAGTGTAGAAATTGTAAGTATATTAATGTTATGGTTAGCATTTGATAAGCAGGACCCTTCATGTCAGGGTCTTGATTATTATTTTGCAATAATGTCGAGCTGACTGTAATGAATCCCTTACATAGAATATACCCTATTTCAACTACTATCAGTCCACTGAAAATGAGTATTTCAAAAACAATAAGGACACATTTTTCACAGCTGAAACATCCAATTGAGGTCAGAAATGTGAACTTTGTGAGACTCTGGAAGCCATTTATTTTACAGTAATGACTCATCTCTGCAAGGTCAGCTGATGTTCAGGGCACAACTGCATCCCTAAGATGTCCAGTGACCTTAGTTTTGCAGTAAAATAAATGCTTAATACAGATTTATCAATAAAAAGACATAGTATTAAATAATATAGCTCCCTATAGAATCTGAAATGGAGCACATGAAGGAACAGTTAGTCAAAATTAGACTTTTGAGAAACGAATGCCTTTTGCAGATTCAATTTAAATGCAAAGTAATGCCAATAATATGCATGTAGTCGGTCTCACTGCATTAGAGACTCAAGGCTTATAGTCGTCTTCTGCTGAAACACATGTTCCTGTTGTGAGACTGGAGGATTGACTTTACCTCCAAACTGAAATACTGTACTAATTTACTTTATTGGTTTCATTTGTCTTGTATATCCCCTGTGTGCTGATTTTAGCTTTACAGTGAATTCACAATTGATTTCCTTGTCAGTCACGAAGAGTATCCGTTTTTAATCTCGTTCATTTACCACAAAATGTCTTATTTTATACAAACCTTTAAGTCTGCTTATGTTTGAGTGAAGTTAACAAGCCTCCTTTAGCACCGCTAGATAATTTAATTAAGCCCCACACCTTCACAACAAGACTCAATGAACAAGGGAACACAGCGACACCTGCATCCACACTGATTTTTAAACAAGGGCAGATACATCACCAACAAAGACATCAGAGGTCGGAGATCGATGCGCAAAACCTCATTACATGAGGCCAAATTGCTGATTACATTTTTGACATTGACGCGCCACCTTTGGTCACTGTGGTTTGTGGGGTATACATCTTCATGGTGACTATACAGAGCCACACTAGCTAGCAAGGAATTCACAGCTTTGCTTGAATGCTTAATAATGAGAATTACAGCCATATATCTCCATGACAGATGCACTGCACCATAAAGACTGCAGGAATAGAATCTCTCTCCACTATATTTCTTATTTGCAAAGAAATATTCTCAAAGGAGCCGGGCAGCCATTGTAAAACACAGCAATGCTGGTGACAAGGACTAGGACCAAGGAGACGTTTTAACTGTGAGTAACGTGTGCCTCAGAGGCCTAAATGTTCCTGAATTTGCAGTAATTTCTGGCTTTTAGTTGCTTTACCATAGTCTACCATAATAGCCCTGTTAAGTACAAATGAATGACCGTCATAGGCTATACTGTGACCAGGACCATGAAAATACTGCAATACGGAATCACTATGATCCGCTGTGTCTGTACAACAGTCATCTCTGGTATATTTCCATATGAACTGTAATAGTATTGCAGCCCTATAGCCAGATTAGAGCAAACTAAAGACTACCGCATGGGAATTATAGGATAATTCCTGCAAAGCTCATTGTGTGTAATGGAAGCCTGTTTCAGCCCGTTTTTGCCACTTTCTGACTTTTTATCTCACAATTGTGAGTTTTTCATCATTTACATTTTATGTCTCCTAATTATGACTTTATACAGTTTTTTTACAAAATTACTTATATCTTGTAATTAAGACTTTATTTGGAGACATAGGCGCAATTATGAGAAATAATGACTCTACACAGTGTAACTTTATATCTCACAATGTGACTTGATGGGCCCTTTCACACAGTAATCCAATTAAATTACAGTAAATGACTAGAATGACTTTATTGGTAAATACACAAATGTGCATTAGAGTGCCAGCCTTCCACGCCGGAGACCAAGGTTACATAAACATTGTGTAGTAACCACGTCATCTCTATAAGAACTTTTTGATTGACCCAAAGCAGACTTTTTGGGTGCTTCTCAATACTCAAATTGATGCTTCCTTGATTCCTTGCTCCTCTGTCCTCCAGCCCGTGACCAGGAAACCGATTGAACTCAGCCATCTTGAATCTCAATTATCTAATTGGACCGCAAAGGAGGCGAGGCAGCTTCCTGAGTCATGAGTGGATTCACAGGTGTATCCTTCCCTCGTATCCTAAGGGGGTGGAGCTAAGACGCGAGGAAAGGAAGCAAGGGAAGGAAACAAGTACGCACAAATAAGAAATGAGAAGCCCTCTGTATATTAGCGCGTTCAGACCTCTTATGTGCTCATACCAGTAATCCTCATTCTTTGTTCACACAGTAATTTACTGGTAAACTTCTCATACTGGTAAATTACCAGAAACAATTTACTGGTATGACTTTATTTTACGTTGTACCTTTATATCTCACAATGTGACTATTTATCTCAAAATGTGTCTTAATATCTCATAACTGAGACTTTTATTTCTCGTAATTGTGACCTTTTCTCCCAATTGACCCTTCGCAAAGACCCGCCCCCCTTAGTTACTGTTGCTATGTCCGACAAGCTACGCCACTCTCATGTTCTCACGCAGTGAAAAATACATCGCGGAGCAGTGAGGAGACTGACAACACGCTGACAGACAGGACAGACCAGGTTACTTTTCGGTTACTTTTGATATTAAACATATTAAACAAAGTCTCACCTTTCAAATTTGGTCATTTTTTTAAAAGAAATTTAAACAATAAATACCGTTTTGTGGCTCTTTAATGTGTCGTGACAGATCGCTGTAGAGCATCAGTTAAAGCTGCTCGTGATCCGATCATCTCTTCCTTCTAGTTAATTTATAGCATCAAATAAACATGAATGAACATAAGAAGGAATGTTGTTTTAACCGCGGAAAGGCGTCAGTACACTCCGTTTTTCAAGTTCAAATCCTCTCATGTTAATCTAATATCTCTCCTGGCTGCTTTGTCGGACAAAATGGCGGATGGCGAAGTATGATTGGTCAGATTACCTGTCAATCAAGCTCCACGTGAAGGGTCAATTATGACTTCTCACATTTTGACTGTCACCTATCTTGTAGAGTTATTGAGACTTTGTCTCATAACGGCAACTTTATATCTCACAGTGTGACTTTATCTCAGGATAATCTGTGACTTTATATCCCGTAATTGAGACTTCTAATAATTGTGACCTTTTTCTCCCAATTATAACTTTATATCGCACTATGTGACTCTATATTTGAGTATTTGAGACTTTTTCTCGTAATTGCGACTTTATACATCACATTTGCAACTTAATATATCACAATTTGAGGTAGTTTTATTTTATGCTTTTTTTATTTTAAATCTTTTACTCTGAGAAACAGACTTCCCTAGTGTGAGATAACATACAGTATGTGCTATGGAGCTGCTTATATTCCCCCAGCATACGCACATGTTCCTTTGCAGTGAATTTAATTCTGTTAGTAAAAAAATAAAAATAATTATCAATATTATAAATGAACAGGGTCCAAGTTAATCTCCATAATGGAATTTCAAATGAAACCCAACTATTTACAAAAGAATCGAATCAGCAGCACTACCCACAGATTTATTCTTTCTAAATAACATCTATTTATAAATCCTCATGCTTTGCACAAACAGACCTACTTCAATTATTCCAGTGCAAGTGCTTATGAGTTATGGCATTCCACAATGCATTTTATTGTCATTTGTTTTGAAGAAAAAACTGACCTAGCCTGCATCGATTTCAAAGTATTGTACAATCCTGTTACTGTGACAGAGAAAAACTGTGTCTATGATTTATCTGACTATAATGTGAATATGAACAAGATCTACTGAGCATGAAGTGAATGCTTTTATCAGCATTAATGGTCTCATTGATTATCTTGAAGAACTGAGCTGCATCTACTTCACTAATTACACACTCTACTTGCTTTTTTCCAATTACTGCACTTTCATTGTCTCAGTGATAATGACACAAGTATTTTAATGCTCTCTGAAAAAAAAAAAAATAGTTTTGTGTCGTTTTGATCCATTGCTCTTTTACTTGAGTGCAAGTCTGGCGTACTTGTTAAAAAGCTTAAAAACCGCTAATGTTTAGCTGGAAGCAACACATCTAAACAAGCTCACCGTGTGTTAATTGCTACACAATAGCAACTCTTACATTGCTTTGGCAGAGAGAGGTATTTCAGTTAAGACATTTTTTGATGACCGGGTGAGATGCTTCTATTAGGCATTTTTCCCCCTAGAAACGACATGCTGGTCAGTTCAGTCAAATTAATGGTCACATGCTTCCGTCACCAATTATAGAGAAATGACTATAGAATTGGTATGATGAAAGCATACGTGAACATTTAAATTGGCTTCACAGATGTTGGACTGAACTGGGTGAACTGACATGTTTTAGCTAAAAATATTTCTTCCCTTGACCTCACAGAACTCTTAAGTCATGGATTTGGTCACATTCACTAATAAAACTCTATGATGTCATTGGCACAACACATTTCTTTTTTTTACACTGTCAGGCCTCGTGAATAAACGTGGCTGAAGGATATCTGGGTCTTCTGCCTCTTTAGTGACATTGATGCAAATAAAAAACAATCCAATCTTTTGAATGTAACACATTTAGGGGCCTATGATTTCTCTGATGCAGAAAATGCAGACGGAATTATCAATTGTTATATATTCATTTGACTACAAATTTAAAAGATTGATTCAATTGTGAAGTTGTATGAATTGTTGATTATACACCATTTGGATTACAAAAAAAAAACTCAGAATTTGGAAGAGAATTTTTTTTTAAACTGAATTCATAGGGCCCTATAAATTCAATTTCCCTTATTTTGAGATTCAGTTTTACTTCAATGACAGCCAGTCCTCTCATCACTCAAGTCAATTTTCATTTTACATGCTGATAAAGCTCTTGACCTTGTCAAGGTGTTTTCTGTTCAAATGCTTATCAGTGTGAAGTGTTTCAGCTCTAACCTTTAATCCATGAGGTAAAACATCAGTCTAAGGAGATATTCATAGTCAGCTTTGCTCTGTGCACAATGGAGCTCAACTGCACCTCCCACAGCTCCATGCTTAATGTAGGAAGCTATTTGAATAGACAAATAGGCCTCCCATGATGATCTGCAAAACCAAACCAGCGTTTCACAGTGGGCTATAAAAAACATCATTGCGTTGCAAAAAAAAAGGCATTAGGAGAATAGATAATGGCAATAATCATATTAGTCGTTTACCCGCAGTGTTGAGAGATATTTCACATCAAGTGTCGAGCAGCAGGAAACGCATTAACAAACTGTCAATTCTGACCGAAGTACGCTGCGCAAGATCATTTTTTACTACACGACTCCATGATGAATTCCTCTAGTTATTGAGGCTGATCGCTGAATGGAGTCATTTAAAGAAAAGAAACATGAATGACTCTGATGCTGTTTTACCAACAAGTGATGTTGCCATTCGCTTAATATGATGCAATATACTGTACATTAACTGGCTGTTCAAAGTTGCACAAAATATTCCACAAAATTGCTTGATCACAAAATGATTGTTCTCTGTGATTTTAAATGGTTAATCATTTATCTGTTGTTTACAGTAATGAACTGTAGATTGAAATACTCTGACAAAGAGAATCGTATTTTTATCCTCATTGTTTTCTATCCTCTACAAGTTTAAATAATGCTCTTTTCTTGGGTCTGGAACCAGATTCTCCACTTAGATCAAAATGTCTTTCATGTTAAATGAGATTCTGTTTCCATCATTTAATCCAAGAGACACTGCACATTCAAAAAGCCTTTCATCAATGCAATCAGCATTGGTTTCTTTGCTTAGAACAGGCAGAATAGACCGATATTCTCACTATCATTTGGAGTGTTCACATTTCCTTTGGTCCCCTCAAGCCCCCAGACAGAGTGATGCTTGGACAAATTTTACTTGATGAATCTTCTAGGTCATTTAAAAGCCTAAGTCACCAACAATTACTATTTTTATAACAAGCAGTCAATGTGCTCGGCCAGGGAGAGAATGTTGCACTGTTGAGAATTAGACAGTAGATACAGTCTCACTTTTTGGAGAGATGACTAAACCAATAAAAATTGTATGAGTCAGGCGTGTGAGGTCTGTGGACAGATACATAGAACATGCTGGATATTTTCTTTAAAAATTCAGTATCTTGCCAAAAGTTTTGGGACATCTGCATTTACATGCACATGAACTTTAATGACTTCCCATTCCTGATCCATAGGGTTTAATATGGAGTTGGCCCACCCTTTACAGCTACATGTATAACAGCTTCAACTCCTCTGGGAAGGCTTTCCACAAGGTTTAGGAGTGTGTTTATGGGAACTTTTGCTTCTAGAAGCGCATTTATAAGGTCAGGCAGATGTTGGACGAAAAGGCCTGGCTCGCAGTCTCCGCTCTAATCATCACAAAGGTGTTCTCTTGGGTTGAGGTCAGGGCTCTGTGCAGGCCAGTCGAGTTCCTCCACACCAAACTCACTCAAGTCTTCATGGACCTTGCTTTGTGCACTGGTGCGCAGTCATGTTGGAACAGGAAGGGGCCATCCCCAAACTGTTCCCACAAAGTTGTGAGCATGAAGTTGTCCAAAATGTATTGGTATGCTGAAGCATTAAGAGTTTCTTTTGCTGGAACTAAGAGGCCAAGCCCAACCCCTGAAAAACAACCCCACACCACAATCCCCCCTCCACCAAACTTTACCCTTGGCAACTTGGAATATTTAGCCATGAGGAATTTCATGAACGGACTAACTGCACAGGGGGCAACCTATCATGTTACCACGCTTGAATTCACTCCTGAGAGCGACCCATTCTTTCACAAATGTTTGTAGAAGCAGTCTGCATGCCTAGGTGCTTGATTTTATACACATGTGGACATGGAAGTGATTGGAACACCTGAATTCAATGATTTGGAGGGATGGCCCAATACTTTTGGTGTATAAATAGTGTATCTGTATTTCTATTTTCAAGCCAACCCAAGCTCATTGGAAAAAAATGTGCCTGGTGTGGCCGATATTATGTTGCTTCTTACAAGTTTTGCTACACTTTCAAAGTGAAATGTCCAGTGAGTGATGTTAAAAGCGCATTCTGTTTTATCTGAAACAGAACTGGCAATGCTTTATTACGTTGGTTGTTGTACGGAAATTAAATGTCCGGTGAGTGCCGCTTATAGGTTAATGCTATATCGCGATTGAAAATACTGTACACATAAACACCTCTGTATAGGGAAACAGAAATATAAGTCTTTATAAAATTGATAGTCTGCCCGATAATCATAATCTGCATGAAAAGGAATAAAAGTCGTTGGTGTTTTACTCCCACTAGTGGTAATTTCAGCTGGAAACTGCAGTGAATTGCGCCTGTAGGTACGTTATATGCGCCTATGTTGTTTTAAGCATTACAGGTTGTGAAAATGTTAGTTAATAACCTTTTTTTAATGAACATTTTATATATGCAAATTATTAAGGTATTATATAGTGAAAAAATCAAATGTTTCCTTTGACTATAGAAAAACAATTTTCAAAACACCATTCTCTAAGACTTTGGACAAAATATTTTGTCACCTGTTATACAATACGTTTAAATTGCATTTATTCTGTTAATATGTGCTTTTTCTTTTGTCTCATATTAAGTCAATAAGTGTCCTTCCATTTGACGTTTCTTAAGAGGCCACGAGTTTCACTCTGAAGTATCTATTTGTCGTGATTCTACTGATTGCCTGCTTTCACTTTATATTGCAGTACTTGTGTAACCGATGCTGAAGATGCCACTCCAGGGTTTAGTGAGTCCATTGAATCACGTGATGTAATGGCCAGTGAAAGGCAGCCATGAGTCATTGTGACAGGACACTGTTTCCCTGCTGATGCCCAATACGCTTAAAAAGAGAAGAGTTGAGGATTATAAAGTGGTTCATTATAATGTTTAATGTGCACAATGTTTTTTTTTTCTACTTATCAATTATAAAAGGAGTATGACAGCTTTTCAATGTTTCTATCAACTGACTAAGTTCTTAACCTTTTAACTACTATATATAGCAGGGTTAATACATTTTTCATGTTTGAATGTTCTGCACATTTTTAACCATGACAGCACACATTATGCTTTAAGGCAAGGCATGTGTTTTCCATTTGTAATTATGTGGTTTGTACAGAATTTCATTTAGTTTATTTTAGGTTGGTAGTCATATAACATTAGTATTAATGTATATTTTAAATCAAACTTAAGATATTAATAATATACACAATTACAAAAAGTAACAGTGAGATATCTGTAACAGTTATGCTCGGTATTGGTTTAATTTTTTTGTTGTCTATTAGTTTCCTTTTTTCTTAGTTTCCCGCCACGAGTTTGTTACCATGGTTATTCATGAATTAGTCACACCTGTATTCTGTTTATGTTGTGTATCTAAGCTCTCCTGTTTATTCAGGTCACCGTCTGGTGTTTGTGTGTAGGCACAGTGTTTTGTTGGTTTTGTACCTTTCTTTTTTTTCCTTTTTTTTTTAATAAACAATTATTTTGATCTCCTTCGTTATCCTTCATATTCGGACCCATGAAGTGACTATCATTCGTGTCTATAGCATAAATGTGCAGTTTTGGGTGGAAGCATAATAGGTGGAGTTTGAGCAATAATAATAGTGATGCATGCCATAAGCATTTCTAGCAAATTGCACCTGTTTATTTGGGATTGGTTCCCTCATTTTGAAAATCCTAGTTGGCATTCTTAACCTCATTTTAGTCCAGTTCCTGAGCCATGCACAGACGCAGGATATAAACTCCATTCATTTTGAATCGATCTGATCACAGAATGACTCACTCCCCATCTGACCTGTGCACAGCATGATAACACACATATGCATATTACAGCACATCTTTTGTTTGAGTGATGGACAATTCTTTATGGATGAATTATTTAGAGACTATAATGCACAAATAAGATAATATAAATAAGCAGTGTGCATAAATTATGAACTGTGATCCTTATTTTATTATATGGTATTAAATAAGAACCTGAAGAACCAGGGTCTGCAGTATTGCTTTCATATTTTTTTTTGTACAGTTTTGAAAGTTTATGTTTGGAGGTCAAGTCATTTATTATTGTCTAGCAGATGGCACTTTAGCACCTTTAACACCCTCTTTACACCCTCTTAACACCCCGAATGTTTCTTCGGCTCTTGGTTTCACATCACTGCAGACCCAAGACCTCCAGCTAGATTCCACTGACTTCCATTGAACAGCAACACGAAATATTACAATGCTTCTCACTCAAGGTCCTGCGAGATCACGATTTAAAGAGCAAGTAAACTGAATATAGTGGTGCATTTATCATTTCTGAAAGGCTCTCCTTTGGGTCCAGGTTCTGTAGAACAGACTTTTATCAGAGCTTTTTAAATCAAAGACTTTAAAAGCCTGTCTAAATTCATCTTTAAAAAAAAGGCTAAATTAAATTAAATAAATAAGTCAAATTCCCAGTGGAGTACTACACAACCCACCATTCAGAAGACAATTCCACCTATCAGAACACACTGTACTTCTATAGAATGAAACTGTACTGTAGCCTGTTATTTATATCGCTATAGTGATTTAAAGTCAGTGTATCTTCATTGCTGTTTTTGCTCTATACTATTTTTTTTCAGTGCAGTGTTATGAAATAAAGCCGAAATAAATAAAATAGAAATATTAGGTGAAAACTTAAACTTTTTAACATTTTAAAAATGCAAGTATCTGAAGTAAAAATAAGTTTAAAATGTAATTTTAAAAAAGTTAAAAATTAAAAGTTGAAGCACTAAAAATACTGAAACTTAAACTTAAATACAAATAAATGGTAACACTTTACAATAAGGTTCATTAGTTGACATTATTTAACTAACATTAGTTAACTAACATGAACTAACAATTAGCAATACATTTGTTATAGTATTTATTCATCTTTGTTAATGTTAGTTAATAAAAATCGAGCTGTTCATTGTTTGTTCATGTTAGTTCACAATGCATTAACTAATGTTAACCAAATACAAACTTTGATTTTAATAATGTATTAGTAAATGTTGAAATGAATATTAACTAAGATTAATAAATGCTGTAGAAGTATTTTACATTCTTAGTTCATGTTAACTAATGTATTTAAAGGGTTAGTTCACCCAAAAATGAAAATTCTGTCAGTAATTACTCACCCTCATGTTGTTCCAACCCGTCTATGGGGTTGGAACAACATGAGGGTGAGTAATTACTGACAGAATTTTAATTTTTGGGTGAACTAAACTAATGAATCTTATTGTAAAGTGTTGCCAAAAAAAATTTACTAAATGAAAAAAAATAACCAAAGCACAAATTTACAATTAAACGTGTGTGTGTGTGTATAATAATGATATATATATATACTTTTGTAGATGTGATTAATCATGATTAATCTGTTTGACGGAACTTATATTTCATATTAAACTTATGTTTCTTTTTAAATCTGTACTTTGGTTAATTTATTTTTGATTTTTTTTATATATATTTCTATTTAGGTTAACTTTTTATTTGAGTTTAAGTTTTAGTAATATTAGTGCTTCAACTTTTTATTTGTACCTTATTCTTTATCTTATGTTTACCAGTTCATTTTTAACTTGGTGATTAATGTGATTAATCACGACACACACACGTCTGGTCCACTATCTTTGTGGGGACTCTCCACAGACGTAATGATTTTTATACTGTACAAACTGTATATTCTATACCCTTACACTAATCCTACCCCTAAACCTACCCATTACAGAAAACGTTCTGCTCTTTTACATTTTCTAAAAAACATAATTTAGTATGTTCATTAATCAATTTCCCTCGCGGGGACCATTGGCTAGTCCTCACAATGGTGATTGCACTTTTACTATTCTTGTGGACATTTGGTCCTCACAATGTAATATAAACATGAGCACACACACATGTGTATGTTCGGTTCATGAGTTGGAGAAATGCTGCTGTAGAAGAGAGATGATGACAAATACATATCCCTATTATAATACGTTCACGTTTCCCCAGGAATCTGACACAGAGAAGTGTGTTTTGAAATGTCAGATGTTGCATGTTATCTTTCACGTCATGCACGTACTACCCTGAATCTCTTTATCAAAAAATAAATAAATAATAACATTCAAAAAAGAATTCAAACACATGTAAAGTTGACAGATTCACCCTTACTGGGTGATAAAACGAAACCCAGCATCACTTGAAATCAATATTAATAAGCTTGATGCATAATTCAGGTATGCATTTCTGCCAGTCAGGTTAGCCTCATGATTTATTCATGAGTGGCTTTACATACATCTCCGGCCTCATTCTGTGATCCCACCACTTTACTGTCCATCATCAGCTGTGTGTGCACTGCATTCATTCACTGCGTTCAGCTTTATTAGTACAGATAACAGCGGCACTGCACTCTTCACAACTGTTTGTACCATTAATCATCAAAATGTGTCAACATGTCCATCATGGACGATTGTAAATTAATGAAGGTTGCGTCCTTCTGGAACACACTGTCAATGCAGCCAGGGCTGGAAACACTCTGTTGTCCCTGTCATCTTTTGAGCGTGTCCTGAAGAAGAAGAAAGGACAGAACACAGGCACATAACACATCAACAGTCTGTGCAGTGTGATTCATTTAGTGCTCATAAACCAAGGATTACCCACAGGAGTACGGTAGATGTTTGTATGTAATTAGGGAACAGAATATATTAATAAGATGAATAGACTTTGGAAAATGTGGAATATGAAATGGTACATAAATGTGCAAATAAGGAGGTTTTTGGCTTGTAATAAGAGGAATATGGAGGGAGTTCAACTGGACTAATAAGGGATAATCCGGAAAATGAGAACGAGGGTAAACCACTATTCAAGATCAATAGCTGGCTCTTTGCTAAGTCTCAACCCAGACAGCAACATAGTGTCGGCCCAGATCCAGCCCACATCTTGTGGATCGCACAGGGCCCAGAAGTGGGCCGGCACTGTTGCCGCTGGGAACCGACTTGTTTACTGTTGCTAGAACTGACAAGCTTTTCTAACTTTCTATCAGTGCTCATTATTCCAAATAATTAATTGTATTACTTAACTGTTTTGATCAAAGTGTTATTTTAACATAAAAATACTTATCCACTATAGGTACTACAAATAATAATAATAATAATGTTTTTGTTGTTGTTTTTATTGTATTAATAGAAATAATTCAATAGTATTACTATTATTATTTAATTATTATTTGTTGATTGATGCAAATAATTAATTATTATTTATTTTATTATTATTATTAAGGATTAATAGATGTACAATTCATAATATAATTAGTATTATTATCATTAATAAAAAAAATCGATTTACAACTATCCAAACACACAGGACTTTCATCAAATTAAGTCAGACAACAACAATATCTTGTCAGACAATATGATGGATATATGCTTATATATGTATATTAATAATAATGTTGTTCTTAAATAAGTTAAAAACAATAATAAGTCATTACATTTTGAAGAAATTTATTTACAACTATTCAAACAGAGGACTTATGTTAGACATGTGTTAGACAACAACAATATCTTGTCAGACGATTTTGATAATATCTTGTCAGAGAATATGATGGATATATCATTATATATGTATAGGCTACTACTAATAATAATAATCTTATTGTTAAATATTTATAGTCATTAAAATTGTAAGAAATCTATTTACAACTATCCAAACCCAGGACTCCCCTAGACTTATATTAGACAGCAATATCCTGATGGTGAACCATATGGTGAACAAAGGTGCGGTTGGTCAGTAACAATTGTAAGGCGTGGATTAAATCAGGGTCAGTTGAAGTCATTTTTACACAAGCAGATAAAAAGTCTGAGCATCTGCGCTTATCATACCGTAATCAATTTTTCAAAGGAACTCATGCAAATATGTGATGACATGCAACTCATTTGCATGGCGGAGCATACATCATCAGACATGGCAGAGGTGTGTAAAAAGAGCGCGGCAGGAGCACACCCAGGCTAAGTGCTCCGTTACAGGCTTGAGCTACAGGCAGGGATATTGGTTTCACTCAGTAAGTTATCTCCAGAGGAAAGGGTTTCCCAAGTGAGCTTGAATTGCACTGTGCTATAAATAGGTAAAAAGGCTACTGTAGCCTGTGAGGTCTAAAAGTACCTGTGGAATTATTTGTGTTAATTTTCCTGAGAGAGGCTCAGCTGTGCCTGATGGTAGCGGTTACCCTTTTACTGATGGCATTTAGTGTCTGTCTTTAGGTTCATTTGACTTCTTCCATTAAACCTTAAAGCATTTGACCACCTCTTGGGTATAGACTCCCTCTCACACACACACACACACACACACACTCACACTCACACTCACACTCACATGCAACAGTTTCACACTGCAGACAACATGTATCAGTGCAGCTTTGCTTTTTGACAGCTCAAATTCTACAAGGGCCACAGCCACTTACTGTCAAACCCAGTGAATTACACCCATGAAGAAACTGTCTGCAGTGTGAGTGGCTCTGTAACACGGTAAACCACGAGCAGTGCTGCGGCTGATGCCGTATTATACTGGAACATACATCATCATGTCTCTGGATATTCCACATGATGGATGTGGCTGTCAGTCGTTGTTGTGCTTCAGTTTTGAATCAAATGAAACTGTAGATCTTTTTCACATCAGAGAATTTTAAATGGGACTTCTTTTTTTTTAATCAAATGCCTGGTCTCACAGATTTATTAGTCAGAAACAAAGTGTAAAAAGGTGCAAGATGGTGTAATAAAATTGGACAAAACAGGATTAAAGTGTTTGCGAAGAGAAATAGGAATGGAGAATTGCATCTATTGCTTATTGCGAAGCTTTCTGTGATGAACAATAACACTAAATTGACTAATATTGCTGTGGATTATTTAGCTAATTTAGCTGCAAGAAAACTACGTAATTATAAATGCATTTGCATTTGATATTAGACACTGAGCTTGTTCAGGCTTTTCCCAGAACTCAGTCACTAAGAAACTTACACTGTTTGATTGACAGATGCAAGATTGTCTTTGTCAGTTTATTAAGATTGTCAGTTTAAATAACAGATTATTTTCCTTCCGTCTCCTGTGCTCTCATGGACTACATTTCCCATAACCCACTGCCTGGACTCATTATGCTTGATTACATTCTGCTGTGTCTCATTACCTTGTTAACTCTGCCTATAAGCCATGTGTGTTCTGTCATTCTTTGCGAAGTCTTATGTTGTTACACTGCATTTGTGAGCGTTATCCTGGTTTTCTGTG
This sequence comes from Semotilus atromaculatus, assembly GCA_031834385.1. Taxonomy (NCBI): domain Eukaryota; kingdom Metazoa; phylum Chordata; class Actinopteri; order Cypriniformes; family Leuciscidae; genus Semotilus; species Semotilus atromaculatus. The sequence goes on from JAULUF010000004.1 coordinate 11,907,485, forward strand.
TCTTGGTTTGTTTTTTTTCCCCATCAATCTCTTTATTAAATTTTGAACATGAAATAAGAACAAACAAAATTCCCCTCCACATACAAAAAATACAAAAACATAAACACCAAGAATCAACAAAAATAAAACAAACATAACAATTTTTTTTTTTTAAACACATTAACTAATAGCTGTGAGTGACGGTCCAAAGACTACTGCCCAGTCGTTTGCAGCAAAAACGTGGGACACTACGTTTACTCAGGATCAGAGTATGTGAGCGGAGTGGAGCGGCAACAATGTTCCCTCCGCGCTCCAAGCATTTTATAATCACTCCGCTCCAGCTCCGCTCCGGGTTCACAATTTACCGCTCCCCGCTCCACTCCTCGCTCACTGATATCAGAAACACAGTTCCGTCTTCGCTCCCCGAGGAAATTGCGAATAAAGTATTTAAGTATGCTTTGAAATCTCACAAAATTTCTCCTCATTATAATATATAGGCATATTAAATATACACTCACCGGCCACTTTATTAGGTACACCTGTCCAACTGCTCCTTAACACTTAATTTCTAAGCAGCCAATCACATGGCGGCAACTCAGTGCATTTAGGCATGTAGACATGGTCAAGACAATCTCCTGCAGTTCAAACCGAGCATCAGTATGGGGAAGAAAGGTGATTTGAGTGACTTTGAACGTGGCATGATTGTTGGTGCCAGAAGGGCTGGTCTGAGTATTTCAGAAACTGCTAATCTACTGGGATTTTCACGCACAACCATCTCTAGGGTTTACAGAGAATGGTCCGAAAAAGAAAAAACATCCAGTGAGCGGCAGTTCTGTGGGCGGAAATGCCTTGTTGATGCCAGAGGTCAGAGGAGAATGGCCAGACTGGTTCGAGCTGATAGAAGGGCAACAGTGACTCAAATAACCACCCGTTACAACCAAGGTGGGCAGAAGAGCATCTCTGAACGCACAGTACGTCGAACTTTGAGGCAGATGGGCTACAGCAGCAGAAGACCACACCGGGTGCCACTCCTTTCAGCTAAGAACAGGAAACTGAGGCTACAATTTGCACAAGCTCATCGAAATTGGACAATAGAAGATTGGAAAAACGTTGCCTGGTCTGATGAGTCTCGATTTCTGCTGCGACATTCGGATGGTAGGGTCAGAATTTGGCGTCTACAACATGAAAGCATGGATCCATCCTGCCTTGTATCAACGGTTCAGGCTGGTGGTGGTGGTGTCATGGTGTGGGGAATATTTTCTTGGCACTCTTTGGGCCCCTTGGTACCAATTGAGCATCGTTGCAACGCCACAGCCTACCTGAGTATTGTTTCTGACCATGTCCATCCCTTTATGACCACAATGTACCCAACTTCTGATGTACAATGTACCCAACATGACAATGAGTTCGCTGTACTCAAATGGCCTCCACAGTCACCAGATCTCAATCCAATAGAGCATCTTTGGGATGTGGTGGAACGGGAGATTCGCATCATGGATGTGCAGCCGACAAATCTGCAGCAACTGTGTGATGCCATCATGTCAATATGGACCAAACTCCCTGAGGAATGCTTCCAGCACCTTGTTGAATCTATGCCACGAAGAATTGAGGCAGTTCTGAAGGCAAAAGGGGGTCCAACCCGTTACTAGCATGGGGTACCTAATAAAGTGGCCGGTGAGTGTATATATTTTTTAAACATCATTAGGAGAATAGTTTCAATGTGGTTTATTGGATAGTGTGCAAACTTTTCCTATGACATGCTATGCTTATTACATTATCAAGCATTATAAGTTAAATATCATTGCTGCTTTTTGCAGAGCATATTTAGTTTGGAAAGAAGAAAATAACGTTTTCATCAGTTATTTTATCTACGGGTCACTACATTTCTTACAGATTTCTGCTCGTTCGAAATCAAACCGAGCACTGTAAGATTAGCTACATTTGTTTGAATGCAATGCATTAGACGCAATCGTGAGAAAGTGATTGCGTGTGTGAATAAGTGTTACCTGTTTAAAATGTGCTTCACCCGATCCAGCTCGATCTCATGAAAGTGCATATCTAGCAGTAGCACACATTTTATTTCTCGTACCATTTATAGCCTACGCCGAAAACTTGTTTTTGCTTGCATAGCCTATGATAAGCAGTTTTCACGTGCATATGATACGCACTTCACACACCTATAACCAGGGGTTTCGTGCATTTCATTTGCAAGCAAAAACTATTTTTTGGTGTATAAATGGCACAAGAAATAAAATGTGTGCTATAGATACGCACATTCATGAGATTGTGTTGCCCGATCATATTCAGTAGAACTATAACCTCCCGCAGCCACTCATATCCATCGGAGTCATCATATCCTTCACATTTTTTTCTGATTTAAGTGATCCATCTGTATCGTGCTAGAGTAATGTGTTTAACGTGTGAATCCTTACAAAAAGTGCAGTTCTATAATGAGCCGTTGGCATGAATTGTACTCGTGATGGAGCGGCAGTGGAGCGCTCTCGGAGCGAGTGAAAACCACGACGCTCCGACTTTTAAAAAATCCGCTCCTCACTCCATTCAAAATCACACCGCTCCACTCCTCGCTCCGCTCCCACTCCGCTCCGCTCACATACTCTGCTCAGGATTGTCTGGAAAGGACAACTTCCCAACATATTCAAAAAAGGGGTCCCACGTCTTTGAAAATTTAGTCTGGGAGCCCCTTAACAAATGCCTTATTTTTTTCCAGTTTGGCGAAGTAAAGACATCCCTAATCCAGTGAATGTGCGATGGAGGTGTAGGAGACTTCCATTTCAAAAGTATCAAACGCCTTGCTAACAAACTAACAAAAGCTATGAAGATCTTGAGCTCTGCAGACAACAACATTGTGACCGGAATTGTTGTTAAACATCTTAGAGAGCCTGGTCTTAGTCAAATGAGTACGGTGTAAAATTTTACACTGGATCAATCCATGCCTGGCGCAAATTGAAGAGTGGTGTACATTGTCAAGAACATTCCCCCACAAATCTTCAGTGAACGTAATCCCCAGATCTTCCTCCCATAGCGCCTTAATTGACGACAAAGAGATTGATTTAAGTGAGTAGATCTGAGCGTAAATGAATGAAATCATACCCTTCAAAGCAGGAGCTGGTTTTAAGAAAATATCAAAAGGTGTGTCTAAAGGTTGAAGGAAACTGAGGGAACCTTTGAAAAGCAAAATTACGGATCTGCAAGTACCTAAAAAAGTGTTGATTTGAGAGGGAGAATTTTTTGGACAGCTGTTCAAATGAGGCGAAAGTGTTATCAATGTAGAGATCCTTAAATGCTTTAATACCCTTATTGGACCAAACCTCAAATGCACAATCAATTAACGATGGAGGAAAGGAGTGATTAGCTGTTATTGGTGCCAAACTTGAATATGTTTGAAGACCAAAGCAAAGTCTAAACTGATTCCAAATCTTCACCGTTGTCTTGATAATAACATTTTTGGTGTAACTTGTGATAGGTGATTTAACCGGTGAATGAGCTAAGGCTGAAAGTGAAACAGGCTTACAGGAAGATTGTTCCATTCCCAACCAGACAGATGATGATAACTGTGAACCAGAATGTAGCCAAAACTGAATTATTTTAAGGTGAGCCGCCCAGTAGTAAAACTTAAAGTTAGGTAAGGCCATTCCTCCCAGCTTCTTCGGGCTCTGCAAATACTGTTTGCGTAATCTTGGTGGCTTCCCGTTCCAAACAAAATCCGAAATAGTGGTGTCTAGTTTACGAAAAAAGGTTTGCGGAAGGAAAATCGGTATACATTGAAACAAATATAAAAACCTGGGAAGAACATTCATCTTGATACTATTAATCCGACCAGAAAGAGACAAATTTAGCACTGACCAACGATTAAAACTGCTTTGTACTTGAGACAAAAGAGTAGTGAAATTAGCGCGATAAAGATCCTTGAATCTGGCAGTAACCTGAATTCCAAGATATTTTAACTCTTTAAATGACTGATGACAAGGTGTGAAGTGGGTATTCATGTGCTACCTTATTAAGAGGAAGAAGCTCACTCTTACCTAAATTGAACTTGTAGCCAGATATAGATCCAATTGAACGAAGAACAGCGAGTGCAGCTGGGATTGACAGAGAGAAGTCAGTAATGAATAGATATAAAGATACTTTCTGTTCTTGCCCACAACTCACAATGCCTTTAATGTGCGGGTCACCACGAAGCGCAATGGAAAGAGGCTCAATTGCCACAGCGAATAAAAGAGGACTTAAAGGGCACCCCTGGCGCGTTGAACGTTAAAGTGGAAAGAAAGACTGATTATTATTTGTCCTAACTGAAGCTAAAGGCGACGAGTATAAAAGCTTCACCCAAGAAATACAATTTTCCTTAAAGCCGAATTTCTGAGATAACCATTGGTTCATACGAGCAAGAGGTAGGAGTGAGACATGGACGAAATCTATTATCCAATAAGAAATAATCAATCCGAGTAAATGTATGATGCACAGGAGAGAAAAAGGAAAATGCTTTGCTTGTAGGATTAAAGAAACGCCAAGGATCTGAAATTGAAAAATTCTCCATAAAGTCTTTAATAACTTTAGCCGATTTTGAAAGTGTTGCATCTTTATTGGAGGAACGGTCAAGATCTGGGTTCAACCAACAATTAAAGTCCCCCCCCCCCCCCAAGATGAGTAAGTGGGAGGATATGTCTGGAAGGGCTGAAAAAAGTTTCTTGAAAAACTCAGCGTCATCCCAGTTTGGGGCATAGACATAAACTAAAGTCAGTTGGGTGCCATATAAGCTGCTTGTAACTATCAAGTATCTACCATTAGGATCAGAAAGCAGAGCAAACAAAGGGAATTGATTTGAAATAAGATGGCAACGCCCCTGGACTTACTATAAAATGATGAGAAATAGGACTGACCAACCCACCAACTTTTAATTTGAGAATGAGGAGTAGATTTTAAGTGCGTCTCTTGAAGATAAACAATCTGTGCTCCTAAGTTTTTAAGATGATTTAATACCTTAGTACGTTTTACAGGGGAGTTCAGGCCTTTACAATTCCAGGACACCAGCTTGAGGTCACCTCCATCAGTACTTAGGTTTACATTCGATTGGGCCATCTAGTGAAGATACGACAGAAAAAAAAGGAAAAAGACAAATAAACCATCACCACAGCAGCGTAAATTGGTAAACCAGATATAAAACCAATACAATAAAACCTTGAAAACACAAGACAACAACAGCAAAAGTAAAACACAAGCCCCCCCATCCCCCTACATCACCCCATTGTTAGCATCTCCCCAAAGGAAATGCACACAAACCCAAAACTAACTAAAAGCACAAAACGCTCCATAATAGCTGTAAGCTAGAGGGAACAGAGCTACCTGAGAGAAATTGACTAAAATTGAATTAAATAAAAATAAAATTGAACAAATGTACCAACTAAGTTTGTAAAGCCACAAAATCCAAATTAAGGCAGACGAATTACTCTATTCATCGAGTGAAACCAAAACAACCTTGCTTTACTGTTTAAGCATTAACAACTAGTACAAAGAAAAAAAAAGAAAAAAAGAACGAGGCGCCATAATCAACTGACATTATGTCAAACAAATGACATAACGTTGTCTACGTATAAACATTAGACTGATCCTGGCACCAAAAATGTCCAATCTACTTACAGTTCTTTTTAACAAAGTTACTGGCCAAAGAGGGGTCTTCAAAACACTCCGAAGTACCATCCGGCATAGTGATCTTAAGTGTGGCGGGGTATAGAAGCCCATACTTTACTTCCGGAAAGGAGCGCAGGCTGCGTTTTACAGCAGAAAAGGCAGAACGCTTCTTGGCGACAGAGGATGTAAAGTCTGGGAACACAGATATCCGTGTGTCCTTGTAAAGGAGTGGAGAAGACTCGCCTGCTCGCCGCAGAATCGTGTTACGAACATGAAAAAAATGCACCCGCACGATAAAAGCCCGAGGTTGGGTCTTAGCCGCTGGTTCGTTCCGCAGAGAGCGGTGAGCACGATCAAGTAGCGTTTTTTCTTCCAGTCCTAGTAGATCCTGTAGCAAGACTGCAATAAAATCAGTAGGACACGGTCCTTCAACTCCCTCCGGTACACCAATCACACGAATATTATTTCTTCGAGATCTATTTTCCAAGTCTTCGCGCTTATCATCCAGACGATTCACCCGAGCGGTCACAACAGTTGCCTCGAGTTCGCTTATATGGGAGCCTATGGTCGTTCGCGGCCTGCTCGAGGTCCCGCACTGCCGCTTCATGAGAGTCGACTAAGCGCTGAAGTGGTTCAATTGAGGCTTTCAGTTCCCCTCTAACAGACGAGATCTCAGAGTGCAATCCAACAGCAACAGTGTCCATTTTAGAGAAAATATCATTCTTAAGCGCTTCCATCATAGCTTTTATCTTAGCATCCAGAGTATTAGCAGCGCTGCTCTCTCGGCCCGGTGTTTCGGGATGAGGAGGAGGCGGTGTTTTGCGGCCTCCCTTTTGGGTGTCCTGTTTCTGTCGAGTATTGTACATCTTGGAATGCCCAAGTTGAAATAATTGGTATAGACTGTCTTCTAACTACGGTTACAACAAGTTAAGTTGAAAAAAGGTACAACAAAAAGAGTATAAAAGTCAGTTTCCCTCGGAGTTAGTGGAGGACACGTCTACTCTTCACCATACGCCATAGCGCCCCCCTCTTGGTTTGTTAACGACCATAGAATCAAAAAACCAAGACACAGAAAACCAGGATAACGCTCACAAATGCAGAATGACAAAACACAAGATTTTGCAAAGACCTGCAAGAACACAGGGATTGTATAGACAGAGTTAACAAGTAACTTATTTTGTTGTTGTTGACTGAATTATTATCACCGGTTAGGTCCACAAAGATGATGAAGCGAGGCATAGCAGTTCAATTAGCAGCATAACTTTAATAAACTAAAGAAAAGCAGACACTTTAAAGAGGAACAGTGTGCTCTAAACACAAACACCAGACCATGAACTAAGGAACCTGAAGGTGTTAAATACACAGGATAACAAACGAAAATACAAACAGATGTGCTCTAATGAATCATATAATGAACAACCATGTAAATAATGACTAGTGAGGAAAGGAAACAGGAAACAAAGAGAAAAGTCCTGGAAAACGAAACCCAAACACATCAAACTAACAATAACTGTGACAACTAAAGCTGAAATTAAATGCATTTTTTTTTGTTTATTTTTTACTTAAGCTAAAATGGAAATGTTGCCATGGAAACTAACTGAAATAAAAATTTAAAATAATAATAAAATAATATTATTTAAATTGTAATTACTGAAATGACTTACAGTAAATTAAAACTGAAATAAAATAAGATAAAGGTAAATAGAAATGTTTACTGATAAACACTAAAAACTTACTAATGCTTAAACTAATATTAACTTGAAAACTGAAAATATAAAAATAAAAATGTATTTAAAATATTAATAAATACTGTATTAGTATATAAATAATACAAAACAACACCTTGTGCTTTAAAGGAGACATGTCAACATTTTGATACTTTGAAATAAGTTTAATATACAATGTAAAAATACTGTAAATTTCGAATTTTACAAATTTCATACTGTAAAAACATCCTTCCTGTTTATTTATTGAAACTACAATATGCTGGATTTTTTCCTCCACAATTTTGATGTCAAACTGATCAATATAGTACATATAGTTCACCCACATTTGGTTTTCAGCAACTTGATACAGTGTCACAGTGAAGAGGAAGTACAGATAGTACTATTATAAATTTATTAAATATTCATGTATTTGTTTAATTCAAGAGAATAAGGGAAAAATAAGTACGCCTTAGCATACATTTAAAAAGAAATGAAATTGTGCTTTAAAAGGAAATATTTACATGTAAACTGAATGTAATGTTTTCAGACTGTTAACATTATTACATTATACTATTACATTATAACATTATTATTGTTAACTGTTAACTGCATGTTAAGTGCAATAAAAGGAAAATGTACCATATTTTAAATATATATTCTGAAAGCTCCTACCTGAACCATGTGACCGTACTCACCAATAGACCTCTTTTGCGCCGACGTCAGTTACGTCACTGCGCTAGCTGGAGGCAAAACAAAGGGAAAACTGGAGGTCATTATAAACCAGCACAGATTCGACTACATAATAAGGAGCTTAAATTATTATTATTATTAAATGTCATCTTGTTGTGTTGTTGGGTGCAAGATGCGATGAAAAATTAATATGCTGTATCTTGAATTTTTATTTCTAGAAAATATTCACATCAATAAAATTGCACCGTAATGTCACTCTTTACATTGTCGTCGTCTTGGCGCTGGCTAGGCAGAACTGCGGATCGTACCACACAAGTATTGTACTACATGGCCTTGGTCATTCATCACATAGTTATAGGCATCTAAAGATTTATATGCCCTCAGTTTCTCTTTACACTCGGTTTCTCTATCGGATAGGTGTAGAAGTCAGGCCACTCAACCAGAGGTAGCCTTAATGTTAATCCTGTCAGATCGTCCATCCACTGACTGAGCGTGTACGGGTCATCCAATCTGTTTCCGTCCATTAAAATTAACTTTTGCAAATAACAATCACGATCCTGGACAGTGAGTGACCTTGCACATTAAGATAAAATCTGATTTTCTCCCGTCATTGTTAAAAAAACAAGCTAACAAAACTTGCAAACTAGCGTTAGTGAAGCGGCCAGAGGGATCGTTCTGCCTCCACCTAAGCTCCGTCCACATAAAACCGTCACCATGTTTACCAACTGAAAAGGGGTCTATACACGAAGTTATACACACCTTGCCGTTATTTTGTATTGAAGTCTATGGGAAGTCTAGTTTGTTTTCCCCCAAAAGGGGGCGGATGTGCCGGTTGTGCGTATAACTACAGAGCCATAGGTCACAGCAGTCTGTGGACATTTAGATAATCCACTGAGCAAAAGCTTTTAATTTTCTAGTTGTTTAGCAGGACAGATGCCCAAATGTGTCTTGCAGAGAGCGTCCTGTGCACCTGCAGCAAGAGGCCCTCCAGCGGTCCTCACGGTGCAGCTGCATGAGACGGCCTATTGGGGCTGCAGGGGCTCTTGCTGTACAGCAGACGCTTCTTCATACAAACAGCATTTACATGAATCACTCCATCAATTAATCAAGCAGTGGCACATTTATTAAGCGGGTAACTGTGAAGTGCTATTTACTTATTACTCACTTTTAAGGAAAACATGATGTTGAGCTATTTTAAGTATATGTAACATTTAAGAATTGTTTTTCAAACGAGTCATAAGCCGTTTTGTCGTGACGTCAAGACGAAACATTAGCCCGCCCACTTATTACAAACACCAGGGAAACTTAAACCTCAAAACGGCAAATGATCCTTTGGATACTGGATAGATCATGTCGAGGAGACGCTGTGCGACACAATGTGACGGTAAAGACATTTTTATGTTACATCAGTCATTCACGCTAGAGCTCGGCTATTAGTTACCTCAAACTGAGTAGTGAATCACTGAAACGTCCTGCGATGGAGGTTCGGGTTGAATGGTATTGATATGGTAAAATCAACAACATCATTGTTCGTTACATTTAGTTTACGGTGTAGGAAGCCTCAGGACACACAGAGCTGTCGGTGTTATGGCAATGGGAGTTTTCGACGCGTGCTGTACGCGGTAAACCAATCACAACAGACTGAGCTGTCTGGCCAATCAGAGCAGAGTAGATCGCGGAAAGGAGGGATTTAGAGAGATTGATTCATTTCGTTTGAGAATCATTGAAAATCTGGTGATGTGCAAATGTATATTATGAGAAAATGAAACAGTTTTTTGACGTTTAATGCAACTCTAAAACAACATTAGGAAACTTAAAAAAAATCCATGATAGGGCCCTTTAATTGCCCTTTCAACATCATGCCAACCGATCACCGGCTGAGGTAAGAGTCTCATACTACATATGAACGATATTTTATATTACATTTGTGTTAGTTGACAGTTTCCAAGCTAACGTTAGCATTCTTAAATGTTCAGTCATAACTGGCGTCGAGAGCTGGAGTGCAAAACACTGCAGCATGCGTCCTTTAATTTTCCATGTGTTTTAAGAAAGATCAGTGTTGAACCCACATCTCTAAAGACCTAAAACAAGCTTTAGTAGACTTGTTATGCGTAGTCCGTCCAATTGTGTATAAAATCTTCGTTATAATAGTCAATCAATCTCTTAAAATTGGCGGGACATTTTGAAACACTGTCTAGAAGCTGAAAACTCTTCTCTTAAAAAACATCCTTGATTTTACTATAGTAAAATTGTAGTAACCACGGTTTTGGCGGATTTGTTACCATTTTAATAACCACAGTTTTACTAAAAATAGGCCGTGTTTTTTCGTTTGTTTTCTTCTTTGTAGGCCTAGTTAAACCATGGCTAATTTTCGTATTGGTTAACAGGACTAACTCTATCAAGACCGTTAAGAAATCAAATTCAGTTCTGTACTTGTTGATAATAATACAGCAAAGCCTAGAACAGGAAGACTAGAATATGAATATAACATGATGAACCCCTAGGAGTAACTGATGCAGCTAGGACACAGTAAATCATATTCATTTTTACTTTCTATAAATGTAGCTAAAATCAAGTAAAATCATGTACAAATAAAAATGAAAACTGTATATTTACAAACATTTGTATTTGAATTGATGTACTTATTGAATTTTTATACTCATTGTTATTTTACACAGAAAAATATTAAAAGTAAATTACTGTAAATAGACAGCATTATTATATAAAATAACTTTATAAAACCATACATTTACAGTTTAACCTAAAAGTTAAATGTCTTTTTAATGTAATTTGACATTATTTATACGTTTTTCCACAGTTTAATAACTAATAAGCCGTTATCAACAGTAATATACTGTAATTTAATACATTTTGACTGCAAAGTAATAAATTCTGTTTTTACGGAACAGAATTTTTGCGGTTTTTGCATGCTTTAACTGAATCCGTCCGTTCATTTATATAGTTTTATATATATATAATTTATATAGTTTTATATATATAATTTATATAGTTATATATATATAATTTATATATACTTATAAAGATTTACCGGTTTTTAACGGGATTTTTAGCATGACAAAAGATTATTAAAACAATTATTTAAAACGTACATTAAAGTAAAGCTTTAAATTTGATATTATGACAAAGTGCTTTTTTAAAAAGTGTACTTAATTGTGTTAAGAAACAGTCATAAAAGTGCACTCTTTAAGTACACTTGTGTACAAGTGGCCTTTTACAGTTCTTTAAAATATATATACTTTTAAGATTTGAAGTACATAAGTGGACATTCAATAATAGACAATTATCTGAACTTCTTTTTTACAAAGGTCCTCCTTTACAGGAAATTTGAACTTCACTCAAGGCCTCCAGGAGCAGTTGTGAACCTAAACAAAAGATCATGTGTAAAGCACCTGCTTCTGAGTGTGTGAAGTCCCTAAATGTGTGTCCTTTGAAGGCCACTGTCTTAATTTGGCTGTAATTAGAAACAGCAGGTCATTATTCTCATTAGCCAAAAAGGCATCTGTGTGATGGCATAACAGTGTCTGCCTGCCCAGGGCACATGCTGCTGAGAGTTGGCAGGGGATACTAACCGCACTAACACCAGCAATGCCAGTCTTCTCCGAGCCTGGATTTACACACTGCACTAGCCAGTATGCTAATCATTTCAGAACTTTTCTGTTTGTCCTGTCAGGCAAAGCTCTGTTTGCTGTAAATTCATATTGTATGCAAACAGGTTTCAGAATTTTGTGGAGGTTCCACAAAACGGATTTTATTAAATAAATATTAAGTGATGTTATAAGCCTATAGTATGTACACTGATGATGAGCCAGAACATTATAACCAGTCACAGGCAAAGTGAATATCGTTCCCAGTCCTAACTGCAGAAATAGATGAGACACAATAAAAAAGAGAAAAGCTCAGAAGAAATTACTGAAAAATAAAGGGTTATGTCTGGGCAAGAGCTTTAGGGACCCGTGTTAGAAAAGCTTTCCAGCGTTGGAGAGAGATAAGCGGGAAGGCCTGAAAACAGACGCAGAGGTTGCTTTGGTTACACACGTGAGCAACACGTGAGCAAACAATTAGTTATCGTAATCAACTGTTGGATTGTTATCAAGGGCCAGATTGTTAAGGCAAGTCGACAGAATCAGAGTTCTGATTTCAATTTTTCAATTTACAACAAAATATCTAAATTACGTTTTCAAATAAGTAACGCTAGTTACAGTTTACAGTTTTAACATTTATTGACTGACAGCTCTCCTGTCCTCATGTTGGGAGAAATAAAGTGAGAAGGTGCTGTGTGTGCTGTGTAAACATGACATGATGGTTATATTAGTTCTAGACGAAATGTGAACATGCATTTACTCATCTCACTTGCACGAAAGCATTCAGTATTCCTCAAAATGAATGAAAACAGTAAAATGCAATCTCAGAATTTTACGCAAACCTTTTATAATTAACTATAGAAATTACACAAATGTACTTTATGTATTTAATCTCACTTTATAAACCAATGTCTTTGCGGCTGACCTTCAATGATCTAATTCAACCATGCTAAGCAGCAAAATTGACTTTAGATTAGATTTAGAAATAAGAGTGTTGAACTTCCTTCTCCTGTATTCTATTGTTTAATCCAGAATGGCAGCACAGTTAAAAGGTTTGTTTGAGCGGCGTCTTCTACTGTACATGTGTAAATATGCATTTCCTTCAGCCTGAGGCTTATTGGTGCTGTTGCACATGGAGGACCAACAACATATTAGGCAGGTGGTCATAATGTATTGGCTACACTGTAACTGGTTTCTTTAATTTGAACAGTATTTTACTGTAAAATGTACAGTAAGAGACTGTAAAATATGTATACAGTATGTTACTATAAACAGCAAAGGATTATGGGAAAATATATGGTCACTACTGTAATTCTTCTCTACTGTAAATCCATTTACAGTAATGAACTTGCCCGCGAAAAACTGACCAATGGCAAGAGAGATTTCTTTTTAAAGTTTTTTTTTTGTTGTTGTTGTTGTTGTTTGTTTTTTTGACTGTATGGATGAAGTGGCAATTAATGCACATTTTTGGGGGAGGGGTAAAAAAACACTCGATACTAATACTGTAAATATGGTAATAATACTGTAAATGTAAGTAAAGAAAACTGTACAGTATACTGTAAGTGAAAATACAGTAGTAATAATAATACTGTAAACATTTTACAGCAAATTACTGGCATCCAGCTGCCAGTGAGTTACTGTAAAATTAACAGCAATCTCTTTACTCTTTACAATGTATACAAGTACCTTAATTATTCTAATACAACATGAAAGGCAGTTAAAAAGATAGTAATACACAATAAATGTTGTAGATAGTGGAGGTTTTATATACCGTTTGTGTTACATATGTAGAGTAAGTAAACAGTTTTCATGTAGATCTAGATAAAAAAAAAAACAGAAATACAGGGGGAGAAAATGGTTTTAAATGTCTGCATTTGTGTAACAAGACTGCCCTCTGTTGTCTAAATTGAGCCTTGCAGTGATATGGAAAGTGCAGTGCTTTGTTCACCTATTTGTTTCCCTATCATGAAATGAGTTTTAACAACAAAACAAATGCTACTTTAGAAATGTAGGTTTAACATGATGTACACAGACAGGAGAACGGTTTTATTTTTAATAAACAGGTGCAGTTTTTCTCATGAGTTTACCTCATGCAGAGTTCTGCATATCGATAGTATAGCTACTCAATTTATCTCTGTAACCCTTCCATTACTACACTGTCGTCTGCACATTTCTACAATGGCATCAGTAAATCATGTGGGGTAAACATGAACACTTCAACAGTAGAACACAACAGATTATTTTATTTTTTTTATGGAATTATGAATGTGTAATTCATAGAATTTTTTAATATTATTATGACAAAAAGACAGTTGTGATTAACCCAGTCAATAATAATTTATAGAGCTGTGCTTATGCTTATGTTTATGGAACACAACATGGATTTTCTCAAATATACCACATCTTGTCTCATACTGCCACTGTGTGGCCATATAGTTTAGTTCTTTTCAGATGTTAGACAAATCCTTGTTGAAATGAAGTAAATAATGTATTCAATCAATGTATTTTACATTTGACAAAATAACAGGGTTACAGATTTGAATATTGTGTTTTTCCTTTATCCTGTGAGTCTTAGTGTTTGATAGCAGCTAACTTCAATACTGGGTTGGATTTATTTATTCATTCATTTATATAATCAGCTTATTAAAAACTATTTCAAAAGTCTATTTTATGAGGAAAAATACTTTTAAGATAATACAAATCTGTTGCCAATAATCAAATTGCCAACAACAATGGCAATAGGTGAAAACAGTGTCAGAAAACACCCTAGGTCTTCTCACTTCACATACTGTACATTATCCTACACAGCCATGTTTTCATTTGTGAAAAATTAGGTATGGCATCTACCTTGACTAAAGTACTTGGAGAAACATGTATTTTGGTAATGCTAGCCAACCTTTGCTAACCAGCATTGACCGTCTGCTGGTCATGTACAGTAACTATCGTGCCACTGTCCATGGTGCTGAAGAAAATCATTCTACCTCCACCACATTATGCATTTCTCTGCACACAGGATTAGCTATTTTATCGCATGTTGATTACCATCTCTGTGACTGTGGTTACTTGAAGTAAGAGGATACAACCCAACCAGAAAGATAATAATGATGCCCCCTCATAGAAACAGCAGCACAGATTTGATAGGTAATTCAGTTGTCGAGCCTTAGTAGCGCTTTCCATCCAAAGGTGTAAACTTATGTGCAAAATTGGAATATTGCTTAAAAAAATTGCACAAAAAGCACTGTTTCCATCCCATGTGTTCAAGAGACCAAAATTGCCACTTCCTGGGAAATTGGCATGTAAGAAAACATTTTCAATAATTAGCATTTTAAAATAAACTTCTGAATGTCTGGTCAGGTGTTGCTATGTAACAGAAGACAAAATTTAAAATTGTGGTGCTTCTAATTAAGTGAAAAAAAAAAGCAGTTGCAAATGTTTTACAAAATACACATATCCTACTCATCTTTGCACCAATGAAAAGACACTTTAACAATGTGTACCACTATGCGGTATTCAAGAGAGTGTGCATTTAGCGCGCATTCGGGGCACTGCACTTTTTTTAGACACGGGACAGTCTTGCTCACCTACTTCCAGTCTCGTGCACACACTCTCAAGACCACATGTGTGGGTATTTGGAAAGGCCCTGCATGTTATTCAGCTGTGCCGATATGATGTCCATATAAGGGATTTAATGAAACGTCATAAGTTTGATACTTTTATGAATCTTTGTGGACTTTCTTGAGGGTGCCCTCTGGCTTCCTGAAACAGAAATTACATGAGCGTTTAGCGCTTCTTATTGCTAACATCACCTTGTTTTGGGTAAAAATTGAAAAATAATACTAAAGTACTTTGTAACATAGTAACTTAAGTAGTTCTTTAGCAAACTTCTTATTTTCTCTTGAGTCATATTATTTTTCATTACTTCTACTTTAATTATTTCTTAAGTAGCAATACTTTTACTTAAGTAAAACCATTTTTTATACTCTTTCCGCCACAATGCAATAAATGTCGTCATGTTCTCTTGCGTTCGTTTCCTGTTAGTGAACGCAGTCATGTGAGGTGCTTCTGGGAGGTCTTTACCACATCATTTTGATGACAGACTTTGGCTCAGGCATTTCTGAATGACAACATTCAAGATGTTGCTGTGCAATGCGATTGGTCCGCCTGTTAGTCCAGCTATCCAATCACATGCTCTGTTGATGCGAAGTCATATGAGTTGTTTTGTTGCACATCCAGGGATTTATTTGGTAAATGTGTTTCCATCGTAGTTCATACGCATGCCGCCTTACACGATCAAAAAAGCATCAGACTCAAATGAGCGCAATTAGAGTTTATGAGCATATTGGCATTTCCATCCAGCTTTTTTTTATGCAATATCCCAAAATTCACAAACAAATTTGGTGGATGGAAACATGACTAGTGATCGCTTTATCATTTGGGACTACAGAAAGCTGGTTATTTTAAATGCTATCAACCTATGAAATAAAGGTTATTAAATATGTCCTTTTTCAAGCCCTCTTCCCTTCACCTCTGTACCAAAGGAAGCCATTCCTGTGTTACTGTACTCCGTTTTATTGAAATCTGTCATAAATCCCAATCAATTTTATACATATTGGCACTGAAAGAAGATGTGGCTTCATTCTGTTTCGCAGGGACCTTGTGATCATTTCCACACGCTGAGCTTACCAAAGTGGCCATTGACATGCTCAGAAAATTGGCCTTTGATGACGGTTCTCTGTATTGAATTGGCACAGGGTCGCTGGGTTCATGGATGAACGGAGGTGTGGGTGGAAGAGAAGGACGGTTTGAGCTGTGAATATGCGTGGGACCTACTGTGTTTAGAGGTTAGCTGAACTCTCGAGGTGCTTCAGGTGAAGCTCTTTGTGTTTGGTTGTGTTGACAGAAGCTTGTGATGGAGCTTTATATGAAGTTTTGAGACACTTTTATCACTTTTGATAGGCACTGAGATACCTCAGAAACTCAAATATGATAAATATAAATAAATAAGCCGGTGAACCCATAAAATGGGTCCCGGGTCTGCTCTGATAGGGTTACAGGGAAAATGCTGAATAAAAGTAAGAAAAAGTAATTCAATATGGCAAAATAAATAAAAAGGAGGAGAAACCGCTTCCCATATTTATTTTTGTAGTTTTTGCTGTTGTTGACGTCAAAGGTAACAAGCGTTGTGATATTTGGAGCCAAATTAGGCAGACGCCAACATGGACAGCTTGTGTTGTGACATGAACAAACTAAGAAGATGCAATCTGGTTACATTAAAAACAGATTCACTTACAAAATAAGGGTTGCACCAAACTTTCTAATCTTAATAATCTTGCATGCTTGTTTATTCACTTTATATTTTAACTTTAAACTTTTTTTTACTAATTTAGATTAGTAATAATTCATCTTAAAGCTGCAGTCCGTAGTTTTCCCTCTTTGTCGCCATCTCTGTTCGAAATGTGCAATTGCAGTTATTCGCGGAATTATCAACCTTACGTGGGTTGTGCCCCAGCGCGGATAAATCCGATGTTTTGAGGAGAATGTGTGGCTGTCAGTCACCGCGCCGGAGTGGATACTGTGATTTAGAATCACAGATTCTACTTTTTAAAAGTATGACCAACATAAGAATTTTTACCGGAACATGTCATCTGAACAAGTAACATCCACCTTTGTTCTGACCAACTAAGGGGAAAAAAGCATTGCAGTAAATTGCGCTGATTAAATGATCACTTATATCACGTCAAACTGTGCGAATTATACTTTATTCTAAAATTGTTCATGTTAACAACATCAGCATTGCGTGACTACATTTAATGCCCTTCCGATATGTATCCTTGTTTTCGCATAGGCCCAGTTGCAGTCTCTTTTTTTTCTGTAGCCACACCAATGTCTCTTTTTTTCTGTAGCCACTCCAAAGTCTTTTGCATTTTACATCGGGTGAATCTCCAGTTGTCACTGGTGATTGTCGTTTGAACCTTTCTGGATCCACCATCAAATTGATAAGTTTAATTATATCAAGTGCTGTGAGAAAAGGCTATAAATATCCACATGCAATATACTAGCAGAGACACCTTCTTTATGTGTACAGATAATAATGACGTAATGATGCAAAGACTTGCTCAGAAAAACGGTCAACGATCCCGTTCACCGCTGGGCCGAAGAGACCAGTAGGGGAGAGCGGCGCGTTCAGGAAGGTGGCGCGCTCAGACTCCCTCATTTCCGCGAGCGTCAACCAGAGGTGCCTCTCTGTCACTGTCAACGCGGCCATGGCTCGTCCAATGGCTTGAGCTGCGGTCTTGGTGGCGCGGAGAGAGAGATCCGTCGCGCTTCTCAAATCTGTGACCGCAGCCGGGTCCCGGCCCTTCTCGTCCCATTCACGGAGGAGGTCGGCTTGCAGGATTTGCAAAACAGCCATGTAGTGGAGAGCAGACGCGGCCTGGCCGGAGGCAGCATATGCGTGGCCGACCAAGGCGGACGTGGCTCTGCATGCTTTAGACGGGAGGGCTGACCTTGACCACCATCTCGCGGAGGGTGGACAAAGGTGCGCTGCGACTGCCTCTTCCACAGGAGGAATAGCCGTGTATCCTCTCTCGGCGGCGCCGTCCACTTGGGAGAGCGACGCGGAGGCCTGAGACTGAAGCCTCGAAGAAAAGGGTGAATTCCACGACTTAGTCAACTCCGTGTGAAGCTCCGGTAGAAACGGAGCGGGCCTGCTCGCTGGGGCTGGACGGCGGCGACTTTGCAGGAAACATCCGTCGAGCCTGTTCGGCGTGGGTTCCTTTGGCAGCGACCACTCGAGCCCGAGCCCGAGCCGGTCAACCGCCTGCGTCAGCAGACGCATCAGCTCCGCGTCAGCTCCAGCGCGGGTACGGCCGGATTCCTGGATCGACGAGGAGGCGGAGTTTAGCGACCATTCCTCGCTATCTGATGCCAGGATGGAGCAGCAGTCTCTCGTGGCGTGTCCGTCGGCCTCATCCACAGACGCGACGGCAGTGAGGCTCGTAAGCGGCAGCTGCGCGTCGGTGAGGGGAGGCGGGGAAGGCGAGAGCGAGGCTCGAGGGAGGTTCTCCGGCGAGCGCGTCGCTGTTCCCACAGGTTCCGGGTGTCTTTGGGAACGGCGCTTCTACTTGCGCGGTCCCACAAAGGGCGGAGTGACTGCTTCCGGGTTGAAGGCCTCGAGTCGAGCCCGCAGGGTCGACAGCGGAAGCGCTTCACAGAACTCGCAGCCCCCGGACGCGAGGGCGAGCTCCACGTGTTCCTGGCCCAGGCAGAGAGCGCAGATCATGTGGTGGTCTCCGACACTGAGCGGGGCCCTGCACGAGCCACAGGAGCTCACTGGTAGGCTGCAGCAGATGCCCGCAGAGCAGCCAATGAGCACGCAAGACTGCCTGCTCTAGGTCTGCTAGCTGCTGCACTGCGTTGACAATGAATACAAAATTAAGGATAATTTTTTGGCTTCAATATCTCGAGAAGATTAATCTTTCCCGTAGTTTAAGCTAAACTTACGCAATACAAGAGAACCTCTCGTAAGAGAACCAATATTGTGAAATATTACGCATTAATAATATTAACACATTTATTTTTCTATTTGAATATATTTTAAAATGTAATATATTTCTTTCAAAAATCATTGATTTGAACAAAAATGATCAAAACTACAATGAAAAGTATTCATTAAAAAAAAATTCACTTTTAATTATAAGGTTTCGCACCAACCACCATAATCTTGATTCTTTTTTTCTTTTTTTCTTTTTATTTTTTTTGATGATAAACAATGTTGGTCACTGCTTGATGTGCAATATAAAATCGCAGTCCTAAAACAGGGTCTCAAAACAAAACCAGTTGAGAACCACTAAAAGAGACCAGCAGATATAAAATGTCAAAGTACTTTAGGCTATAGAAAAATAACTGAATAACGTTTAAGTGGTTTAAATGTACGTAGCAGATTTCCTTTTGTCAGAAATTAGCTGTCATCTGTCGAATGCAAGAATGAGTTGGAAACGGCTTGAACTGTGTCTCAAAGCAAAAGCTCTTTACGTTTGCAATTTGCACACCCACACATTCATGGGCAATCATTTCAGCCTACTTTGTGCCGGCTAGTCTCTCATCTTAAAGCCACTGATTAGCAAGACATTCTCATGTGAAACATAGTGTTCTAGATGCATTTTCTTGATGCTCAAGAGCCTTTCTTTGTGTTCTCCAGCCCCCGGTTTGAGTTTCCATGGAAGTCAGTGTTTACTTCACGCGGCGTTACTTTCTGAGAAAACCCCGTGTGACACTGCCTCTTCCCGGATTCATGATTAAGCGTACTCTCGGATGCGCACTTCTCTTAAATTACACCTCTTGTGATTGCAAGAAAGCAATTACCACACCAAATACGCCTTTGTTGATTAAGATCAAATTGTTGTTTACACCTCAGTCTGCAAAAAAAAAAACGATTAATGTGTTTTTCGGAGAAGTCACTCCACTTTAGCAGCAGCCCACCAATTTTCTAGTCGCTGTGCTTTTTTTGCATTTCTCACAGGAGAAATGTGAATTCTACCGAAGGGTGTGTGCCTTTGAGAAGACTTATTATTATGCATTAGTCTCTGTCATTTTAATGAGCGCCGGCTTCGTTTGCTCTAGCACCAGCCAGTGACAGAACTCAGAATTGACAACGCTCAGTCGTTCTCGGGCAGCAACAGCTAGTGCTCAGTTCACACTGTGCCCTTTTCCCCTCCTCCTCCTCCTTTCGCTGCTCCCCTCCCTCCTCTTCCTCGTTTCCTGTGAAGAAGTGTCTGTTGAAAGAGTGGGGGCACGGCAGCGGAGCAAACGACGAGAACTCGCTGAAAGGACAGAGAGCTTAATTAAACTGCTGTTCAACTGTGCCAAAGTGGAGCAGCTTGGAGGCATTGGTTTGAAAGACTCAAAATCTCCACCGGTTCTTCTGAAACTGGTGAGGCTGCTGGAGACATCTTTGAGAATCTCTACATCCACGACTGAATTATAAAAGCAGGACTCAAACCGCACTTGAGGAGAGCCACAGTTGTTCCAGGAGGACTCTGAAGAGAAACATCCACGACAGGATTTCTGAAGCGCTGAGAGGGGGCAACATGGGCGCTTTGATGGTGGTGTTTTCACTTCAAACCAAACAAAGGAGAAAAAGGGAAGGTAGGCAGCAAAGAGCACTTTTATTACGTGACAATAAGTCACAAATGCTGAATAGTTTCGCAACAGATACTTGTTAAATTAGACGGGTAGATGCTGTAAAGTGGGGTTCTACAGTACGTCTAAGGATTTAAATTAGTTTAAAACTGGAAAAGAGAAAGTTTCAAGCTTTTGAAAAATGGCATTAAACAGACTTCCATTGAAGCTCAAGATGCTCTTTGGATCATCTTAAAGGGATAGTTCACCCAAAAATGAAAATTCTGTCATTAATTTCTCTCTCTCATGTCGTTCCAAACCTGTAAGACTTTTTGAAGCGTCAAAGTGGTAGTTGCGTAGCTGTCAATGGAGGGACAGAAAACTCTCAGATTTCATCAAAAAGATCTTCATTTGTGTTCGGAAGATGAACAGAAGTCTTACGGATTTGGAACGACACATGGGTGAGTAATTAATGACATGATTTTCATTTTTGAACGATCACTTTAAATCATGCTGGAGAACATGATCATCAGGTTTTACACACTTGTGCATCTTGAGTGCTCCTACCTTTCAATTATTACTAAATAATAAGATCAGGTCAGTTGTTCATTGAAATGTAACACTTAACAACACTTTGTAATAAGGTCCCATTAGTTAATGTAAGATAAAGCATTAATTAACTAACATTGAGCAATACATTTGTCTTTGTTAACCTTAGTTAATAAAAATACAACTGTTAAATGTTAGTTCATATCAGCTCAGGTCTATTAACAAATATTAACAGATACAACTTGTGAATTTTAACTGTGTATTAGTAAAAGGTGAGATTGATCAATGCTTTAGAAGTATTTTTCATTGTTAGGTCATATTCACTAACAACAAATGTTAACAAGGGCAACCTTACTGTAAAGTGTTACCTATTATTCTGATAGTATTATTTTTAAACAAATGTATTACATTTTTGAAAAAGGATTTTCACTAGTCCTCTAAGAACTTTTAACCCTCACTGTGAATGGTATTTTCAAATATCTTTTTTATATATATTAAACATATCTTCTTTTGGTGGGTGTGTTTTGTCTTTCGCCTTGAGAAAAGAGTACACTGCCACACAGTGATGATTCATGGTTTTATGCTTCTTTGTTGTGTGGCCAAAGGACTCCAAATCGATGGTTTCTCAGAAATGGTGTACAAGGGGCTTTTTTCTTTTACGAAGAATAACAGAGGATTCCTTACGGGGAAGAGATAATAAACAAAAAGAGGAAATATTACTTATATTTCTGCAGTTTACTCTGAACAAAATTTGGTTCATGATTTATAAATTTCACAAATAATGACAAAGAGACGACATTACACATTGGAGAAGTAGAATGACTGAAATTTTCTCTTTACTTACAAAATATTTTTTTACAGTGTATTCTTTCATTTGTCAATGTATAAGCACCTTCAAAATTCAAAGGCATGAGGACAAACGCTCTCCTGTATTAACTTAGTCAATGGACCATTAGTGATGTGGTGCTTGATTTTATAGGTTTTATAGGACGCAATTTTATAGCATGTGCGTCCTGATTAATGTGTACCGGAACCATATAGTTTCAGTGCAACCGTATCATAACATTTCATCATCGTAGAGAGAGAACACAGTACATGAGTAATGATTATCCTGACAACATCAGTTTTATGTTGTTGCGTGCGGTACATGAGCACATGTGGGTGTAGTAATAGTTTTGGCAAGGATCATTTTCTTTCAATTTAAAATTCATTTAAATGTACAAATTTGCCGCAACTCAGGTATCACTCTTAGAAGAAAAGGTTCTAGAACCTTAAAAGGTTCTGTCTGACACTTCATATATTGAACCTTTAAGGATTTCAATCATGGGATCATTTATTTTCCAAGTTCACTCTTAGATATAAATACATAGAATAAAGGTTATGCGTATTTGGCGTGCTGTCCGAGGGGAGGGCTCCGAGCTCAGAATTTGGCCCGAACCCAGAGTACTCCCCTGTCCCATGCTGGGATAGGAATAGTTAGAAGTGAAGAGATGGGGTGGAGGGATGCTGTAAAACTATCATGGAACAGAGGTAAGTATGCTGTATATATGTATGTATATGTATGTATGTATGTATGTATGTGTATATATACCTCTTATCTCATTAATTGAGTTGATTAACTGAATGTGCTCCTCCCGTGTTAATTAAGTTCATTTTCTGCTCAGAAACTCTTAACTCTACATAGAACCTTAAAGGGTTCGGTCTGGCACTTCATGTATGGAACCTTTCGTGGTTTCCATAATGGGATCATTTTATGGATTTAGGTTTAAGGAATTTTATTTCAATTAATTTTTTATTTGAATAACATTTTATGATTTAACACATTATCACTCGAATAAAATTTAAATAAACCCATTAAACATTAAAGTATTATTCAATCATTTAAGACATTTCTCCTTATATAGAACATTTTTGGCTTAAAGTGTTCTTTAAAGGGATCTTGACAAAATGAATTTGCCTTGATCTTTTAACATATAATAACCCTATCATACACCCAGCGCAATGTAGCGCCAGGCCCGACGCAGTTTTCATTTTCACGTCCTGCGCCACGCTGTATGCCCCCATCTGTTCGACTGTTGGCGTGCTGCTCTGAAAACAATGGCACAATATTTTTTTGTTATATAAAGGGCCCATTAGTTGGTGGGTGCACATAGCATCAGATGATTTTGTTTTGTAAATGAGGCACAGTGTAATAGAGAGTTTTGTTGAAAGATGAAGCAGTCAGCTGTGTTGGATCTGACAGCATCACAAACCGTTAGGAAATGATTCCATAATGATTTGTCTGTAAATTACGGTTTTATATGGACAATGCTTTCAAAACACTGACTCTTTTCCTATGCAATGATGTTATCCGATCATTACAGTGGCCGTTTACTGACAAGCCTTAAAGAAGCTGACCCTTAAAAACTGTTTTTCTGCATAATATAACTTTATAACATTGTAAGTGAACCTCAAGGAACATTTTAAAATAATAGAAAAATCCATGTCATGACTACATAAGCGTTATGAAAATAAGATCACAGCACCACTACTGCTGACCATTGAAATGATTTTGTTGTTACGCTTTTGCAGGTCCAAATGTTTCATTTGGATGTCCAGGTAAAATTCTGAAACGCCGTCCTGATATTCCTACAGTCAAATCCTGGATGTCATTTGTCTGTGTAGTTTGAGATAGTTGGACGACTTTAGGCTGATGTTTTCCAGTCTATCCCATCATAGACATACAGATGTAAACATAGGACATCTGAAATTTGTCTGTTATTCAGTGTACTTGTAACACAATATAGTTACAGCCATTAAACTGACGATTGTTTTCAAAGTACACCACTGCTTCGATAAGCAAGTTCACTCCAGCTTTGGGATATGAAGGTGGGTAACTTCGCAACAGCTATATCTATGGAGATAGTTATATTTAGTGTCTCATTCCCAACCTATATTTTATGGATGGTTTGTGGAACAGGTTGGGAATAAAATGAATGGGCAGCCGTGGTCCTTCTAGTGGGCGATATATCATAAAGAAGACAGTTTTGTGCATTGTAAGCAGAAATTAGAGGAACCCAGATTCCCACACTGGGAGCTGAGCAGTCTCCAGTCTGTTTGGACTAAATTTATTTGAACTGTCTAGCTTGTTATTGTGGAGGAATTTTAATGTTAGGAGTATGTTGTGTGATTTATTACACAAACAAAATACTAAAAGGTACCATGCTTTTAGTATTATCTATACATTGCAAAGAGGTTAATTTACAAATGTTCGACATGAAAAAAATTATTCCCTTGAGGAAAAGAAGTGCACTTAATTGTATTGATTGTGCCCTTGTAGTGTACTTAAAAAATCTTGTTCCAAGATGGCGTGCTCGTCAACTTCTGGTTGTAAAACCGCCAATTTAAATTCCATAAGAAATGGGATAACCTTTCTCAGGTGACGCCTATGTCTTGTTGTATTGTGTTAGTTTAACAAAATTATCTGACATACAGATATATATATATATATATATATATATATATATATATATATATATATATATTCATACATGTGTCTAACTACAGTTGTACACACTAAGTCAACTTGCTCGAATGGTGACGAATTGCATATTGCGGCCCATAAAAACAGCTGGTATTGTATCTATATCTATATCTATCTCTCTCTCTCTCTCTCTCTCTCTCTCTCTCTCTCTCTCTCTCTCTCTCTCTCTCTCTCTCTCTGTATATATATATATATATATATATATATATATATATATATATATATACTGTATGTAAAAGCATGCCAATTATTTCATACCAGACCTTTTGAAAGAGTAATGAAATATTCTCTCATCTGCCTTTATTATCTTTTTCAGCCCTTTATTTTACCCTTTTTTTTTGTCCCCGTTTGTTTGAAACCAAATGGCAGCGGTCCCCTGTGACATCTTCCATAGCGAAGTTTTAATATTTTAGAGTATTATTCAGATTCAGAAGGGCTTTTGTGTGCGTGCCTCTATGAGAGTGACTCATGAGCATGAAGTGCGTGTGTCGAGTGTGTATGCATGTGTCCACTTGTGAGGAGTATTTCAGATAGTCCCCAGTGTCCCGGTGTAAGTGTGCATCCATAGGGCTTTGATGATTGTGCCTGCTTGCTTTCAGAGATATCGAACAGACGGCTTTCCAGCCACTCCAGTCCCACTCAAATGCTTGCCATTTATTTAGCAGCCTGCCAGTCCGCCATCACAAGAGCTTCTATTTAACCAGCGCCACGCTCTGACAAAAGCCTTCTGCACCATCCCAATACATTAGGGGGAATATACTTGTGCTTTTGAAGTGCACTAAGAGGACACAGTCCTACTTCATCCTGATCAAGCGCTGGAACATTCTTTGATTATGAAGTCCACTCCAGAAGAGCTTGTGTGTTTGTGTGGCATCATACATTGCAGAAGGATCCGGTCTCAGCTTCATCAGGGGACACGGGCTGTTCTCTCACTGTGTTTGCTAATTGATTTTGTGTTTTCTTGTTGTCTGTGGGGGAGTGAGTGTGTTGTGCTTCTCGCTCCTTCAGTCTTGGCCCTTCTGGTGTTTACTCTTGTAAACAGGGCAAACAGAAGGAACACGACTCCAAGCTCACCGCCGCGAGAGCAGCTGTCACTAGGAGCAGGCGCTGGTGGTACACATGACTCTCCATATTCACGCAGACTTACGCAGTCAAACATGTTACCAAGGGTCAAATTAACACGTTGTAAGCCGCGATGACCTGTGGAAAAGATGTAACCACATCCTGTTTACAACCACACCCAATCCATAAAGAAAATGCTAAAAGGGATAGTTTACCCCACCCCCCACACAAACTTTTTTTTTTTTTTTTTATCATTTACTCACACTTATGTCGTTCCAAACCTATATGATTTTCTTTCTTCAGTGGAACACAAAAGGAGATATATATTAAATAATAATTAAATAATAATTATGTTTAGTGGATTAAGATTTTGGACCAATGAGATTTCAAAGTGGGCTACCCCCACTATTTAGTTTTGATCCCCATTGAATTGTTTATACAAAAACAGTTGAAATTCTTCAAAAAAAATCTCTTGTGGAAAAGAAAGTAAGTCATACAGGTTTGGAACGACATGAAGGTGTGTAAATGACGACAGATTTTTGACATTTTTGAAAATGTTTAGCTACAAGTGCAATAAATATAAGTAGCTTTGCAACTACATGTCAGCTAACTCTCATTAGAGTATTAGTGGACTGTCTGCTTTATTTCTGCTAACTCTTTATTGTGATGCTCCTCCAACAGACACTCTACTGACTATACAGTAACTTTGCAACTACCTGTCAACTTATTCTCACCCAAAACCCTACCAGTCTAATAATCTAATGAGAGTTAGTAAACATGTAGGTGCAACCTTACTTATAGTCAACAGAATGTGTTAAAGGGACCATCAAAATAAAGTGAAACCCAAAATCCTTCTCCTCATAACTTCCGATTGGCTGCGATAGTGTGGTGTTGTGGCACAGTTTTGCATTCAGCGTGGAAGACAAATAGTGTGTCACTGCAAACTTGTCACTTAATGCCTGGTTAGGACACTGTGTACGAGTTTCTCTAAAATGACGCAACACCTGTTCAGAATATGACCAGTGATTTCTTAATGGCCTGCACCTGTCAAAACTCAGCACATCCTTAGGCTGGCCACACACTTGGAAGATTTTAAGGGCTTGATATGCAACCCCCAATGATCTGGTGTGTGTGGCCCGATTCGAGAGTTCTCACAACCGACTTTTTGTCCAAAAAATCCTAAATTGCGTGGTGTCATTATTACGATTATTAATCGCGATCGCGTCAGAGCCCACACAATCATGCCACGAAAGTGGAGTATTGAGAAAGATCACCCATGTTCTTTATTCTCCTTTGTTTTTATTCCCGTAAAACAAAACTGAGTTGTTGACAATGTTGACAAAACAGCTGACAATGTCGATCGCCCTCCATTTGTTTTTCGTCTCAAGTGCCGTTTGATCTTGTGAGTCTCCGTGAGATCTCGTCTCACTCTGAAAATGTTACTACAATCAACAGGTGTGTGGTCTCGCGGTCTGGACGAATCTTCTAATCTAGTGTGTGCATTCGGAGAATTAGGTTCAAATTGGTTGAAACTGCCCTTGTGGTCTCTCACAGTTTTAAAATCGGTTAGATTTGAAAATCGTCTAATGTGTCCCAGGCCTTAGGCAGCCTTTGTAACTGACATGGTAAAATGAATGACTTTTAATTAATGGCCCAGTAAGAGTGTCCGATTAATTGACAAACTGTTCAAAGTGACTTGCAAGTTCAACAACTGATAAACGTCTTTTGCTAAGGGATCAAACCTCACTGGTCGCACTGTATGTTTTTGATAAAAAAAAATAAAAAAAACTGATCATTCACTCAGGAATTGGACTTCACTGGTCATTCATTGTTTTTGATTCCATACTAAAATAAATAAAAATTTTGGTGTCAGACGTTTTTGATTCACTAAAAGAACAGGCTCATAAGAGTCAGTAGCTTTAGAATCAGACTTCAGTGGTGGCACTTTATTGATGATTTCACAAGAATATTGATGTAGGCGTAGTGAACACTTTCAGATTGCTGTTAATCTATGTTTCATCCACATCGGTGGAAAACTGCACATGCGAGCACCATTAACAGAACCAAATACCATTAAAATCATTCTCTGGTATTTTTTTTTAAATGGTTCTCCGTTTTCTTGTCATGATCCATTTACCTTCTAACTGTATTTTTTTCTAGCTTGCATAACTGTAACGGTCACCAGCTGGAGTGCCCTTGAGAGACACCAGAGGGCACTCCACACCAGACGATCATGTTTCACTCACAAACTACATTTCCCATAACTCACTGCCCGGACTCATCATCACTGATCACATTCACCTGTACCTCATTCACTGATTCCATTCACCTGTGTCATCCTGTTAGTCTGTCTATTTCTACCATGTTCACTCATTCTCTCACCGCGAAGTCTTGTTTTACTGTTGGTTGCAATTCTGAGCGTTATTTCCCTGAGTTTGATTCCTGTGTTTGATCTTGGATTGTTTATCGTTGCTGACCCTTCTCTGCCTGCCCTGACCCCGGACTGTTTACTGGACTCTGATTCTTCTCTGCCTGCCTCGACCCTTTGCCTGTTTTCCTGGTTTGTCTCGGCCTAGCCTTCTCTATTCTGTTTGCCACTGTTGGACCCTGCCTGTTTTGATTTTGCTAATAAATGCTGCAAATGGATCCTCCTGACTCCGCCTCTTCACAACAGAAGACTTCGCCACACCGAGATCCAGCAGCCATGCCAAACATGCATCCAGATATACAAATCCTGCGTCTCCGTCAGGAGAATAGGCCGATTGAGAAATATGTAGAAGAGTTTATCAAACTGGCACATCTCACCTCAATGAGCACGGAATGCCTAATGATCTTTTTTCGGGGAGGACTATCTGAACCGCTCAGTTCATTCATGCCCTTACATGATCCTCACTGGACCTTAGAGCACTATATTGATCTGGCCCTTTCCTTGAGCGGTTCGGCTCTTACTGTGGGCTTGGCGGATGAAGAACCCTGCAAGCTCACAGTACCCCCTGAGCCTGAGTCAGTTCACGTCACAGCAACCATAAAGCCTGCCACCGGATCGGTCTATGGCCGCCCAGGACTGGTTTCCAGCGTGGCAGATTCCCCGCTGATGTCTGCACGTGGTGCCAAGAGGGCCATTGTTTCAGGGTCTCGTCCAGCAGAGACCGTCCAGCCAGAGACCGTCCAGCCAGAGACCGTCCAGCCAGAGACCGTCCAGCCAGAGACCGTCCAGCCAGAGACCGTCCAGCCAGAGACCGTCCAGCCAGAGACCGTCCAGCCAGAGATTCCTTCACCGCTGGTCCCGTCCAGTCCAGAGACTTCTTCCCCGCTGGTCCCGTCCAGTCCAGAGACTTCTTCCCCACTGGTCCCGTCCAGCTCAGAGATTCCTTCACCGCTGGTTCCGTCCAGCTCAGAGACTTCTTCCCCGCTGGTTCCGCCCAGCCCAGCCGAGCCTGCACCGCTGGTTCTGTCCAGCCACGTCAGCCACGTCCAGCCAGAGCTTCACGTCAGCCACGTCCAGCCAGAGCTTCACGTCAGCCACGTCCAGCCAGAGCTTCACGTCAGCCACGTCCAGCCAGAGCCTCACGTCAGCCACGTCCAGCCAGAGCTTCACGTCAGCCACGTCCAGCCAGAGCTTCCCTGCAGCCCTGCCGAGCCTGAGCTTCCCTGCAGCCCTGCCGAGCCTGAGCTTCCCTGCAGCCCTGCCGAGCCTGAGCTTCCCTGCAGCCCTGCCGAGCCTGAGCTTCCCTGCAGCCCTGCCGAGCCTGAGCTTCCCTGCAGCCCTGCCGAGCCTGAGCTTCCCTGCAGCCCTGCCGAGCCTGAGCTTCCCGTCACGTCTGCACAGCCAGAGACTGTCCACGTCACGTCTGCACAGCCAGAGACTGTCCACGTCACGTCTGCACAGCCAGAGACTGTCCACGTCACGTCTGCACAGCCAGAGACTGCCCACGTCACGTCTGCACAGCCAGAGACTGCCCACGTCACGTCTGCCGAGCCAGAGACTGCCCACGTCGTCTCTGCCGAGCCAGAGACGCTTCACGTCACTTCTGCCGAGCCAGAGACGCTTCACGTCACTTCTGCCGAGCCAGAGACGCTTCACGTCACTTCTGCCGATCCAGAGACGCTTCACGTCACTTCTGCCGAGCCAGAGACGCTTCACGTCACTTCTGCCGAGCCAGAGACGCTTCACGTCACTTCTGCCGAGCCAGAGACGCTTCACGTCACTTCTGCCGAATCAGAGACGCTTCACGTCACTTCTGCTAAGCCTAATCCTGAGCTTGATCCTCTTCCTCTTTCTGAGCCAGTGTCTACGGACAAGATGGCCGCCTCCGAGCCAGTGTCTACGGACAAGATGGCCGCCTCCGAGCCAGTGTCTACGGACAAAATGGCCGCCTCCGAGCCAGTGTCTACGGACAAGATGGCCGCCTCCGAGCCAGTGTCTACGGACAAGATGGCCGCCTCCGAGCCAGTGTCTACGGACAAGATGGCCGCCTCCGAGCCAGTGTCTACGGACAAGATGGCCGCCTCCGAGCCAGTGTCTACGGACAAGATGGCCGCCTCCGAGCCAGTGTCTACGGACAAGATGGCCGCCTCCGAGCCAGTGTCTACGGACAAGATGGCCGTCGTCACAAAGTCTGTTCCTGTTCCTGTGCCGGAGCCAGTGTCTGTTCCTGTGCCGGAGCCAGTGTCTGTTCCTGTGCCGGAGCCAGTGTCTGTTCCTGTGCCGGAGCCAGTGTCTGTTCCTGTGCCGGAGCCAGTGTCTGTTCCTGTGCCGGAGCCAGTGTCTGTTCCTGTGTCTGTTTCTGTTTCTGAGCAGGTGTCAGTTCCTAATCCTGAGCCGGGGTCTGTTCCAGAGCAACCGATGTCTGTTCCTGGGTGGATGCCTGCTCCTGTTCCGTGGTCGCCCGAAGGGAGGTCTCCGTCATGGCCGCCCGAGGGGAGGTCTCCGCTCTGGACACCTGAAGGATTGTCTCCGCCCTGGCCACCTGAAGGGTCGTCTCCGCCCTGGCCGCCCGAGGGGTCTTCACCGCCGTGGCCGCCCGAGGGGTCTTCACCGCCGTGGCCGCCCGAGGGGTCTTCACCGCCGTGGCCGCCCGAGGGGTCTTCACCGCCGTGGCCGCCCGAGGGGTCTTCACCGCCGTGGCCGCCCGAGGGGTCTTCACCGCCGTGGCCGCCCGAGGGGTCTTCACCGCCGTGGCCGCCCGAGGGGTCTTCACCGCCGTGGCCGCCCGAGGGGTCTTCACCGCCGTGGCCGCCCGAGGGGTCTTCACCGCCGTGGCCGCCCGAGGGGTCTTCACCGCCGTGGCCACCCTGGTTGCCTGCACAGCCTGATCAGCCTGATCCGCCCTGGTCGCCTGTTCCTCTTCTGCTCCACGGACCTGGCCCTCCATCCCGCCCCCAGATCCGCCTCCGCTCCACCTCCCACCTGGACAGTTTTTTGGAGCGTCTGGAAGCCGCTCTTTGGGGGGGGGCTATGTAACGGTCACCAGCTGGAGTGCCCTTGAGAGACACCAGAGGGCACTCCACACCAGACGATCATGTTTCACTCACAAACTACATTTCCCATAACTCACTGCCCGGACTCATCATCACTGATCACATTCACCTGTACCTCATTCACTGATTCCATTCACCTGTGTCATCCTGTTAGTCTGTCTATTTCTACCATGTTCACTCATTCTCTCACCGCGAAGTCTTGTTTTACTGTTGGTTGCAATTCTGAGCGTTATTTCCCTGAGTTTGATTCCTGTGTTTGATCTTGGATTGTTTATCGTTGCTGACCCTTCTCTGCCTGCCCTGACCCCGGACTGTTTACTGGACTCTGATTCTTCTCTGCCTGCCTCGACCCTTTGCCTGTTTTCCTGGTTTGTCTCGGCCTAGCCTTCTCTATTCTGTTTGCCACTGTTGGACCCTGCCTGTTTTGATTTTGCTAATAAATGCTGCAAATGGATCCTCCTGACTCCGCCTCTTCACAACAATAACTCTGAAGGTATTGAGTCTTAACCGTATACCCCATGTATATATGTTAATGAAGTGGATTAAGAATGTTGTGGTCTAGAGAAGTGATTAAATTAGCATTTAAATTGGGTTGTGCTTACAGGCAAAAGCCCTTTGAGTGCTTTGGTAGAAACCCTTTTAATTCAATCTTTTCTTTCCCATGTGACTTTCAAATGTATTTTGTTTTAGAATGAATCATGGCTATTCATAGAGTTCAGATAGAGGCCTTTTAATGATATGTTTGTCTCTGGATTAACGACTGTAATCTCGCTAAAGCGTCCGATCCTGACGATTACATCATCACAAACGTGCACAGTGCATGATAGAGAACAGGATTATTAATTTGGTGCTATTATATTCAGCAGAGTGAGCGACACTTGGTTTTAGTTTATGTGCAGTGAAGGTGGATTTTTTTTCCCAATTCAGACGCTGCATACTTTGAAGGGTGCATTCGAAGGCTTATTGCGTCACCGTGGCAATGCGAAGGCTGTCCCAAATTGAAGGCTCCTTATGCAGCCTGCAAATGTGTCCTTCGTTTCCCTTAAAATGAAGGATACAACAGATGGGCTGCATCCGAAATAGCATACTTCTCCACTATATAGTAGGCGAAAAACAGTATGTGACAAAACGAGTATGTCTGAATTCACAGTACTCGTAAAAGAGTAAGTACCCGGATGACCTACTACTTCTGGCAAGATACTGAAGTGTGCATGATGGACACTTTACTATCCCATGAGGCCACAGGAGAGGATTTGTGAATGGCAGTGAAGCGGCGTAACGGACGATGGCACGCAGTGTGCATCTGATCCTCGGCTGTACCATTTTTTTTACCAACATTTGTTCACTATTTTTTTTTTTTTCAAATCACAATTTTTATTATCAGCATCTTTTATAAAAAAAAATATAAAAAAAAAGTTTTGTCAGCATTGCTGCATTACACTCTTTCATGGACGTATTCACGTTTAAACTCAATACATTTAAAAAACTTATTATTCAATGTATTCCTTCTATATAGATGTATATATTAAGTTGCTCAAGCAAGTGGCAAAACATCTAAATATGTACTTATGTTAATATCGCAAACATTATTATTATATATATTTGATACCATTTTTTTTATACCACAGGGAAAACGACCATATACAGGCTACTACCAAACAGATATTATTATTATTTCATAATTGTCTTTTATATATTTAATTTGGGTAATTGATTTGCACATTGATTTGAAACCCTAAACTAAATTTACAAAAAAAGACAAGTAAACTGTCAGTAATAAAATAAAAACAAATTGCAAACAACAGCACAAAGAAATACAATAGAATAAAGAGACAAATTGAATAAACACGGCTTTAAATACAGATTAGTGCTTAAATTAAAGTTTACAAAAGTTATTCAGTCGAGCAGAGAGTCTTGTTCTTCGATTAGCATGACAGACATCAGCAGGTTTATTTGGCTTTATTAGTTTAAGAGTTTATGAATGGATCCAATATGCTGTTGCACAACGTTATCTTTCTCCACTATTTATGTTCCAAAACGTACTATTCGGTTTCAACATACTAGATATTAGATATCTAATGTTACAAATTAGGTTCAAATGTTGACATATCTTACTAAGATATACGATTATATATAGTTTATAGTATTTATTATATACAGAAATGGCAAGAACAAGAACAGTTCTTTGTAGGCTAGACCATCCCATTTAACAATCACGGCCTTCGAAGGATGCAGCCTTTAAATTGGGACACGGCCAGTAATGTGCCACATTGCACGCTTGCGCTCTCTCGCTCTCTCTCTCTCTCTCTCGCTCTCTCTCTCTCTCTCTCTCTCTCTCTCTATCTCTCTCTCTCCCTCGCTCTCTCTCTCTCTCTCTCTCTCTCTCTCTCATCCAAGGTAAATCACCACTGTCATGTCATGTGTTTTGTTGAACTAAAATACATGCGAAGGTTACTTTACTTCCTAAACAAGTGCTCACCAGAGTCAAGTTACGCTTCCATGCTTAGATGTTGAAGCTTTGGAGGACATACAAAAAAAAAAAACTCTAGCTATCTGTTTGTTTATAGAGTTTTGTTGTAATTTTGAGTTTTAATAACAAAGGTTTTTAATAACCTTTGACTTCTGTTTGTTCTTATAACAATATACAGACACATAAAACTGGTCTGGTGGGTGCAGAATTTTCTAAAGTGATGCTTGTATCTTAAATAAGCTCTGGATCAGTACATTCTTTCTAAAAATTTACAGAAACAGCAGCTTGCAAACTCTGCGACACTGTGACTTTGTACTGGTTGTTGTTTGTGTGCAGGATTGAGACCTTTTTACACCACTAAATGCTTGAAAACCTTTCTAAACCAACAGCAGAAATGCTCAAGTAAAGCTGCTTTTAGCGTCTTCTCCCTATGTAATCTTTACAGAGCTGAAGGTTTCTCAATGCCGGATTGTATGCTGTGTTATCTAAAATGATTTCTATTGTCAAATGATCTCGCTCTTCCCTGTATTTGTCACTCGGGGGCAGCAAAGTCCTGTTGCACCAAATCTGAATCAATTCAAGACCTGTGATGCTCAATATCATATGTTCATATGTATTTGACTGTTTAAGCTCACCTTTCATTCACCTTTATTTATATTTGTGTCATTATTTGTTATATCATTTTAACACATTTCCAAATACTGGATTTGTCACATTTCCAAGTACAGAATTCCAATAAAATAACTTAAGTTAAAACAACTGTATTATTGTAAGTAGTTATATGACTCATGGTCTCTGAGAATATTATCAAAGATATTCATTACTTTCTTCAGCCAGCAGACTTTCTGGTTGCAGGCACATTAATCAAGTGGTAAGAATCCATTGCTAAGCTGATTAGGGACCACAGAGCAAGAATAAATCATTTTTGTCTCAGCCGTTTAGGTGCTATATGCCTGTAAAGTATGCTTGACAAATAAATAGTGGCTTCACACAAATGTTTTATTTTTGTTTTATTTTTTTTCCCAGAATGTTTCCAAAATGGCCACATATCTGTGTGTATGTATGTATGTGTGCATATATATATATATATATATAGTACAGAGTAGCCCACTGTAAAAAATAAACCCGTAATTTTTACGGTGAAAAACTGGCAGCTGTGGTTGCCAGTACTTTACCGTCAAAAATACGGTAGCAACGTTATTGGTTTTACAGACTTAACTTAAAATTTACAGTAATAAACCATATTTTATTATCTGATAATGTTAATTTACTGATCTATTGCAGTATTAATATCTGTTTTGTACCATTGTAATACACTGACAACCACCAATCACAGCAGTGATGAGAGTCACATGATCAATCAAAGATCATTCAAAGCTCATCACAAGAAGCTCTTCCACAATAAAGTTAATACTAATATATAGAAGCTGCACAGTGTCATTCGCACAAACATTAAACACCATCATGGTAACCACATGAAATTTAAAAAATGCAATAAACATTAATTTAACAACATTAAATGTAACATAAAACCCTAATGTACATAACTGATAAGAAAAAAAACTAAGAAAACTATGAAGAAACATCAAATGTGAAGTGTCACGCAGGGAATTGTGGGAATGTCAATTTACGGTATTTTACTGTAAATTGTACAATGAGTTCTTTTTCACTTTCAAAAACTGTAAATTTAACGGTATTTTACAGTAAAATTACATTAAATGTACCATTAGATCTATCACAGTTATTTACCGTATATAGTACGGAAACTTTCTGTTAACCAATTAACAGTTTTTCACTGTAGGAGGTCTTTTACCGTTAAAATCACGATCATTTTTTGTACATTTTTGAAGGAAAAAAAACCCTCAAAATTAGAATGCTAAAAACACATAAAAGCACATGTAAACTGAAATACTTTCCCCCTTCCTTCTCAATAACTGATGTTTCTTGCTTAAGAACATGCGATACAGTTCTTGAAGTCTGGAATCAAAAACTGAATCGTTGTAAATAGTATACCAATACTCCCTTTTTCTATTAATGGAAAAACGTTTGAAAACAAGCACCTTTGTCATAATTGCAGAAGAAATATATTAGTTGAAAAGGTGAACTTGACCTTCAGCCTCCATGTTCTGGTCTAACAATCTCATGTTAAAGTGTGTGCTGAGTGGATTATGTCTATATGAAATGATTTTGCCCATCCAGATTCAGGCTAAACGTGTTATTCACTTAGCGTGCTTCTGATGATGTTTACATCCATTTGTCAATCTTCAGCCTTGCATTTTTGCAGCCTTGCATTTCAGCCTTGCATTTTTGCACAATGGAAAAAAAATGTAATCATGTGCTGTTCATAGCGATGACCTCTGTGTAGTGTGCTTGCGGCCGCTGCCATTAGGGTCCTATCTGTTACCATTTTATTTGTAGCAGCTGAGCTCCCTCTAAATATAGCTCAGGGCACTGATGGCAGCCTTTGTGCGGCCCGCTAAAGTAATCATTCAGACAAGACAGCATGTGTGTGTGTGTTATCTGTTTCTTTCTTTCTCACCTGTGTAGTGAAAGGGGAGTGTGAATGAAGGATTCACACATGAGCATATTGTGTGTATGAAGACACCCCCATGTCCGTACTTGTGTATGGATCCTATTGTTTTCTGTGTTTCTATGGATACCGGACTTGATTTGTAGATGCGTATTTCGTGACCTCAGAAAGCCGTCTAAATAAGATCAAATGGCACTGTATGTGTTCTTTCATGAATGCACACCCAGTATGCACATGATGTAACAGGCTTGAGAACAATAGGAGGCATAATTAAATGCATTGGGAGCTTGTGGAGCAATCAGAATCTGGTCGTGCTAATATTTAGTCTCAGCTTGAGCCATTCGCTGCAAATGATTGGCTATGTTGGAAATTATTACATGAGTGAAAAATGTTTCATATTAATAGTGTCTTGTGCATTTTTGACGTGTGAACCAGTTCAAGTGATTCATTGGAAATAATATATATTAAAACTCATGTGCACTTCTCTACACTGTAAAAAATATTCTTGGTTTAACTTAAAAAAAGAAGTAACCTGGTTGCCTTCAAATTTTAAGTTCATTGAAATTGAAATATTTAGTTAATACAATGATACAAAATAGGTTTAATCATCAGAAACTCAAAATATTATGTTATCTGAACCACATAAATTATCTAAGTTGATTTGACAAAAGAAAAAGTATTGTGATTACAAATCATGAAAATATTTTTTTACAGTGTAGTACACTGGGGGGAGGACTTTTGCATATGTCTAAATGTCTAAATATGGATTTGTATATGTCTAAAAAATGCACATATCTACATTTCTTTAGAGATAAGTATTTTTCCTATTTTTACCCCAAATAGGGTGATGTGAGCATTATGGAGTACACACTTGTAATGTAATGTTTGTTGCATTCATACTGGAAGCCAGACAGCGCCCCTCGCACAGAAAGTCCACAAGTGAGACTCATAAAACTTATGACGTTCCAGGAAATCCCTTATATTTACAAAGTCATCCAGATATCGATAGCTGAATAAAAGGCAGATTGAGACGTTTTGACCAATGAAACATAAAGACAATAAACATATGATTGCTACAAAATGGTTTATCTGGCATCTCAGGTATTTTTATAAGAATAAGGTATATTTATAATACAATGCTAATCGACATAGTCTTTACCACTGTATAGAATACTATAAAATAATATATTTTCAGACTGTTTCAGATCTTTCTGTGATAGGAAGCCACACAATGTTGCCAAGTCTGCGGTTGTCCCATGGAATTTGTGCTACTTTTACTGTATACTGTTGCCACGGGTTGTTTTTTCGGTCCTTGGGTTGAAGCGACAACCCATAGGAACTCGATTTCTTTTTAATCTCCTGAACACAATTTGCACCGGGGAACCCCTTTCCTGAATGGGATTGTTTGTGCTGGTTATGAATAGCAATTGGACTGGTTTTGTTACGCAAACCTGGCAACCCTAAAGCCACGCCAGATCACAAAAGGAAGATATTTTTTAAAAGAACTCAGCTGACGTTTTAAAGTGTGTGGAGTAAAAACATAAATGCATGTTGTAAGTGACTCAAACCAAAGACTATACAAAGACGGTTCACCCATATTACTCTGAATGGGGAAACTGCAAAGATCTGTGAGCACAGGAAGGTGAACCGCAAGTCGTGACTTTAAAATGACCCTTTGATGCTTTGTTAGGGTTCAGAAATACCAAATCCATATATCCTCTCCTGCTGTAAACGCAATTTTCTATCTGGCACGTATTCCAGGTTCTCACTTGTAAAGGAACATTATGTTCTCTTTGTGTTCTTAAAATTAGACTGTTCAATTTAAAGAGTTAAGGGCGTTTTTATTCATAATTCAGATGACCATATTCAACAACATTCTCTTAAAATTAATTTGCTGTGCATTTGGAACACCCAAAAACTTTTCACAGACAGCGTTTAGATTAAAGGATTAGTTCACTTTTAAAAAAACTTTTGCTGATAATTTACTCACCCTCATGTCATCCAAGATGTCCATGTCTTTCTTTCTTCAGTCGAGAATAAATTAAGGTTTTTGATGAAAAGATTCCAGGATTTTTCTCCATATAATGGACTTCAATGGACCCCAAACGGTTCAAAGTCCAAATGACAGTTTCAGTGCAGCTTTAAACGACACCAGACAATGAATAAGGGTCTAATCTAGCGAAAC
Organism: Semotilus atromaculatus; assembly: GCA_031834385.1. Classification (NCBI taxonomy): domain Eukaryota; kingdom Metazoa; phylum Chordata; class Actinopteri; order Cypriniformes; family Leuciscidae; genus Semotilus; species Semotilus atromaculatus. The sequence goes on from JAULUF010000004.1 coordinate 11,946,028, forward strand.
GATCGGTCATTTCAAAAATAAATCAAAAAGTTGTACGTTTTATAAGCACAAATGCTCGCCTTGCTCTGTTCTGTGATGCGCGTTCGTGACGTCACCTAATACGCAATTACGTTGAAAAGGAAAACTGGACTTTGAACCGTTTGGGTCCCGTTGAAGTCAATTATATGGAGAAAAATCCTGGAGTGTTTTCATCAAAGACATGGACATTTTGGATGACGTGGGGGGTGAGTAAATGATCAGCAAAGTTTTTTTAAAAGTGAACTAATCCTTTAAGGCAGGATTAGGCCTTAGTTCAATCAGAACATTTAGCTTTTAAATGTGCCTTAGAAGAAAAACATTACTGATGTGCATCTTGAGGCAAAACAATGGCAGTGACATGAGTTTTAGTCTGGGACTAGGCTTAAGCCTTGTCTGTGAAACCTAGGGTTAGTGCAAACCAATCTTGGCTTTTAATTCACACCATTCAGTGCATCATGGGTCAGAATGTAGATATTTCAAACATGGCAAGATGTTGAAAATAGCATTCAAATGGCAATCAATTTCAGGTATTTCAGCCGTTTAAAGTTCTGGTCTATGTTACAAGCCTTTTGTTCAGGACGTCGTGATGTGCAAAATAAAAAAGATGAATAAATCGCAGTTTACTGACATTGTGACCTTGCCATTTCTGGCAATTTTGTGCTAGGCGGCAAGCCTAATTTAATAGAAACAATACACCTTCATTAGCAGGCGAATCAAAGGGCCTCTTGTTTTAATCAAATCCTCCACGATAATGTGATTAGGACCATTCTAAAGAAGAAAAAAGGAGCCATTCACAACAATCACTTACCCGCTAGAGCAAGTGGCTCAGATAATTCATGCGGATCAAGGAGATACCTGTAAATTTAGAAAGCAACGCCTAAACAATAGAAACGTTATGTAGTATTGAAAAGGCCATGATAATCTGATGACTGACATCTCCTCAATAATCAGCTTGATGAATGATGAATGACACTAAAAAACATGCTGTATAAAGCTTTGCATAACAATGTTTTTGGACAAAATTCATAATTTAAGAATTGGTTCTGGTTCTGGCTTTCTGTTCATTTGTTGGGAAATGAATTAGAGGAGTGGCAGGAAAAAGAGATTTATTGCAACTACATTTTAAAGAATTTCAACTGTCACACAACATGTACCATAACAGTTTTAATGTTAAGTAATACTACCTAACATGTATTATTACAAAGAACAGCTCTTCTATGAAATTATTAGGTTTGATTTCCATTTAAATTAAAATATGAAGCTCCGTGTGTCTAAATTAAATTTCCTAATTTTATTTGGAATTTACCAACACAATGGCAATTCGTAACTATTTTACGTTTTATTTTATTTTATCTGTTCAATCTTATTTGTACATTTTCATATGATCTGCTTAGTCCCCGCTGATGGTTTGGTTCAAATTTACCTTATGTATTTATTCTTACCTTCTTAATCAATGTCTTTGCTGCTGACCTTCCAACACGATCTCATAAAAGTGCGTATCTACGGTATACCACAAATTTAATTTCTCGTACCATTTACACGCAAAAATAGTTTTTTTGCGTGCATATGCTACGGACTGTAAACCCTTGGATAGGATTAGGGTGTGGAGTGCGTGCGTGCGTATTACACGCCATAAAGTGCATATGCACGCGAAAACTATTTTTAGCGTATAAATGGCACGACAAATTAAATTTGTGGTTTAGATACGCAGTTTCATGGACCTTCGATGATACAATTTTACCATACTAATAAGCAAAAAGGACTTTATATAAGCATTACATTTGTTTCATTTATTTATTTATTTTTGGCGCGCTTTCTTCCCCTGTGTCCTATTCTTCTGTGATTCAGAATGCCAGCACAACTGAAAGATTTGTTTGAGCTGCGCCCTCTACTGTACAGCCGTGCATTTACATTTCCATCAGCCTGAGGCTTATACACTTATAATGTTAGAAAAAGCAACGCAAAAGTAACAGTGCATTACTTTCCATAAAAAGTAACTAAGTAACACAATTAGTTACTTTTTTAGGGGAGTAACACAATATTGGAACACATTAGCAGTAACTTTCCCCAAAACTCATACGTTTTCTCTTGAGATCGGGTGGGAATTCACAAGGTTTTGATGCCGTTCTGAACAGTGCACAATTCTTTCCGCACACACCTGCTTTTTTTTTTTTTTTTTGCCAGGAATACAGTCATTGTGTCCTTTTGGGTTTGTTCTTCATGATTTGATATGAAAAAAACTGTTTCCTTGACAACATATGGTCTACGTGGCAAAGCCTGGAGCTGTTGCCTCTGACGGACACATGCTGTTCTTGTGTGAAGACGAGCTTCACGGGCCCGGCTATGACAGTTCTCTACACGCGCGTCAGGTGTTATCAGCACAGTGTCTGTCTGTAGGAGGAAGATAACTGGAGAGTGATGTTTCAGAGGGATCTGCTGTGGATTTCACCTGCTTTAAGGGTTCGAGATCAGGCTTTGCTTCTCTCCAGATCTTCCTCAATGTCTTTCCTCCCCCCCCCCATGTTTTCTTTTATTGCCATCATTCATTGATTCCCCTCATGGTCCCTCCTTCTGCTCGGTTTTTCCCCCTCTGTCTTTAATTTGTCTCTCCGCCCCTCTGCTCTTCTCTCATCTGTTCTCAGTTAGAAGATGCAGACACTTTGAATGATGATAAAGGTTGAGCTCTCTGTCCAGTGCAGCGGTCAGAACATGACCTGACCCAGTCAGCATGATGAACTTTGAGGGACTTGAGATGATTGCTGTCCTGGTTGTGGTTGTTGTCTTTGTTAAGGTTCTGGAGCAGTTTGGACTTTTAGAAGCAAGCTATGATGGTAAGCACAAAGATGCTTTCTTTATGCTTTATTTTTTTCTCTCAAAGAATTTCACAGTAGAGATATTTTGTACGGTCTAAATCATTTGTAGTTTCTGAAACATAAGTACAGTTTTATGTAGATCTAGTGCTTATTGGTTCTCTTGAATTTGCACTCTGAATGTAATTTCAGGATAGAAACTTGCAGGATTCTAAACAGTTTTATCCTGCATTTTTGTCCATGTGGTTTTCAGTTATGAAAATATGTTTGTTTGTTTGTTTGTTCATTCAGTCATCTTTATTTGGTAACACTTTATTTTACAGTGTCCTTGTTGAACATTACATATAGTCTCAATAGTAATTACTATATTATCCATAATTACAGGCAACTAATCCTAACCCTATAAGTACATAGTCAATTAATATTACTCAGTACTTAAATGTGTAATTACACTGTAACCAAGGACACCTTAAAATTAAGTTTAACCTTTTAACCAAGGTATCTTTGTTACACTGGAATTATACATTTAAGCACTTATACATGTATAATATTATACATGTAACATATCTAACAATGACACTGTAAAATAAAGTGTTACCTACAATTATTATTTGGTGCTCCTATGTGAGTTTGTGTGACAGTTTACCCTTGTGAAAAAGTACAGTTATTATGGAAATAATATACTTTAAAAGAATATACTTAAGTGTGAACTGAATGTAATGTTTTTAGATATTTAATTGCGCATTATTTGCAGATAATTGAAAATAGATTTAGTTGAAAATACAATTTGCTGGACTTGTTTACCATTTATATGTAATTTCAGAATTACTTCTATTGACTTTGAAATATAGTTAAACTGTACTGTTGAATCAATGTACTGACAAGCATTTATGTTAACTGAACTATACTTTAATGTAAACTCAAAGTTTACAGTACAACTATTCATTTAAAATTATTACAAAGAGCACTTTTTAAATGTGTACTTAAGTGTGTTAAGAAACAGTTATGAAAGTGTACACTTTAAGAACACTTAAGTGGCCTTTTATTTCATTAGTATTAAGATATTTTAAGATTTAAAGTACATTACTGTATTGAATGTACACTTAAGTACACAAGTGCATATTCAATAATTAAGTCCACTTTTTCATAAGAGTCAGATGGGGAAAGTTTAGTGTACTGAAGTTTCAAGTTAGTGTACTTAAGTGTTTTAAATAAATTATGCATAATTTATCTCATTGATAATGTCAGATGTATTTATTTATTTTTAATTTAATTATTATAAATTTAGAATTTGAATCAAATTAACAGTGGAATAGTGGAATAGTCTTTAATATCACTGAAAGATGCATAAATGTTCTGATATTGAACAACAAAATAAAACATCACCTTCTTGATTTGAAAACCTATTGAAAAAACCTGTTCTAAGTATAATTTTCATGTTCAGCAAAATCCTACCAAACTAAAAGACAGCGTGTCCTCTGTCATTTTAAAAGCCTGCTGAGACTACAGCCTTTCTACTTTCCTTTTCACAGGTGAGCAGTGTGTTATTTTGGGGAAGTGGGAAGTGCTAGATTAAATTTTTGACATGAATGAAAACAGGGCTGTGATGAATGGAATACAGCGCATTCAATGGATTGTACTGTTGTTTAACAATTCGATTGTTCAGCTGATGAAATGTCTTTCCCAATAAAAAATTCAATATGGCACCTGACTCTAGGTCTTTGTCATGCGGTTTCTTTGTCATGGACTGTGGCTGGGCTCATTTGTAACCTGCATTTGGATGCAGTATCACTTTTTGAGTGATTCAGTTTGCTTCTGCCATAAATAGTTTTTAAACAGAATATTAGATCAGTCTGTTAACTCGATTTCTGTCTTTTCTCTGAGCTTGTAGCATGCTTTATTTCCACAACCATTCTCCTGTAAGTTGTTCTAGGAGATGCTGCAGACTCAGAGCACATGGTTTGTTTCTCATCACCTCTATTATCATCCTTACACGTGCATATGAGGTATTGTGTCTTATTATGAGTGGACTTACTGGTTTGATAGAAAAATGGTAACACTGCTTCATAATAGATGACAAATTGACTTCAAAGAAGTTTAATCACCCCCTATAGAGAGATTATAAAAAGTCTCTATATTTTTAAGATACAGTTTAATGTCATCTATACACACCATACATTATACATCAAATGACATCACTAATAATCAGTTTAAAAAGTGTGTTGAGACAGTTTGAACAATGGCTGCTTATGCTAACATTGGCATTAATACTTTGATTTATAGTTTGTAGAGTGTAGATCAAGCTAATTGGACGGTTGCAGTTGCAGTGCATTATTCAAATGAATGTAATGATGGCAGATTTCCCAAGCCGAATGCATCAGGCTCCTAAAGCCACTGGCATTTCCGCTGATTTATCATTAATAGTTATTACGATGTTGAAATTACATTTCCTCTTTCTCTCAAAGACATGGAGTTTGGTTACCATGGTGTTTGTAAAGATTGGATTTATTATGTTTTATTTATTTTAGATCACCATTGTGTCACCATTATTTTGAACACCATTTTGACACATGACCTTTATGACCAATGCAATTATATATATATTTTATATATATCACTGTTAAAAAAAGTTTAAGTACAATTAACTGTTTAAGTAATTTCAACCTAAATTACATTAAACTGACTTTAAAAAATGAGTTGAATCTAGTATAACTAGTAAAAATGTTGAAATTAGCTTAACTTATTTTGATGAGTTAAAGCAACATAAAAATATGTGTTGTAATATATATATATATATATATAATGTTTGCATCTTTTGTAGAATAAAATAATAATTCTTAAACTAAATAACAAAACATACACAAAAGCTCCAGAAAAGTCTTCTAAAAGGACTTTATGTTGTATTAATCTGCCCAAACTCACTCTTGCATTAATAACAGTAATTGAGAGAAATGATGATGTCTGATTAGTGAACGCAGAGTCAGATCTTTTCAGTGAATCAAATTATCCAGTTTGCAAATCAGACTGAATTAATTCAACTCAATGACTCTCAGTGGTTAGTTCACTGGAAGGAAAGATTATCAGTAAATAACTTAAATTCCGTTCTTTTCTGTTTATGGTCCATGAGAGAACTTAAATTGACATGAGGGTGAGTAAATAATGACCAAATCTTTCAGGCTGTATACATGGGCAAGCTGTCCCTTTAAGAGATGGTGTTTTGGACAGAGTTGTGGGAGATTTTAGGCTGCAGTACACTCAGTACATTTTTTTACGGTCCCCTTTCTGTTGACGTAACGTTGCACCTACATGTCAACTAAGTCTCATTAGAGTATTAGTTGAGTATACTAGGGGGAGGATTAGGGTTGGTAGAATAAGTTGACATGTACTTGAAAAGTAATAGACAACAGAATGTCTAAAGGGGATCATCAAGACATTTGGTTCATCTGAATCTAAATCTTGTGTTGTAGTTAAAAATAGATACTTTGCACAGTCAGATGCAAATGGCTTCTTTCACCCAAGTCACCTCGTCTCTGCTGGAGTGACAGTGAGTAAAGGCAGTGTGCCACCAAATGACACAGGCATGATATCAGATGACATGAGAGCAGAGATGACTGCTCTGACAGGATCTTAAACAGAGGAAACAGAAGCTAGATTCACGTTTGGGATTGCAGCAGATTAAAGTAGAAAGTGAACTCCCATTGTGCATGCAGTAAATTGAATTTGACAGCTTTGATAACCCTTGTGAAAAAGAAGTGCACTTAATTATTTTGACTGTGCACTTGTAGAGTCCTTCAAGTATATATATTTTTAAACTGTACTTGCAAGTTTAAAGGCCACTTAAGTGTACTTAAACACTTTTTAAAGTGCTTCTTGTACTGTCAAATTGAAAGTTTTAGTTCAAAGCAGATTTTAAATTAGTTTAATAATCACTTTCCATGCTTTGAAGTAGTACACATATTTTCATGTGTTGGCTATTGCAAATGTGTAATTGACATACAAGTTTCAACAGAAAGGACATTAAAATATATTTTCGATTACCATAAATGCTTGTCAGTACATTCGACAGTACAATTATTTCAAAGACAATAAAAGTAAATATAAAATTAAATATAAAGATGTACTTATGTCCTACTTAAGTGGGTCAAAATAAGCACTCTAAACTTCAGCTAATTGCATGCATTATAAATTTAAACTATAAAACATCTTCATGTAATTTCAATAAACATGCGATTTCATGCCCAAAAACATCAGTCAGTTCACACTTAAAGGGTTAGTTCACCCAAAAATGAAAATGATGTCATTAATGACTCACCCTCATGTCGTTCCAAGTCCGTAAGACCCCCGTTCATCTTCGGAACACAGTTTAAGATATTAGATTGAGTCCGCGAGCTTTCTGTTCCTCCATTGAAAATGTATACCGTATACTGTTCTTGTCCAGGCAGAAAGGTAATAAAGACATCATCAAAGTAGTCCATGTGACATCAGTGGGTTAGTTTTTTGAAGCATCGAAAATACATTTTGGTCCAAAACAAACAAAAACAATGACTTTATTCACCTATATTCATTTCCTTCTCTTCTTCCTACTTAGTAAAACAGCGTAGTGCTTCTGTGTTATACGTCACACACATGACCAGCGTCGGCCAATAGCGAGCCTACGTGTGACGTATAACAGAGAAGCACTACGCTATTTTACTACGTGAACTACTCAAAGCCCACAGTGAAGGAAATGAATATAGGTGAATAAAGTCGTTGTTTTTGTTTGTTTTGGACCAAAATGTATTTTCGATGCTTCAAAAAATTCTAACTAACCCACTGATGTCACATGGACTACTTTGATGCTACAAATGCTCCATACTCCCTCATGGCCATCTGCTGTCCTTCTGTGTGTACTGTACATCATGCTTTCAGAAGTTTATTGTTATGGCTATGGCTGATCTGCTATGTTTGTGATTGGAAATGAAGATAACATTATCTGATATTTTATCTGCACACATTTTTTTATATATAGTTATGGACAATACAGTGCGACTGTTGTTGTTTAGGAGACTTGTTTGAACATTTGTTTTGGATCGAGATTTGTTTATGAATGGTCTTGCAGTAATTCAGTTCTGCCACTTGGTGGCAATACAGGTTTTGTTAAAATATTGATTTAATGCATTTTAAGATTATCATCATGGCAGTCACTCCTCATATTCATTTCTAATAGTATTTCACTATATTTCCCAATAAAGCCTGAAATAATACATGCATTAAGGAAAATAGGTAGAAGATCGGCCGAATGATGTCTTTGCATATATAATGTGTTAGAATAAACTACAATTTCACAGCAATAAATTGCATTTTAGGATCCTGGTTTTGACTTCCAGGCTTTAAATTAGGTAGCTAATCGGTTTTTCAACCACAATCCCCAAAAAAGTAAAACAAACTACTTCTACACAAAACATAATTTTATATCCTTACCTATTCTTTTGTGCTCAAACAGATTCTGTCACAATGATAAAGTGTGTGTGTGTGTGTGTGTGTGTGTGTGTGTGTGTGTGTGTGTGTGTGTGTGTGTGTGTGTGTGTGTGTGTGTGAGTGATGGTCGCAGGTGTGCGTTTTCTGTTCAGGTTGGATGCTGTGACTGAAACCAAATGAAAGCGAGATAACTGAAATGAGAAAAAATAATCCTGTTAACAGAAGGAAGTTTAGTCTCAAATATTGAGCATAATTGCAGTTTTAAATGCAAAGCTATGGAAATGTGCTTTTATATCAATTTGTAGTTGATTTGGTCAATTATAGCATGAGTGACAATGCTGTCATGCACTTGAATGGTCGGCACAAACATTTAGTTTCCATTCCTGTGGTCACTAATACTGTCGTCAATGCATTTAACCTCAGGTTGATTCTGGATGACTGTCCTTTCCATTAAATAATAATAATGAATTGCCCTAAACCTGTGGTTAAACTGACAGCCCAAGTTTTTGTATCTTATTATTATTTAAAGTCCCCCTGTGGTGAAAATCAAGCTTTTAATATTGTTTATATGTCTATGTGGTGTTTTTAATAAGACAAACCATGTGCAAATTTAAAAGTCAGTATTTTCTCCTTAAAGGGACAATGTGTAGTTTAAGTATTTTATTATCTAAAATCAATATTTTTATTCATAAATATGTCCTCAATGGTGTACAAATACCTCTGCCAATAATCTGACTTATCCTCGTAAACGAAGAATTGATTATCTTTATATACATGGGAAGGGTAGGTCCACGGAGGCTTCCATGTCGTTCCGCTATCTTGAAAAACTATAATAGCAGCGAGGGACAAAAAGTACTAGACCAATGCGTTTTCGTTCAGAGCCAGTGTCACATGACTGAAAGCAGCTGAACCGGACAAGAAGATTGGAGAGACTGCACGGTTATTTGTAATGGAGGACCATACTTATGTGGAGACAGATCGGAGATTGCAAAAAACAAAGGTTTAATGTCGGGATAACTTTTTCCAGGTGGAAAGAAAGCTTTCAAAAGAGATGCTGAACTTGCCTGCTTTCTTCTCAACAGGTAAGTCAATATTACGGTCTAAATCACAATATTTTTTTCATTGTTTGGTGCTTCTCTGCCTTTGGAAACTTTCAATTCTATCAAACATCCGTTTGTTCGCTGTGTCAAGTTGCAGTTTGTTTGAAATAACAAACCTGTTCACCCGTAGGAAAACTCGATGAGGTGCTATTAAAAGACATCCTGTCATAGCTTTTTGATACATAACGGCTACCGTAGAAGCAACACGCATTTGAAAAAGTGAGGCGCTGTAGAGCACTATTCGTTTGAATGCAAAATACAATTTCACCGCTAGATGGGAGAAATTCCTACACATTGTACCTTTAAAACTGCGGTGAACCAAAGACAGTCTCAAAAACGCGGTTTGAATTCGCTGGTGTTTCTGATCTCACAAACTACCTTGTAACCAATCATGTAAATGTGTGATAATCAACGAGTGGATCTCTGAGTGGAGGCGGGGCTAATTTGCATATTCATAGAACCGCGTATACTAAATGAGGGTGTAGAGTTACATTGATGCTATTTAAAGGCATAAAGAACTTTTTTTTTCAAGAAAAAAAAACGTTTTAATATGTAATTTTGGTGATCAAAGATGAGTTTTCAGGGATGCAATAATTGACTACAAGGGGGACTTTAAGATTTGCAAAGTTTCTGTAACCTTTTGTACGAGCCGTGTTCTAAGCACATGGATCATGCATCGACATTGTCAAAGTATTGTCTGAATTGTTACATTGAGAAAACATTTCAAAAGTAAAACTTGAATTGTTGCTCCAGATGAAGAGTCTGAAGCAGCAGCCACAAAAACACACAATCATTATTTGTTGTCATTTTGACTGATAAAACAGTTTTCTGGATGGAAAAGCTACCAGTTGGTAATATGTCCATATCGTCCTTCTCAATCTTTGTTTGAGTTTCATTATTAGTTCATCTTTTTCAATCCTTTTGTCTAAAGGCAAGCCTTTTTTATTCCGCCCTGCACTAGACTGTTGTTTTTTTCTGCTTGAAGAAAATTATAGTAATTTGATAGGTCATTCATCTTCCATCCAGAGTATTTTTGACCATTTTTTTTCACAGGTGATGGAACATAAATGCTCTTGACATTTTAAAGCTACCCATATATCTGTGCTGACATGACAATGAAATGCCATGCAATTTTCTTCAAATGTTCCCATCTTAGAAATGTCAAAAACGCAGCGTCCTAACAAGGGGCAACACGAAAAAGTTTCCTGTGACAAGTAATTTGTGTGCCAGTCAGAACATATTTTGTTTAATAAATCTCTTCCTAAAAGTTGGCAAAGTGAACTATTAGCAAATAAACACAAAGTTCTGTCATGGAAATGTAGATGGCGCTGACTGATAGGTCCTTAACTCAACTGGTAGCGATCGCATCGTCATCTATAGCGCAGCTGATTGGTTGCTGTTGCCCAAACCCTCCTCCTTCCCCAGCTCCACCTGTATAGATCATGGGGGTTCATTCATGTATGTTAGCAGCAGCGTAGCATATCTATTCTGCCAAATACATTAACATTGCCATATCCATTACCATGCCAATCTCTCTGAGAGTTGTCATGACAGAAATAAATTTAATATTTGCAGTCTTTCTTTTCTGGTAAAATAAACAAAAAATAACATTAACACAAAAAGAAAAAAAGTTGACAGTCTTATTTGTTGATATTAATATGTTGAGTGAAATATGTTAGACTGTTCTTGAAAGGTCCTTCTTATAGTGCACTATTATTTTTTTAATTCCTGACTTCTAAGAAAATCCTTCAGATTTTCACTGTAAATATAAAGCAATTAAACTGGCATGTTCTTCTGTTCTTGACAGATAGATGGAAGTACAGGTCAGTGTTTCCAGACAAACGTCTTGTTCCTTGAGCCAGTTGTGAGCCGTCTGTCTCAGCCAATTGCCAGCAATATAATTCTTTCCAACCACTTTAGCCGGCTTTCCTGGACAAACGCCACAGACTCTCATATCTCATATAAATAATTATTTATTATTATTATTAATTATATCAAACATCAGTTTTAGCAACATTGCTTATCTTACTGAATATTGCATCATTTTCATTGCATCAAATTACATGGCTGCAGTTTGGTATTTGGTCCTCCAGTGTCCTGCTTGAATTAAACCTCAATTTGAACCATTAAAATATATTGCAGTGAATGTAATAAACACTTTAGATAGCAGGTATAGAGCTACACCTGACAAATTTTCTCATGCTTTGTGGTCTGTGAACATAAAATGTTATTTCACCCTCAATTGTGTATTCAGCCCTGCTCAGGGCAGCCACGCTTCACAAGCTTTAATTGCTTACATTTCACACTCAGTGCTTTGGGGGATTTGAGGATATGATGGGCTAATTTTACTGCTTTTTACATATTGGAAACAAACATTAGTTCACGTGGTATAGTGGATATTGCTATAAAGCATGTAATTATCCAATCTGAGGCATTACACGGCTGTTTCAAACACCTTTATCCTCTTTACACACACACACACACATATACTGTATAATTTCATGTAAAAGTTTCATATAAAAGTAAAATCACTAAAAGCCTTCCTTCCATTGGAAACAACAGCAACCTTGAACAGCAACAGAAGTTACATTATTTCGCCTTTAGATGGCGGCAAAGACTGTCTTTATGAGTGAGTCAGTAGAGAAGACTTTTATATTGAAAGGACTGAAAGGACTTGTGATTGTGAACACTGATAATCGAGAAGCAACTAACAAATGACTAGTGTGTCAGGGCAGGGGAAAACCCCAGCTGTTAAAAGGACAAGATATTGCACCGGACATTCAAATTGATTTTTTTTTTATTACGAATAATACTGACCTGAAGGAAAATATCAGGTCTACTGTAAATGCAGGTACCCTCGTTTACTCCATCTCTCACAATACTCTACTCTATAAACTTCAATGAACAATATTAAAGGAGCCGTATGTAAGATTGTGGCCAAAACTGGTACTGCAATCACTTTCAAATTACTGTAGAGCGGTGTATCCCCTCCCCCTCCCCCCTGACTCGAGGTTGCCAACATTGTTTTATCCGACACGTTTGTAGCTGCAGCTGTGGGAACTAGAGCAGAGCTGGCAACCTGGATGCCGCAACACTACTGACATCGTGATTGGTCGATTGGTGGAGGGTGGCGCATCAGACCAAAACACAATCAGTTGAGGGCTGCAACTTCACTTTTTAAATGACAATATCCTGGCCGGACTACTGTTGTCAGTGATATAAGTATTTGAAATGAACATGATTTCTTAATGTATAGTGACATATCAGGGCCATTTTATGATTAATTGGAATACATTTCTTACATACAGCTCCTTTAATGAGAACATAATGTTTACGTTGCTAAGAGTGGTTGCTAGGGGTGTTGTGTTAGTGATACATAGAACCATTGGGTGAAGCGGAATAAAACACAGCTATTGACCAATCAGAATCAAGGACTGGAACTAACCATTTTATAAATATATATGCAACAGTTCTTTCTAGTTCTTGAATCTGATTGGCTGAGAGCCTTTTCCAGCCATGCGATATTCACCCAGTAACAGCACTCTTAACCGGTTCAGCGTTTTTATCACTCACAGCGACTGTTTTTTACAAATTCTACTGTTGTGTCACGAAATGAATAGAATGTAGTTATTTAGACCTCAAATATGTGATAAGGTACTTTCCTGTTATCCGGACCCCACGTGTTTCTTTTAGTCCGTATAGTCATCCCTGATTGGTCTTAACCCTAGTGACGGGTAGGTTTAGGGGCGGGGTTAGGGGTAGGCCATCGTCCCTGATTGGTCTTAACCCCAGTGACGGGTAGGTTTAGGGGCGGGGTTAGGGGTAGGCCATCGTCCCTGATTGGTCTTAACCCCAGTGACGGATAGGTTTAGGGGCGGGGTTAGGGGTAGGCCATCGTCCCTGATTGGTCTTAACCCCAGTGACGGGTAGGTTTAGGGGCGGGGTTAGGGGTAGGCCATCGTCCCTGATTGGTCTTAACCCCAGTGACGGGTAGGTTTAGGGGCGGGGTTAGGGGTAGGCCATCGTGGGGTCCGGGTAACAGGAAAGTACCGATAATCATAGTGCCTATTTTACAATCATAGTGCCTATTTTACACAGTGCCTATTTTATAATCTGTTTAGGCGTTTCAAACACCTTCAGACTTTTTGTAAATATATATAGTGTGTGTGTGTGTATAAATATATTTGTGTATGTTTACAAACTTTTATGTTTGATGCGATGAATCAATTTGACAGCACTGATTTTTATTTAATAATAATCACCATAAAAGTCATATTCAATGGGTCTAAAATAAATCTCTTTCCATTATTTGGAAAGATATTTTCACTATGGTTACTGAAAGAAAGGTTAGAGTTTCTCTAAAAGGATGGTTTGCATCCAATAAAAACAAAGAACAAATCTAAAATCTTTTTTTTTATTATTGCAGTACTTTCATATCTCTCTGTGACTTCAGAGTCTTCCTCCTGTATTATTCATAAGTCGTTGTCTTATCTTTAGGCAGGTATTTCTGCACATCTACAAGCAATGATCACAAATGTGAATGTGTGACGGACTTGTGTGCTTCCTCACTGACAGAGTCTTTAGCTACAGGTCACCGGTTTAAATGAGGATTTTTTAAAAAGCTGACTTGCGAGCAGTGTTTGTGTTGCTGTGTGAATCAGAACAGGCTTTCCTCACATAACCCTCCGTTGGACAGGCTTGATAAGGGTCCCCACAGGACAGGGAGCCTTTGACCGTGAATAGAAATATGTAATCTCTCGCCAAAATCGATTTTACAACCAGGAGAAATCGAAGAACAAAGAGCGTTCACATCTGAGGCACATCCTAGGCTTGACAGAGATAAGAAATCGACCCCACTAAGGGCTCTCCATCAACACTCTCTGACATTTTACGTCACCTTTAAGATTTCACAGAAAGACAACACAGAACAGGAGGCGACTGCCGTCATCACACTTGCTGTAGCTGTCGATGGAGTGAATGCTGGTGTCTGAAGCTTCCTATGATTTATGTTTGTGGTTCACTGTGGTTTAGTTGATACTATTATGCAATTTGTTTAACCTTTTGGGCAGAAACTATGAGTTGCTAATTATTCCTTCTGATTCCCTAAAGGCTAGTGTCATAGTTTTATTAAAACCATGCTATTATAGGCAGATGAAGGGGGAAAAACACAATGAGCAAAATTAAAAATGGCTGAGGGCATAATCTGAATAATTACATGAGCCGCATTAATAACCCTACACTAAATTATTTGCTCCAAAAAAGGAATAAAATAATTTGGTACGAGACCTTTAAGCAGTTAGAGATATGGGGAATTGCTATATTAACTGTAATACATGCAAATTGCACTATTTATGAATTATTCTGTATAATGAATCTTGTAAGAGTGTGAAATCAATGAGTTAATGTAATGTTACAACCCTTTGGCATCTCTCAACTGTATATTGTGGGCCAGAAGGTGGCAGTAGTCATGCATTTTTTAGGAAGGAAGCATTAGTAGTAGTTTTAATTTTAAGGATGCTATACTGTAAATCCACAGTCTCTTTGAGTCAGTGTAAGCACAAAAATAGTAGTTCCTTCTAAGCTATAATGAGTTTAATTTTGTTTGCTTAAAGTGAAAACTGGAATGATGAGTCGAAAGTAATTTGTGTCATTATTTACTCGCCCTTATGCTGTTGATTTTAGAATTGTTTCGAATTTTCACATAGGTCTTTCCATAACCTTGTGGAAAATTAAGAACTACACTTTAACATACTTTAAAAAATAATGCACTTTAAAAAAAATATAATAAGTGCACCTGAATGTAATGTTTTCGAATACTTAAACTGCAATTAAATGAAAATGTGTTATGGTTTAAGTTTGTTAAATTCAGTCAGCTGATCTTTTGAGTGATTTAGATTAATTTATATTGAAACTTGTATTGGTGTATTTAATGACACTTTTGTAATGATGCATTTTAAGATCTATTAACTTTAAATGTAACACACTACTGTAATCAAGTACTTTACATGTGCTTTAGTATTTTAGTATTTTTAAAATGCTTTCAAGTAAACCTTTTAATTTGACATTTTTACAAAGTGCATTGTTTTAAATGTGCTAAGTGTTTGATTTCATTAAAATTACATTATCCGCAAGCACGTTCTCGTTGAATATACATTTAAGATTTGAAAATACACTACAAATGCATTCAATACAATTAAGCACACTTCATTTTCATAAGGTTATGTATGAATGAATGGTTTATTTTGAGAGTGAATAACTACGGTATGACTTCAGAAGGAATTCCTTGGTGCTTTTTTAGCCTGTGGTTACTGGGGGAAAAAACAGTGTATTGATTCTTCACAATTCTCCTTTTGTGTTTATCCAGAAAACCATATAAAAGCAGTGTGGATTCAGAAGGGTGGATAAATAAATAATGACAGCTTTTTAATATGGGGATGAACTGTCCTGTCCCTCTAAGGGTTATATAGTGAGTGCACTTCATTGAACAAGACAGACTTTCCTCTTCGGTCATGTAATCAATGGATGTCCTTAGAGTATAGACACCGTGCAAATAAATGCACAGCCAAACTGTTTAAAGGATGAGTTCATTATGCATAGATTTTTTTCCACAGCATGTTGTCTGTTGAATTACAACTTGAAGGAATTTGTTGAATTTAACTAGATTAAACTATTTCTAAGTGAAGGAAGTGAGGACATGAAGAGAGAGAAGTTGAATATTACGTTTCTCATCACTTTTCCTCAATGATTTCGCTCTCTTCATCTCATTTCCGTTCCCTCCCCTCATCTCTCTCTCTCTCTCTCTCTCTCTCTCTCTCCCCCACCTCACACACACTCCGAAACCTCTCGCACATCGGCACACATTTCAAACTCACGCTCTGGTCTCTGACTCCTCTGTGTTGGGAGACTCGGATCCTGAGAGTTGAACCTCAGCCTCCCAGGCTGGATTTGGAGCAGGAGTGGAGCGCTGCACCACGAGGGTGCCTGGGGCGGCCCGGCCAGTGCATGCTGGGGGCTGGACGGAACTGGAGCGAGGAGTTTGGCACGGGGTCAGGAGAGTCAGGCAGGTGGAATGAGCAGGAGCAGGGGGTCGCGGTGAACGCCATGTGGGAAACGGAGGGTCTGCAGACGCTCGGCATTGTGTTGATCGTGTGCGCCTCGCTCAAGCTGCTTCATCTGCTCGGGCTTATCAACTTCTCAGAGGGTAAGAGAGAGACCGAGATGATGAAGAGTTGATGCATCCGAGATCTTTTTTTTTGATGTCCTGTCAGAATGACCTTGACAAATATGCTTCTAGGACTATAAAGCAACTGTTTAGAAGTTTTGGAAATATGTGAGAATGTTGGTGTGCGTGGAAAGATATGAAATGGCAAATAGTCTGCTGATAGTGAATTCAATAGAAATATTGATTTGGAGACGAGTTGTAAGTGTTTATGTGAATACGTCAGACGTCAGGAGGAGGACACGCATTTGGTTTTTCTAATATATTGCTTAGTGTTAGTTAATGCAATGTAAAGTGTTACCAAATATTAGATTCAACAATTAACAAAAAACATAACAAATCAAAATAATCAACACTTTAACAATTTTACCTGCTCAAGAATCCTTGATCATTTTTTCCCTCATGCTTTTTACATTGCAATAGCATTATTTTTAAAATAACATATTATTTGCTCGCCTTCACCATAAGAGATGGAGAATCAGTTTCTTCTCTTTTAATTCTGGGTTCAGTCACTAAAAACAACATAGTTTCATGTCAAACATGTATTCATTCCTGCACCTGTTCACATGCAAGGTGTACATTTCTTCCAATTTTTTATTTATTTTTCATTTATTCATTTATTTTCAATGTATGTAGAAAGAAATAGTTGAAAGAACAACAATAATTGAAAATTCTGTCATACTAATCTGCAAGATGCTCTTTTACATAAAAAACAGACCTGAGGTGTTCATGCTCCAAATGTAAAACAAGACTAACCCATGTGATTCGTGCACTATATTCTGATATATCTGATTCTGAAGTCATACAATAGCATTCATGCCTCAATATCTTGTGCATTAAAATCTGGCTCATTTATGACAAGACCGAACTTGCAGAGAACAAATCCTGCTCACTGGAAGACAAAAATATGTACACAAACTTTACAAAAACAGGAAATCTGATTGTGGAAATCTGAAAAGCTTTACAGAAGTCTTGTAATACAGCATATACCTGCTTTTGTGTTGCACAGAAGAAAAGAAGGGAAGATAAGTGAAAAAAAAAAAAATCCCATTGATTAAACTGAAATATGGTATTGACATTTTGCTTTGCATATTTGTCCACAACCTTTGTCTAGTATTGATAGCAAGCCATAGCTGTACATCTAATTGGTTTGTGTCAATGAAAGTAAAATTGTTTTGTACAGAGGTTTGTCAGCCCTGCTGAAATTTCCATCATGAATTCCATGCTGGTCCAGGCTGGTTTGCTGGGTAGAGCTGATATAGTGGTGTTCAAGCTGGTGGACCAACGTAGTCATGCTGTTCCCAAGCAAAACTGAGCTGGTATAGCCAGTCCACCAGCGGGACTCCTCCTGCTTCCAATGCTGGTGGTGACCAGTAAACCAGCAACCAGCATCCCATGCTGGTTCCAGCATGCAAAACATACCTTATGCTGGTGACCAGCAATTGCGTGCATGTTGGGTACTTCCACACATAGAGATTTAGGACACGTGTACACTGTAAAGTTCCATCATGTTTGGTCGTTATCTGCTATTTTTTATATCGGCATTGCATTTTGTTTATATGTTTGCTTTGCAGAGCGTGCACTTGAAATGTTGCCATGTCCACTTATTATAAGTGTTTTTGGGCTTGTTGTTTGAGCTTGGCTCATAAAGCGATCCAATTTTGGAGTTGATAAAATAGGCAGGTGCGGGTTGCAGTTTTGGTCCTTTTTTCAATATAAAGCATTTGGGTTTATCTCGGTTTATTATGGCCTTGTTTGCTGTTTTTTCTAGTAAGATCTGACAACAAAAATTAGTTGATGAAATTGCATACTCTCCTAAGTAGGTACTTATATAAAATAAGTAATTATTTCATGACCACTAAAAAAAGTATGTTCTATATAGCATGAATGTGTGTAGTATGAATGTAATCTGGACATACTACATTCACCATGTTGTCATTATCACGTGACCTACAGTTGTGTTGCTTCACCGCCATTCATAATTCCTCTCCCGTGGCCTCATGGGATAGTAAAGTGTCCATTGGCACACTTCAGAATCTCGCCATGAAGAAGTAGGTCATCAAGGTATTTTTTGCCTATACTCTTTTGAGTACTGGGAATTCAGACTTCTTTTGTCACATACTGTTTTTCACCTACTATATAGTAGGGAAGGATGTGATTTCGGATGCAGCCGATGACTCGTACCTCTTTCAGAGATGGTTTTGCCTCTATATCCAGTAGCACCTCATTGCAGTACACGAGATCCAGGGGGCGGAGTCGGATCCAGATCAGGGGGTGGAGCTGGGTAGGTTTAGGGGTGGGTTTAGGGATCAGGGGGTGGAGCTGGGTAGGTTTAGGGGTGGGTTTAGGGATCAGGGGGTGGAGCTGGGTAGGTTAAGGGGTGGGTTTAGGGATCAGGGGGTGGAGCTGGGTAGGTTTAGGGGTGGGAGCTGGGTAGGTTTAGGTATATGTAAGGTGGGAGGAGTTGGATCTGGATCCGACTCCTCCCCGTGGATTTCATGTTCTGCAGTGAGGACCATCTCTCTATATCCTGTGATTTACTTGCACCACACACGCGCAGAAGTGAGGTGCATCTTTGATGCGTGTTAAAATACGTCATTAATAACTAGTTGCTCGGTTCAGTTCCATACACACTGCAGGGACATTTTTGGGGGAGATGATTTGTTTTTAGATTACTGAACCCTGTGTACGTACAGAAGGGGATAATGCATTAAAAGGTGAACTGACAACCGAATTTAGCTGGAGTGTGTACACTGCCTTACAGAGTCACCCTCCACACTCTGATATCATGCTGTTCCATTACTATGGGAGGCTTCAGACATCAGATCAGAGCCCAGAGATCATAACTTTCTGTGCTTTCTTGCTCTGGTGATGAAATGCACACAGATTCAGTCCAAGTGTACGCCTTCCAATCCACCCAGTTTGCTTTTAAAATGCTTCATTTTTCAGGTTGCTTTTTTCCATGTCTCTGTGGGTTCATTTCAATGGCTCATTTACTGTCAGTATTAGAGCTAATAGGATGTCGGCTGAACAATGGATCTTATTACCAAAGTGTTTCTTTAAGTTTATGAAATGTCAAACACTACAAGCGTTTTAGGATTATATCACGCTGCCTATCTAATGCCACTCTAAATGCCAACATCTTTTCCCAGCTTAGTTTGAGCTTCCATCCCTCTTTAACATAGATGATATCTGCCATGAACCCGTCACAGACGGCTATTCTCAGGAAATGTTTTTGCCCTGATCTCAATTATGAGCTCACATGTGGTACTGACCCTAGATCAGGGGTCATTTAATCATTAAGGCTGTAAGCACTGTGTAACAAAAGCCCAGACAACAAGAGGTCGCACCCAATCAGTGTGTCAGTGAAGATAAATATTGTCCAGTTGACCTGCACTCACACAGGTGCACATGCACTCGACGAGTGTGACTCAGGGACTCATAAAGTTCCCGTGTCAAATTAACAGCGGCGCCAACCATTAACACAGAGAACATCACAGCCACAACGCTGCGGTACCCTCACTTCTGGCCTTTGTCTTTGACACGTATTTGTACGAGATTTACAAATTTATAACCGGTCTGAGGATGAAATTTAGTTCAGTAGGACAGGGCTGAGGTTCTATGATAATAATCTGTCTGATTAAATTTTTTATACGGGTGGTATAATGCCCTTTTTTACAAGATGTAAAATAAGTCTCTGATGTCCCCAGAGTGTGTATGTGAAGTTTTTAACTCAAAATATCCCATAGATCATTTTTTATAGCATGTTAAAATTGTCCCTTTTTGAGGGTGAGCAAAAACGCATAGTTTTGTGTGTCCCTTTAAATGCAAATGAGCTGCTGCTTCCAGCACAGAGGGCGGAGCTACAACCGCTTAGCAGCTCCGCGGACCGCTTACCTCACGCAGACACACACTAAAATGTCTCAAACTGTTCTCTGCCTTTTATGTTCAAACCGAGAGGAGAGACTCAAGAAGAAGTGACAACATGTAGAATGCAACAGGATGTTTCTGAATGGTTAGTTGATACATTTTAGGGTTCGTGACGTCACTAACCCGGGAGGAAGCTCGAGTAGTCCCTACCAGCCATTTGTTGTAGTCCTTAAAAAGTGATTTTTGTAAAAGAAAATCTCCTTTTGCTTTGAACTTTGAGTGTCGTAACTTTGGAGATGTTGTTTATGCTCAAACAGCAACATTACACACTAACTAAAGTTAGAAAAGTAAAAATCATAATCACCCACCCCTTTAAATAATTATAAGTATTTATTTTGTATGTATTCATTTGTTAATTGTATTTATTTATTTATTTTATTTGTTAGTGGCCTCTTAGTAATCAAAGACTAGAAAAACACCTACACAGTTGCACAATCAATTTTATTTATTTGTTTGTTTGTTTGCTTGCTTTGCTAAATACTGCTTTCGTATAATGATGAAAAACAGGAGAGCTAATCAAAATCAAACAGTAATCAAACACTACCAAAACACCTACATAGTTGCATGTACACACACATTTGTTTGTGTGTTTTGCTAAATGTTGCTTTTATATAATGATGAAAAACAGGAGTGCTTACCCACTCAGAAATCGAAGACTTCAAAACACAGACATGGTTGCACACACGTTTGTTTGTTTGTTTATTTGTTGGTTTGTTTGTTTTGCTAAATCCTGCTTTTATAATGATAAAAAGGAGTGCTTACCTTCTCAGTAATCAAAGACTACCAAAACACCTACATGGTTGCACACACGTTTGTTTGTTTGTTTGTTTGTTTGTTTGTTTGTTTGTTTGTTTGTTTTGCTAAATCCTGCTTTCATATAATGATGAAAACAGGAGTGCTTACCCTCTCAGTAATCAAAGACTACCATTCATTCATTCATTTTATTCATTCATTCATTCAAACATTTATTTATTAATTTAGCGAAATAATGCTTTCATTTAATGATGGAAAAACAGGAGTTCTTACCACGCTTACCCCAAAAAATCTTGACTGCCAGCCCTTCAATTTTGATTTATTTTGCTGCAGACAGTGAAAGTCAAATAAAAGTGCAGTGATCTTCAAATATCACTGAACTCAAACTTCAGAATGTGCCTTATCTCTCTTTTACCCTCCCTCTCTTGAGAGTTGGATAAAATCAGAAGGTTATGACTGGTTTAGTGTCTGTGCTCTCAGAGTTTGAATGTCGGACGATTTATTTGCTCATGTTTGTGAATGTATACACTGTTCTCTATTGTGGCTACTATACTGAACTGAACATCAAGGTTTTATGTGTGTTTGTTTTTTAAGTCCCAATGAAGATGCAAGACAAAATGATAATGTTAATTTTGCTATTGCTTTATAGGTCTATGATCAGAGTCCATGCTACTGCTACTTGCTTCACAAGCTTGTTGTATGATTCAGTGTGGTCTGATCCCAGTGCAGGGAGTTTCTGTCAGTCAGTGGCTCTGATTCAGCACATATACTATTGAAACCTGGATCCAAGATGAAGTTTTTTAAGTCAGTCTAATCTCAAGTCATGATCAAAATTTGACTTGCGCCTCAGGTTACATGGTTGCAGTTGAGCCAAGACATAAGACTCCAGAGGGCTTTATGGATTAATCTCATCAAAATATATCACGCTGGTGAGAAATGTGTTTTGGTGTAATAAATAGACAATACAGCAAGCATGGGCCAAACTTTGTTGACTCCCATATGAAATCAGCAGCTAGTCATATTCCAGTCATCCTGCAGTTTAATCCCTGTCTGTCCTCATGAAGGCCTGGCATCCTTTGAATGCATAAGTTTGTGTATTAGTGTTGTCGCAATACTGAAATTTCCATCTTCGATACGATACCTTGAAAAATATCGATATTCGATATACCACAGGGAATATCTGCCATGTATACCTGGCATTTTTACTTAATTTTGTATGTATTTGCTTGTTTAAGCGCAATTAAGCCACGAAAGAATTCGGCATCTGAGAACTTGCAGCTGGTATATCGCATCGGTGTATCGATACTGCAGAATAGGAGTATTGGAACAGTTTCAGATATTTTAGTATCAATCAATGCGAGAGTACATGAAAGAATAACATGCTGTTAGAAACATTAGCTTATTAACTTGCTTGAGTACTATAATGGAGCAACAGAGACATGCTTACCAATAGACAAGTTTTTCAATGAATCATTCGCAGACTTGTCTAATGAAGAGACAAAAGAGTGTAGCAATTAATGAAGTGTGTATGTTACATTTTTAATGGTTTTGTGATTCTTGGTTTTAATATGGACTTTTATTTTGAAGTGTATTTTCGGTTTTCTTTGTTCCAGTGTTTCACTTCCTGTGCTTAGTTCCTGTTTGCCTTTGTTTCCTTAGCCTCATTAGTTTCCATAGTGATTTATTGTTCACACTTGTTCCTTGTTAGCCCCTTATTTTCCTGTGTATTTATACCCGTGTTCCCATTCAGTCGGTCAACTCGGTACAACACATTACTATGGGATATCGCGCTCTAGCGCCATCTGCTGAAGACACCTTTATTCACGCCTGAAAGGCCAATGATGCATGACGACGTGGGCGGGGCTACCTGCCCACAGCATATAAATGCAGTCGTATGCGTCATTCCCTTTGTTCTTGAGCTCTTCACCATGCTGTTGTAACACCATCACGCCACATTTTCGCAAGAATAAAAGCCCACGGTGGTGATTCTTGTCGAAACTTAGGCAGAAAGGGAAAGCTTTTAGCACAAGTTCAGCTTTGCTGGCGAATGGCTAATAAGTGTTTTCCTCAAACAAAAATTTTCAAACATGCCACATTCACAAGAAAACCCACGATGGTTACTATTGTTGAAGGAAAAGGCATAAAAGAGAAGTTTTTTAGCTCGAGTTTATTACAACTAACAAATGGCTAATACACTTTTTCATGTGTGGGTTATTTGGATAGCTATAATGTAACTCACACCGGTGTGTTTGGAATCTCTCCAACCCCAATGCATGTGTGCTGTGTGTACTACCGGCAGTTCTACCGTTGCGCACTCGAGCAGCGTGTAGCACGTGCTCGGCGGGACAGTGGCCAAACACGGTCTGCTCCTGTCTTCGGGTCCGGATACTAATCCAGATGCGGCGATCGCCGTTTTTGGAGGCCACGGAAAGTTGGACGATCGTATAGAGGCCGAGGAGTGTCGGTGTAGTGTTCACGACTAAGTTCCTCTGGCTGCCTTGAGTCTGAATTCTGTCTCACTGGATGCGGGCGAGGAAAGCTCTGACGATATATACTCTATTAAAGCAGGACAGATCACGGCTCCCCCGAGGTGGGTGGAAGTGAAGTGATGGCCCTTGCATTGATCTGTATTGTTGAACGGCAACAAAGTTTGTCGGTCGAGTGACCTGGCCTGATACAGAGAAACAGTGGATAAGAATTCGCCCGTAGATCTATACAGATTGGGTAAAAATAACCCTGCAAGATAGCGGGCTCATTTTAAGTATGCTGTCAATAAAATGAACGTGTGTTCAGCATACAAGGCCTCATGTGTTTGCTTGTCAAAACAATATTAATGCATTGGAATCGCTAACCTCGTAGTCTGGCCGTGTGCCGACAGAGAAGGAAAATGTAGTGATATGCAATATACAGCTGAGCGATGTTTGCAATTGGACGTGGGGTTGCCAGGTGATGCCTGGGAATCGTAGCTGTCTGCCTCGAGCCACGAACACCGTGGCTTCTTCGCACGATTCCAGTAGGGCTGTCGGCTGCGGTCTCTCCCGCGCCCTCTCTGTTTCGGTGGAGTATCTGCAACTTCGGTGTCCGAGAGGGCTTCCCCAGTACTGAGGGGAAATCAGTGTTCTCTCCTCAGCAAAAATAAAAGGCAACTCAGGCTTTGCCACAAGCGAAGATGGAGGAAGAGCTTTTTCAGCCGTTAATTACTCCCCCATAAAAAAAATTTAAAAAAATAAATAAAAAAAAAACAGTGTTTTGCAGCAGATAAAAACACTTTAATGTGTTACAAGTTCAGAAATGTTTTCAGTATGTCACCTGTTATGCCCTCTGCATCCTCATGTATGGCTTACATTGGTGTATTTGCAGATTGCCACAATCCACCCGGAGCACAGAACATTTTCTGAGGTCTCCGCCGAGGAGATTGCCTACAAGTTAGGCCCCTATAGCCCTGATGTGCAGAAGCGGTGGTTATCCTGCTGTGCCATCAGAGCATAATATCGTACCTATTTGTACGAACTACTCCTGGCTTAAGACAGCATGGAACAAGCAATGTTACAAACACGTACGCTTGGTTTACATTTACAAGCTCTGGGATTCCAGATAATCTCAAAAGGGGCTATTATATCTCGGTCTGTTAAATCTCGGTATGGAGATAAATGCAGAACCAAAGAGAGGACGATTTTTCGCTGTCTGGCTCAGTTTTGGCTGGGGAGGCAAGCACGTGTTCTTCTTACAGTATTAAGACTGCTGGGGCTCATGGCTTCGATAGCAGTAGTACAGCTGGATTCTCCTTTTTTTTGTATGTGCAGTGCCGGCGCTGGCCGCTCGGTAGTTTGTATGTCAAACTATATCTCTGTGTCAAACACATCATATGTCGGTAGCACCGTTGTGCATTCAGGCTCCGACACCTACCACCCTGGGTAACCTGAATCTGTTGACAGAAGGAATTTCCCTGGGCAGAGTTACGTCATGTGTAGTAGTGATGACAAATGCGTCCTGACACAGACAAGACACTCTGTAAGAGTGTGGTGAGACCAGTGCTGTAAGAGCGCCACATAAAACTTTTCTTTTTTGGAGTGGTTCTCCTGATAATGAAAAACATGGCCCAACAGGGTAAACATATTATTCAGAATGAAAAATACGACAGTGGTTGTATATAAGCAGGCAAGGGGGTCCTCACTGTCCCTGCTGCAAGTGGCACAAATCCTCTTTATACGGGGCAGACCAGAGTCTCCCCTGGAGTGGCGTGTGCACACTTGAATTGTGGCGCAGATCTGGGATTGGTTTTGGCAAGGCCGATGTGGATCTTTTTACATTTGCAGAAAACACGGGCCACCCGCTGTTTTCTTGATTATGGACAGAAGTGCCCCGCTGGGGGTGAATGCCCTGTCACATACGTAGCCCAGGACTCTGGTGTACGCAGAAGGGTCTGTCACTGATTTTGGTGACTTTTTGCTGGCCATCATGACACTGCTGCTAGGGACACGGTGGTGTTTTTCCCTATGCAGGGACCTGCCGTCCCAGGCAGGAGGCAGATTCTGCCCCCTCGGCCAGCAGGCCAGCACTGGGGTCTCTAGGGGCCAACCAGTTGAGGGAGGGATAATCTGATTGAAGCTACAAAACAGAGTGCTTGCATTTTTGAAGTGCATTGCGTTGAAGTAGCGCATATTTGAAGCTTGGTGCAGGCGAAGACCTGTATCGCCATATCAGTGGCCCATTGAGGGGATACTGATTTCTTCTCCGAAGGAAAAACACTCCCATTCCATGCTGGAACTTTATTGGATGGCCTTTGCGGCTTGTCATGAGCACATTAATGTTATTAATACATTAATGGTTCCGTGCCAAAGCACGCATCTTTGGTTCCTTAAAGGACCCGGGTATGCTACATTTTGAGAGCATGAGCTTTTCAAAGTATACTTCTTTGGCCGTGTGGGTAGAAGAACATTTTCTGCGCATGTGCACTATCGTGTATTTGGTTTTCAAGTACTTTGGTTTTCAAGTACTCTCTCTCCTACCTATAGCTGGTGTGTGGTAAGCACACTGGCGCTGTTTTACTGAGGCTCCCGCCGCATCATCTAAGTGGATGTTGCATACTGGCGTTGGTTGAGGAAGGACCCCTGACATGATCGTGAAGCGCTTTGGTTGTACGGAAGTACAAAAGAAACGCGCTATATAAATTCTTCATTCATGTCACTCACACATGCGCTGTTGTGCGTACACCCTCCGCGGTCACAAAAATTTGGCTGCACACGGACGGCATGTGTAGACATCCGCAGACTCTCCTGATGGTGATAAAATACATCACATGGACAGTGGATGGACGGTCATGGAACTCCAGAGTTCTGCTCCGTCTCACATACAGTTTGGAGTGCCAGCTTTTAAGGGTATACTCTACTCCTTTGGCCATAAGGACAGAAAGACCTGTTTTGCGCATGTACTTGCTAGGGAACTTTGTTTCCATTTTCCATATTCACTTGGCTACATCTTGTGTGCAGTTGAGTGTGCAAGCCTTTCAAAGTATACTACTTTGTCGGCCGTGAGCGCGGAAAAACACATCCGGCGTGCACACTTGCTGGTGAACTTTGTTGCCAAGAGAGCAAGTCACTTGCGCAGTGTTGTATGTGCACAGTAGACCCTCCTGACGTAATTATGTCATGCAGACGGTGTGCGTAACACTGATAGCCGAAGTATACTTTGGGCTTTAGGTCTGCGTTTTAGGCATGTTACAAAATTTAATAGTATCATCATGACCTAATGGTAGATCTGGAGGATATGTTAACCTCTGTTTTGAGCCTTTAGAATCCTTGAATTTAAGGATGCTGCCCTGTCGTTCATGTGCTATTGGTGCATTCCTTTTGCATCCGATTTGCGTTTGGTGATGTTGTGTCCGAACGCGGCGTGTATGCCTAAAGTCATGTCGGGAGTACGCTCTCGTTCGAGCTGCCTGCCCGGTAAAATCTCTGACTCCGAGGAAGACAGGAGACTTGCTTTGTGCGCTGTGCGAGTTATACGCACACTTGTCTGGCCAGCCTTTTTGTCATGTTTTCCAACTCAGTTGTGCGAAGCCGCTATCTAAGCGATGTCTTTCACATGGAATTGTATAAAAGCTGTCTATAGCAGATAAAGAGTTGGTTCTGCCTGGAGGGTGTGAGCACTCTAGGGCATGGAAATGTCATGGGTCTGGTTTAAGATTTTCGTGCGGATGCCAGTTATAGGCATCACTGCGGACGTTTGTCCGGTGTACCGGCAAGTGTACCACTGCGGCGATGGTAACTCAGGCCATGCTCACCGCAGGGATTCTTTAACCAGGGGCCGTTGCTCTTTTGAAAAGAGTCATGTGGCGGTGCTGGTCCCTTACGTTTAGTTCAGCGACTTGGCGGGGCGTGAATACAGGTCCCATAGTAATGTGTTGTACCGAGTTGACCGACTGAATGGGAACGTTGAGTTATGCATATAACTACTGTTCCCAGAAGGAGGGAAACGAGGTACAACACGTCTGGGCCCCGCGCAGTCGGGGTCCCGGTGAAGAGCTGGACTGAACAAAGGGAATGACGCATACGACTGCATTTATATGCTGTGGGCAGGTAGCCCCGCCCACGTCGTCATGCGTCATTGGCCTTTCAGGCGTGAATAAAGGTGTCTTCAGCAGATGGCGCTAGAGCGCGATATCCCATAGTAATGTGTTATACCTCGTTTCCCTCCTTCTGGGAACAGTAGTTATATGCATAACTCAACGTTTTAGTAGGCCATTTTGTTGTCGGCCATTTTCTTTGCACATCTCTGTATATTTGTAAAGCTATTGTCACCTCCACCTCATGGCACAAAACACAAACACAAAACCAGGGAACATGTAACAGTATGTGTGTGTATGAACGATAGAATGAATGTGGGTAAGGTTAGGGACTGGTTTGGTGGTATGGGTTGGTTTATGGGTGGGTTAAAGGGGTAATGGAAGGGTCAGCAGTGTAATTATTGATTATATAATTATTTTCAAATAATAAAATGTTTATTTCAGATGACTTATTTACTATTTATGCGATATTAAGTCGAACCGAAAGTAGGCAGAAGATGCTCGCACCTGCAGGAGGTTTGGATGGTCTGAGAATCTCAGTTCATAGTTTTGACCTTGCACTTAGGTCACACAGCAAAAAGGACTAAAAGCTTTTACAAGCTTCTATTTCAAGAGGACAGCTATAAGTCTGACCTTTTCTTTTAAGTGCTCATAGTGATCACAGAGAAGGAGGATTTTTCATGGTATACATGTTTTTTTTCTTTTTCTTCCTCTACCTCTGTCAAGAAGTCTTAAAAATGCATTACTTTAATCAACAGATTTTTTGCATTGTAATCTTATTGAGGGTTTGGGGTGAAAGGAAACATAACATAGGGTCTCTTTCAATGTGTGTATTGAATGTGCACCTGTGTACTTGGAGATAATTTAATATTAATGATTAAATGTTTTCCATTCAAGCATGCATTTTAAATCACTGTGCTGTTGTGCTTTTAAAAAGCACACTTATTTTAATAATGAAGAAGCACATCTTTTGTGTGATGTACAATAAACTTCATTAAACGTCCTATTTTTGCCCATCATCTAGACGCGGTCTGCTACAACAGCTTTGTTCTAATAGTGGGTAAAAGCAAGATGAAAAAGAAGTTATAACCATAATTAAACTAGACTATACCTGTTCTATTTCCATAAAGCATATTCTCTGATTTTGTGGGCATTATTGTCCCACCGTGTCGAAATGAACACCGTTACTGAGAGTTTCTGTTCTGATATTATCATTCTGTGAGATGAGATTGTCCTGACCATAGACATAATAAATACATAGACACCCTATTGGCCACTGGATCGTACGTCAACGGCGCCGCCATATTGCGGAGGGCAACTTTCCCACTCTCATAATGAGAATTGAGAAAATGTCTGCTTCATGTGCTGCTTGGGGCTGTACAAATCGCCACACAATTGAAAACCGGTCTCGGGGAATTACCTTTCTCAAGCAAGACTGAACATTTGTTTCTGGTTGTATTTGGTCATTATATAGTTAGTAATAGTAACATTAGTTGGCCACCGGAGTCAGTCAGACTAAAATAGCTAGCGATGGCGCTAGTTAACTTAGCTGTGAAAGTTGAGACATGAGTTGACATGGTTTATATTATAGTTTTAGCTTAAATTATATTTTATATTATAAAGTAAATTTCTTGTAATCTAAATATTCATCTATATTTTCTTAAAACCGACTTTTATGACAAGTACTTGTTTCGGGTAGGTACTAGTCACAATTTAATTTACTGTTTTTATTATTGTCTATATTATTCTGTAATTGATATTACATTGTATTTGCTATTATTATTATACCACTTGCGATTTCAATCAATTTAATCAATCAATTATACTGTGTCTTATTATTTTTTTATTCTGTAGTTGATGTCATATTCTATTGCTATTATTATAGTATACATAAACTATACACTCACCGGCCACTTTATTAGGTACCCCATGCTAGTAACGGGTTGGACCCCCTTTTGCCTTCAGAACTGCCTCAATTCTTCGTGGCATAGATTCAACAAGGTGCTGGAAGCATTCCTCAGGGAGTTTGGTCCATATTGACATGATGGCATCACACAGTTGCCGCAGATTTGTCGGCTGCACATCCATGATGCGAATCTCCCGTTCCACCACATCCCAAAGATGCTCTATTGGATTGAGATCTGGTGACTGTGGAGGCCATTTGAGTACAGCAAACTCATTGTCATGTTCAAGAAACCAGTCTGAGATGATTCCAGCTTTATGACATGGCGCATTATCCTGCTGAAAGTAGCCATCAGAAGTTGGGTACATTGTGGTCATAAAGGGATGGACATGGTCAGCAACAATACTCAGGTAGGCTGTGGCGTTGCAACGATGCTCAATTGGTACCAAGGGGCCCAAAGAGTGCCAAGAAAATATTCCCCACACCATGACACCACCACCACCAGCCTGAACCGTTGATACAAGGCAGGATGGATCCATGCTTTCATGTTGTAGACGCCAAATTCTGACCCTACCATCCGAATGTCGCAGCAGAAATCGAGACTCATCAGACCAGGCAACGTTTTTCCAATCTTCTATTGTCCAATTTCGATGAGCTTGTGCAAATTGTAGCCTCAGTTTCCTGTTCTTAGCTGAAAGGAGTGGCACCCGGTGTGGTCTTCTGCTGCTGTAGCCCATCTGCCTCAAAGTTTGACGTACTGTGCGTTCAGAGATGCTCTTCTGCCCACCTTGGTTGTAACGGGTGGTTATTTGAGTCACTGTTGCCCTTCTATCAGCTCGAACCAGTCTGGCCATTCTCCTCTGACCTCTGGCATCAACAAGGCATTTCCGCCCACAGAACTGCCGCTCACTGGATGTTTTTTCTTTTTCGGACCATTCTCTGTAAACCCTAGAGATGGTTGTGCGTGAAAATCCCAGTAGATTAGCAGTTTCTGAAATACTCAGACCAGCCCTTCTGGCACCAACAATCATGCCACGTTCAAAGTCACTCAAATCACCTTTCTTCCCCATACTGATGCTCGGTTTGAACTGCAGGAGATTGTCTTGACCATGTCTACATGCCTAAATGCACTGAGTTGCCGCCATGTGATTGGCTGCTTAGAAATTAAGTGTTAACGAGCAGTTGGACAGGTGTACCTAATAAAGTGGCCGGTGAGTGTATGTTATCAATGTAGTAGTATTATTATATATATTATTTCTGTAATAAGTACAATTCTAAAGTGTTCTTTTTGGAATGTGCTACAAGTATTTCTATATCTCTAAGTCTCTGTATTCTGATATCTACAGATTATGTATAGAGCTCATAATTTTTCTTCAGTATCAGTGCATAAATGGCTCATATTGACAACATTAAATTGCTTGTACATGTTTTTTTTTTAAATATGAGGATTTTTTTCCTTTGTAGATTTGTAGAACTTCTGGATCTGGTTGATGCGACTAAATCTCACATTTGGTAAATAATTTGTTTTTTAGCAAACACCAAACTTATGTGGGAAGCTTTGTTAAAAGACTTTGTAATTAGTGATACTGTTTCTCAAACAATTTTTTCTCTTTATTTAAATCCTATTTTCACTTCATTGCTTTGAAGATGATGTGGTGCATTCAGATGAATACAGACGCAAGGCTGTTTAATTCATTATTTTTCAACAAAACAATGCAGGCAAATATACTCCATCAGCATTTTCATGACTTTAATTAATGAACTGAATGTGGGAAAATCATACCAACTAATCCTGCACCAGCGTACTGCATGATTATTCATAACACGAAGATGCACAGCCTCCAATATTTATGAGCTCAAAATATTTTTTTCTGCAATGTGGTTATCATTCTCAAACTTGCGTGTTTGTTTTGTTTAGCTGTAACAAATTCTCCATTTAAAGTTGCTCAGGAAAAGAAAGTCTAAAATTAGCTTTCCTAGCTTAGCTTTCCAGGAGCTTCCCGTATCTGCCGGTGGAAGCTTGACAGTGCTGACCTCTTCTTGTTAGCAGCGGCTTCATTAAAGGGGGTGTCACCAACGTCAGGCTTCCTATCTTAAATGATAGATGAGGTACATGGAGACTATCAGTGGCACAAAGGCAGACTGATAATGTTTTTGATCACAAACAAAGAGATCAGTGATAGTCAAGTGTACCTCATTCATCTGCTTCCCGACTGGCTTTAGCCTCAACATGACTTCAACAATTCTATCCGCCCAGAACTTACACAGACTAACCTTTTCCTTCATAATTGCTTATCAGGTTTTTGCAGCGAGGAGCACATAAATCATATTGTCACACTTGAAGTGGTACCAAGAGAGCAAATTCTTTAATTAAAGCATGTTCACCATTATGTAGAGCTGGATGGGGAAATTGTGCTGGCGGTGTTTCAGATATCAGGGGATTGGCTGTGACTGTGGGGCCAATTGTAAGGCTAATTATCCACTCTAATAAATCAATATAGTTTAATTCAGGGTTACAAAATATCACTTTAAACATTATATTCATTAATTAATGCCACAAGACAAGTCTAAAATAAAGTTACTGGAAGATAAAACCACAGCGAATTCTTAAAATTACTAACAGTTTGTTTGGGTGTGACTGCTTATTTATCACGTCTTTTTAATAATGGTAATCCAAAGTTCATAACCCAGGATCAAAAATCAAGTGTAGCCTAACAGCATTGTGCAATATTCTATGTCAAATCTGCTCCTTAATATCTGGTTATAGAATTGTGTTTTGTCCAAGCGGCAACCTTCCAGTCTCTCTCTTGAATCCAACACGGAAGTGACATAAACCATAACCTGCTATAGAAACTTAGAAACTAGCAGAAAATATATGTTCACAGCCTGGTACAAAAAGTGGTTTTAGTTTATAGAGCTACTTTTGCCCTTCATCATGACAACTGTGAGTTTTTATATATATGTATATATATATAGCCCCCCATAGTGCTGCTTTAAAGTTCTACATAATTAAGGGGGTGGCCACTTGAGTGACAGGTGAATTGGCGCTGCTATCACTACTAGCTGTTTGTCTGCGGTCTGTTAGCCATCATGTCACCTCATCTAATCCCGCCTCTTTACCCATTTTCTGTTATCCGGGACTGACGCACGGTGACTCGCTGCCAAGATGGCGACGGCCGGCTCGCCTACTTTGGGCTTCAAAAATGCTCTCCAGAAACCTACGGGTGACGTCACGGACACTACATCCATATTTTTTTCACAGTCTATGGTTTTGAAAAAGTGTGCCACACAAGTCTTGAAAAGTGAAGCCAAAGCATTTTGATCGCCCCCTGGTGGCTGGGTACAGTATAGGTCTTAAACCCCGCCACCTCTCCATGTAATCAAATGGACGCAAGCCAAACAAAAAAATCCAATTACACTTCAGAAAGAAAAAAAAAATTCCAAAGATGGTTTCTGTCATTTTAGGTAGTTCTCATCACATAGACATATGCTCAAGTGTTTGTTTTTCCAATAAGTTTGGTTTTAGTTAGATATTTGATGCTATTAAAATGGGGTGTAACTGAGTACTGCGCAGACTCGGGCTCTGAACGACATAGCGACCGTTGGTAATGACAGTTACTGGGATATTTTGGCTTCATTTTTCTACAGACGAGCTGTACTTTTTTTTTTTTACAGTCTATGGTTGTGACACGTTCCATAATCATGAACATTTTGTGTGACTTGAGCCACAGTAGATCATCTTTTGGCTAGGACCAGACAGGATAGCCTTCGTTGCCCTCATGCGTCGATGAGGCTCGGCCGCCCGACACCCTGTCGCCGGTTTCAAAACGTTGGTTATGAGAATGGATTGCTTGCTTACCATCTAATCTACCCAGACCTTAATATGTGGCCTTGTTAGGAGATGATCAATGATATCTAGAGTTTCATGACAGAACTTTGTATTTCTTTAAAGGTGCCCTAGAATGTGAAATTGAATTTATTTTGGCGTTAAATAACAAGAGTTCAGTACATGGACATGACATACAGTGAGTCTCAAACACCATTGTTTTCACCTTCTTACTTAAATCTCGTTTTTGAAAAACACCCCTGAAAAACAGGCGAATCTCCACATAACACCGACTGTGACGCAACAGTCGGGATCATTAATATGTACGACTCCAAAAATCTGCATATGTCAGCCCATGTTCAATGACAGGTGGAACTGCGCAGCCGAAGCATGGCAGTTGATCAGTGTTTGGATGTACAAATGAACACAAAAGTATTTTTTAGTTCCTTCATCCGAGGCTCTGAAGAAACAATGGGTTAATTTTATTTTCTCTGGAAATTTCCAAACATTTCACCGACGAGACTGTTTCCTCAACTTGGGCCAATACAGAGCTGGCCTCGATCGATCGAGCTACCAAGCAACACTTTCTGATGTGTAATTGTTCAAGTTCAGACAGGTAATCTTTCTCTCAAAATCGTTCAATACTGTATTTACATCATCGTGTTTGCATTGGTGAAAGCATTAGAGAGAGTGCAGAAACTGCATTGCAATAAGATCTTCATTCTCGCGATCAACACACTGTCATCTGCTTGCTCAATGCTCATCACGGCAACATTTTATGTGATGGGAATAGATCTAAATACTTCAAAAACATCTCACGATTCGTTAATCTCGATAGCTGTAATAGTAAAAACGTATAATATCTGTAGTAAAAGTATTCGAGAGAGTTTCACATGTAATACGTAGCTATTTCATATGCAAGCATGTCAGCCAATCACAGCAGAGGCCGGTTACACACAGCAGACACGCCCCTTGAAACAGAGCGTTTGGGCTCAGGGCTAAAATCAGGCTAGGAAAAATGCCTTTTATTTCTAAATTATGACTATTTTTGATCTAAGAAACATACTAACATTATAAGGGCAACCCAGAAAACATTATACAATAAAAATAAAAACAATTCTAGGGCACCTTTAAAGCATGACAAGAGATTGTTTAAGCGTAAGGATGTAAAAGTAAAACATTTAATTTGACATTTAATGCACTTTTTAAAAGTTTTAAGAAACAGTCATGAAATAGTACTCCCTTTAAATACACTTCAGTGTCCTTTTATTTAATTAATATTATATTAAAGTACTGTTTTTAAAAAATAAAATAAAATAAAAGACAGCGGCTCACATATAGGCAGCTCACTAGGTTTCAGAATAAAAAAAAATGCTTAAATGTAAAAAATCTCCTTTCAGTTCAATTTAGTTTAGCTCATTTTCTGTAGAGCAGCGGGTAGCTATACATTTTTGAGTAGCTATAGTCCATCACTAGGCTTGTTCCATTTCAAAGAAAGCATCTCTTTTAAGGCAGTCTCTTAGAGCAGCTCTCAGAGAAAAGCAGACTGAATAATGGCAAAAGAAGACATGTTTAGTCAGACTCTGCGATGGCTCTGCATTACAGCAGAATAGCCTGTGTCAGAATCCAGTCTTTCTAAGCACATGATTGCAAAGAATTGCTTTACAGATCATCCATCTCCAGCTGAACTCTTCAAACAAAATGACCAGATATGATCTGGACGTAGATGAATGTATGTGTTGGCTTTTTGTTGTCATTATTTTTTCAAAAAAGGCTGTCGTTTCATGTCTTCTTTTCATGTCGTTGACCAAATCACAATGAAGGTCATTCAGGAGCTATTCACGGTTGTTTTGACGCAACTCTCTCCTAGTAATGCTGTTCTTGAGTGTGTTTGTGAGAGTGTTGTTTGTCCCGGATAATGCTGAGGGAAGAAAGACCTGTCCTTTGTGTCTACTGGCCATCTGTGCTTCATTAGTGTTTCCTATTTGGCTGCTCTTTGACTTTTTAACTTGAAAAGCCTTTCATAAAACACCCTGAATATAAATGTGGAGAGGGAAAGTCATTTATGGTGGGTTTATTGGGTTATTTATTGTGTGTACCTCATTACACACAATATATCATATATTTATTCTGATGGTCTAACCAGTACTTATACTAAGTTTCACATTAGTTGTTTCCATCCAAATTTGCGAATGTAACTTGTGCACAAAATCAGAGTATCGCATAGAACATTCGTAAATAAGGATCAGTGTTAATAAAGTGTTCAAGAGAACAAAAACGTCAATTCCTGGGAAACTGGCACAAAATATATGTAATATCCCCAAACCAGTTCAACGGAAACTCCTCCCCACAGCTGATTCTAAAGATTTTATTGGTCATGTCAATCACAGTGGTAATTGCCTACACCAAACACTAATCTCTAAGGGTTACATGACAACGTAAAATGGAGACGTTTTTCCTTTGAGGTTTCTGCATACAGATGACAACTGTCAAAACGATCCCCATTCACACTGATCTGCGTAAACGACTAAAAACGCTGTATTCTGCTGCTAGGCCGTGAGGAAACACCATAGATTGAACATGTAATACGCATATGCATGACGTCATCATCTTCAGAGATTGTTTTTGCTGTTTACATGGAAACCGTTTTCAAAAACGTTCACTTTGAAATCTGGTTTCAAAAGTTTGCGTTTTCAGGCGCCAAAAACGCCAAATGCATAAAAAGTTTTAAGTTTTTAGTTGAAAAAAGTGTAGTGTAAACAGCCCCTTACTCTACCCATCACCCTTAACCTTAACCAATGAAATTAGCTGTAGGGAGGGAATTTCGCTGTACTGGTTTGGAATATAAAAATCACACCAATGTGATTGGTTCACTGTTTAGACCAACCACATCCCCTGTTTAGGCAAAGTCATGTG
Organism: Semotilus atromaculatus; assembly: GCA_031834385.1. Lineage (NCBI taxonomy): Eukaryota > Metazoa > Chordata > Actinopteri > Cypriniformes > Leuciscidae > Semotilus > Semotilus atromaculatus. The sequence continues at coordinate 11,982,525 of JAULUF010000004.1, forward strand.
AGTTGTTTGTTGCGCATTGGGATTTATTTAGTAAATGTGTTTCCATCATAGTTTACACGCATGTCGTCTTTTTTATGCACATTTTTAGAATTTGGTTGTATTTCCAGTGTTTCCATCCAGTGTTTTTATGTGATATCCAAAATTTATCATACAAATAGATGGACACATATAGCTTTTGATGAAACTGTGGCTGCCTCATTCTGCCTGTAAACCTAGGCAAACAACACAAACCCTTCATTCAGAGTGTGGAATAGTATAAAACAAGTCACCAATTGTCTCGGGTAGATTCAACCAAATGGGAAGCAAGCGGTGTGCATGGGAAATGGGAAATGTGATGTCAGGTTTGGTTGGTGTTGTAGCTTGAGCGACATTTCTACAGAAAAGCAGACAAAGAAGATAGTCGAAGCTTCATTTTATTAGCATCTAAACATACACCTCACAGCAGTGACCTATAATAGAGACCGAACGGCTCTGAAATAGGTATTGACGTTAATAGTTAGTGTCATTACTGATGAAAAGAGACAGCTATTTCCCCACAATGTTGCCATGTGCAAAATAAGAAAACCGAACAGCTGGATTGCTGATGTATCTAACAAGCATACAAATGGGTTTGGAGTATATGTAGATATTAGGGCTGTCAGTTAAAGGGATTGTTTATTCCGAAATGAAAATTTTGTTATTATTTAGTCACCCTGATGTCGTTCCAAACTTGCTTTCTTCTATTTAACACAAAAGAAGATCTGTTCTGTTTTGCTGACCATTGACTTCCAAAGTAGGCTATTGATGGAAATACTGATACATTCCTTAAAATATCCTCTTATTTTATGTAAAACAGTAAAAAATAAAATAAATTTAAAAAAAGGGCTTTTAGGATGAGGGTGAGAGAAGACTTTCATTTTAAATTTCTGGGTAAACTATCGCTTTAAAACAGACAAAACTCAGGGTGTGCCTAGTGCCATATAGGCTATGTTGTGTAAGTTCTTCTTTAAGTCAACATCTCATGTAAGCATGAAACCGGCTGTTAGCTGTCTACTTATAGAATATTGTCATCATTGGACATGTCACATGAACTTTTCACTGTTAGTTTGAAATAAATCTTTTTTTAAGGTTTCATTCTCTTATCTGGTCATTTATTCATGAAAATGTGTATTTATTCCTGTAAAGCCTATTCAATATGCAAATTAATTCTAAGGTCTCTAAATTAGCAACATGATCAAAACGCTGCGTTTGTACACAAACTACATGCCTGTCCTCTGTTTGATAGTTTCAAGTTTTTTATCAAATGAAAAGCCTTCAGTATCATTCTAAAATTGTGGTGCATGTGTCTTTTTGCTGTGAAATCTTTGCTGATTTGAATAAAGTAAACGTAAGAATAACTTTTCGAATTGTTGGTAATATTTCAAGATGAACACTTACTGACTGAAGCAACGTACCATACTTGATTAGCCATACATCATTATTTAGAAAAATCGTGTTAAAATGTGAGTATCAAATGATACATTAGAATACAAATATGACATTGATTTACATTACAAGCTAACAGAATTTCATCTTTTCGGCCATATGAATGTCAGCATGTTTATCAAAATGTAGATGTGTTGTTGTTTTTTTTGTTAGTATGAGCTCCATATTGTCCTATATCATACTATATGAGCCATAAAAGCATGATGTATCCTATATATATATATATATACTGTACAGTGTATATTGTCTAAAGGTTTAATACACTTTTTTCTGACTTTTATTTTATATGTCAGGCTTAACATAGTTAAATAACAATACGTTGTTAAATACTAGAGCTGAAGTATATTTCTGCGGCATCAAACAGAATCACAAAAATGATTACACGTATATGCCATAAAATGCTTTTGGTTACAGTTGAATTGAAGCACTGAAACTGAACTCAGTGTCGTTGTCCATCTATCACTATCATGTTTGCCATTTCCTGCGCCATTACCTGCTAAGGTGTCTGATGTCATTTGTGTTGCTAAATGTGCAGAAAACATATTCAAGTCCATCTTTGAGGAGCAGCAGATGTGTTTCTGAATGGTTCATTACAGCACATCTGCACATGTGTCCATTACTGCCAGTGAAGTTCAGCAGCTGGATGTGATGGGAGGGGAAATGTGCTCACATAACAGCTTTTAAATCAGCACTGCCAAAACCAATGAAATATGCTGATGAACATTTCACTGGCCTTCAGAAGCATTTGTTGCCTGGCTGAGTCCTTTAAACTTTCTGATTTTCTGGTTGTCTGCATGCCAGGCATAATGAGAACATGAAGAAACATTCAAAAAAAAATTTGCTTAGTTATCTAGTGTTTCTACTTTTGTCCTGACCGTGTAAACCTGTAAATCTTGCTCAACACACACACACAGGGATTCCAGAAAAAGCGTTCATGAAGACAAATCTAATGGAATTACAGTATTATATTAATACTGTAACACAGCTACAAGATAATTTAGACAACTTTACACCTCAAATAACACACAAGCTTGTCGCATAGACTGATGTTGTAAGTGCCTGGCGATACAGTAAGCATGGTTTTATTTTGTTTCTGAAAACTGAGCGATAAATCGGTTACTCTTTTCTGTGGTAATTGACAGCAAGGCACAGATGTTTTCAAAATAGTTTTTAAGTAGACTCCAGGTTCAACAGAAGTTAAAGTCTCCACGATATCAAAATTGTATTTAATAAAGTATTTAAATGAATCACGCTAGGTCATTTACTAAGGCTTGCGCTCATCAATTTACTGGTATTTGCGCCATTATTTACCGCCCCAAAAAAAGCACGTCTTAAACCAGACGGTCATTTGCGCTGCTCTTGGTAGAAATGCTCCGGCTGCGTATGGATCAGTCGATGCAGACCAGAAAACGTAACGGACCCATTTCATTTCTTAACAGAATGGTACATTTTAAAGCGATATGGAGGAGAAACTGTTAGAGATCAGAAGCCAGGAAACTGAGGTTTTACCGAGCTCAACGGCTCTGGTTGTGCTGTGATAAAAACGAAACGCTATTGGCTTTTTTTTTTTAAAGGGGAGGAGCTGTTCAATATCTCCTGCCCTGTCTTCCTGTTTCAGTGGAAATTACGTCAACACACTGAATAATGCTGTGTGTTTCAAGACTCTTCAGGGGGCCTTTTAGCTCAATCCCCACAGTGGTTTATAATGCTTATAATTTTTTTTAAGAAAACGAGGGACAAGTCAAGGTCAATTGAGCTTACCTTGAACTGAACTCAAAATATTTCTCGATTTCGTAATGTCACACCCATAGTGTACCAATGTGTACCATTTGAATACTATGCGAGTTTGAAACCAATCAGTAATTCCTGTGCAGTCAACATCCTTTTACGCTTTAGTAGCCACTTATATAGTAAGTAATACACCTTCAAGACAGATCATTTCATTCATGTCTCTGTTTGTGGGGGCTTGAATTGCCTCTACTCTTTTGACCATGCCAAAATCCATAATAAAACAGATTTAAGCAGTGTTTAACGGAGCACCCGGGTGTGTTATTTTATGTGTAACTTAGAAAGCGTGCTTGTCGTTCTTGAGTTGTGGCCTCTTTGGACATTGACATGTTTTTTTCCCTGTATTTTTGACGCCACGAGCGGGTGGTCATGTCTGGGAGCAGACTGGAAAGTAGTGAGGTGTTGACTCTCTGAGGGACAGAAAGCTGTGAAGTGTCCAGGCTCATAAAACCGCACTTGTCCGGGCTGAGGTGCATATACATTATAGATGTGGAGAAACAAAGAGAGATGTGATAGGTGGCAGCAGGAAGGAGGAAGTCATAAAATGAGTTGTAAAATCATGCAAGACTCTAAGGGAAAATTCTGAAACAATGAAACTATCCAGACTTCATAATATACACTGTAAAAAAAAAAAGTTAATTTACAGGTAAAGCCCTGTATTTTTTTACAGAATTGTGCCGTTTTTTCATTATACAGTGAATACCTGTTAATTTACAGATTTTTGCTGTAATTTAAAGGTCCACTATTATATTTACAGGTAATTGTTTGTATTTTGGTTTTACATCAATTTTACCGTTTTTTTAAGGAAATTGTCTGTATTTTTACAGGGTTGTGTGTAATTTTACATTAAATATTCAGTAATATTTTACAGATTATTTCTGTGAAATTAGAAAACAAAGAAAAGAAGGTATAACTGCAGAAATCAGCAGTCATTTAACATGTTGTCCTTGAAGATCATGTGGATGTCAAAGTGAGTTTTAAGGTTAAATAATTGTATTTGTATACAGTAGGTATACAACAGTCTTTTAAATGTTGTCTTGCAAATATAAAATCTTTATAGTCGTAAGCAATAAAGTCTTGCAAATCTTTCAGACCGTATTTTAATCTTGTCTGGCAAATGTGCTCATTTTGATAATCATTTGTATTATCAATTTCGTGTTATGTGTTTTATGAATATTTTTCCAAATCTGCGTTGCTGCACACATTGCGTGGCTTTGTGTGCGTGCGACTGTGTGTGTGTGTGTTCGCGCGGGCGCGCGCAATGACGCAGATTCAAATTATCCGCCAATACTTTTCCGATGCTTAGTCCCGCCCACCACAACGGTTAGTTGTTTGGACCTGTGTCAACTCAAGCAAGCGGGAGATTTGAATTTAGTCTACGGTTGTGAAGTGGATTGTTTGCGATCACAGTGGTTCAAAGCTATAATCGTATTCGTCAGGAGCAGCCGTTGAGCCTGGATCGTCACAGCGGACATCATCATGCCAAGCAACCGATCACCGGCTGAGGTAAGAGTCTCATACTATTATGTAAACGATATTTTATATTACATTGATTTGTGTAAAATTGACAGTTTCCAAGGTATCGTTAGCATTAATGTTCAGTCATAACTGTTGCCGAGAGCTGGAGGGCAAAACACTGCAGCATGCCTTTCTATTTGCCATCTGTTTTAAGAAAGATCAGTTGAACATCTCTAAAGACCTAAAACAAGCTTTAGTAACGTTAGACTTGTTATGCGTATCAAAGTCCGTCCAATTTTGTATAAAATCTTCGTTATGATAACTTAGTCAGTCAATCCATCTCTTAAACGGCGGGACATTTTGAAACACTGTCTGGAAGCTGAAAACTCTTCTCTTAAAAAACATCCTTGATTGTATTATAGTAAAATTGTAGTAACCACGTTTTTGGCAGATTTATTACCAATTTAATAACCACAGTTTTACTAAAAATGGACCTACCTTTTTTGTTTTTGTTTTCTTAGTAACGTTAGTTAAACCATGGCTAATTTTGAAATGGTTAACGTGACTGTTAACTCTATCAAGAATGTTAAGAAATCGAATTCAGTTCTGTAACGTTACTTGTTAATAATACAGCTAGAGTATGAATATAACATAATGAACCCCTATGTGTAACTGATGCAGCTAGGTCACGTAAATCATATTCATTTTTAATTTAGATGTAGCTAAAATCAGCTCAAAACATACTTAACTGGTAACCTTTCCTGCTCAGCTTCCAGATCATAGTCAGTTGAGTTTTTGCACTGTCCCAATGCAACACATTCTGACATGTGTAAATGTAATACTGAGTTTTAAAATAACTTATTTTTTTGTGATTTCAGGTCCTGTGGAAAGCAGATGATCATGGCAAACAAGGTATGGGAAGAATTAACTTTAAAAAAATAGTAATGACGAGTCTTCTGATTTCATGTGATTGCACTAAAAGTGTTCACAAGTTTTGGTTTTGCTACAGTAAGACCATGATTGTGTTAGATTCCACCCATCTATTGTTTTTTTGTTTAGTTTTTTTGTAACTAGGCTCTGTCATTTAGATTTAGAAACATGGCTTTTCCTATCACTGCTATCTTAATGACACACATCTCTACCTTTCATTCCAGCCAGATGATCTGACGGTAGCTGCTCGCATCTCGGCCTAGCTGATGGAACATTCTTGCTGGATGAATGACCTTCACCTTCAACTCAACCTTGCCAAGACAGAACTGCTTATGGTTTCAGCCAAACCATACTTGCTGTGATCCTGCTGATTTTCCTTACACCATTAGGAGGATCAGGCCCTTCCTATCGGAGCTCCACAACTCCTGGTCTAAGCTCTTGCTCTATCCAGACTGTATATTGTAATTCTCTCTGGACAGGCCTTCCAGCATCAGTCAAACCTCTGCAACTGATCCAGATGCTGCAGCAAGAGTGCTCTTTAAAGGTTGCCCTATACATAAACTTTAGATCTATGTGTCCTCCAGAAGCTTGTGTTCTGCAAATGAACGGCGCCTTGTGGTGACATCATCCCAAAGAGACACAAAAACACTTTCTTCAATGACCTTTACCTGGACTGTTTCCAGCTGGTGGAATGACCGGCGCAACTCAACACATTTTCAAGAAACTGCTAAAGATCCATCTTTTTCATAGATACTTGCCCCAATAATACTAAATCTTTGTTTAAAAAAAAAAAAACCTTGCTATGTGTACTGTGCTAGACTAACTGGGACTTGTCTCTGCACTTGTTGCTTCTATCGTTATCTTAATTGGTAAATCACTTTGGATTATATGTAATTGTAAATGTTTAAAAAAAGTTATATTAGACTATAAAGGTATACAGCAATTGTCTTTTAATGTGGATATTTTTACATGTTTTAAATGATATACTAAGCTTCTAGTTCCAATTAATCACTTATCTTGATGTTCAGTGTTTGTTCAGTTACTAATACTGTAAATGTGCAGGTATTCTGTACTCATACATTTAGTTAATTAACAGAAAGTGACTGTAAATTTGCTATTATTAAGTACTTAAATAGAGATTGGTCAAAGTTGTGAAATTGGATCTGTACAAATAAAAAATAAAACTAAATTTACAAACATTTGTATTTTAATTTATGCATTTTTATACATCATTTCATTGTTATTTAACACAGAAAAACTATATATTAAAAGATAATTACTGTAGATAGACAGCATTATTATATAAAATAACTTTATAAAACCCTAAATGTACAGTTTAACCTGAAAGTTAAATGTCTTTTTAATGTAATTTGACATCATTTATCCGTTATTCCACGGTTTAATAAGCCATTATTAACAGTAATATACTGTAATTTAATCAATTTTGACTGTAAAGTAAATTCTGTATTTTTACGGGTTTTCCATGTAATTTTGTGAAACGGTTATTTGCTGTAATTTAACGGAAACCGTCTGGAAACTTTGCTGCCAGAGATTTGCCGTTTTTTTACGGGATTTTTTTTTACAGTGTACTCAGCCATATAAATGTGCTATATTTTTAGAAAATTGATATAGTGTTATATGATGCTAGACTTTTGTTGCACATGGGTGAAGTGCTGAAGTCTTCCATTTTCATTACGCTAACTACACTGTACAAAAAAGTTGTACATAAAGTTATTGCAGCACTGCATGATTTACAAGTAACACTGTTTCAGTCTTTCTAATTCCTTACCTTTTGTGACGTAAATTTGAGTGAAATGGCTTCTTGAACAAGAAGGCGGGACTTGACTTTGTCCATGGGGCATTGATTGGATGGTTGTGGTTTGCTATTGGTCAATCTCATGTGAGTGACAGGTGGCCCCACCCTCGCGCCAGGAAACACATCATCAGAGAAGAGATGTCGCTGCAAGAGGGAGATATTTTGGTGAAAGATTACGAGGGCATGTGAATTTTAAGAAATAATGATGTGCATGTATATGTCATTTACAATACTACAATTTAATTCAGGGTGTTCTTTGTAGTTTTTTGTGAAATTTACTAGCAATTTCTGAGTAAAAAACGATTTTCAAGTAAATCCTACACCAATTTTTTTTCAGTGTAGTTTCTAAAGACTATAATTTTCTGCCTAAATGTACTGCCATGTTGCTAAGGTGTTGTAGGTGGTTACTAGGGTGTTGCTATGTGGCAGTTAGGCGGTTCTGGGTCATTGCTAGGTGGTTGCTATGAGTTAAAGTTAAATTGCTTCAGTATGAGCAATAGTAATATCGGGAACCCTATAGTAGAGGGAGAAACTTTGGCCTTTCCAGACACCAAAAACAAAAAGGCAGAATTTAGCTTGATGCAGTACAGAAGACCCACATCTCTGCCAATAATCAATCTTCATCACTCTGATATGAACCAGTTCTGTATTGTACCATATGATGTGCATGAAGTTCAAGCCCTGCATTAGAAACCTGTGAACATTTGGGAATTTACTGTGTGACTGTTGCAGCATAGTAGCATAATGTCCTGTGTTTTACAGATGTATTTTTGTACAAAAACTGGATATTAATGTCTTAATTTCTATTAAGCAGTTTTGATTTTTCCTTTTTTATTTGAGCCTTTTTTTAATTATTATTATTGATCTATTTCTTTATTCAGTGATAATATCATTTAATATTTAATATTCAATGCTCTTTAATTTGTCTCATAAATTAGCCTACACTACTGGTTAAACATTTGGAATAATTAAGATTTTTTTTATCTTCTGCTCACCAAGGCTGCATTATAATTTGATCATAAATGCAGTAAAATATTGTGAAAAATTATTACAATTAAAAAGAATTGTTTTCTATTTGAATATATTTTAAAATGTAATTTATCCCTGAATTTTCAGCATCATTACTCCAGTCTTCAGTGTCACTTGATCCTTCAGAAATGATTCTAATATGCTGATTTGCTGCTCAGCTATATTCATTTTTGTTGGTGCGTATTGTAATGATCCGTTGAAATTCAGTGTTTAATGCCACAACTCAAGACTTAAAAGGTGTGTAGGAATCATAGGAATGACCCTCAAGCACAAACGTGTTGCATTGGTTCATAAGTCTCGTTACTGTTCCTGTGGTAATCGTGCTGAAAACTTTGTTGCACTCTAGAGACTCTCCAGGCTTCACATGTGAAATGACTTGAAGGCATGTTTTCGGATAGATATAAATCTTAAATTTGATGGATATATGAGCCCACTGTCACCCACTGCACATATCAGAGTTTTGTTGATCTCAGCAAGAATTTTCCTGAGAATGGCAAAAATACATCATGACCGACTCGCCTTGTTCTTGCATTGATGGAATGATATCAGGGATAAAGCATCCTTATGTATTAATAATCTCACCTTAACATTGTTTTAAAGATGAATAGTTTGTCACATTACATTTTAATTTATGTTCTAACTTAACTTACTATTGGGACTCCTCCAGTGCTAGATTTGGATATTTTCCCTGCATGGCATGTTTAATAGTTACACCTACATAACCTATACATATATTAATAATTGAGAATGAAAACCCAAGACTTTATGAATGAGATCTGAGTCATCATTGCATTTATTATGTGCATGCTGAATGATCATGCAACACTGCACTGTATTTTTCTCATGGCAGGGGCGACATGCAGCATGGTATCATGTGAATTAGATACTTATGTTATTTTTGGGTGGATCTTTAATTTAAACTGAGGTCTATATGACCATGACCATCCAGACAGCCCCCATGGTGACCACTGCTTACCACCCAGACACATATTTCAGAGTGATAACTGCCGGATAGAAACTCAAGGGCACCATCTTTCAAAAGGAGTGTTTTCTCCATACAATAATTTCCTCTCTTGCTGAGTATCAAGGTCTTCTTCTGAAATAACTGAAATGATTCTTCTGTTATTTCAGAAGTCAGCACTGATAATAGTCACCAAGTAGTTGAAGTACACTACCGATCAAAAGATTGAACAAAAAATATATATTTTAACCATATTGAAAGATTTTCAATGTATGTTGGACAATTTTTGGCTGCATTTCCTTCACGACCTGATCCAACATCCATTTAAAAAAAAAAAGAAATTAAAAATTATCTCATTTACCATCATAAACAATGTAAATGGCTTTACACACCATCACACTGTTGCCATTCAGATAAAGCACAGAGTGTGTAGCCTTCATGGTCCTGATTTAAGATCAGATGTATTGACTTCATCTCGGCCCTTAGAGATCAGCTCAGCATCTCCCCACAGGAAATTCAATCTGGCTACATAAGCATACATGTGTTGAAGGGAAGGCCACACTCATTATCTGTAGCGCAGCAATAGGCATGTTTTGTCCTTAATGAGAAAACATGCCATAAGAAATCAGATTACTAATTGATTATTGGACCTTGAGATACTTTTTGAATTGCCGTTTTGTAAATCTTTATCGTACTGACAAGTGATTTTATTCAAAAACATTCTGTATTTAAAGAGGACCTATTATGCTTTTTTACATTTTCAACTCTCTTTAGTGTGTGATGTTGCTGTGTGAGCATGTAAAAGGTCTGTAAATTTATAAAGCACAACATCATTACAAAGGGAGTTATGCTCTATATCATTAAAGAAATCATTAAGTTCACCCAAAAATGAAAATTCTTTCATACTCGCCCTCATGTCGTTCCAAACCCGTAAGACTTCTGTTCATCTTCGGAACACACATGCAAATCTTATTGATGAAATCTGAGAGCTACGCAACTACCACTTTGACGCTTCAAAAAGTTCATAAAGAGTTTGTAAAACTAATCCAAATGAATTAAATTAGTCTAAAATTTACTGGGAGGGAACGGAGACATTATGTCCCTCCTGAACTCCCGAAGTATGGCCGGGACACCGTCTCAGCTCCTCAGCACAAACACATTGAGTGGATGCATGCCGCCATCTTATTTAGACATATGTGCGGAGGAGTGGCTAGGCATGCAAATTCCACTTGGCAACTTCATTGGCCGTTTTTCTAAAACTCAGAGGTGATTGGGGCTCCCAAGTGAGACCCCTAATATCAGTCGGCATAACTTCAACGTGACTGAAAGAAAGACTAAATTCAACGAACATTCGCAAACTTACATGGTTGGAACTACAGCTCTCGAGCTGTGGTTAGAAGCATAGTTTCTTAAATGACTTCAGGTAAATAGGTCATGCTCTTGGGCACAATAAGCAAGCTAACATTCAGTACCTTCCATGTTCCCCATTTTAACGATCTAAGCGTATGGTCTAAAGCGCAGGGCGCAAGCATACTTAGTGCTTGTCCGAATCCACTTTTGCTAGTTTAACGGCTGGAAAAAACGTCTGCGCCCGACACATTGTCTAAAACGGTTGTCTCTATTCTCTTAAAGGTGCCCTAGAATGTTTTTTTATTATTATTTTATAATGTTTCCTGGGTTGCCCTTATAATGTTAGTATGTTTTTTAGATCAAAAATAGTCATAATTTAGAAATAAAAGGCATTTTTCCTAGCCTGATTTTAGTCTCTGATTTGAACACTCTGTTTGAAGGGGCGTGTCTGCTGTGAGAACCGGCCACTGCTGTGATTGGCTGACATGCTTGCATATGAAATATGACATGTGAAACTCTCTCGAATACTTTTATTACAGCTGTTATATACGTTTTAACTATTACAGCTATCGAGATTAACGAATCGTGAGATGTTTTTAAAGTATTTAAATCTATTTCCATCACATAAAATGTTGCTGTGATGAGCATTGAGAAAGCAGTCTGTTGATCGCGAGACAACGCAGTTTCTCTCTCTAATGCTTTCACCAATGCAAACGATGGGCATTCAGTAAGAGCTTCGTTGTGGAGTGTAACAGCGTCATTGATTTCATAACGAGTTTGGCAAGAGAGATAAACTCGCGCTGTGTGGATTGTTCTTTGACCGCTTTCTGTATACTTTTTTCACTGAGAATTAGCCTATTTAACGTTAGTTATGTATGCTCGTTACTTGGAGTTTGCTATTACTGTACTAGGATCTTGCGCTGGATCTAACACAGTGTAAATTATCTTTAATAAAATCACTAGCCTACTTACCGGTTGCGGGAATATAGTTGGAATTACCCCCTTCTTCAGTTTGAGACGCTGAGAGAAGCTTGATATTGTCCCAGGTTGTAAAATAAGTCCGTGGTGAAATGGGCAGAGCAAACTAACAACTTCGAATTAAACTGTTGCGGTATCCGATTATATATAAACATCAACCACGCGTCCACGCCTGTTGACATTTCTTTTCTGTGGGAAGGGTATGAAAATACCTCACATCCCCTGCACAGCCTGGAACATAGCATTTATTCCATGATCTGCCATTTTCTCTCTGATCCTCGCTTGTTCCGATGACTCGGCTGCGCAGTGCTTGTCATTGAGGGCTGGGATATGCAAATCTTTGGAGGCGTGATCCCCGACTGTTGCGTCACAGTCGGTATTATGTGGAGATTCGCCTGTTTTTCAGGGGTGTTTTTTAAAAACGAGATTTAAATAAGAAGGAGAAAACAATGGTGTTTGAAACTCACTGTAAGTCATGTCCATGTACTGAACTCTTGTTATTTAACTATGCCAACATAAATTCAATTTCACATTATAGGGCACCTTTAATGAGTAATTTGTGCGTAACGTGCAATAAACCAATCAGAGTCTCACCTCCCATTCCCTTTAAAATCCAGTTGCTCGCGCCATGGCGGAATTTTCTAGCGTAAAAACTGAAACTAGCAAAAAACACTTGTATGATAGGGCCCTATATCTTTCATTGTATACATTTTAAGATATATTTTAGTGTGCCAACAGTTACTGCTGTTTTTGAAGAGTGTGCATTTGCGTAAAATGCGCAAGGGAACTACGATAAATCAAAGATCAAATAAAGCAAAATGACTCGGAACAAGTGAAGTAGTCAGTGCCATGATCGTTACAGCAGCATCTTGGAGAAGGTATAACTCTTTCACATGTGTGTGACGTTATTAACGACTGTCCTTTGTCGTTTGAACCACATTTTTTCAGCAATAGAGGAGCGACAATGGTACTACAATTTCGAGAAACAGTCGTGACTAGTTTGTTAGTTTCTCCAACGATGCATCATACTATGGTAGTTAATCAGCAAGTTACGTCGTTGTAGGGAACACACACGCCAGAGCGTTACTCACAAGACCTCGTAAAAGGGCATAATAGGTCCTCTTTAAGGTCAGTGAACTGGTTTAATGTGGAGATAGGGCAGGTTTTGCCTACACTGCAGGCATCTAATGTCTCCACAAAGACAGTAAAACCTCAAATCGCCTACATTGTGAGAATCAGAAAAGTGTACCCACAAGGATACCAGCTTAATAAGCCAAGTCTTTATGAAAATCAAAGATGTAGATGTAGATTTATGTGATGGTTGGGTCGAGATTTAGAGAGTAGAAAATATAATAATATAAATTTAATTCGCTCAGCACCATTAAAAAAAAAAGAACAAGTCATCAAGTTGTTCTAACAGACTGACAAAGCTAAAAACTGATCCTGGATCTGCACGAAACTCAAACAACACATCCATGCCTCCTTTGCCTCATGAACTCATGTCAGCATGCCGCCGCCCGATGCTCCGTTCGACTATGGTTACTGTTTTGACACTCAACGCTGTATCTCCTAGGTAACGCTTGCCTTCCGAACGGCAGCAGGCTAGGTGTTACGGCACGGCTCAAGAAGCTGTTCCTATGCTCTTCTACCAAAGCACCATCCACCAGTACACAAAGCAAGTCCTCTTTCAACACAAGTCTCCAGTATCTTTCCTCAAACAGCTCTATTTCTATCAACGGATAGTCCATAATCTTGTGAAAAAGAAGTGGACTTGATTTATTGAATGTGAACTTGTAGTGTAGGCCTACTTCATATCCTACACTGTAAAAAAAAAAAAAGTTGGATTAACTTAAAAAAGTAAGTTACCTAGTTGCCTTAAAATTTTGAGTTCATTGAAATAAAAAAATTGAGTTAATACAACAAAGGAGATTGGTTTAATAAATAGAAACTCAAAATATTATGTTATCTGAACTACATTAATTATCTAAGTTGATTTGACAAAATATACAAAGTTGTGATAACAAATCATCAAAATTCATTTTTACAGTGTAAAAGTATTTATTTTTTTAAAAACTGTACTTGCAGATAATAATATTATTGAAATAAAAGGCCACTTAAGTGTATTTAAAGAGAGCACACTTTCATGAGTTTAACGCACTTAAGTACACTTTAAAAAAAGTTTACTTTGTCATATTGAAAGTTTTACTTGAAAGTATTTTAAATCATTAAATATTTTGTTGTGATATGTAATGTTTTAATGAATATGTAATTTTGAAACTAATGAAAATGTATTATAATTTAAACTTATATTAAATGCAATTATCTGAAGAGTGCTTTTTGACACAATTAAGTAGGCCTATATTCTTTTAAAGTGTGGGCCTATTATTTCTATAATAAGTACTCTTAAAAGCATACTTGTTTTTCACAAGGGTAATGTCAGTCCTTTCATTTCTTTTTATTGAACTTTTCCTAACTATTTCATGTTTGACCTTTCTGTGTATCACTCTTTTCATTATTTTTACGTAATCCAAAAACATTCTGCTGAGTATTATACTAGATATATGTTATAACCACTGAATACCCTCTGCAACATTGTAGCAAATTTTAAATATCAATTGTATTGAATTCTTGAAGTAGACTAGCAAATGATGAAATGTCATATTAACTGCTGATTGTTAAATGCTCTATTTTGTGCTTTTAACGAACACATTTAAGTATGTTATTGAAATACATATGCATCATGTTATGAAACGGGGCTGTTAGCAAGAAGTGGTAATGATGCTACAATTAGTCTGTCACATTTGATTGCTGTACACCCAGAGGGCCGCTTCTTGGATGAGAAAATGATGTTTATATGTCTGTTCTGTTTGCCAAACGGTTGACGAGTCGTCTTCTGTGGATCACAGGGTCAGATGTCTGCCATTTCTCTTTGTCTTTCACGCTTCAGGTGTCAAAAGTAATCACTGTGCCTTCCATAGCCCCCATCACCTTCCATTGATTAATGTTTTATTGGCTCCTGCTCCACAGTGATTATTTTTAAAGATTATTTAGCCTTTAGGAGTGTAAATAATGTGTAAATCTCAGGCACAGGCCATATCGTATTCTAGATGATCTGAGCTAGAGAAACGCAATGTCCGAAAGGGCCGTTCAAGGTCTAAGAACGATAACTATAAAGATAACCATAATGATAACTGTATTTGCATCCACACCAATGAACGATAACGGTCTGTTTATTCTAAGCTTGAGCGCTGCGGTTTCAATGTGTACGTACAGCGTTATTGTTTTGTTTTTTTGCGGTTATTGTTGCATTTACACGGCTTTAACCAGCAGATGTCCTCAGCGTGCTATGTTTTGAGTGCAGTTAGTGCAGTGCTTCTCAATTATTTTCTGTTACGCCCCCCCTAGAAAGAAGTAAACATTTTGCGCCCCCCAACTCTCCACCGCGACTGTAAATGGTATCATTTTTTCTATAAAGTTGTTATAAGTACACCTCTGCATTACATTGTATCCTTATTAACATTAAAGAAAACGAAGAAAAAAAAGAAATATAGATCAACTTACAACACAGAATACCTTTATTAACATTGTTTTTTATTCAGTAACAGAAAAGACTTAGAGTGTTTTTTTTTTTTTTTTGCACTGAGCAATTTGGTATCCCACCTTATATGACAGTGCTCGCTGGTTTACACCGCGAGCAGGAGCGTCGCGCAAGGGCCGATTCACATATAGCGCCTAAACGCGTAGACAACGCTAGGCGCGCCGCGTTCTCATTTTACCAAAGCACTAGGGCGGTTGCGCTCCGGAGGCGTCTGTCGTTGCTAAGCTTGTTGTTGTTAAGGTTCTTGTCACGTGACCTACGGTGCGCTTGCGGCATTCTGAAAAGTCGAGATGTTTTTATCTCCATGCGGCGCGGACGCGCTTGGAAAAAACGAGCGCGTCGCACCGCGACCACGTCGCTTCCATTATGAGCGCGCATACCGCGCGCCTACATTTGAAATAACTAACTTGAGCGCGCAAAAGACGCGATATGTGAATCGGCCCTAAAGCAGCAGTGCAGCGGGGGTTTCGGCGGCGAGTCTATTTTTGCTGCACTGCTCACGCTCAATTAAAGTGAAAGCACACTTTTGATGGACAAAATTTATATGATTTCACACAAAAAGTGTCTAAAGCGCACAGAATTTGCATGTCTGGTGTGTTTTAACAAGAACTGCAGTATGTCAGAAAAGAAAATGAAGACTCAAATTTTATAGAAAATGTACCCACCCATTAAACTTGTTTAATTATTTATTCAGTTTGGGCTTTGAACAAACTTCAAGTCTATCAAGTTTATGACCAACTTCTAAAAACAAATTTAACAAAAGTCTTTGTAAAGAAATGCTTGCTTATATGTCGCCTGGGCGCCGCTGTTGTGACGCTGTACAAACGCTTCCAGTAGTTGCGCTGACGCGCTGCTCACGCGCTGCTCACGCGCCACTCATGCTTGCGGAGTGAAACGGCCGTTACGTTTGTCTCATTATCTTCGTCTCTCTCCGCCTTTCTTTTCATCCCTGTTAATTTTTTTAAATGGTGTCTCTTAAGGGTTTGTTATCTGCACTTCATATCTCCTGTGTGCTCGTTTTAGGTGAAAAAAAAACCTACTTCCTGCGGCAAAAAAAAATATTACCCGGGATCGCGCGCGCCCCCCCTGGCATCGCTCAGAGCCCCCCCAGGGGGGCGCGCCCCACTATTTGAGAAGCACTGAGTTAGTGTAATGATCTAATAATCTAACAGTGAATTCATATGACGTAAGTTAGTCAATATAGTTTAATAAAAACAACACCTTGTCTTTTTTACCGCAACTTCAAAGGAAGCAAGACAATGTTGTCGAAACGAAACGAAACGAAACGATACCCACTTCTACCATTTATTCAGAGGTATATGAACGATTGTTTTCCATATCCATTTTCTTGAAAAGGGGCTTGACTTGTCAAACAGTGGACGAGTTTTCTGGACCTCTGCGATTCACTTATCTGCAATGTCGTCTGCCATTTTAAATACGCGAGCCCTTAAATTAGAACGGATTTTGATTGGCTGTCAGTCAGTGTTTTATCGTTCAACAGCTGGAAAAAAAATCATTCCGAAAGTGATCCCAACGATATCATTTCTCTACATCGTTATCGTTAAATCTGTGGTGTGAACTCTGCTATTCTTTAATATTGAGAACTATTTTTAGAACTTTATCTTTATCTTTATCATTATCGTGTGAACAGGCTTAAATATGAGCTGAAAGCTTTTTTAGATTTAAGGCTAATGAGGTGGAGACACCAAGTCCTGTTAAGATACTATGGACAGATGGAAAGTGTTAGAACAGAGCTTAAAACATGCTTTGGATATTTGAGGTTTCATCTTGAACCTCTGAATGTATGAATGTGTGATGCTGCCTTTATACAACAGTTCAACAAGTTAATATTGAGTAATGTACATTTTAGACACAATATATCCTCAGTTACTTCGTGTGTTTTTGCTTTGACAAGGAAAATTGTTTCAAACTAAGGCAAAGGATAATGTTGCAAATCTCTGAGCAACACACAGTAGTGGTTTGTTGTTCCTAAATTAATCCGTGCTTTTCAACAAATTGTTTGAGTGAATGTTTCAGGGACTCACTCATACAGACATTCACTTGTTTCAGTCATAAATGAATCAGTGTTTTTAAACAAATCAGTTGAAGTGACTGTAACTGAATATGCATACTTGCCTACTATATAGTAGGTGAAAAACATTATGTGGAAAGAGTAACATGTTCAAAATTCACAGTATTTAAAAAGGTGTGCAAAAAGTAGCACTAGCACTGAGATTTTAAAGTTTACATCAAACTTTCACACTTTTCTATACCATGAGGTACATGGAAGAGGATTTGTGAATGCCTGTGAAGCCTATGTCGAATGTAATATGTCCAGATTACATTCATGCTACACTCATTTATACTATATAGTACATACTTTTTAACAGTTGCAAAGTAAGTACTTATTAAAAACCATCAATTATACTGACTCTGAGAGTATACTATTTCAGACACAGTCGGTTACTTGTTTCGTTCATGAATGAATCAGTTTTTGACTCACTCACAGTCATTTGTGGCTTTAGTAGTTAACAATAGAACTATAATTTGTGTCAAAATTGTTTTATAAGTACTAATGTAGAAAAAAAAAATATTGGATCTCATTAAATGTTGTACATTTAATATCCCCTGTGAAATATAAAGTCCTCAATTGTTTTGTCATTATTTGCTGAATATAGTTGAATTGTAACCCGGATGTTTTGTGTTTCTTTACAGATAGTGTTGAGGATGAACTGGAGCTCTCTGCTGTACGGCATCGACCAGAAGCTTTGGAGCTGCTGGAGGCTCAAACGCGTTTCTCACGCAAAGAGCTTCAAATCCTCTACCGGGGCTTCAAGAATGTGAGTTAATGCTTCTAACTACATATCTGATATTAAAAGACAAAGTTTGATTTCTATTCATTCTTTTCTTATTTTGAATTAGATTGCATTTAGTTAAACATGTTCCTTTTGAATGTTGGTTTGATGTGGAACATGCCAAACTTGGCAGAAAATCTGTCACGCTTGCTACAATAATCAGGTCAGGAAAGGTCTCTAGAGTGTCCCTGAGGCATAAATGTCCTTTGTTACCTCTGGTGCACAATGTAATGAGACAACACCGAATTAACTTGACCCAAATTGTCAGGTGACAGAGCTTGAGAGTGGCACAATGGTCCTTTATTATCAGACTCTCAAGGGGGGGAATCAGAATTCTTCCTTAAGACCACACACACGCTGCTGACAGGTGATGACTACACAGTTTTGCTAGCACCCTGTCTTATAGTTATAGTGATGGCCACTTTTGAAATACTGTGCGAATTAATTGTTTCTAACCAGTTATTCAGGGCAAAATCAAATGATTTCAGTAAATGAGGCTTTGCTATATCATAACTGTTTCGAAATGTTTCAAAATTTCAATGGTTCGCCACTAGGGGCAATGATCTCTGCAAACCAGTTTCTATATCAGTGCGTTTTTAACCCTGGTCCTGATTAGTCTTGCGTAGCCAGACCTTCAGACTGACAGCAGAAGGTCTGGACTCCATAGCAGCTTTCATTGGCCAAGGACCGCCCAGAGGCCATCTGACTGACATATAAAGCAACCAATCACTGTTCATTTTGTTCCACGTCATGCTTAGAGGTGTGAAAATGTAATGTTGGTGTC
This sequence comes from Semotilus atromaculatus, assembly GCA_031834385.1. Classification (NCBI taxonomy): domain Eukaryota; kingdom Metazoa; phylum Chordata; class Actinopteri; order Cypriniformes; family Leuciscidae; genus Semotilus; species Semotilus atromaculatus. The sequence goes on from JAULUF010000004.1 coordinate 12,001,536, forward strand.
CCTACAGTAACAGATACCGATCTGGTTATTGTGTAAAACTCTTGGAAGTATTATAAGAGTCTATGCTGCGAACTTTACAGACTTGACATACATTTGTAAATCCAGCATTTAGTTGCTCCTGATAACACACGACTGCATTCTCTTTCCATGAGGGAGTTTGGCACCATGGCATCTTTGTTTGGCGTCACAATGTCTCTTGCGATTTAAAGGCTGCTTAGTAAAGCAATGATATTCTGATGCTTATTGGTTCTCTTCTTTGAATTTGCAGCGCACCAAGTCTGTCAATTTCATCAATCCACAATGCAGCTGAAAGCTTTAGGCTACAACCAGTCTTGAGAGTTGCCACCATGGCAAGTGACAAAAAATGTGTTCCAGTGTTGGAAATTTAAAAATATTTTCATCCAAAAATCAGAAGTTGCCAGTGAGAATGAAACTAGAATCTATTCTTGCATTTGTTAGAGAGAAATCAATATTAGGCTAACTTGTAATCTGTAACCTATTACATTTCAATAACCTTCCCAACACTATTCATTTTCCAATGTTGTGTTCTGTATTGTAAATGTTAAATCTCTTTGCTTTTTTAAAATTATTTCACATTGAATATCACCTGACATTTCCAATTCACTTTTCTACTTGTTTGATTTTTGACTGTGAAGTACAAAAATCCTTCAAAATAGATTTAATTAGTAAATCATTGTCAAGGGCCCTGTTCCAAATGCCGCCCCAAGGCCTCACGTTATTCCTCTGACTCCACACTTTGATGATGTAATTGTAGAGCTGAACAAAAGGGCATATCGGGGGCAGGTGAGCTCCTTCTGAAACATAAAGTGTCCACCCTACAGTCTCATGAAGTTCACAGACACACACACGCAACAGCTATTGCAAGTCTGCAACTCCTCAAGTGTGTCATGTGGGACAGGTTCAAGCTGTAGGCTTGTTATTCTTGTGTTGATGTGTTGCTTTGTTGGTCCATGCTGGTTTCGCTATCAAACCATGAAAAATACACAAAGTGAATAATTGCCACTTGTGTCCATGATAACAGCCTTTTGAACTGTTATAATCAGACCCTTGCCAATAGAAATCAATTTCTCTTCATTTTTAACATCTTTTTCTGTATTTCAAAGTATGCCAGTGTTAGTCAAAGAGAAAGGGGTTAATGTTTTGTTTTGTTTTTATTGGAGACAGACAGACAGCACAGCTTTTTATTACTGATCCTTAGTTCTCACTATCACTGGTACTTTTGTTTATACCAGACATATTAAACACGGATTGAGAGCATGTTCATTTGAGCTTTTGAGGATAATCATTGTGTTGACTAAACCCCTCCTGTTTAACTTGCTATATAATTCATTATTGGAATCTTTGCTAATAATGTTCCACAATTAGGTAAAAAGCATTTGTTAAAGAACTGGTAGAAATCATCCATTCATACACTATGGTTAGAAAGTTTGGGATCAGTAAGATTTTGACTGGTAGTGTGTGTGTGTGTATATATATATATATATATATATATATATATATATATATATATATATATATACATATACAAATTAATACTTTTATATGCAATAAGTGATGGTAAAGATATGAATAATTTTACTGAACACTGAAATGAACACTGTTCTTTTGAAATCTCCATTCATTAAAGAATCCTGAAAAAAAAAATGTGTCATGCTTTCCACAAATGCTTTCCACAAAAATATTAAGCAGCGTTTTCAACATTGATAATATTAGGAAATGTTTCCTGAGCAGCAAATCAGCACATGTGAATGATTTCTGAAAAGGATCATGTGACACTGAAGATTGGAGTAATGATGCTGAAAATTCAGCTTTGATCACAGGTATAAATTACATTTTAAAATATATTCAAATAGAAAACGGTCATTTTAAATTGTAATAATAGTTTATTATGAACAGTAATTTATAATAATAATAATAGTAATAATAATATTTCACAGTATAACTGTACATAAAAAAAATCCTACAAACCCCAAACTGTGCAGATCTTAACCCTTTAAATGAAAAGTTATGTCAATATCTACCAATCCTCATGTTTACAGATGAACACAAAAGGAAATATCAAAATGTCAGATACAAGGAAATACAAGAAATGAATGGTGATCACATGGCTGTCAAGGTCAGTTGTTCAGAAAAAGAAAAAAAGAAAAAAATAGTGCTGAGACAGTTTGAGGCTGTTTGTTTGGGAGAATTTCACCTTGTAGATCATGCAAAATAATCTGATCATGCAAAAAAAAAAAAAAGATGGAGATGGAGATGGTGGTCATACTTTTTTCTTACTAGGTTAATTACACTAATTAAAAAGTGATCAGGATCTAAATTAAACTTGATGATCTGCAAATAAGCTGTAGTATATTTTACTACTAACAAAGTATTTCACAATCTTCTCGCCTTCATTCAGATTTTCCTGTGTGTTGTTCCAGTTGTATTATTCTGTGACTCCAATGAATTAGTGGTAAACTGAAACCCCAATATGCCAGATAACCTGTCTCTGATCCTCTGTGTGCAGTCAGTGAATGAACATGGTTCAGTAAGCTGAAAAAATCTTTTAATTACTGCCTGTGTATCTTTACGGTGTTAATGAACCTTGCATTGCTCCTGGAGTTTGGATAATGTTGAGAAGACTTTGGCAGTGATGGTTTGTGATGAGAGCGGCGTGTCTCTTAAAAGGTAATTACACGGGGTCTCTCTCACGCTGCGTGCTCAAGAGACAGTGGATGACAGTAACACAAAACAATCCCTTTTAATTAACCAGAGCTCACTGTAACAACAGAACTTTCTCAGACGCAGCCTTTTATGTCAGAGATGTGAAGTCAACTTCCTGTTGGGCTTCTTTCATGTACCAGAGCCCAAGGTTGGTGGTGCAGAGGACACATTTCTTACAATTCTTGTTGTTATTTATAAAAAAAAATATATATATATATATATACACTCACCGGCCACTTTATTAGGTACACCTGTCCAACTGCTCGTTAACACTTAATTTCTAAGCAGCCAATCACATGGCGGCAACTCAGTGCATTTAGGCATGTAGACATGGTCAAGACAATCTCCTGCAGTTCAAACCGAGCATCAGTATGGGGAAGAAAGGTGATTTGAGTGACTTTGAACGTGGCATGATTGTTGGTGCCAGAAGGGCTGGTCTGAGTATTTCAGAAACTGCTAATCTACTGGGATTTTCACGCACAACCATCTCTAGGGTTTACAGAGAATGGTCCGAAAAAGAAAAAACATCCAGTGAGCGGCAGTTCTGTGGGCGGAAATGCCTTGTTGATGCCAGAGGTCAGAGGAGAATGGCCAGACTGGTTCGAGCTGATAGAAGGGCAACAGTGACTCAAATAACCACCCGTTACAACCAAGGTGGGCAGAAGAGCATCTCTGAACGCACAGTACGTCGAACTTTGAGGCAGATGGGCTACAGCAGCAGAAGACCACACCGGGTGCCACTCCTTTCAGCTAAGAACAGGAAACTGAGGCTACAATTTGCACAAGCTCATCGAAATTGGACAATAGAAGATTGGAAAAACGTTGCCTGGTCTGATGAGTCTCGATTTCTGCTGCGACATTCGGATGGTAGGGTCAGAATTTGGCGTCTACAACATGAAAGCATGGATCCATCCTGCCTTGTATCAACGGTTCAGGCTGGTGGTGGTGGTGTCATGGTGTGGGGAATATTTTCTTGGCACTCTTTGGGCCCCTTGGTACCAATTGAGCATCGTTGCAACGCCACAGCCTACCTGAGTATTGTTGCTGACCATGTCCATCCCTTTATGACCACAATGTACCCAACTTCTGATGGCTACTTTCAGCAGGATAATGCGCCATGTCATAAAGCTGGAATCATCTCAGACTGGTTTCTTGAACATGACAATGAGTTCGCTGTACTCAAATGGCCTCCACAGTCACCAGATCTCAATCCAATAGAGCATCTTTGGGATGTGGTGGAACGGGAGATTCGCATCATGGATGTGCAGCCGACAAATCTGCGGCAACTGTGTGATGCCATCATGTCAATATGGACCAAACTCCCTGAGGAATGCTTCCAGCACCTTGTTGAATCTATGCCACGAAGAATTGAGGCAGTTCTGAAGGCAAAAGGGGGTCCAACCCGTTACTAGCATGGGGTACCTAATAAAGTGGCCGGTGATATATATATATATATATATCTATATTAAAAAAAAGAAATCTGGATGCAGAATTTTGGGTAAAACATGTATATTGTGACAATGTACTGTAAGCATTAAGTTTAATTTTGGTCAGTCTAACCCCGTCACAATCTTAAAATCTTGAATTTTGTGTCAATATTTACTCACCTTTATGTTTTCCATAGCAATGCAAAAGGAGATATCAAAATTTTAATCTTTTCTTATCCATTGAAGGGATACTTCACCTCTGGAAAGATGAATGTGTATTTAAAATGTGAAATTATTTTTTCATTTAGCTTTCTAGACTGAGAAAAGCCAGAAAATTTATTTTTGACTTATGTGGATAAAAGACAACAACTCCCAGAATGCACTTGCTTCGCTGCCCTAGGAGGCCATGCCTACCGGTAACAGAGCGCAGTAGTTAAACAACAAGTCTAGGCTACTAGTGAGTCTCCGTGATGAGTCTGCCCGGGATTTCGAGATCGAGTTTGTCCAGGATTTGGCTTTTGCGTTCTACAGTCGCCATTCATCATGTTTACTGTGGCGAGCAGGACGAGACTGAGGGTCGGTGGCATGATTACTGATGAGCGACACCTGTGAGACGCACCGGTCTCGAATCTCTCACGGAGGAACCAGAATGTTCCTAGTTAGATTGAAACAAAAGGTGTGCATGTAAACAATGAATGGCGACTGCAGAAAGCAAAAGCTGAATGCCGGACTTTTTGGATGATCTCGACGGCCGGACATGTCCGGGAAAAAGAGGATAGTAACCTCTACTACTCAGCTTTCTCCACAGAACAAGAGCCTGCTAGCTTAGCTTCCAAAAAAAGATGGCTGACAACTGTGTACATTCTGTGAGTGAGATCCCACCCTCTATGGGCGGGTTGAGAACATGCGGGACAGCCCCTACTACTGGCTGTAGTCTTTAGCCTCTGGCCAAAAAATCCATGATGACCCAAAATTATGATTTTTGCTTCATCGGAGGACTTTTTCCAGACAAAAAATACATAAATCACTCATATGAGGATATGAGGGTGGAAAGCACGGTCATTTGAAAATACTACAGGTTTTCTACTAATACAATACTTACTGCTAAATCCTGAAGCTGGCCCAGTCTGTTGTGATTGATCTACTCTGCTCTGATTGGTCAGCCGGCCCAGTCTGGTGTGATTGGTCTACCGCTTACAGCGCATGTCAGAAACAAAACGCCTATTTAGGGGGTGTTTAATTCCAGTTTTTCAGAGTTCACTCTGACTCCCGACTCCCACTGAATCTGAAGTCTGCATACGATGGACACTTTACTATCCCATAAATAAAAAGACCATTACACCCTCCTCTAAAAAAATAAGTTCAAGACATGTTTATGGTCTTGTGGTAGTTGTCTTTTAGAGAGAAAACTGACAATATGTTTTCTGTAATAGTATTATACTGGTATTAAGTCCATCTCTTTAAAAATGTAGTAACAAAAAGATACATATAGCCTGTTTATGTCCTAAATGTAAGTCTCAGGGGGAGATGAGGATGAACTGAATGTGTTAAGAGGCATCAACTGAGTCAGATTTGTTCCAGAAAACTTGATAAATACAGTTTTTTAGGTCCTAAACACTTATTTTAAGAGCACACAGAGATTTTTTTTTAAGAGATTATGTTGCCTTCATCACTGTACTCAAATGCACAAAGTGAAATGCAAGGGACAGTGGAAGTTCATCACGAGGTCAAGCGTTCACGATGTCTTCATACTGTATATCAAAGATATATACAATGTTTCTGTACAGTAAATCCATTTAAGCATGACTGAATCCTTTTAACCGGGCCAGCAGATTCAAACTGTTTTCTGAAAGTGTAACAGACAGTTCTACAATCTCTTTTGTTGAAGAATGATCAAAGAACAAATCCTGTACTGTGTTTGTATCAAAAACTGTACGATTTTCCTAGCTCAGCACACACCACCTCTCAGTCCTCCTCCTCTAGTTGCTCAATACACCGCAGAGGGAATACTGTAATGAGGTTTCATATCTGGCTCTGAATGCCCGAGGCTGGTTTCTGATTATTTGATTTTCATATTATTTTATTGCTGAGAGTTTTGCCATGTTCTGTTACATGTGCACACTTTATAAACTTCAATTAGTTTTCCCTGCAGACGGACTCTTATTCAGCTCCAAACATTACAATGTGTCTTCCATTGTGAAGTCCTTAAAGGGATAGTTCACCCTAAAATGAAAATTAAGTCACCCTAGTGTTGTGCTAATGCTGTATGCCCATCTTCGTTAGGAGCATTTTTTTTTAAAATGTACCGCTCTCACTCTTCCATATAATAGCACTGAATAGCAACCAGCAAAAAAAATATATTTTTTAAAGAGATGCAAATGTAACCGGAACCACTCAACCCTCTCCGAGCAGGATTCGAACCGGCACCTCCGGCATGGTAGGTGGCCGCGCTAACAAGGATGCTAAAGAGTGTAGTCTCTAGCGTCAGTCGCTAGTGATGCCAGGGGAGTGAGGTTTACACTCACTGGTCTGGCTTGCTTCCATTACACAAAAGTATAACAGAATGATCCCATGCAACACATGTCGGTCATATTTTCCAAGTGTTCTGGTGGTGTACAATAGGGTTTGGTGAAAAACAATCTAAAATTTGAATGTATTAGTTAATGACATTTTTAACCTTCGCTGCACAACATGCCACAGTCCATTCCATGCCACAGTCCATTCCATGTGTTTTTGTTCATCTTGATTTCTCAAAGCTTGTGTGCTTTTTCTGGGCGAGATGGAGTGAATTGTGGCACGTTGTGCTGCTGTGCAGAGAAAACCAACAGGCAAGGTCAAGAATTTCGTTAAATAATACATTCAATTTCAGTTTGTTTTTCGTCAAACCCTATTGTATACCCCCAGAACAGTTCGGCTATGGATTTCCCCCTCCCCTTCTTCTCAGACTCGCCAGTTTTCCAAACGATTACATTGGCAGATTCGGCACATTTGGGCAGTGGTAGTTCCGACTTCAGTAATATTTTATGGTGTTACAATGGTGAAATTACAAACAAGAAACACACATTCTGAGACATGGAATTAATAACTTGACATTTTGGCTTCACATTTTGACAGTGAAAGGAAAATGGAGACGATTCGTCCATCTTTTTTTACAGTTAATAACATCTTACAAGAGACAGAAAAGTTTCGTTGTGAGTGCAATCTCTATATATATATAAACTCAAATGAAGTGGATGATTTAGATTACTTAGTAACTTGTGATCATAGACCATAACTGAAATCTCTCTTTATTGTGGATTAAGGACATCTGAGCAATTTTCCGCAATTACCTTGCTTAAAATAGTTATACTTTAAAAGCGGATATCATAATTGCTGCAATTCCCAAACCATTTGAGATAAAGCAACAGCAATCATCTTGAAAAATCTAATTCCTGGGGTCCAAATAACAACGTTCCAGACATTTTAAAGTTGGATATTTGGATAGATCATTTGTTAAGATCCTTCATATGTACAGAATCGTCTGTTTATCACTGCAGGAGTGCAGTATTGATAGAATGCTTAAATTATGCCATCTATGTATGGAACTACAAAATATGTTTTTAAAGGACAAAATAAATAAAACACAAGTTACAGCCATAAAAGCCCAGTTAAACCAGCTGATGATGGTCAAAATAAGAATAAATGGGCATAAACAACAGATTTGACTTTGTTTTCTACTGTGTGAGATGTTTTGTATTTATCATCATATAAATGCACAGCTCGTCAGCAAAAATGACACCTCTATTACTCACTTTAAATTGCAACAGGCAGGGTGAATACATGACCTCAAATTGAATATTAAAATACTTTGCTGCTACACTTTCTTTGCTTCTTTCCTCATCTGTTTCTCCTTATAAAGCTAAATGTTATAGATGACAGAATCCAGTATTGTGCTTTCCATAAACTAGTTAAAAGAACATTAGAGTTCTCTGTTCTTTTGGTATAAACATGTGAATTAAAACAATACATCTAAATATTAAAATTAGAAAGCGGTGGCATCTTTCTCGGGACAAAGACATTCCTTTTATAATGCTTTCATGTCTGTCATCAAGGGAGATGTATTGTTAAAAAAGTGATTTCACTTTGTTTTAGCTGGTTTATCTTATCAAGGGAAGCACATGAGTAATGCTGTAAAGGTTTGCTAAATACAGGTCTTATAAAGTTAATTCTGCAATCGCTTTAACTGTCAGACTATCACTTGTTTGTGACATTTGATTAACAACACTAATGTACATCTGTTATATCTAACGCAATCTCGAAAATAATAAAATATGTTTTTGGCTTCAGTAAACATCTTGGATAACAGCCATCGCAATTCCCTTAACAAGAATAATAAAGAAACTGCATTACTGATGTTCTGAGGCGCCAGCCTTCCCCTCATAATGCATGTTCAGTGCATTCTCAGGCTTGAAAGGATCATTTCAGAAGCGCCACTCATAGATGTGTTACTTAACTAAAACATGTGAGACCGTTTCATCAGACAAGGTTGACAGCTTAAACTATTGGTTGGTCATCTTGAAGAGGGCGATCTCATTTTCCGAGCATCGTTGTTAGTACAAATCAAATGCAAATTCAAGCACTAAGCATCTCACAATTTATAAGCGATGCAACATGCAAACTTCAATGTTTAATGCTAGACACATTGTATACGAGGTTTATCATTATCTATTTATAAGTGATATTACAGAGTGGAAAAATTTCAAGTCTGACAAGCATGTGCTATCTCTCTGAGCTCATTTATTCGAAATGGAGAGTCATAATATGATATGTTCAATGCAGCAAATGCACTTTCACTCTCATTTTTATTTATGATGCACATTAGAATGCATCACAATGGGACAATGGATATTGTGTTTATTGCTTAGGACTGATGTAATTTCAAATTTGGATTTGTATGCGCATAATGGTGCTCTTGCTGAAATCACTCCACAATATCATATCAATAAGACTGTCATGGAAATGCCTGTATCTGTGTTTGCAGGAATGCCCCAGTGGTGTGGTCAATGAAGACACATTTAAGGAAATTTACTCTCAGTTCTTTCCACAGGGAGGTGAGTGTGTTTAAAGTCATATGTTCTCTAGTACTATTTCCATTACAGTTACACCACATACAGTATAGTGTGATTTTTAATATAACCTGAACATTTTATTATATTTTTTTGGTGTTACCTGGAGTACTCTCAAAAATATATTATTTTCTTAAGGATTGCTGGTAAATTTCACAAATAATTAAAGTTACACATTGAGTTAAACTCTTAGAAATACGTGTGCATTCAACAGTTTTAATGCACACCTTCCAGAAAATCATAATCCAGTATTCAGACAGACCATGGTATAAAACCGTTTAATGTACATGTAGTTCCAGTCAGTTTAATAACCGTTCTATATGAATGCACTCGCACACAGAGATCGGAGATTTAGCTGCGAGCACACAGAAACATTCAGGAGCACAGAAATTTCTCAACGCTGCCCCACGACTATAAATATCTTCGCTACTGACACGCTATATTAGGCTATATTTTTTAGCAGAGAAGGGGTAACATCGCTGTTCTTGAACCTCACAACTTCTCTATTAGTAGAAAGATGCTTCACAGACGCAGGTAATTCACACACACATCTCTCTCTCTCTCTCTCACTCTCTCTATCGATAATTAATTCACATAAATGTTGTATTTAATTCATTCAAATAAATGTCATTTTACTGCACTACTTTATTGCTGTGTCTGATTCAAAGCGAGCAGAATGCTAGATCTAATAAGATGTAACTGACGAAAATAACCGTTATTTTTACTCTTCCGGTCAAATATAGTGCTGCAAACATCAGTAACAGCTTTAACTTGTCAGGGCTGGCAAATGACCATGATGGCTATAAGTGGGATATTCCAAGGCTAACTGTGGATTAAACTATTTGAATGCACTCTGCTTCATGTCGGGCAGTTCTTTGTCTCCATGTTGTGCATTAACATCATTTAATGCATTCGCTAGCTGTGGATTATTCCTTAAAAAATATAATATTTGTATTGTTATTGATAGTGTAAGGTGAATGATGTTCCCTATGTCTTCAACCTAGAAACTGTATAACAAAAAATTTAAATCAAACATGAACTTATGACTAAAAAGCCCCAGATGGGAGTTTCTCCTCATCATTTCAGGAGTCCACCACACACACCACTGATCTGATTGGAAGTCTCTCAGAGGAAATGGTGATTCTCTTCTCTTTCGAGTCATGATTTGTGCCACTGTACAGTCAAAGGAGTAGTTTTATAATTATAGGTTTGAGCTTCTCTACATCATTTGTCAGGGTTTGTGACAAATCTCTCTCATGTGACCCTACTCATTTCCTGCCCATTCACATACACACACTATTTATATTATTTATAGTACAATGGATCATAGGTTGTGCAAGCTTATGCATCCCCTTGGTTGTTGAACATAATTAGCTGTGCAATGAGTTAATGACATTGCCGTCACTGAGGCTGAGCAGTTTCCTGTTTTATTTTTCAGATGCATCAACGTATGCACATTTTCTGTTTGATGCATTTGACACCGACCACAATGGCTCTGTCAGTTTTGAGGTAAGTAATAATACTAATGGAGCATTCAGACTGAATGCAATCTCTCTTGCATGCATGGCATTAATAGTAAACCTAATAATACAGCATTTGTACTGAATTGCAGTTTCACATTTGGATACACACAGACACACACACACACATACATATATATATATATATATATATATATATATATATATATATATATATATATATATATATGATATGTTATTTTGTTCCTTTGTATATTCAGAATCGTGGGAGAATAGTGATCTCTATTTTAAAATGTGGAGAAAAAAAAAATTAATCTCACTTCTCAATCAAGAATTGTGCAGCTCTACCAGACAGAGCGCCTAAATACTTTTTCCCCCTCTGATTTTAACTTAAGATCCTAAAAAACAGAACCTCAGTGGCATGTTATGCACCAAATACAAATAAACACAATTGGAGCTATTACGGAAATAAATTATTTGTTTAAGTTGAACGCTGTTGCATCAATGTCTTGACTGACAACATATTGTGCAATTTGTATCTTACTGAGACATTAGGAAACATTTTAAACACCCCTGAACCTTCAATTTGCACATAACGAGGATTTCATTCTTTGGCTATAAACAAACATCGCTGGTCCCCAGCGATACAGTAATTAAACTAAATGAGAATATCCTCATCTTGTTTTTTTAATAACGCTTGGCTTGTCCTTTAGCCGTTTAGCTCCCACTAAGACTTATTTTGTCATATCTGGCAATTAAAAACCTAACCATGTGAAAAGTTCAGCCAGAAAGGATTTCTCTCATCTTTTAGAGAAAAAATGTGGTCTTATGTGGTTATTAAAGACATTTATTTCCATTCACATAAGAGACATGTGAACTCAAACCATTCATTATGCCCTTTGAGTGCCAACTGAATTAGTGAGATAATACAACCATTAAAATACCATGAGGTATAATATCCTGTGAATTGAAACAGTTTGTTTAGCAGAATAATCATGAATCATGGTCTACCTGTTGCTGTAAATTACACATTTATATTGTTATGAAACTTATACTGATTTCTCAATGTCTTTCATTTTATCACAGGATTTTGTCATGGGTCTTTCCATTCTCTTACGAGGCACCGTTCAAGAGAAGCTTAACTGGGCATTTAACCTGTATGATATTAATAAAGATGGATATATAACAAAAGAGGTAACATGAAGAAAATCAGTAAAACTTTATAATAAGGGTAATTTCATTAACAAATTAATTTGATAGGTGACATGACCTAACAATGATCAGCATTTATTGTTCTAGTTTAGAGTTTCTTTTAACATAAACAAATAGTTTTAATATTTTGAGTTTTATTAATTAATAGTAAAATACAGGATTTCCTCCCACATTTAGTGAAACACCGCAGGTCATGCCATTTCGACATGCCGAAATAAATTGAGGGGTAACCCACACCATACATTATTAAATCACTTGAAAACATCTTGGTTTACTGGTGTTACCTCCGTTCCCTGATGGAGGGAACAAGGCGTTGTGTCGAATGAGACACGAGGGGTCGCACTTGGGAGCCCCAAACCTCTAATGTTTTCAGAAAAGGCCAATGGAATTGTTATTTGGAATTTGCATGTATGGAGACGCCCCTAGACATAAGGGTATATAAGGCAGCAAGCATGCATCACACTCTTCAGGTTTGTTCTGAGGAGCCGAGATGGTGTCTCAACCTCTCAATGACAGTTCAAGTTGTGGCAGGAGGGACACAACATCTCATTCCCTCCACCAGGGAACAGAGGTTACACCAGTAACCAAGATGTATCCTTTCTGTCACTCACTTCGACGTTGTGTCAAATGAGAGACACAAGGGGTGCTTATACTAATTGCCACAAATGAACTCTGTCACAAGAGATGGTGGTGCAGATGCGGGCAAGCCTCCACGTGCCAATAGCAAGTGCAGCTACGTTAACTCACAACCTACCAACTCCCAGGGTAAATGACATCAGGTCTCCATAAGAAGGGGACCTCATCTCTAAGAAGAGGTCACTCCAGCCGTAGGGCCTATTCTGATTCAAAAGAAGTTTTATTTTAAGGCCGAAGTACACCTGGTTGTTAAAATTGAGAAGCGTTCTTTTTCTCATTGAGAAAGTAACACTACAGAGACCACATCCTACCCAAAAGGGGAGGTAAGTATGTGGAATACATCCTATTGACTCACCAGTGGGGAGTACTACATAGGGAAGAGTCCTTGTGGTGGGCTCCACCTGACGAGGAGGAAACTACCCACCACAGCGACGTGGTGTCGGAGCGAGCTCCGTTCAGGGGAAGACACTGGGTTCACAGACAGGGAAACTGAACAGTGAAAGAATATATCGAATGGGGTCACTGTTAGGGAACCACTACATACCGAGCACTAGCCAGATTACAAGGGCTCATCTGAAAATGGGCATACCACAAGTAATGGGCCTGGTAGTGAGGTCCTCCACCGAACTCATCTACCGTAAAAGTTCTTAATGATGGAGAAAGGTGGCCCAGGGTTCACCATTCAAGGGAAACTCTTACTGGACCAGTTGCCCGAATTTGACCTGTTGTTACCTTAGACTCGAGAAGAAACTGGTTCCATACTGAGATTATAAATCATGCGAAGGTGTTAGGTGTAGCCCAGCCTGCAGAGGTGCCGACGTGGCTGTGATACTCCAACTGGAGTGAGCTCTTACTCCCAATGGGCACGGTACACCTTGGGTCTGATAAGCCCAGAGTATGGTGTCCATGATCCAATGGGCCAGTCTCTGTTTGGAGACAGACTTTGCCCTTTTGCTGGCTTCCAAAGCAGACAAATAGCTGCTAAGATTTCCTGAAGCTCTGCGTGCAGTCCAGGTATATGTGCAAAGCGTGCACCGGACACAGCAAAGACAAGCTCGCATCGCTCTCATCAGTAGCGAGTGTAGGACCAGAGAAAGATCCAAGAGAGGATAAGGCAAGGTCTTGTAGGATTCAACCTCTGTGCACCTCTCAGGAACGGTCTTGTGAAAGACGTGCTGTCATGGCGATTGAGTCCAACTCCAAGCAGAGAAAAAAAAAGCTCTATACTGGGGAGAGCTTGCTCTTTTCCCAGTTGACACGAAGTTCCAATCAGGCTAGATGATCCCTAGTACCAGGTCCCTGTGTGCACAACAACTCTCGCGAGTGGGCTAGGATTAGCCAGTCGTTGAGGTAGTTAAGTATTAGAAAACACACTTCCCTTAGCGAGGCAAGGACAGCCTCTGCAAACTCCATGAAGACGCAAGGAGAAAGGGACATCCTGAAAGAGGCCGTCCTTCAAAGGTGAACCATAGAAACGGTCTGTGCCGAAGAAGGATTGAGACATGAGAGTATGTGTTCTTCAGGTCTATTGTCAAAAAGCCTATCTTGGTGTTGAACACATGAGAGGATGTGTCGCTGGCTGTGTCTACATTAATCCAGATACATTTGAAAATGGCGTTTTCGTTTAAAAAATGCTTTCCGTCCACACTAGCTTTTTCTGGGGTTTTCCAAAAGTTTCTCATCCACACTGAAATGTTGGCAAATGCTAAATTCAGCTTACTGCGCATGCGTAAAACCTCGCTGAGATGATACAGGTAGAAAAATAAATAATAAAGATAATAAAGTTATCGTGCAATTCTTCTGGCAGGATAATTTTATTTAGCAAAATATCTTGCCATTCACTGATCCATGCAGGTCGCACTCAGTCACCACATGTCCACTGCGTAGGACAGCAAATGCGAGTAACTTCTGTTATCTTTGCAGGTCTTTGGCCTCGTTTACACTGTCAGTGAAATGTAACCCAATTCCGATTTTTTGCTCATATGCGAGACAGATCGGATGTGTTCTATGACAGTGTAAACAGGATAAAAACGCAATCATTCGGATATTTCAAGATCGGTTTCAGGCCTTGTTCATATGTGGAAATAAATCAGATATAAATCAGATATGTGCCAATGCAACTGTCATGTAAACAGGCAGATCGGATTTTCTGAGGCATTAGTCTTCGTCTCCGCGGTTTAATGACGAGAGAAACCCCGGCGCGCATCTACGTTATGATGTCGTATGAGAGGAATATGGACACACGGTGACACAACATATCAAAGGTTGGCTTGCTCATCCTAAAATTACGGACCACCCACTGCTCCTCGTTAAAGCCTGCCACGATCTCATGAAAGTGCGTATCTATAGCACGAATTTTATTTCTCGTGCCATTTACGCCAAAAATAGTTTTTGCGTGCATATGATATAAATTAATGAGGCATATATCGCTTTCAATAATAAATTGTAATTCCAATAATATGCACTTTATGGCGTGTAATACGCACAGTGACGCACTCCACATCCCTAATCCTACCCAAGGGGTTTACAGTGCGTGTCATGCACGCAAAAACAATTTTCTCTCTCGTCTCGCACACAATAACTGAAGCATATGCGCAGGCTGCAATGATGGTCCTTTTCATCCTCCTCTTCCTCAAAATCATGGTGATGTTTGGTGAACTTCTCATAAATCGTAAAGCTAGCATCAAGCTTATAACGTGTTCGTCCATCTGTGAAGAACCCGCTTTAAGCATGCGCGATGTTTCAGATAGCATGTCAAGTGTAAACGCATGAATCGGATATGTGTCACAATTGAAAGAACGTGTAAACGGACGGTCAAAAAAATCAGATATAGGCAACAAATCAGAATTGGGCATCAAGACCTGTAGTGTAAACGAGGCCTTAGATAAGAGCAAAGTAACATATTTTAGCAACTGTCTGAAAGTGAATAGCACATAACAGGCACAATAGCGGTATAAACATAATTATCTTTTGGTTCAATATGCATCACATTATTAAACATGCGTCATCATTTTCAAATACCTAAGTTTTCAGAAGGCCAAAATGGAGAGAAAAAGTATTAGTGTGGACAAGATTCAGGTTCAATTCAGAACTCGCAGATCTAAGATTGGTCTCATCCCACCTTCTTTCTTCGGTTTGATGAAGTAAGGGCTGTAAAACAACTTGTTCTCGGCCAGAGCGACAGACTCTATTGCATCCTTCGCTCCTGCTCGAAGGACAGCTGCGTTCTCGCCTCGTACTGAGTGTGGCTGAGCGTCATTCTCCGACCCTAGGAACCAGTCATCCATATGAGTATGAGTCCACTTGAGCCCAATGCTCGCGGCAGGCCATGAAAGCACGGCTTCCAAGTCCGCCAGCCTCAGACTGTACTGTCACACCCAAAGGTGGAAGCACAGACAAGTCATCCATTTGTCCAGGTGTGGCCAGAGATGCAAATTCCACACACCAATTCCAGTGGCCTTTTCTAAAAAAATGTCAGAGGTGTTTGTCTCTCATTCGAAACAACGTTGAAATGAATGACAGAAAGGGAACTATTATTACCTAGATTAATAAATGCTGTAATATTTTGCTCACTGTAAAAATGATTGTGCACATTTTTCAGATTTAATTAAGTTCTAGCAATTTCTTTGTAATTGTTTGTGAAATTTACAAGCAATTTCTGAGTCTGTCCATGAAGATGCATTAACTATTAAATCTTATTACAAATCATTCACATGACAAGCGATCATTTAAAAACACCAACAAATAATATGTCTGTCTATTGTTTGGTATTCACAGGAAATGTTAGATATCATAAAGTCTATCTATGACATGATGGGAAGATGCACATATCCCACACTTAAAGAGGAAACTCCACGACAGCATGTGGAGATATTTTTCCAGGTGAGATCGAATATTTTCATTATATTCCATATCTAATTTATTCCATCCGGGGCTGGGGGGGGGTTAGGGACAGGTTTGGTGGTATGGGTACAGTAGGTTTAAGGGTGGGTTATTATGTATGGGAAGTTTAACAGTTTAGAAGAAACTGTAAATTTACTGGTAAAGCAAGTACATTTCCAGAATGTTTTCCTGTCTATGTCTTGTTACACATCACAGTAATTTTAGTTTCTGCTGATGTCATCATAGATTGTAATTCTAAGCAAGAAAAATGTCTATGAGCAAGCTCAAATGAGCACATTGACCTTGTGACCCTTTTTGTGTCTTGACAGAAAATGGACAAAAACAGGGATGGAGTGGTCACTATAGATGAATTTATAGACTGCTGTCAAAATGTAAGCCTATTTTTGGTATGAATGTGATGTTCTGCATTAATGTCTTTCTTGAAAACATTTACAATAGGTTTTTCTTGAGTAAAGAGAAAAGCGCCTTATTCATTGAGCCCGCAGCAGAGTGACGTCCTGAGGACTGTCCATTATTAAAGTGTCCATTTGCTCCCCACAGGATGAGAACATCATGAGATCAATGCAGCTTTTTGAGAACGTCATTTAACATCTGAATGGACTCTGTTGGGCGGGCCAGCTCATATAACCACCTTTATACTCCACAAACTCCGAAGTCCTCGATGAGACACGTCTGATTACTAGCAGTGATTCTCCCGTAAACCAAAATTAACAGCATTTTTAATATCAAAGAAAAATATTTTTTTTTACATTTTTGTCATATCCTTTTCCTGTGAAAAAAAAGAAAAGAAAAAAATGATACCTTCATTTAGAGTACAGCAATTTATGAAAAGCTTGTTTCCACCTTGGAAAAAAAATCAAAAGGTAATTGTGACTTTTTATCTCACAAATCTGACTGAAAAGCTGAGGAAAAGAACTACAATCCCATGAAATGCTAACAGCATAATTTAAGTTTATTACAAAATATGCATATATATAAACAACAATTTATGTATTTTAAGAGGCAGACTCCATTACTCGTGCTTCATGGGAGTGGGCGGGGCTAAAAAGCTCTTCTGATTGTTTTGATCTCTGATTAGTGGAATTTTCTGTTCAGCATCATGGATAATGTAGTTTTTCACCACAAATTCCGCTATTAAACACTATTATTTAAAAAAATAAATTGAAGTAATCCAGGCTGACGCAAATAATATCGATTAACAACCTTGTAGCTCACAGTAGGTCTCTTTAAATGTTTATAAGTTATCAATAAAAATCAATTTCCCTATGGAGAAAATGAATGGAGTTTTTACCCAACAGTTGTGAATAATGAAGTCAGAATTGTGAGATATAAACGTGCAATTGAAAAATGATAAAGTCGGAATTTCGAGATATAAGCACATTTGCTAGAACAAAAGTCGCAATTACCCTTTTTATTTATGATATCATTTTATTTATTTATTTATGACGGAAATACTCTTCCATTCAATTCTATAGATACATGAATCAGCTTTTTCTTTTTCTAGATATTACATCTAGAGGTACATTTCATAGATTTGCCCTCCATTCATAAATTGCAGGAATTTACAAAGAATATTTGACAGACAATTACAATGATTACTTCTTTATTGAACCACCATTTGGCCCTCGTGGTTTAACACCCATTGTCACATCAACTCATTTGTTAAGTTACTAATGTGTCACACATTACATGGCATAGTACAAATTCATCGCATAACACAGCTTCATGGTATTCTTAAGCACAACAATCAGTAATAATTCATACCTCTTGCCTTCTTTCTTTCCATAAGTACAAACATGTGAGTCTGCAGCCTTTAAATTTCTACATAATCATTCCAGAATGTTCTTACTACAACAGCAGGTCCAGCCAAAACAAGTGGAAAGATTAAAATAAAGATGTATGTTTTCTAAAATATATTTAAAATAGATCTTTACAGTTTTTTAAATTATTATTATTATTTGTTCAGAATCATTTGCCAACTAGAACAAGATGTTATATTATAGATTTGGAAGCGAATCGAAGCACACATGTTGTATTTGTCTTAGGAAACACTGTTACAAAGTAATGCTGCTTATATGTATCTTAGTTAAAGTCCTTGTGAAAAATGTCACATTATGTTTACATGTTTCCAACACTGTATAACTGTTCTCAAAGCATCTTGCTGTGTGGGTTTATTTATAAGCGCATCAGGCTGCCTGTTTTTATTCTGTTTGACCATCAGTATTTGTGTCTGCAAAAGAGCTCTGTTAATGTCAAAGAAATGTCTTGTGTCTTTCAGTGCATTGTATAAACCTCTGTCCATTAGCATCTTCAGTTGATTTCAGGATGTTAAAACGTATTTCCCCCCCCCACCGAATTTTTATAGAATATGATTTAACTGTGGGCAAATCATAAAAACAAATCAATTATAAATGTAGTCCAACAAGAGAGTTAGGCTATAATGTTCTCCACCGTCGCCACCTTGTGGTAAGTGACATCAGTTACGGCACAACGTGGCTGACAACATTCTTTTGTAGAGAACAATTATTGGATAATTACACGATAACACACCGCCAAAATAAACTGTCAATATTTAGATTTTCCAATATCGTTCTAATATTCTAATGCTGTCTTTAGAAAGACATGGGCCCAGTTGCAACAAGCTTCCATTACAATCATAATCATAACTAGTATACGAATCTGAATCATTGGATGCAAATGTTTCCTTCAACATGCATTTTGTTTAGTCACGGGGAGCAGTTACCACACAATAATTATCAAAGTTTGACATGTGATCATGTAATGGAAGTCTAAAGATAACCTGTATACCAGAGAATGAGAGACATAAGAAGAAGAGTTTTATAACTTTGTATAAATATAGAGGCCAGTCCAGACATCGGGTTGAAAAGTACGGAGCCCCTAAAGGGACATGGTAAAGGATTTTTTCCAGTTGTCAATGCTTTTGTATTCTCTCCCAAATGTTTTGTCCCTTTAGGGGCTGATATTTGTAAATGTGTGTAGATATTTCATAAGTTACAAAGTACGGAGCCCCTAAAGTTACATGGTGGTGGAAAAAAATATGAGATTAAAATAAGTCAGTGCTTTTGCGTTCCCCCAAGAAACTTTACGTTCGCTCGCAAAACCTTTTGAGCTTTTTGCACTTTGCAGCGGAACAAAAATGTTTGCGAGGGAAAGCAACGTATTTTGGGGAATGCAAAACATTTGCGAGAGAACACAAAAGCATTGACAAATATTTTTTCCTCCATCTCATATTTTTTCCCTTCACCATGTCCCTTTAGGGGCTCCGTACAAATGAGCACTTTTGATGCATCTCTTTTTTTTTCAGATCCTACATTTTTCTTATTTATTCAGAATATGCAAATAATGTTTATTGTTTTGGGTTCTATATACTGTCTAATAAGAACACTTGATTGTCTGTCAATTTTTTGTTTTGCGATGCCTGCATGCCTGATTGACATTTGCTTTTTCAGGAGAAGAGTGCATGAGCTTTTCCCTACTCTAGAAATCAGTGCCTTTCTTTGTTAATGTTCATCCCAAACTGTATTTTCTGTCTGACTTCATTGTAATTGAGTTACAGCATTGAACATGATCCTTTTAAGTCCTATTCTGAAAACAATGCTGTCATTGATTGCTGTATTTGAGGTTTCCCATTAACATTTTAATAATGCACAATTTCTTGCAAGCGACGTGAGAACCAGCTGCATGTGTAGAGCGTGAAGAAGGCTTTACAGCAGGGGCAACTCTGGCCATCAAGATCCACTTTCCTGCAGAGTTTAGATCTAGCCGTGATCAAACACACCAGCCTGTAACACACCAGCTTTCTAGGGCTGCGGCTGACTGGTTGCCTCTCTGCCTTATCACTTTGCGGGCAGCGTTTGCGCACAAAGATATACCTCACGAAACTGATTTGATTTCAGACAGACTTCTGAGGCAGCATAAAGGTTTAATGATCTACAACAAAACAGAGTTTTGTATTTCGCATTTTGCTTACATTTATTTATTTCGCAGAAGCTTTTATCCAAAGCGACTTACAAATGAGGAATACAGCAAGCGGTTCATCGTGAAGAGGCAAATAAACACAGGAAGTGCTAAAAATACAAAGTTTCAGACATTGCTCAGAGTAGCAGAAGCTAGAATAGGAAGGGATTAAAGGAAAGTGAAAGCATATAATTTTTCATGATGAGGTTAAGTGCTCACGGAAGACACAGGTTTTCAGCTTTCTTTTGAATATTGTCAGGGATTCTGCATTACGGATGAAGGCGGGGAGCTTGTTCCACCAGCGAGGAACAGTGAACGCAAATGTGCTGGAGAGTGATTTTGTGGCTCTCTGTGAAAGTACCATCAGCCGTCGCTTCTGGTAGGGATGTAGACTCGTAAGAGTGAGTGGAAGTAGGAGGGTGCTGAGCCTGTGGTAGATCTGCAAACAAGCATTAATGCCTTGAACTGCGAGTGGTAGCCAGTGCATAGAGATGAAGAGAGGTGTGACGTGGGCCCTTTCAGGTTCATTGAAGACAAGACGTGCTGCAGTGTTCTGAATCATTTGTAGAGTTTGGGTTGAACGTGATGGAAGTGATCAAGCCTGGAAATGACCTTGGCAAGAAGCTGTGTTGCTGTTAGGAAAGGCCTTCCTGATCTACCTGATGTTGTGTAGTGCAAACCTGCATGACCGAGCTGTCTTTACAATGTGGTCTATGAAGGTCAGCTGGTCCTCAAAGATTACTCCAAGTTTTCTAGTCGACTTGATGGGGTAATTGATGATGAAGCTGAATGGTGAAATGTGCTGTAGAGTCGGATTGGCAGGGAAGACGAGAAGCTCAGTCTTTGCCAGGTTGAGCTGCAGGTGACGTTCCTTCATCTATGCCGAGATGTTCTCCAGACAGCTTAAGATTCGTGCAGCTACTGTGGGATCATCTGGTTGAAATGAAAGGTAGAGCTGTGTGTTATCAGCATAGCAATGGTAGGAGAGATCATGTGCCTGTCTGATAGGTCCTAGTGATGTAGTGTATATGGAGAAGAAGAGCGGTCCAAAAACTGAACCCTGAGGAACCCTGGTGATCAGTTGATGTGCTCCCCATTTCCAGGCAACCCTGAAATACCTTCCTGTGAGATAGGATTCAAACCAGCGAAGTGGAGTTCCTGTGATGCTCAGTAATGAGAGGGTGGACAGAAGGATCTGATGATTCACAGTGTCAAAGGCAGCAGATAGATCCAGGAGAATGAAAACTGAAGATTTGGAATCAGCTTTCGCCATCCATAGGGCTTCAGTGACCGACAGTAATGCAGTCTCGGGTGAATGGCAGTTCTTGAAACCAGTTTGGTTGACATCCAGCTGGTTATTCTGTGAGAGGAAAGATTGATTGAAAACACCTTGTTGAAGTGTTTTCGCTATGAATTCTAGGAGAGCGACAAGTCTGTAACTATCCACAAGTGACATGTTTGATGTGGGTTTTTTAAGCAGTTACCCGAGCCTGCTTGAATGCGGTGGGGAAAATGGCAGTAAGCAGAGAGATGTTGATGATGTGTGTGAGAGCTGGTAAAAGTGTAGGTGAGATGGCTTGTAGAAGGTGTGAGGGGATGGGATCTAGAGGGCAGGTAGTAGGATGACTAGATGAGCTTACATTGCACGAGTGCCCACTACTTGAGGAATCCTTGCAATGGAACGCCCTAAGCCCTTGATCACTTGGGCTGCTTCTCAAAATGTAGGAAGCTGACTTGAAGCCTCGCTGCCCTAAGAATTAAAGTACCCATATGAAACTGATTTCGGACAGACTACATAATGGTTTAATGATCTACAGCAAAAGAGTGAGCTTTGGTGAAAACTAAGCAAATATTTGATTACAACAATAAAAATATCTCGCTAGAAATGACATCAAAAGTGGAAAAAGTTGGTCAAAAATTTACACACAAACTGACCACCATCCACAACACTACCTTTATTTTTTAGCTCAACTGCCACAGAATGCAAAGCACTGGATGTTGGGATATCAAAGGCAGCGAAGGATTCGCATCTACTGTATGATGCCTTAAAATCGATCAGATGAAGGTAAAAAGACAGGATATGAAGCTAACTTTGGATTCAGACGTGCCTTGATGCCTTCCTACCTTGAAATGTATCCTTCAAAGGCAGCATTTTTAAACTTTCGGATGCAGCCTTGGAATCTGCTATGGAGTGCGAGTTGATGTGACGTCACAATCGTGTTGCATTGTGGTCTATGGATCTGCCTAATGTGTACATATGAGTGGACTCGCACCCTCTGTCAAAATCGATGGGTCGAGGGTCTGTCCAAATAAACTTCCCTCGCCCACTTTAAGTAGAACGCACTTTAAAATGGCGGCAGGGATTCTCCCGAGGGGAGGTTCCCGGTATCTAAAAGTGGAGTTAAACACACCCTAGTAATCCTGAAGACCTTTATTAGCTTGTTCCGGTGTGTTTGATTAGGTTTTGAATCTAATCAAAAACTCTAAACTCTGCAGGAAAATGGATCTCGGGGGGGCCAGAGTTGCCTACCCCTGCTTTACGGTGTTAGTGATTGGCCCTTAGTGATGGGTAGAGCTGTCTGGAGCAGATCTAGTGCTCTGTGTGCCTATCCCAAGCTTCTCTGTGGAACTAGATGAGTGCATTTTGTAACAGTCAATAAACCGCTCATAACGTACTGTCCTGCTGGTTCATTGTATATGGAATCATTGGTAATCTTAATGCCAACAAAATAGCTATGATTAAGCCATTCATTTGAGTTCAGATAAACACAAAACATACACACTTACAAGGTTAACAGGGACTACACCTTTATTCAAAAAAAGTTGTATAAAGGCTTCAAATTGAAATGTACATGACAGGCTGCCTTTGGCTTACAGAACTGAATCTTTTCTGTGTTCAGTACGAAGAAGCACATGTGTGTTCGATCCAAAGCATTAATGAGCAGGTACAAAGGCTAATGCATGTGACCTGAGGTATAGTTGCTTATGAGTCTTTAAAATGCATCTCAAACTGTAATAAAATATACAGTGTTGGTCCAGAGACGTACCATTAAAAGTCAGAAAAAATGTAGTATGATAATTGCTCACTTTATAAAACATCTCAACTTTGGAAATGTTTCAAAGAGCAAAACTGTATAAATGACAAATAATGACTGACATTAATTACAAAATAAAAGGGACGTTCCACTTTTAATCAACATTCAGTTCTTTTGATTTAAGAAAGTGTTTTGATATGTTTCTTTAAATGTCTAATGGTTAAACAGGAAAGCCCAAGTCTTATGGAAATCACAGGCATGATGTTGAAAAGCAGTGTGGCATCCCTTTACACAATTTGAAGTATTGGAAACATACACACAAAATGTAAACGTGTGATGCGCAAAACAACAGCGAGTAAAAAAATAAGACAAAGATGTTCTTTAAAAAAAAAAATGGTTTTAATTTTTGTACATGACTAGATTTCAGTTATCTGTGATGGTGTCCTCCCTGAAGTCATACAAAAAAAAAAATTAAGTTTGGTACTGTATAGTTCCAGTCACAAAGATGTCATCTATTAATTTAATAGACACAGCACAGATTTTCCACTCAAATCCACACATTACGAGCCTGTTTTGGTCATTTTGCTGTGTGTTGACTGTGCGAAGGTTTCAAAGAAATGTTTCCCTTTGGTAAATTAAAACTGGAGGGATGATTTAATAAAGTCATTGAGAGATTCTCAACATAATGGCTTCTCAGAACAGAGAGATGTGGCGCATTTGAAGGTGTTCAATCTAAACACCCACTTACCAGCATCCCTCATGTGAAACAGAAAGGAATAAAGCACAAAGGTCATATACTCAACTGCAGAAAAGATTTTGGTCATATATCATAGGCAGCTGCAGAGGTTATAAGAGAAGATGCCTGTGCGCTATAACACACTTATCTGTGTGTGTGTGAGAGAGAGAGAGAGAGAGAGAGTTAGGTAAGCAGCTGCCTGATCTCACGGTGGACGTAGCACAGGAAGTCCATATAAGACGCCCCTCCGTGAAGACCCTTATCCTCCACCAGGTGCTGACGGAACAACATCTCTGCTCTGTCCTTCTGCTTCACTATCAGCAGCTGCACACAGACACACATCAGTTACACTGCTGATCACAGATCAGGACAGAGAAAGGAAAAAAAACTACTATTCAAAAGTTTGGGGTCACGAAGATTTCTATTATGCTTTTGAAAGAAGTCTCTTATGCTCACAAAGGCTGCATTTATTTGATCCAGTTACATACAGTTAAAACAGTAATATTGTGGAATGATGCTATCAGGTCTTTTTTTTTATGGTTTTATAAAAATAACAAATATATATTTTTATGAAAAACTTAAAATAATTTATTCCTGTGATGGTACAGCTGAATTTTCAGCATCATTACTCCAGTCTTCAGTGTCACATGATCCTTCAGAAATCATTTTAATATGCCGTTTTGCTACTCTATTATTAATCATTATTGGTGATCAATTATGAATAATGGGTCTATTACACATTAAAAAAAAAAAAAAAAAATGCAGGATAATTTAGAAACCAAATCATTTGTTACATTTTAAATGACTGTCATTTGTGATCATTATTGGTGATCAATTATTAATAATGGGTCTATTACACATTATAAAAAAAAAAAAAAAAATGCAGGATTAATGCAGGGTAATTTAGAAACCAAATCATTTGTAACATTTTAAACGATGTAAGTCATTTGTGATCAATTTAATGCGTCCATGCTGACTTACCCCAAACTTTAGAATGGAAGTCTATAATGTTCCACAAAAATATCAAGCACAAAAAAACTGTTCTCAACATTAATATTAAGAAATGTTTCCTGAGCAGCAAATCAGTATTTTATAATGATTTCTGAAGGATCATGTGACACTGAAGACTGGAGTAATGATGATGAAAATACAGCTTTGCATCACAGAAATAAGATACATTGTAAAATGTATTCAAATAGAAAACGGATATTTTAAATTGAAATAATATTTCACAATATTACTGTTTTTACTGTATTTTTAATCAGCCTTGGTGGGACTTTCAAAAACATTAAAAAAATCTAAATTATTCCAAACTTTTGCATATACTATGTGTATATACTCTATATATGAGAAACTACTAGTATAACATTTAGAGTAATTGAATGTGTAATTATTATGTTCATTTTATTATATTCATTATATTAATACTGCCTCACACTCACATTATTCACATTACAAGCTGAAAATCGCAGTAGCACCACACCTCTTTATAACAAGACTGAGAGAGAGAGAGAGAGCTGTACCTTCATGGATGTGGCCCTCTGCTGAGAAATGCTGGAGATGATAGAATGGAGTTTCCTGGAATGAGCATTATCCAGCACAGGTAATGACGTCTGCTGAAAGACAATTATACCTCCACAGTTATCACTGCGGCTCTGACGCTGGTTTCCATAATGAGAAGAACTAAAAGAGCACTTCCTTGATTAAAGCAACAAGCAGTGAGATCAAAAGTGCAAAGAGGAATAAGGTTATTAGAGATATAATACAATTAAGCAAAGATAAGTACTGTACGAGCACAAGTTAAATAATAGTTGCCAAAAAGCTTTTTATTTTTTATTCACCCACATATAGTTTCAAACTCTTTTTTTTTTCTTCTATGTCTATTTTATTTAGTTCAAATTGTTGTATATCAAGTAAATTAAAATTTATTTGTAAAGTGCTTTTCACAATATGCATCGGTTCAAAGCCGTTTTACAGAAAGTCATACTGTTGTTATTTCAGTGATAGCTTTACCACAGAGCTTTTTTGGAGCTGGGCGATATATAACATTGATTCAAGTGATTCTCTAGATTTTGATCTAGCTATATTGTATTTATAGTGTTGTCCCGCAGTGACTCTCGCACACATCTGAGCACTCAAGGCAATTAGAGATTTAAATATGGTCAGGATTGTTGAAATAAGAGATTTAAATATTGGTTGGTTTTGTTCTATTAAGAGATTTAAATATCTATCTGTATAGTTCTATTAAGTGATCTAAACATCAATTGGTTTCGTTCAATTAAGAGATTTAAATCGGTCAGTATTGCTCTATTAAGAGATTAAATATTGATGGGTTTTATTCTATTAAGAATAATTTCATACCCCTTCTGAGTTCAGGTGGCCGAGAGAGGGCACATTGAAGAGGTTCTGGATGAAGTCAGGTGAGCAGGCCTGTCCCAGCCAGAGGAACATAGAGAGCCCGTTCTCCAACAGAAACATCCCTGACTCGTTGAGCCGCTCCTCAGAACAGCGCACTGGAGCTGGGATCGACTCACTGGACACATCCATAGTGTGCTGAGAGAGAGAGAGAGAGCAAATGCTTAAACTGTAATGCAGTGTTTGAAGTTAATGATAGAAACGATATACATGTTATGTGTGTAACTCACCAGCGGGATGAGCCGAGGGTAGAGTAGGACCTGGGTTTCCTCCACTCCCATCGCCATAACCATGAATCTGTAGAAAGCTCTGTCATCTGTGGAGAGCTCAGTACTGCCCACAAGAGATGGAGTCTTCAACAGACTGTTCATGTAGACGGGGAACACCTTCATCGCATCAGGCAGGATTAGCTGTAGGGGAAAATGTTCAAGAAGAGCAGTCAGTTCACACGTCAAATCAGAGATACACACTCAAAAAAGTCTGATGTGAGAAGGATGATAATGAGAAGGAATTTTATACATTGTTTTTTTTTTTACAGGTGTTCAACCCTTATTTTGAATTACGCATTCCATTGTGTTTTATGGTTGAAGGAAATAGCTGTAAATTTAACAAAAAAGATATTGATAATTTTTTGCTATGATATTATCCATTTTCCCAGTGATTTTCTTCTTACAGTACAGTGCAAGGATGATGATATGAATCTATTAAATATAATTAAAATATGAACGGGACATGTTGCTGAAGGAAAAAAAAAAAGATCAATAAAGATAATTAATAAAGATATAAAAATGTCTAAAAAATGGTTTCTGAATTTCAGCGTGAGCTAAAACTTTGGTTTAAATAAAGTATAAAATAAATATTGAAAAACTTCAACTTAAACTAACAAATATTGCCTTAGTGAAATAAAATGAGTTGAAAACTAACAACAATGACAAAAGCACATAACAAAATGGCTAAAACTTAAAGCTACAGTCCGTAGCTTTTTCCTCTTTGTCACCATCTCTGTTCGAAATCTGCAATTGCAGTTATTCGCGGAATTATCATCTTTACGTGGGTTGTAAATCGGCATGAAACAGCACGGATGAACACAGTGTTTTGAGGCGAGTGCTGCTGTCAATCACCGCGCTGTGTGGATACTGTCATTCAGAATCACAGATTCACTTTTTGAAAGTTTGACCAACATAAGAATTTTCACCGGAAAATGTCTTCTGAACATGTAAGTAACATCCATTTTTGTTCTGATCAACTAAGGGGGAAAAAGCATTCGACATGACAAGCGATCGTTAGATTTAATCAACGCGATTTACAGCAACCGTGCAAATTATAGCCTACTTTGTTCTCAAATTGTTCATGTTAACAACATCAGCATTGCGTGACTAACGTTAAATTGAATGTGTTTTATGGTTACCTGTGTAGTTCAGAATTCATATTCTCCATAATAGCAAAACGAGAAAGGCACAACAAAGGAAACTCCATAACTGTGTGAATTAAGAAAACAGTGGTAGGCTACTGTTACACGATTGAACTATTGAAATGTCTTACTTGTTCAGCCGTCTCTTCTTCCGTTTTGAACCCCTTCAAAACACGGAGTTCACGCACCGTCCAAAAGCCCCGCCGATGTTTAAATCCTTGTGTTCGCATGAGAGGTTTCTTTCTCTTTCTCTAGCCACCTTAAATCCGAAGTACGAAGTCTTTTGGGTTTTATAACTGCTGAATCTCCAGTTGACACTGATGATTGTTGTTTGGATCTTTCTGGATGCCATAAGTTTAATTATGTAAAGTGCTGCGAGAAAATCCTATACATCTACATCTCCTCACGCGCAGTATAGCCGAAACTCCTTCTTTATGTGTACGGGTGTGACGTAATGACGCAAAGACATGCTCGAATTTCCCGCGGAAACCCACCAGTACCACTGGAATTAAAATCATTATTACAAGCTAACCGTTTTGAATCTAGCTATGGCAAGCAGATAGTTTTGACCACTGGCAGAATATGTTTTTTTTTAAATAATTATTTTGGATTATTTTTAACTTAAAAAAGTTACGGACAGCAGCTTTAAACTAAATTAGATCACACTTTATTTTAAGCTGTTAAGGCCTGTTCACACCGGGACGAATTTCGTGCGCGTTATTCGCCGACGTTTAACGCCTCCTGACTAAACAAAGGGCGCCAATGTGAGTGTTCATACCGACGCGTAAAACGCCACGCGTAAAAGCGTCATTTTTAAAAAAACGCCTCGGGTTCGTTTTTTTTGTTTGATTGCCGCTTTTGCTCACGTGTCTGGAGCTTCTGAAGTTACATTAAAACACAACTTGGGGGCGCTCAAACACAAAACGGTCTTGCCGACCGGCGGCGAAGAAGATATACGCCAAGTAGCGGCTACACTGCCGGGAAGAAATAGACGAGGAAGATGCAAGGCAAGATGAATGTAGAGCTGCTGTTCTCGTTGGTGTCCGAACATAAAGAACCATATGACAAACGCGACAGGGACTACAAAAATCTTGATAAAAGAGAACTGTTATGGAGTGGTATTGCAGAGGGTATTTCTGTTTTACATTAAGCGCCATCTAATGTCTGGGAATGAATTTGCATGTTCAATCAGCTCATCATCAGCGAAAATCGCTTGGGTGTGAACACTAAAAACGCGTTGAAAAACGCTGGCGAATAACGCGCGCTGATATTCGTCCCGGTGTGTACGGGCCTTTACAGTATAATTATACATTTAAAGGTGGGGTATGTGATTCTCTTCTTTGTCCATTTTTTCAAAATCACTTGAAATCCTATTCATAACCCACTTACAGCCACTGAGTTTGAAGCACTGAAATGAAAATTAAGCAATTTAATCATCTGTGGAACGGGCAGGACTCGAAAAACTCCAGACAATCATTTCCAAGACCACCTAGAATCATTGGACAGTAAGTCCGTCAATCAAACGGTCGTACCATACCCCCCCTCCCTACATGCGAATCAGGGCCAGCGTTGGAGGAAAGAAGGTAGGACCATTTGAGTTGTGGATTTTCTAAATCTGCCGGCCGTTTGGCAAATCACATACCACACCTTTAAGTACTTAGGGTTAGATAAGGGTGTAGTTTAGGATTAGTTGCTTGTAATTGTGCATAATCTGAAAAAGAGCACTGCTGCATTATAACTTAGTTTAAATAAGTTCACCCATGATATGTGTGTGAAGCATTAAAGACAGGAGATGTTGTTTTTATAAGGGTGTATATTTCACATGAACATGGATGGGCATGAATGTGAAGTGTGACACTGACCTGGCTGGCTGCTGAAGGAGTGGCGCAGTTCTTCCTGTAGCAGGCCAGCATGTGAGCCGTCTGGTTTACCAGGATTTCCCTCACCGTCTTCAGAGGCTGGTTGAGCATGGCCCGATACGCTGAAGGATAAAAGCATCCAGCACAATCACTGACTGAATAACTAACTGAAATAAAATAAGTGCTATAATTACTAAAACTGAAATAAAAAATAAATATATATATATAGACAAAAGCACAACTGGAAAAGACTTGAAACCCCTAAATTATGCTTTATTCCACTATAAAACCATACAAAAACGATAGCATCAGAAAGCAAGGTTTTTACAGATTAAAGTTAAAATTCTCTTTATTGTACATTTCTGATTTTTAAAAATTTGCATTATGTATCATGTTATGTTCAAATCTGTAACAATAGGATGACGTTTTCATTTATGTTCTTGCAAGAATTAGAAAGCTGGTCACCTGACTTGGCAAAGAAGTTGATGAGGGCATCGGTCTCGCAGCTTTTGAAGAGCTCAGAGAGCTGTGCGCTGCAGTTCAGACTGAGGTTGTGAATTCGCAGCCTCCTCTCTCCACCGATGGTGGTGTAGAGCAAAGCACACTGGGAAACCAGAGTAAAATAAAAACTTATTTGTGAATTCCAAGAGCATCACAACAAAACAGTTCAATGAGTTACCAAGAAAAAAATATTATGCATCAAACAATTGTATTACAGATTATGTCGAACAGTGAGAGAGTTAACATGTGACCAGTTTTGATGCAGTAAGTATTCCCAAATGTCTTTAACAGTCTTGTCTTTGTCATTCTCAAAGCTCAGTGATATACATGAAGACTGACCTGCATCACAGCTCCAGACTCCTCGCTGAGTGTGTCATCATGTTTAAACTCCACTGTCAAGGCCTTGTCACAGTCCACTGCTGCCATCTCCACATCTGTAGTGTTGCTCATGTGTACAGCACCAAAGAAATCTGTGGCCCTGAAGCCTTGAGAATCATGCAGATATTAAGATATGCCATACATTCACTCACTACCATTCAAAAGTTTGGGTTCGGTAAGATTTCTTAATGTTTTAGAATTAGGTCTCTTAAGATCAACAAGGCTGCACTTGAATGATCAAAAATATTATATTGAAATATGATTACCATTTAAAATAATTGTTTTCTACTTGAATACATTTTAAAATAGAATTTATTCCTTTGAGGCAAAGCTGAATTTTCCAGCCTTCAGTGTCACATGATCCGTCAGAAATCATTCTAACATGCTGATTTGCTGCTCAAGCAACATTTCTTATTATGATCAATGGTGAAAACAGCCTAATATTTTTGTGGAAACCATTTTTTTGGGGGGGGATTCTTTGATGAATACAAAGTTCAAATGAACAGTATTTGTTTGAAATAGAAATGAATTGTAATATTATAAATCACTTTTGATCAATTTAATGCATCCTTGCCAAATTACAGAATTCATTTATTTTGAAAAAATAAAATAAAATCCTACTCAACTTTTAAACAGTAGTGTACACAGTGTTTAATCTTACATAGTGTTCAAGTGCGTTTCTCTAGAATGTTATTACCTGTGCCAGTACGGACACGCATGATGGCATCGAATCCGATGGACTTCTCCACATCTCTCTTGAGGTCATTGAGAAAATGCTGACCATTAACCTCCACCTGAAAAGATATAAAGGTTTGAGGTTTGACCACAAGAGGGCAGCAATTTAAATCCAGAGATCAGCCTCTATTTAATACCAAGGTGTCTGTGTTTCAGTATGTGCACATGAGTACCTGGAAGTTGCTGTACTTGTAGATTGAGCCTCCAGTATGTGAGGGCACGTCGCCCATGGTGGCCATATCCACATACTGGTTGGGAAACAGGAAGAGGTCGACACAGCAGCCCTGAGCCACACAATCTTTAGTGAGCTGCTCATACACACCCCGCTGAGGCTGGAACAGAGTCTGACAACACAGACAAACAAATCATTCGTTTTAGGATTTTGATATTTAATACTATTTTATGCAGATGCAAGTATGTAGCTGAGATTTTTGAATGGGGAAATTTCATTCAATTAATATTCACCTTCTCCTTTTCTGTACCAACTAGTTTTTTGTCATCTCTGTTTTTCAGTTTTCCTGGAGCCTCTGCTGTTGGGATGGAGGAGTGGAAGATGAAGAGTTTGCCACTGCATTCAGCTGCCTGAGGAGAGAGAGAAAAAAATCTGAAAATATCAAATCTAGCATAGTCAAAATGATTACTTGTGATTAATCGCATCTAACATTAAAATTCGTTTTTATATAATATACGTGTGTGTATATATACTAATCCTATTATATTTCTATAAATATTTTATATATATATATATATATTAGGGCTGTCAAATGATTAATCACGATTAATCACATCCAAAATAAAAGTTAGTGTTTACATAATAAATGTGTTTGTACTGTGTAAAATTATTCTGTATATATAAGTACACACACGTGCATTTATTTATTTAAGAAAAATGTGTTATTTATATACAATACAATATTTATATTTATATATAATATCAATTATATATAAATCTATATATAGTATATACATGCAAATATTTCTTAAATATATACAAGCATGTGTATGTATTTATATATATAAAATAATTATACACAGTACACACACATTTATTATGTAAACACAAACTTTTATTTTGGATGTGATTAATCGTGATTAATCATTTGACAGCCCTAATATATATATATATATATATATATATAATATTTCTATAAATATTGTGTATATATATATATATACACACACACTGTGTGAGTGCATGCGTGCATATACACACTACACACACATATATAAACAAACATTTATGTTAGATGTGATTTATCGATTTGACAGCACTAATAAAATCATAAAAAATTCTCATTACCTGATGGTTTTATCTGTTCATATGAATTTTAATCAGTATATATGCGAAGGATGTGTATAATGTTAAAGTGTATATATATATATATATATATATATATATATATATATATATATATATATATATATATATATATATATATATATATTAATCTGGATGCGTTAAGAGTACTTGATTAAAAATATTTGATAAAGATCAATAAACAAATGACCAAAAAACAACTTAAGTCACAGACTGAACATGTCATTAAGATTATGAAACAACCAGTGCTGTCGCCAGTGATGAAAAGTGGAAACATTGTCCCGGGCCTGTGTATTTAAATGACGACCCTAGAAACAACTATGTGTTTATCAAATAAAGATCGTGTGCAGTATTAAAGTGCACTTTTGTTAAACAATGTAGAAATAAAAACTAAGTATGCAAGTACGTTTAGAAAGAGAGTAAATAGTTTTGGTAAATAGTTCAGCCTATTAGATTTGTTTGTACCTTTAGGGCCTCCACACCAGCTTGCACGACTGGTGCAAAAACAGTCTCACTCTCGTTGGTGTCAGCAAACATGTCAGGGATCTGATCTAAAAGGCTTAAGAAAATAATACACAAAATTACATTAACAGCAAGAGTAGGCAACGTGTCTCAAAGTCAAGTCATTCTTGAATATAACGAGCAATGTTGAGATGGGCAGAAAAAGCATGCTTGCTTTTATATGGCATACTATTATATTGCTTTTAGTGTATATACGGTTTACTATTATATTTCTATATATATGTCTGTAGTTCTAGTCTGAGCTGTTGACATTCTCTGAGAAATTATTCATATTTATATGGCAACATATAACCTGTAACACCAAAATTGTTCTGGTTCCATGTGTGGCTTTGTTAAGTGATATATGCAAAATTCTTCATTACTAATTAATTATTTTGCAACAAAATTATGAGAAATGAAAAATATGTTTTTTGGATAAAAACATCTGCCAAATGCATGAATGTAATGTTTAAGTATCGAATAACCAATATGCAGATGTATACAACAACATATCTGCATTATGAATATTGTTGTAGTAAGAATAATTATTAACAAATTCAGTTATGAAAATGTGGAATGTTTCCAATAGAGATTTCATACTGTATAATTTAACACTACTACAGAAACTCTTTTCTTTCTTATTGTGATTTATATCTGAGTTTCTCGAACTGAAAAAAAAAAAGAATTGTAGGGAGGGACTGGATTTTGACAATGGGCAATTGATTGGATGGTTGTGGTTTACTATTGGTTGATCTCATGTGAGTGACAGGTTGCCCCGCCCTCTAGCCAGTAAACACATCATCAGAGAAGAGGAGGAGGAGAAATAATTGATTTTTTTTTATTAAATATTAGGATTTTTTTTTTTTTTTATAAAAATAATGGACGGATAAATGATTTATAATAAACTGCAATATTCCATTAAAAAAAAAATTCAATTTTGATTTCATGGTGAATTCCAAAACTGAATATTGTATATGACTCGATGTAAGAAGCCTAGAAGTGTCTTCAGATATGAGCATACTTGTTGATGACAGGCCGAGACTCCTGGAAGTTGACGAGGAATCCATCGAGAAGAGGTACAAACATCTCAGCCACATCAGAGACCACCATCATCTGTGGCTGGGCCAGAGCACTCTTCACATTATAGAAGTGCAGGATCTTGTTGTAGGTGACAAAGCCCACTTTGATGGCTGAACTTTCAGCTCCCTCCTCTCTTTAAAACACAAAGAACATAAGACAAATCAATCAATATCAGCAGTATCACCAAAATCAAGCGACCAGTAACACCAAAAAGCTAAAAATTAATAACAAAAAGCTAAAAAAAAAAATTTAGGACATTGACATTTAGCCTATGCTAACAAATTTCCTAAAACTTTACTTTTCTAAGGCATTACTTTTAAAGGGATAGTTCAGACACATTTTTAAATTCTGCCACCATTTACTCACCCTCGTGTTGTTTTAAACCTGTATGAGTTTCCTTCTTATGTTGAACCATCGACTTGGAAAAATATACTATGGAAGTCAATGATGACCCACAACTCTTTGGTTACCAACATTCCTCAAAATATCTTATTTTGTGTTCAGCAGTAGAAAGAAACTAAAACTAAAGAAATGTGCACATTTCACCAACTATCATATATCAGAGCACTGTGTAATAGCTGATAGTGGAGAGCTGCATCTAAGGCTGGTCCGTGAATTACAAGCATCCCACATTGACGTCTGCATCTGGGGTTTGTAGCTCTCCATGGCTACATTTACAAGATTGTAAAACATGGCGATGCTTTGAATCACTCAGTCCACATACGCCAAGTCTGTCATTAAACTAGAGACAAACTCTCCAATACAAACCCTATCAGGCATCTTAACAGACCCCATCAGCTCAGGGTGTCCAATGTGGTTTTCATTAACAAAGTAATCTAGCAAGCAAAGCCAGGAACAGAGGAGAGAAATCAGATATAATACCACAGGCTTATTTGGAGTGCACTACCGGACTGCTTTCAGAGTGAGGTCAGCTCCCAAACAAATAAGGACGTACCCTTAGGAACCAGCGGATGAGAGGTAAGGACTGGGAGTTTGAAAAAAGTCTGAAATATGCAAGTTCAATCAAAGCTCACCTTTCAGCTGGCCGTCACCCAAATAAACGGTATAATTGGAGCCATGTGTCCCACGAAACTTTAAAATGCTTGGAAATGTTGCAGTACTAAAGTCGTTCAACCTCCTGACTTCCTTCAGGCAGACATTTTTAAAAGATGAGATATTGGAATTGTTTCTTTCCTTATTTTTTTTTTCTTGCTTGTTCTCCATTTACCATATTTGGCAGTGGATCGTGGCTCTTTTTCAGCTGGATTCGTTCACATTCCAGGCTGACAGTAACAGAGATGAACATGTGTTCAACCTAAGAGGTGCCGAAAGAATACGGAGGCTTCAACTTTACTCCACAGATCCTCCAAGCCAAACACCTGGAGCTGGGCGTCAGTGTGTGGGATGAGGGATGAAAGCAATCATATTTCTTCATTCAAACCTGGATCTTTACAGTATGAAACTGTCCAAACAATAAAATACTATTATAATGATTCGCACTGACAATTTTAAGCCTGTTGGCCAGTACAGAGCCGACAGAAGCTAACATGACACATGTAAGGCGCTATGAAATCTGCTTTATTGTTTTCACAATTCCACAAAAATAATTTGTTTTTATTTTTCTGGATTCTATAATCATTTTAATAAACAAAATTATGTCTAATCAATTCAATTTATAAAACTTTAACATTTAAAAACAACAGTTCCCTAAGAATTTGTTTTTTTTTTTCAGATATTATGTGTTGTCTGTTTTAATTTTTCTGGATTCTATGTTTTATAATTTAACACAAATTTACTATCAATAATTAATGAATGCATAAAACAAACATTTAACCCTTCCGTGGTGGTCAAAAAGTACTTTTTCTTTTTCAATGTAATGAATGTACTATATTTTAATTTGATCAAGTTTTTTATTAAAGATTTTGTATTTTTAGGGGATTTTATGATACTATAATTATATTTATATAGTAGTTATAATCCATTTATTACCTGTTAACCACTTTTTGAGCATGGACCTGAACATTTTATTTCCAACTTAAACTGTCATAAATCTTAAATGATTTGGTCTCTTTTTAAAGAAGACACTTGGCAGATTAATGCAAAGACAGAGACAGAGAACATGCAGACTTCATATAGCAGTCTTTTTGCGGTGTAATATTCACAGACACTAGGCCATATCATGATTTGATTCAGTCTACA
The DNA here is from genome assembly GCA_031834385.1 of Semotilus atromaculatus. NCBI lineage: Eukaryota > Metazoa > Chordata > Actinopteri > Cypriniformes > Leuciscidae > Semotilus > Semotilus atromaculatus. The sequence goes on from JAULUF010000004.1 coordinate 12,038,170, forward strand.
CTGTATAGCCCTACTATTGATGTATTCATCTAAATTTTGGCAAATTCAGTGACATTTCAATTTGGATCCACTGGATTCCGCAATGCCGTACACGTGATATCCTTTATATTAATCTCCTTTGAACAACATTTTCTCAATTTGTTTACAAAATATTTTAAGATTTAAAAAGTATACTATAATAAAAAAATAAAAAAAATATATATATATATAAGTATTAAAAATGTATTCAAGAAATATTAGGTAAAATCCAAACATTGTGATTACAAATGGTGAAAAACGACACAGATACCAGCACCTAAAATATAAATTTTCCCTAAACATAGATTTTAACCTGAGTCTTAATACAAAATCCAAGAGCAACAATACAATTAGAATATTTAAGTAGCTGTCATATACGTGCCTTAGAAAAAAACTTTACTGGTGTGCATCTTGAGACAAAACAATGGCACTGACACATTTTAAGATATGTTAGTGCAAGTTGCTGTCTGTTAAAACAGCATTATCTCTCAACTTACTTTGGAAGTCGGTCAAGCAATGTCTTCAGTTCCTCGCATATTAGTTTGACAAGTCCACTTTTTATGTTGTTGTAAGAGACATCGATCATGAAGATGTAGGCAGGAGGATTGGGAGGCTTATTATTCTTAAAGACAGAAAAGAACATCACAGAATGAATTGTTAGTTCATGAACTTCAAAATGGCTATTTTTGCTTGTTTTTTTACAGACTTGGTACATATTTGAGCCATATCATATGGCAGAGAATACATATAAAGTTTGCAATTAATTATTTAAAAGCACATCAATTGCATGAGAAAGCTTTTTAGCATTTTATATAAAGAAATGCCAAGCTGAACGCATTACAAAGTCCCAAAACACAGGCCGTAGGATCAAGGTAAAGACTCGATATTTTTACTCCCAATATGCAATAGAGATAAGCTGTGATAATTATATTAAACACTGCAGGAGCTGATCCTCAAGTATTAATAAACATCTGAGAGAAATAGGAGCCCAGACAGAAGATTATGGTGTCAGGCTGAGATGAGGAAACCAGGCATGGACTGGGGCCAAAAATGTGTCACGGATCTCTTTAGTCCAATAACTGAATTAAAATCAAGTTCATTTGAGATTACAAGCTACTTTTCACCCTGAACCGTCAGAATGTAATACACAATGCATCAAAGGTTTGCCTGACTGCCAGCCTCAGTGAATGTTTGCAGCTTTTGTAATAGCCATGTCCTTAAATTGTCCTCAGTGTGAAAAGACGGATCTCAAAATCATACAGTCATTGTTGGAAAGGATTCAAATGTCCTGTGCTCAGGACAAACGAAGAACATCCAGGTCGTGCATCATCTGTGCAGACACAGTTATAAAAATTAAGCATAAACTAAAGGTCCTTTTTTAATTTTTATTTTGTCTTGTGGACTATATGTAAACATCTGTAATGTGAAATAGCTTACTGTCATTATATAGGGCAGATTTATCTTAATATTATGACTTTGTATTGCATTTTTATGAATTTTGTGCATTTACAAAAAAGCAAATTAACTTTCAGCTGACAAAAAACTCAAAAAATGTAAAACTCACTAAATTCAAACTTGCTTCCGTATAATCAATTAAGGGGTCATTTTTTTGTATGCTGAGCATAAATAGTTTTCCTCATTTTAAACATATCATATGTTTACTCTCAAGATTTAATTGTATATGCCTGAATAAAATATGTGATGTGACTGCCAAGAAAGAAACCTTTCTCAGCTGCTTCCCGGGCCAAGCTGACCTCATTTGTGCAAAACATTCTCTAATAATCTACACACTCTCTTACACCATTACATATCTAGAGGGAAATTGACTTTGTTTAGATAAATCAAAGGTAATCTATTAATAATAAACCTTACTGATAGAATAAAATCTGACTGTGACTATTGTAGACTTCTATAAAAAGTGTACAACAAAAACAAAAAGCAAGTTCTCATTGTTTAAACCTGAATGTTATGAAGATTGATACCTTGCAGTAATCCAGCGTGGCAATGAACTCATATGAGCCCAAAGACAGTTCTGGTCTCTCATACATATCCATTCTTCTCCCCATATGGTCCAGATGCTGGAAATACTGCACTGGAACTAAGGTAGTGGAAACACTTTTTTTAGCCACGATTGCACAGACAAATAATCCCTACCATGTGCTGCGGGAAAACACTGCGTACACATGCTGTGTGTAAAAAAAGATCTCAGCCGTCTTCAATGGTACAGTACCAACCTTCATTAACACAGCTGCAGAAGCCACACTGGTAGCGTCGTCCTCCATCGATAAACTGCATGTAAGGACACATGTAGGCCTTACAGCGATTGCAGCGGATTGGTCCAGTCTCACCGTGATTTACAATGTACAGAGGAGTCTATAGAGAAAAGCAGATCACAGTGAGAAGGACAAATAAGACCTACTGTAACATACGGCATACCATTTTATACAGAATGCCTATATATACAGTAGTGATATATATAGTTATACTTATAGTTTTTTTTATTAATACTGTTATTCAGCAAGGGTGCATTAAATTAATCAAAAGTGACAGAAAAGACATATTATGTTACAAAAGACTTCTATTTAAAAGTCTTTTGAAACTGATCTTTTCAACCTTCTATTCATCAAGGAATCCAGAAAAAAATGTATCACAGATTCCCCAAAAATATTAAGCAGCACAACTGTTTTCAACTTTGATATTATTGAGAAATGTTTCTTGAGCAGCAAACCGGCATTTGTGAATGATTTCTGAAGAATCATGTGACACTGAAGACTGGAGTAATGCCAGAACAGGGATACATTTTAAAATATATTTAAATATAAATCTTTTAAATTGTAATATTTCACAATATTATGTTTACTGTATTTTAATCAAAACAGTAGTGCATACAATGGTTTATTTGTTTTTTTTTTTAATCACTTCCTTTCAAATTTTAATTGTTACCTTCATTAACTGAAGACAAACAAATACATTCTACTGATCTGTAGCTTTGTGGTTATTGTGCAGTTCAAATCATGTTTACAAAGATAAGGTATAAAATACATAGATCTTAAAATGAAAGAAAAAAGGTTAAGCTAATATAATTTTGAACTGGCCTTTTTTCAGTCAATATGGAGTCATATAGATCAAAATCAAAATGTGGAGTGATTTCATCCTTAATTTGACAGTACAATATTATATTTATCTGACATGTTCCTTGGAGACTGCACTTAAACCCATTAGCCTCTCATGAGAATACTAACACTTCCTAAAAAGGCTCTGAAGTGTAATGATGAAGGGTAAAGCGATGAAAGATTCCAAAGTTAAACAAGTCTTGAAGATATCAAAAGCACTATTAAACTACTGTCAAAATAAACTGAGGGGACAGCCATGAATTAGGGTTTGAACATATTCCAAAGGCAGTATTTTCCAAAGAAAAAAACATGGACAACAGTGTTGATTCTTAAAACAAAGGATTATTTACTTCCTTGTGTTATTCCAAACCTGCATGATTTTCTTTTTTCCATGTAACACAAAAGGAGATGTTTAGCAGAATATTATTCACACAGCTCTTTTCCATACAATGAAAGTGAATGATGTACAAACGGGACAAAAAAAAAACCCTCTCAAATCACATTAAACGTAAGATGATAGTGAATTAATATGTGCATATTCAAAACACAAAAAAGATATTAGAGACCTTCAGTGGAGAGAAATAATTTATATTAAGTTAATACTTTTTGGATCTGTTCATTACACAAAACTATGGTATGACTTTAGAAGATTGGGAGCACAAATCATATAAAATACTCTTATGATACTTTTATTGTGCTCTTTCTGTCATCATTCACTTGTTAGCATGGAAACCGAGTACAAAAAAAAAATCTTCTTACAGAAGAAAAGTCATATGGTTTGAAGCGAATTTTCATTTAGGAAACCCCCTAGTATCATTTTAAGACTAGAACAACCCATGTGAAAAAGAAGTATGCTTAATTGTATTGAATGTGCTCTTTTACTGTATTTAAAATCTTAAAAGTAAATGTTTTACTGTACTTGAAGATGATATAGGCTAGTATTAATGAAATAAAATCCCACTTAAGTGTACTTGATGAGAGTACACTTTCATGACTATATTTCTTAGCACAGTTAAGCAGACTTTTTAAAGAAATGCACTTTGTAATAATGTCATATTAAAAGTTTTACTTTAAAGCACATTTTAAATAATTATTAGTTTTCTATCTTTTGTCAGGCTTAATAATTTAACTGTAGCTTTATTCAATAATAAATTTAAAGTTAATACATTTTGAATGTACTAAATTGCAAATTCATTACATTGCAACTTGGTGTGTAACGAATAGGCCAATATTTGAATAAATTACATACAAGCTTCAACAGAAATTACATTAATGAACATTTTAGTTTACCATAAATGCTTCTCAGTACATTCAGCAGTGCACTTTAACCATATTTCAAAGACTATAGAAGCAATTGTGAAATTTCCTATAAAGATGTACTTAAGTCAAAAAAGCCCTCAACTAATTGCATTAAGTTTGCATTTAAATATATATTTGTGTCAAGTACACTTTCACAAGTATGCAAAAGAGTAATCTTTTCACATGGGAAGATATTTTTTTTACATTTTACCACATTTTAAAACCTAAAAATTCCTTTTTGGAATGGTCACTTATGTTGTAGCATTCCTCACTTGTAAATCATGTCTGCTAAATGAATAAATGTAAAAGAAAAATTCTAATACATAAACCCAAAACTGAAGAACTGCAAAAAGTCAGAGTGCTGATAAAATGCTGTATACCTCGTTTTTGGGCACGGTAGCAAAGGGTTTGATAATGGCTGCCAGAGGCACTTTGCACTGCTTTGCCAGGTCAGCAGTGCAAGGGAAGGAATATGTCGTGCACCGCATGAATCTTGGGCTGGCATTCCCTTCAAATAAAATAAAAAATGAATATATTAAACAAAAGTACTTTTATGCTAATATTTAAAGTGAAGTGAAAAGATGCTTACCTTGATCCTGTACTGTGAAATCTGTGGTGACCAATGGAGGCACCTGGCCCCTAACGTTTGTGACATACGCCTGGCCCCCTCTCTTAACCTGGTCATCTTCAATCACTTGCGTCTGGAGGAGACAAGTCAGTGTACCTTGAAATGTGCTTTTACACTGTAAAGTAGTATTTTGTTCTCTTTTTTATTACCGGGCTTGGAATAGAGTCTGGGTCCAGCTTCTTCTGAGGAGGGCCTGCCATTTGGGATGGAGCTCCAGGGAAGCCTCCTGGGAAAGTGCCTGTTTGTGGCCCTGCCATCTGTGGTCCTGCCATTTGTGGTCCTGCCATCTGTGGTCCTGCCATTTGTGCACCATACGGGCCTGCAATTGGGCTCCCTTTAGACCGGAACCAAAAACAATGGTTATTTAGGCTTGTCAATATTTGCCCCTAAAAATAGTGTAGAAGTGAAGTGTATAGTTTCTACATCAACAAACACAAGTAAAAAAAAAAAAAAAAAAAAAAAAAGATAGTTTTCAAACAGGTATTGCAAACACAACCCACCATCTGCATTTGGTCAGACAGATAGTCCCGTCCCAAACTCACAACATTGCTTAAGTAAATGTTGCTGAGTTGGGCTGAGACCCGTCTCAAGAAGCAGGATTAAGTGGCTAACCGGTAAAGATTGAGCAAACTCTATGAAGGTGGATTGGTGTTTACAAGGACTCAGGATTAATACGTATACTACCAGTCAAAGGTTTGAAATAATTAAATGTTGTAATGTTTTTGAAAGAAGTCTCATAATCTCACCAAGGCTGTATTTATTTGATCAAAAATACAGTATAAATGTAATATTGTAACACTTTCAATGTAATACTGTGAAATGTGATTACAATTGAAAGGAACTGTTTACTATTTTGGTGGCTCACTGTTGCCTCACAGCAATAAGGTCCCCTGTTTAAGGTCCAAGCTGAGTCAGGAGACCTTTCTGTGTGAATTTTTCTCCTTGTGTCTGTCCCAAGCTGTGGAATTGGGAGGGTTGGGGGAAAAACCTGCCAAGAAAATTCATGGACAGTCTCTCGCATATGGCAAGAGATGGCCATAGACTCACCAAGACTCGGATAAGACTGAAATGGTAATACAATAGAATAGTTTTCTATTTTAATACAATTAAAATAAAAATTTATTCCTGTGATGCAAAGCTGTATTTACAGCATCATTACTCCAGTCATCAGTGTCACATGATCCTTCAGAAATCATTCTAATAAGCTGATTTGGTGTTCAAGAAACATTTCTTATTATTATTAATGATGAAAACAGTTGTTGCTGCTTAATATTTTTTCGTGGAAATCATGATGCACTACCATTCAAATGTTTGGGGTGAAGATGATTCATCAAAGACTAATTAAATGTATCAAATTCATATATAATTTTACAAAAGAAATCCTCTGTTCGGTTGAACTTTCTATTCATCAAAAACTGTTTTGAACATTGATAAAAAAATAAAAACCAATAATAGCTGAGCATAACTGACTGGAGTAATGATGCTGAAAATTAGGCTTTGCATCACAGGAATTAATTACATTTTTAAATAGTTATTTTAAGTTGTAATAATTTTTAACAATATTACTGTTATTACTTCAGGTTCGATCATATAACAGCCTTGGTGAGCATGAGAGACTTTTCAAAAACCTAAAATAAAACTTTTTTGACCGGTAGTGTAAAAAATTAAAAGCGTTTAAAAATCGGAACAGTATTTTAACACTAACAAAGTACACACTTCACCTTTAAAATGTACGTTTTTGAACTCTTTCTTTGTCATTGTTGTAAAATGTTCTAGTTTTAACCTGGTTGCTGTTGATAGCCTTCGGGTCCAAGTGGTGGTTGGTGGACACCTGGTCCAGGAGGGCCAGACATTCCCATAGGTGGAGCTGACATAGAACCCATAGTGGTCATTGGTGGAGGAGACCCTAATGAAGGCGGCTGATGTCCAGGTGGAGAAAGAGGAGGATGTCCCATTGCAGATGGTGGTGATGTTTGGAATTGTTGTGGTGCTGCTGAGATTGAAGGAGACTGCATGGGCCTTTGACCTAAAGTACATGGGTATAAAATGGGCCAGTTAAACATCTAATATCTGAACTTCAAATTAATATAAAATTACATCTAACTTACCATATCCTGCAATGTTCATGGAGCTCATTTGATTAGTCAGCTGTTGAGTTGGAGGTGGGGATTGTGCCATACTATAGAAAGAACTTTGAGGAGGCTGCCCATAAGAAGACATGGATGGAGCTGAAGCAGCAGGAGGAGCGAAACTGATGGGAGTAAGAAAATATATTAGGTGCTATATGTTATTATGTAATTGACTTTCAACAACAGTGAAGTAGTGTTTACCTGTGGGGATGGGCCCCGTTCTGCTGAATGTTAGCACCATACTGGCTGGACACTGGTATTGGAGGCATCCCAGAAGGAGAGGAGGCAGATGGCTTGAGCACACCTAGACAAAAAAGCATTCATTTTAATGCAAGCACATAATACTGTGAAGAATAAAAAGAGCCTCAGAATATAAACTGGTGCATTAGATCTAGAAACTAATGTATTAGAACATAGGACTGTGTGATTAATCAAATTTTAGATTCAATTTCGATTTTGGCTTCAGACAATTATGAAAACACGTTAATCGAGATAAAACAATTATTATGCTGGATTCTGCTGCTTTTCTTTAAAGAGATACACTTTTGCTAGTGAAAACTAGTGAAGAACAGTTTCATAATGGTTTGTGTCTGTTCATTTAGGCTGAGGCTTTGCTGAGACTCCTATATTAAGGACAAGATGAAACTTGCCAGAACTAAAACACAGAGCCAGACAGTAACGGAGTACATTTACTTGAGTACAGTACTTAAGTACAATTTTGAGGGATCTGTACTTTCCTCGAGTATCATTTTTGGGGAGTACTCATGACTTTACTCAAGTACATTTGAGAGGCAAATATTGTACTCTTTACTCCGCTACATTTCTATCCATAACCGTGAGTACCCGTTACTTCTCTCCACTTCTCTAAAAAGGAAAAATCTCGGAAACCCTCAATTTGTTGTTCCCTCTCAAACGTGATTGGATTGTGCAGGCGCCACTGATTTGGACAGCCTATCAGCAATCACCTTCAGCTTTCCGCATAAGTCAACTCCATGGTCAGATTTAGATAAGAGACGAAACCATGGACGAAACAATGGATGAAGACGCGGCAGGTCTATCCCAGGAATGTGCCAACACATTAATGTAAGCTGCGCATTTGCTTTGATGTTCTTGAGTATGCGGTGTGTTTAACACAGTCAGGTTCAAATGTGGGTGCAAAAAATCCATTAAAACTCTAGCAGAGGTTTGTCAGAGCGTTGCCATTGTGCTATTGCCTTGTGGGCAAGTGAGAAATGTTAAATAAAAGCAACATGGTAAATAGATGAAAATGACTTGATTTTACTTTCAATTCCTTTTACATTCTTCAAGGTATTAACATTAACATTTTTCATAACTCCATGTAGAACGTTTCTGTACATAAATGTAAGCACTGTGGCAGTAGTAATGCAATATTTAGAAAATGTACTCTTGTACTCTTGATACTCAAGTACTTTTAAAAACAAGTACTTCAGTACTTTTACTTAAGTAGACATCTGACTGTAGTACTTTTACTTGTACTTGAGTAAAATTTAGCAAGGAGTATCTGTACTTTTACCCAAGTAATGAAGCTCTGTACTCTGTCCGCCTCTGCTAAAACAACAGAACTGAAGAGTAAAAAAAATATATATATATATATAAAAAATAAAAATAAAACATAAGAATTTTAATTTTACCTGATGGTGGGGCAGAATAACCCTGTGGTGGGGATCCATAGGCCCCATAATGCGATTGAGGTGGGGGGTTCCCAAATCCAGTAGAGTATCCCCCCATTCCAGCCTGGGCTTGGGAATATGGAGGGGTGGCAACATAACCTTGCTGACTCATCCTATTGTTATACCTCTGTCATTCCAGTCTGGGACAAAAAAGGTGACCTGGAGAAAAAGACAAATAACAGGCTGTTATTTTCAATGTGACGTTATTCATCAACGTTATTCATTTTGCAGGTTTAAAATAGACATTAAAAGAAAATGAATGACATAAACGCTACGTTTTGAAACATCACCTTTACATGGTTACTTCAAATCGGTTGTATTCAGCATAAAACAAACAAAAGATTCACACTTTACACCTCCTATAAGTTAATGGCAGTTATTTTTACCTTAAACTTTGTTAACAGCTGCTCTGGGTTCTCCAGAATGCCCCAGTGATTTGTGAATCAGTGAACAGTTGTGAACAGTTGTGCAGTTTTGTGGGGATATATGGCATTTTTACATTTATTTGCCAAAATTAGAAATAATATTTATATACAGGTTTATTTAAACTAGCAACATTTTATGTAAAATTCACATTAAAGAAGATCTAGGCTACATGTCTCAGTTTCATTCATGGTGAAAACATGAAACGTGCCATAATTTAGTGGAAGATTACTGCCATCAACTGGAAAACAAACACTTTTGCTAGTGCTTAATGAATAGTTTGTGCATGAATGACATCTGGACGATGTCATCACCGTTTTCTCCAGAGCGGCTATATATATAAAAGAACTAAATTAATAACTTTTTTCAGCAAAAATGAACCATCACTGAACTTCCTTAAGCTGGACTATGACACTATTTTCCTCTAGATCTGCTGTACAACCGAAACAAAATTTGTTGCATTATTTTCCTGTTATCACTATAAATCTGCTTTGAAACAATCTGGATTGTAAAAAGCGCTAAATAAGTAAAAGGGACTTGACTTGAATGCTAGATGTAATGCTCTTGCTATTTGTGTTTAAGCTGTAATGTGGCTTAGGTGCTATTTTTGTATAGTTTAAAGGGCCCCTTTTATGGAATTTAGAAAATTACCTTTCATGTAGTGTGTAACATAGATCTAAGTGAACGAAAACATCCTGCAAAGTTTTAAGTATGAAAGTTCACCGTATACAAAGTTATTGTCTCTTAAAAGTAAGAGTCGACTCTGAGTCGTTGATATGAATCGATAGACGAACGATGCTTTTTCTCTGTCTAGATGACGTCAACTTGACAAGTTATTTGAATAAGATACGCCCACTCATTGCGCTCGTACTCGTAGACGCCAGGGAAACTTGAAAACATCATGGCGACGAGACGATGTGTTCTGAAGTGCGACGCAAAAGCGACCTTTTTTCTTCTGCCCAGTGAGGAGCATTTGAAGAATCAGTGGCTACAGTTCATATATACAACTATACCACAGAAGTATAGCCCGAACCTTGTGCTGTGTTCGCGTCATTTTGAAGATGATTGCTTCACAAACATAAATGCTTTCAAATATGGATTTGCGAGCCAGCTGACACTGAAGGAAGGTTCAGTACCAAGTTAATTTGGATCAGCTTCCTCCTCCGAATCACAACCTGTAAGTAATATTAATATTAAAAATGGTTGCTTATATGTTTTATAGCATGCTCAATATTTATTTTGTGTGTTGTAAATAAACACAGTGCAGCTTCTAGGTCTTCGATGTCAATTGTATTGAAATATGTGAAGTGTTTGTCGTTGTTATAAAGAATAGAGCAATACCTCGTAGTACTGCATTATTAATATGTTTATGCGTTGGGCTAACGCAAACAAAGACTGAACGTGCTTTTACCACTGAACTTTGGGCTGTGGTCGCTAACATAGGCCTAACTCAACGTAAATTCCTTCTCTTATTTTGAATTTTCTACTACAAAGCGGTGCACTATAATCATTATTATAACAATGTAATTGATAAAAACTTTGTACACTGTACAAAGTGTTAACCAATAGAAGTATTATCTCTGTAAACACAGCTAACATTTTACTTATACACACATTGGATTCCGACAATCTCTGCACAGAGTATACCAATCACAACTGACTGGGTCATCTGACCAATCACCGCAGATTAGCGTCACGCAAAGGCGGGGTTTGGAAAAATGAATCGCTGAACGATTCATACGAGAGTCGGTGAGCAAATCAGGTAAAAATAAATGCATATTATAAGACAACAAAAGTGTTTTTTGTCATTGCATGCATGTAAAACTGTTGTTGTGGACTCCCAGAACAATATTAGGAACATTTTAAATGCCATAATAAGGTGCCCTTTAACCATCATCAGCCTTATATATATACAGTATATATATATATATATATATATATATATATATATATATATATATATATATACACACATACATACATATAGGCTAAATAATATAATGAAAACAATAACGGGGTGAAATGGCCTGTGGTGCATGAGGCACCAGGTAAAATATTGCCTAGGGTATAAAGATGAGATAATGAAAAGTTTTCTACAGGTTTGAGTTTCCCTGATATCATTACTTGAACTCTAAGCACGTGTGATCAGCAACTTAGACACTTGACTGAGATAAGAGGAGTTTATGATAACACAATCGGCCAAGAATTCAAACCAGCACATACAAAATGTGAATATACCGGTTTGATTATTGTATTCAGCCATCATCACTTACTTAATAACTTACCATAAATAATACAGCAATGTACTTGCAATATATTGAAATGGGCAGCATTTTGGTAACTGTATATTTTAAATGTCTTAACTCTGTATTTGATTAAATCATGTAATGTTAATATATCAACTTATCTGAGATTTTCACTCTGTTTGTGAAAATGAAAATGTACTGGTGTTTATAATGGTAATAGAACGGAAGGCCACAAGTTGCCTAAAATGGCCTAACACATTTTTTTATTTTTTTATTTTTATGCAACTTCGCAACATAAAATGCAACATCAAACACTCTAATGTACCTAACTGATAAGAAAAACAAGGTAAAAAAAGTGATGGGTCATGGAAGGAATTTCCCATAAAGGTGATTCATAATTATTTTATTTTAAATAAATCAGTAAAATACATGTTTTTCTCAAATGTAGTATTGTTGTTTTTTCACAGCTATTCAATTATCAGGTTTTTACTGAATTAAAACTTTTACTGAATCCACATTAAAATAACTAAGATTCATATGTAATTATAGGCCCACATTACGCATAGACAATAAACATTTTTTGAAAATAAAACAAAATTTTCTACTCCATATGTAACACAGCAGAGCTATAAAAAAAACCTCTAAATAAATACATACTAAACTGTCCTCTGGTTGATTAAATACAAATTTGCTAAACTGAACATGGCTGGTCTTACTCTCTAATTATTGTCAAGAGTGGTCTGTCTTACAAATCATGTCAGTATTTCTGTAAGAGGCCTAGAACTTACTTAGACTCATGGTAAGATCGAGTTTTCATAATATAATTCAACACCCACGATATTCAGAACAGTGAAGACATAATAGAGATGCTTCAGTGATTCAGTACAGTACAGTACAGTATCAGTCTGCCACTGCCCGAAACTGCCACGTCAAAGACCGTTATGACAGACCTGTAATCTTTCTGTCAGCTACAGCTGACTTTACTGAATAAAGTCCATATTGAAACACTTGAAGCACACGCCATGGACAGAATCGATAGATTACCGGTGATAAGGAAGCGCGCGCACCAGCTGTCACTCCAGCGATACAAAGTTACGAAATATTTTCTGCTAGAGACGGAAATTGACGATTAAGCCAAACTTACATGATTTAAAGAATGGCGCTAGTAAACCACATTCAAAATAAGGCTGGCTTTCAAAAACCCATATTTTGTGTGTTTGTTCATTAGTACATACCCAAATAATAGAGACTTACCTGAGAGAAAACGATGAACTGCGTCCTTTCCTCTGTTGATGTTGAATTGTTGCCGTGCCGAGAGTGCCACGTCAAACTCCAGCACAGCGCACCGGTGTCTGCGCGTACACGGCGTCATACAGCAGGCGCCTCTGCGCGTGCGCACACTGGTGGGAACCACTACACGTCAGCAAGTGCACAGATGTGCGTAGCGAGCAGAAGCCATTCTGTGCTGGCCTGTATAGATATACAGAGAATGAAAAATTGATGCAAAATTGATATAAATTGGCAAAATAAGATCATATTATTCTAGACTGCTCATCGCGTGGATATTTTTCTGCTGTTTCGTTTTGTGAATGAATGTGAGAGTGCTCCAATCACCATGGAGAAACATTTTGTTGCAGTTATAATACTTTGTATTTTTTGAGGGATTCTTAAGACATTATAACATATATATATGTAACTTTTCTGATTCAAATTTCAGGTTTCTTGTTTTCCCATATAGATGGGATGGGATATATTCCCAATAGTATATAAGTCACAGTCAGATACATACAAGTCAAACTGTATGAGAACTTATAGGACTTTATTAAGAACTTATCAGCCTTTTTTTATTTTATTTAGGCCTATATAATTTCTGTTTTGTGTCTCCCAGGTTATACCCTTGTGAAAAAGAGGTACACTTCAGCCTACTTTTAGAAAAAGTTCTTATAGACAGTTCTTATTACGCAAATATACTATTTTTATTGAAACTTGTATGTCATGTAAAATATAACCTATTTGCACTTACATTTGTAATTTATTTGTTTTTATTTGTAAAGCTAAAGATGCAATTTGATACATTTAAAAATTGTTAACTATTAACTATTAAATTACTTAACTTTAATGCAGTATTGAATAACACTATAATAAAATAAAATGTATTTATTTATATACATTTATTAAATTAAATTTTTATTATAGAAATTAAATAAAAATTAAGTACTTTACATAAGCTTTAGTGTGTTGTCAACTCATCAAAATGAGTGTTGGCAACTTTTTTAAAGCATGGCAAAAGATTTATAAAAACATAATTTACAATATACTTTATGTATAGTTTTATGCAAGTTTTATCTCCAGTTTTAAGTGTGTTAAGAATAGTCATAAAAGTGTACTTTCCTTAAGTACACTTAAGTGGCCTTTTGTTTCATTAATATGATTTTATCTCCAAGATTTGAAGTAAAAGTGCACAATAAATACAATTAAGCACACTTCTCATTTTATAAGATATGGGAAAATGGACTTCATAAAGTCAGTTCTCTTTTTGTGTGTCTTTGATTGACTGTTCCTCACCCTTAGAGTCTTCAGTTGATTTTAGCCCAACTTGATCTGTCAAGTTTATCATACTGCAATTTACTAATATTAGCACTGCCGCTGATCTTTTTGACCTCCCCACAGATATACACTGAACAAAATTATAAACGCAACACTTTTGTTTTTGCCCCCATTTTTCATGAGCTGAACTCAAAGATCTAAGACTTTTTCTAGATAAATACACAAAAGGCTTATTTCTCTCAAATATTGTTCACAAATCTTTCTAAATCTGTTAGTGAGCCCTTCTCCTTTGCCGAGATAATCCATCCACCTCACAGGTGTGGTATATATAGGATGCTGATTAGACAGCATGATTATTGCACAGGTGTGCCTTAGGCTGGCCACAATAAAAGGCTACTCTAAAATGAGCAGGTTTTATCACACAGCACAATGCCACAGATGTCGCAAGTTTTGAGGGAGCGTGCAATTGGCATGCTTGACTGTAGGTGGCCAAATGAAGCGTTTCGAAGCATTATTGCTTTCTGATACAATTGTGTCGAAAATGGTTCATTACTCGAAGCTTCATTCAGATAGAAATTGCAGCACCATCTCCTGGTGAAGTAAATGTAATGCAACAAAGCTGACAACCATAAAATGCAAGTAGGCTTATATGTTAACGCCCCGTTTATTACGTGTTTACCGAGGCAACCAAAGCTGAAACAGTGTTAGTGCTGTGAAACTCATTTATGTAGGTGAATTTTACAGATACTGATGAATTTCATGTGTTCACCTTGATAATAAAACATTAAGCATGATGTGTGTAATTATTTCTTTAGACAAGGACAGAAGATCAGACCAGCTTAAAATAAGTTGGAAACCATCACAGAAATTCTAATGGTTTCTATTAAAATACCAATAGGAACCATTGGCTTTTACCATTTAAACCACTACTGAATTCTTTTTTGTAGTGTGTTTGGGACATATTCCATTAGGATATTTTTGTATGTTGAAAAGGATGTGCTTGTACTTATATAATGTAGCAGAGGGTTTTTGACCTTTCTGTCTTTGATGCATGTTTTTATGTAACAATGTTCATATGTTCTCTAATTAATAATAAAAAAATCCGCTCTCCTCAACAATAACACCAATCCAAACACCGACTAGTAGAACCCACGGTGTTGCCATGGTTTGGCTTCACTTTTATAAGAAATACAGCCACCAGGTTTCAAACCTGTCAACACTGGATTGGGCTGTCAAAGCAGTCAGGTGGTTCACTACAGGAGTGAACCAGTGTGTTTGCTTCAGAAGTCATTTTCACGTGACTAGTGACGTAATGATACAAGCTCCGAAGCAGTGGTTCATTGCAAGGACCGTTCGAGTTTGAAGCAAGCTTCGGAGCGTCGGTGTCACATGTAACATCACTAACTGCAGGAGTGTCCACCAGAGTTGTTGCCTGTGAATTGAATGTTCATTTCTCTACCACAAGCCTTCTCCAAAGGCGTTTCAGATAATTTGGCAGTACATCCAACCGGCCTCAGAACCGCAGACCACGTGTAACCACACCAGCCCAGGACCTCCACATCCAGCATCTTCACCTCCAAGATCGTCTGAGACCAGCCACCCAGACAGCTGCTGCAACAATCTGTTTGCATAACTAAAGAATTCCTGCACAAACTGTCAGAAACCGTCACAGGGAACCATCTCATCTGCATGCACGTCGTCCTCATCGGGGTCTCGACCTGACTGCAGTTCGTCGTCATAACCAACTTGAGAGGGCAAATGCTCACATTCGATGGAATCTGGCACTTTGGAGAGGTGTTCTCTTCATGGATGAATCCCGGTTTTCACTGTACAGGGCAGACGGAAGACAGCGTGTATGGCGTTGTGTGGTTGAGCGGTTTGCTGATGTCAACGTTGTGGATCGAGTGGCCCATGGTGGCGGTGGGGTTATGTATGGGCAGGCGTATGTTATGGACAACGAAAAATATGCATTTTATTGATGGCATTTTGAATGCACAGAGATACCGTGACGAGATCCTGAGGCCCATTGTTGTGCCATTCATCCACGACCATCACCTCATGTTGCAGCATGACAATGCACGGCCCCATGTTGCAAGGATTTGTACGAACTGGGATGTTTTCAGCTTCCAGGAATTGTATGGCCAGCATACTCACCAGACGTGTCACCCATTGAGCATATTTGGGATGCATATGGATCGGCGTATACGACAGCGTGTTCCAGGTCCTGCCAATATCCAGCAACTTCGCACAGCCATTGAAGAGGAGTGGACCAACATTCCACAGGCCACAATCAATGACCTGATCAACTCTATGCGAAGGAAATGTGTTGCACTGCATGAGGCAAAGGGTGGTCACACCAGATACTGACTGGTTTTCGGATCCCCCCGGACCCCCCAATACAGTAAAACCAAACATTTTAGAGTGGCCTTTTATTGTGGACAGCCTAAGGCACACCTGTGCAATAATCATGCTGTCTAATCAGCATCTTGATATGCCACACCTGTGAGGTGGATGGATTATCTTGGCAAAGGAGAATAAGGGCTCACTAACACAGATTTAGACAGATTTGTAAACAACATTTGAGAGAATTGGGCCTTTTGTGTACATAGAAAAAGTTTTAGTTAGATCTTTGAGTTCAGCTCATAAAAAAGGGGGGCAAAAACAAAAGTGTTGTGTTTATAATTTTGTTCAGTGTATGAATATCTGGCATTTGGCATGTTAAATATTCTGTCCTTATGTCTCTGATTGATTAAATCAGATTTTGCTAATGAGCATCTTGATTACCACTGACACTGCTTTGGCTCTGTGAGACTTCAAACATTGACTTAAAAGTGTTGTTGTCCAGTCACAATGGAAGACTATTTTTGAGAAGAATACCTTAGGGGATATTTAAAAACTAAAGTAGAAATAAAAAAAACTCTGTATTTAAAATTAATGGCTTTTCAGCAATAATTAAACAACAAAACAATTAATGAAACAACAAAAGGGAAAAAGTTAACATACATAATATCAAAATATTGGTTTGGCCAACAGAAATGTCCCTAGAACACTTTATTATGTTTAATTGCAATTAACATGCAGTTAAGTGTACATTCAGTTTTCACTGAAGTATATTCTTGTATAGCATTTTATTTCTGAAATAAATACTCTTTTTAGAAGTATGCTGGGCATTTCCTGGAGGAGACATGGGAGGCAGTGCCTCCTCAAAAAATTGGATGTAAAAATAATCCATATCACAAAAATAAAAACGACTCAAATATTACAAAATGTGACATTAAAAGTGTATAAATCACATGTTTTCTAAAGTAACACTGTCCAACAGTGACACCAGCTCTAGTGCCTTCCCTAAGCCCATTGACTTGTAGACCCCGTGCAGTGGGTTCAGTGGGGAGTCATTAAGAATGAATGAGGAAATGTCACCTGAGAGGAGGCAATGCCACCATCGCGCTATAGTGTGATATGATTGGTTCATGCGATAAATCCTACTATGGGAAGACTAATTAAAATGTAGTTAAACAACTCAGACAGCCACATTTAGCCATCATCGCTTTGTCACGTCAAAATCAAAATGGACTGAAAACAAATTTACTATTAGAACAGCTGAACTTCAGTTCACAAATTAAATATATTGTTTAAATGATCACTGTTTCATAACTAAAGTTGTTTTTAAAATAAATGTAAAAATGCTTAAAAACCCTAATTTGATGAGATTATACTTGGTTCTAATAAATAGAACATTAATAATATTGTTAATGTAAAAATACAAAATGTAATTGCATTTAGTTTCTTCTTTAATGTAATGCAGGTAATGTTTATTTAGCCAGGAAATGTGACAACATTAGGCTAAAGGCAACATTTTATTTATAAAAAATAAATAAATGTGAGGAGTTTGCCTCCTCATTTCAGAACACCACTGCACTCCACTTCAGCCTAAACTTTGCACAAAGTCGAACAAGAGATTTTCCTCCTCGGGGAGTTTTTTTATGCGCACTTGAAACGCATTTGTATGTGGTGCGTGCGTGCTTTTCAGAGTCGGTTAAACCTGCGTAAGAACAGTTCTCCTTTAGTCTCTGAAGGATGACGCCGAAAAGAGGGCCGGACTCCAGATGTTGTGGATTTACACCCACCAAAGCCAGCCTCCGATATCTCACTGAACAAACTGGACTTCTCTCAGACTGAGGACCGCTTCAGGAGGATGGGCACGGGGGAGTTTGTGTGCGTGACGCTGCGTGGCGGCGCGCCGTGGGGATTCAGACTCCTCAAGAACGCGCAAGACCCTCAACATCCTCTCCAGGTGCTTGAGGTGAGACTATAGGCTACTACTGTGATGATAGTTTTTAGTACGGTTTTAGTACGTGTTGGCCTGATGACGCTGATCAATTGCCATCGTTTTCTTTTTCTTTTATTGTAGGCTAGCTGTGTCTCCTATTTATCTCATTGGAGGATTTATATGCTATAATAATGCACACAAATGCACTTTCACAAGACTCTGGTGGTCTTAGCTTTAGTAGGGTTTTGGGCATTTTTAGCTGGATAGATATGGGATGCCAATTGCTAAACACCAGCGTGGCCAGACTGAGATATTAGCTAAAACCAGCAAACAAGACCAAGCAGCTCTTTTCATCAGGGTGAAAGTTTTCTGAAGTTGATGTTAGGCATGCATGAAAGTGTTGGTGATAAAGTCTTGGATTAAATGTAAAGTTCTTGGTTTAATGATAATTGGCTGGTCCTGAGAGTTGTCTATACTGTATGGCCATGGATGAAGGTTTTACATAAATATAGTTATTCTCTTATTTAGGTAATAACACAAAACAATGTCTGTCTTTGATGGATATGGGCGATGTTGTAAACAGATTCTTACATAATGACAACATATCTGAGTGGCCACCCGCCGAGTTCAAATTCGGCAGTTGTTTTGATAAATGTTCACTGCCAAAGTTGTTTTTCTTTAGCTGAATTTTACTGTGCAGTCTCTGCCTGTCCCAGACTTCAGCAAGGGTCCTTATATGGTCACAGCAAAGCTAACAATGTTTGTTGGCCAAGTACAGGGTATCTGTCATCACTCCCATAGATATCAAGAATCTAAACTGTTAGTATTGAGAGGCTGGAATCGTCTGTTGATCTTTTTTTACTATAGAGGAAACACTGATTTAGTGATAATGAGCATTCGTCAAATTCGTTATATCAGCAGGTTTAGTGAGTGTCAAATTAGAATAAATTAATATTCTGCATGTTTTATGGAAATGCTCAACACAGTCTCTGTCCCTGCATGTGGAGACAAAGACATACTGTATGTTTATACTCAAAATCTTTAGCTTGCTTAACAGCTTCACAAGTTTAAAAGATCTTCAAAGACATGAAATAGTGTTTAAACAGTAAAAGATCTTTAAAGGGATAGTTCACCAAAAAAATTACAATTATGTCATTATTTACTCTCCCTCATGTTGTTCCAAACCTGTATGGGTTTCTTTCTTCTGCTGAACACAAAATAAGATATTTTAAAGAATGTTGGTATTGGTAACCAGACAGTTGATGGACCCTATTGACTTCCATGACTACCACTTTGACGCTTCAAAAAGTTCATAAAGAAATTGTTAACTTAATCCGTATGAATTCAGTGGTTAAGTCCATATTTTCTGAAGAGCCTCGATCGCTTTATATGATGAGCAGATTGAATTTAGGCTTTTATTCACATAAAAGCATTGATCAGAGACCATAATCAGAAGCTCAACCGAACCTCATTGGTTCTTGCTGAACTCAACTGATGTGTGTGGTGATGAATGTTTACATGTGAATAAAACCCTAAATTCAATCTGTTCACCATATAAAGCGATCAAGTCTCTTATCATATCGACACAAGGATGAGTAATTAATGACAGCATTTTCCTTTTAGGGTGAACTATGCTTTATACAGCACACCCGGAACACCGCTTGCCCAAATCGGATCTTGCATTCAATACAAATACAAATTGATATTTTCATTCCAGATGTTGCTTATTGAAATCCAACTCTGTGTCCAGCAATGTAACTGATAATACATACCAAAAGAAATACTCTGGTAAATGTACTGTTTAGGTAAAAGAACTGACAGATAATTGACAATAACAGTCTAGACTTGAGTCTGAGGTCACCTAGTGGTCATTTTGGATGATCAGTGTTCTTGGCCAGTGGAAAAATAGTTAAGCAATAATTTCTTTCTCAGCATTAAAAGCTCATTTATGTGTAACTCCATAAAGTGTTTTTCACAAAATATAGCCATATTTTACAATTCAGTAAAACAGTTTTAGCCATTAGTATGGCCCCAGCTGTTTTACTCTTTAGCTTTGGCAGACTCCTAATTAGCAAACATTTGACTATACAAGTTAAACCCTCATAAAAGTATAACTAGCAAAGAAAGCTTCTGTTTTTTGTGTCATTATAATTTTAAAACCTTTAAAATAAATCACTACTGGAGAAATCCAGTGTACCCACAGACCCTTGACTCATAAATCCGAGTGAAACTATTGTCTGTCTATTTTAATTTATATATTTTAGGACTGCATAATTAAACAATAAGCATATATTCTAAACTTATTTGGGATGATTAAAGATGTACATGTTGATGAACAATGTGTTTGTGAAAATTTTTGTTTCTCAGAATTTAAATAATATGGTCCTTGTTTTAATTAATCATGCTCATCTATCACATCTCTTCCCCCTCACTTTAAATATTAATCATGCATTCCAGTATAGCTGTCATTAGGTTGTCATCATCGAGTTTAAAAAAAACGTTCATTTCATTATTGACAAGCAGAATTCCAGGATGTTCTGGCAAGATTCTTTCGAAGGTATATGAATCAACAGTAATGTTAATAGAACATTCGTTATCGAACAAGTTAACGTTCTCAAAATGTCAGAAAATCAAACACCAAAAAAAATAACGTTCTCAAAAAATAACTTTATTGTTCATGGATTTTTTTTCTGAAGCATTTTTCATGCATTAATTTTTTAAATGTTTCAGAACTTTCAGAGAGCATTAAATATTTAAATTGAAGGTAAATCTCTCACAAGTTTAAACTAAGTATTAAAGCAGAATTATGTAACTTTTGAAATTTTGCTCTCGGGGTCCCCCTACAGTTGGGAAACTCAATTGTCTTCTACTACTGTCGTAAAATCTGTCATGGTTCAGCCCGTTCTCACGTAAATACGTGTCTATAGCACGTAGTGTGTTTATTGTGTTATTTATACGCGAAAATTTGTTTTTATGTGCATATGATACGCAGTTTTCGGCGTGCATTTGATACGCACTTCATTGCGTGTAATACACACGCACCCAACACCACTAATTCTACCCAAACGTATAATACACACGCACCCCACACCACTCCTAAACCTACCCTTAACAACCCATGCGTATCATATGCACGTAAAAACAAATTTTCGCGTATAAATAACACGATAAACACACTACGTGCTATAGACACGTATTTAGTGTGATCGGGTTGCATGGTTACACCAGGGGATACACGCGTGCATTTGTTGACAAGCCGATCCCCCGAACTCTGCGATTCCCCGATTATTTTGTCCGTCTAATCATGTATTATTTACTTGCAAGAATGTAGCCCCTACCAAACTTGTACACACCGTTTAGACACAGGCTACTGATTTATTTATTTTTTGACGGCCAGCATCGGTCGGGCACGCACCTCCTCCTCCTTTAGCTCACGCCAGCGAGAGAACGCTGGACCAATATTGATCCTCGTCCAGTCTTTTATTTTGTCACTCTCCCTTTTTCTCTTTCTACTGTCCTCCAACAAAACCTTTGGCTTCTTGGTTTTACTTGCTGCTTCGGCCATGAAAACATACAGTGGTAAAAAAAAAAAACGCTCGTTGGGCTCTCACGTCAGAATTTGAGGAAGTGAGGTATGCCGTAAAGCAGTCGAATTTTGAAGTTCTTTTTGTGCTCGGGTTCCTACCCGAAACCCGAAGTTACATAGTGCCAGTAAAAGCGATACAGACACCGTCAGGCTATGGCAGACCTGTCATTCAACCTATTGTAAGTCAATGTACCATCTCAAGGGTTTTGAAAAAATATTATAAAGGTTGAAAAAGGTACATAGTGCTGCTTTAATATACACATATCCAGAAGCATATCTGATACCTGATATCTTTTGTTATTCAAAATGTATTTTTTTAAAGCATCTGACAACAAGGATTTTTCTATGAGGTTGCTGAGATAATGTTACAGAATACATATTTTCTTTTACATGAGACATATGTGAGCTCGTCCTTTTAGCTGAGTAGTCAAATATTTGCCAATGCGCTGTCATGAGAGAGATTGAGCTGAACGTTCACAGATACGCGCCTCCATCTTTGTGGACTGACCCCATGCTCCTCTAAGTCATCTGGAAGACATAACTTTTACTTGACTCATCTAAGAGCAAACGCGTCGGCAGAGAAACATGTCTAAAAATTTATATAACATAAAGCTGATAAATACCGTTCGTGATGGACGGCTGTTCAATGGTATAACACATGTTATGCTCTTTGTATGCGTGTCAATACTCACTATTTCCGTACTCTTGAGAAAAAGAAATACACTTTAGCATTCCTGTTAAATGACTTATGTAAATAATATTATGGTTTAATGACCTTTTGTTGTTCTTTAAAGAAGTAGCCTACACTAATTTTGATGTGTTGACTACTAAAAAAGCACATGTAAATTAATTGCAACTTAATTACAAATGTGTAATTGCAAATGCTGTATATTTAATTTTCAATAGAAATGACATTAAAGTATATTTTAGTTTATAAATGCTTGGCAATACATGTTACCCTTATTTCAAAGACAATAGAACTAATTATGAAATTGCATTTAAAGATGTACTAAAGTTCTATTCTAAAAAGCTCTCTGAACTTCAGCTAATTGCATTTAATATAAATGTAAACTATAACACATTTTCATTTAATTGCAATTAACATGCAATTAAGAGTCTGAAAACATATTCAGTTTGTATTCTTTTAAAATATATTAATTTGACATTATTACAAAAGATATCAAGTATACTACAAGTTCGCATTCAATAGAATAAAGCAAAAGTAGGGTATGTATGCATTCATGTGTGTTATGTTTATATCACAAATAATAGTCATTCATAAAGGCTTCATGAAGGCTTCATAAATTGTATATGCTGTACCGCACTGTTACAATGGTAAAAAATCTTTATTCTGTCTTGCGGTTGCACATCATGGATCTTTTGGCATATGTAAGGAGCTACAAAGGGCCCAATGTGAGATTGATACAGTCTCTTTTAAACGTGCACCTACATAAATATTTTCATAATGAAGCATTGGAAGGCTTTCAGAACTCTGTCGTAAAGAATAATGCGTATAACCTTGAGTCATTTAGCTATCAACATTACAGCTGGATTCACTCCTGTGTGCTGCGGTAAACTGCTACCTAACTTACCCATGCAACACAGGTTTATGAAGTCCAGATAATGTGGATTTAACAGTCTGTGGACCACCGTGGTTCATTTTACCTGAAATATCTGTTGGAAACACTGAAAGATAATTGCTGTAAGCTGTGGGAGACAGAAGCTGAGAGGCATGAGAACTTTACAGCTTGCTGTGTTTACTGTGGGTATGTGAAGAAAACTACAGTAATTGTGCTTTTCCAAAATTTTCTGCCAAATAATGTTTGATTACAATGTCTGAGTAACAAATGCACTATGACTCAAGCAGCCTTGCTTTCAAACAAATAAAAAAATAAGAATGCTTATGGTTTGAAGACAGTTTTTTTCAGACTTTTTCAAAGATTTCCTGCTTTACACACTCACCCGTACAAGAACTAACATTCTTATGATAAATAACATTTTGTCTCTCTTAGTGTGTACTGCTGTATCTTATGGGAGCTTGTTTTGGATCTTACATGGGATTGGGAATATTAGTCACCTGAATAATAGGTAGGGAGAGTAGGTGAGCAGGGACAATGTATTTTTTTGTTGACCAAAAAACATTATAACTTCAAGAAATATTACTCTATGCAATAAGATAAAGCAATCAAAAGCATTTTTTGCCTCATCACCTATATTTCATTTCTGCGTCACAAATACTTATAATCCCTGTTTTAGTCTCTCAGCAGCCTTTATCAAAGACAGAGTAGCCGCTATATATGTTGGTAACAAAAGATTTCCTCCGATTGTAAATCTACTGATGTTTGAAACTTAAAAAAAAATCTATATTTTGTCAGGTAGCCTAAAATATGTTACATGTCCCTTGTGAATGAAGTGTGCTTAATTGTATTATGTGGTGTACTTTAAATCTTAAACGTGTATTAAAAAAAAGAGCTCTACTTGTTGATAATATTAAGGCAAAAAAGGCCACTTAAAGACAGTTCATTTTCATGACTGTTTATTAGCACACATAGTACATTTAGTAGAAAGTGCACTTTGTAATAGTGTCAAATTAAAAGATTTACTTTTTACTTGAAGTTTTTGTTTTGTCATACTTTAAGGTACACTTATTTTGATGCGTTGCCTGACATAAAGCATACACATAACATAAAGTAATGTTATATTAAAAGCAGTTAGCTGAACATTAGTTTGTTTTTTGACCCATAGTACATCTTCATATGTAATTTTATTATTACTTCTATTGTCTTTAAAATGGTTCAAGTACTGCTGCATGTATCAACTAGGATTTATGGTAAACTAAAATATTCATCAATGTTAATTTTTTTAAACTTGTGTCATGGATTTAAATGTAACATATTACATAATGTTTAAATTAAAACATTGTTTAAAACCCTATTAACTTTAAATGTAATACTGAATAACACACTACAACTAAAAGTATAATCAATTACTTTACATGTGCTTTAGTATGTTAGTCAACGCATCAAAAAAAGTGTACGTCTTTAAAGCAAATGTCACAAGTAGGCTACAATGCTAGATGGTTCTTTCCCCTCCTTTTTTGGACGAGAAGTGCTGTGTTCTTGTCTATTTGAGCAGTGATTATAAAGTCTCTGTCCCTCTGAAAAGCCCTTATACGGTGACCTGAGCTGTCTCCCCTACAGCTTCATAACAATCCCACAGCTCCATGGTTTTATTCAATTAAAAAACCTTCACCTTTAAACTGGCTGGGCATCATGCCAATGGCTTTAAAAGGCTTGAGGACTGTTTGTGTGAAAAATATTATGATTGAGTAGATATATTTTTAGGCCACACCGTTAATGAATTTGCATAGTTAAATATGAGTGTATGATGTTTTCCATATTTACACCATAATCGTGTTGTAAAGCTACAGAGAGCCAGCTGTGTGTTCATTAAAAAAGTTCCACTCTGTGACATTGTTGTGCGGTTTGGACATGCATACAATTTAGACTAAATATTCAAGAGAAGACAAACCACTAAAGACAGGACCTTTCAAAAGAATTGTGGTTACTCACAATTATCGTGGCAGCTTTGTGAGTCTCGGATATGTTAATGTCACTCACTACCGTTTACTTAGAATAATTATATATTTGAAACGAGTTGTCTTTAATTGACTGCACACTGCCCTCTAGTGTTGATTAAGGTGAGACTGTCTTCTAAAGACAGTTAGGCCCAGCAAATAGCTTTTTTTAAATATGCGTTTTAAAAAGGCAATCAAAAGTTATTATTGCATAGTGTCATCTGTTTACTGATGCCCAGGATCCAAGAGTGTGCAGCTATACGCTATAGATATAGTACTTATCATTAAAGGAAACTGCCTTATTATCACCTAAGGTGTCGTTTATTACAAAGTTTATTGACGTGATAAAATGTTGAAAATGTATGTATGTCGCTTTTCTCACATTTTTTGTTTGGGAATGTGATTTTATGAGCTAGAAAAGCTTCGATATTGGAGAGGGACTCACCTGTGGAAAACAACGTAATGTTATAGTCAAGCTGTTATATCGATTACAGTAAATCACCAACTGTAAATGCAGTTGATGCCGAACTAACTCAACAAATTAACAAAAAGTAAAACATATCTCTTTATTTTCTCTAACAATACAATTTGTTCTAACAAAGCAATCCTGTTAAAGGAACAAAAAAAAATTTCAATTAAATCATGCAACCTAGTAAGTGACATCATTGGGACCCTTTATACAGCATGATAGGCAGGCAATAAAGAACATTTATAACATTAAAGTCCCCATGAAATGGGAAGTCGCGATAGTCTTTTCTTCCCATGTTTGAAATGAAATTGCTTCTTGGACAAAAAAAAAAAAAAATGCAGGCCGTGACTTGATTTTGTTTGGGGAATTGATTGGATGTTTGGGGTTTGCAATTGGTCGATTTCGTGTAAGTGTCAGGTTGTCACACCAGTAAACACGTCATCAGAGAAGAGAAGTCGCTTAATGTTTTATTAAATATCGCGAGCACATAAATTAATAATAATATGAATAACAATAATGTGCATGGATAAGTCATTGTTATATTATTATTTGTCATAATAAATACTACAATATTCCATAAAAAAAAACGAACAATTTTCGGTTCTACAAACCTGAAATGAAATGAAAATGTGTTTATTTAAGTATTTATTTTGGCCTGAGCAGCTGTGTGCGCATGCTTGGTGAGTTGCGATATTACTGAGGTTTAAAAGAACTAATCTCACAGTTCCTGATTGAGATTGCTCAGTATAAATGATGCCCTCAGGAGGCATGACATGACAACTGAAGTTTCAGGATCTTAGGTGATTTATCTTAGAAGTTTATTTTAGGTGAAGGTATTTTATCACTGGCAGATGGACATAAATAGATTTGTTTTCATAATGCTGCCATTATACTTGAGAATGACTTATAATGCAAATGTTTGAATAAACAAGGTCATTTTAGGACTTAATTATTCTGTTACTTTTTTTTTTACACGGGTCATCCATAAGAAAATATTTAAGATTTCATCTGTAGTTCAATATAGAGAATTTCAGTTGCCAGCTTGCTCATTTTAATAATACCGTGTGTTAAATCAAGCAATCTTAGACGAACAATTACTCTGCTTTATGACTTGACCTTATAGTTGAGAGTTGATTTGTGATGCACTTAAAGTTACAGATGGCTGATATTAAATCTTATGTTGAAGTGTCTCTGCTTCTGTATGCAAGGCTTATGGGTCATAGACCTGCTCTGGCCTGAAGCACTGTTTAGTCAGTTGACATGCAGCTGTTGTGATGCGTAAAATACAGGCTCTTGGTCTAAATTAAGACACACTGTCTATGAACCAAGGATGGAGTTATAGTTCTTTATTTCATCCAATATGTACAGGATTATACATGTGCACACTGTTTTACAAATACACACTCACACATGTTGGGTTTTCATGTTTTATGGGGACTTTCCATAAACATAATGATTTTTATTCTGTACAAACTGTATATTCTATCCCCTAACCCTTAAACTACCCAGCACAGAAAACTTTTTAGATTTATATAAACAAAAATTGATAAGCTCTTTGCCTCATGGGGACCAAAACAATGTCCACACAAGGACAAGAATTTCAGATATTGCCATAACGTAAGGTTCACCCTGAACCACACACACACACACACACACACACACACACACACACACACACACACACACACACAAATAATCAGTTCACCAGTATTAGTGTATCAGTGTCTTTTTAAATCTGTATATTTTTTTCCTGAAAACAATTTATTAATTTATTATGAAATGTATTTCCTCTTCTTAATTATATACGTACATTAAGCTACTACTCAAGTAATGATTTTTGTACTCAAATAAAATTCTAAAAGCATTTTTTTTGTGTGTGCATTGCACTGTCTACATAACCTTAGGTTTATGTTACATTATATAGTTTTAATTGCTAAAGCTGCCCTTTAATAAATATGTGATAATTTCTTTCTTCTAGATAGAGGATGGTAGTCCCGCTGCCCTAGCTGGATTGTGTGAGAATGATGAACTGGTGTCAGTGAATGGAAAGCCTTGCTCTAACCTCAGTCTCTCAGATGCTATTGATCTCATTGAAGCCTCTGCTGACTGTCTACAACTGCTTGTCAAAAGGTATTTTATTACTTGGGCTAATGTTCCTTGATGCACTATGGTTGATTCTTTACATGTTTCAATTTATTACATCTTTTATTTGTGCGATAAGAGATTTTTAGTCTAGCAAAAAGGATTTAGGCCTAGCTTTGTTCCACTAGACTGATTGTGATGCATTCAATTGGACAGTTATTCGCATTTCATAATATAGTTAAAAAGTCTTGTTTATGACTGTCTTGACCCTTCGAAATAACAGACGTACTAAATCACCCTCTGTGTACTACAAAATAACTTACCTAGATTCATTTCGATTAATAAAACACTAATACACGATTCACAGAAAAATGAATGATTCACCCTTGCTTCTCTCAATTTTCATAAAAGGTTAAGATAATTTCTTAGTTCCAATAAATGATTTGCTTTATAAAGAAGTAGATGGATTAACTGCAAATAGCATGATTTTAAGACTTCTCCTCTCTGCAGATGTTGTAGTCAACCTCAAGAGAGCCTTGAAGTGGTTAGTACCACTTTTCGGATCCCAACTCCATCCAGGCTTCATCCAGACCCTCAGAAACTATATATCTCTGAGTCCCAGGATGAAGCATATTATGGGGAAACAGACAGCGATGGAGAGTTTCCTGCGGGGACTCGATTGGTCCGGACGCAAGTTCAAATACCTGCTTCTAGGAATAAAGGTAGAGGCACCTATGACACCAGTTTGGATGTAACCCCAGGATCTATGGTCGAATTGCAGCTCTCGCTCTCCAAGACCACCCTGGAAGAGCCAGGTTGTGCTGCATTAGGCAGTGCTTGTGGATTTGTGGGAGACATCCATCATGGAAAGACGGATGAGAGCGTTAACTATACCACCACCGCATTTTCTCCAGATAGCCCTCTATATATACCCCGACAAGACCGGCAACCCCTTGGTCAGTGGGGTGTGTTGGTTAGCAAACCCCCTGCTTTGCCAAGACAGGTGGAGGTGACAGTGCAGCAGTTATCTAAAAGCAGTTCTGGCAAGGAGGGGGTAGAGGCCAGTGAACGGTTGGATTCTGGTGGGGAAGAAGGAGGGCACATTGAAGAAGCTCCCACCTCCTCTTCTGTGTCCTTTGGTCTTCCCTCAGAGGAGTGGGACTCTGATTCGGAGAGGGAGGTCAACAAGCCCAGCAAGCACCGGGCAAGGCACGCCAGTAAGTAACATCTGATTTTCAGTATGTTGCTTGTTATAGCATGATATGGTATCTGTTTGCAAAAATAGCAATAATTTCTTATTTTAAAAACGTAGGTTATAAATATTGCATCAGTGAACTGACGGAGTCAGCTGTGGATTGCTTGTGCTTGTCATTTCTAAAGTTATGGTTTAAAAATGTTAAACTCAATTCATGTCCAGTTTGTATGTTTCTTTTTAACCCCTGTTTAGAATCACTTTTTGTGTCATGATCTGCATTATGCATATTTTCAGTGATTTGTGAGTAAGAGTATGCATAAATGTTTTGTAATACTTTAATATCAATTAGATAGATAGATAGATAGATAGATAGATAGATAGATAGATAGATAGATAGATAGATAGATAGATAGATAGATAGATAGATAGATAGATAGATAGATAGAACAAAAAAGAACGTGGCAATGATTCAATGTAGTGATGGGTGGGGGCTTGCAGGGTGACATGACTAGTAAAGTTAAGAATAAAACATGGGCATGCTAATTATGTTTGCAGAAGTGCCATTTGACAGACATCGACATGTGCAACTTTGGCCTGTCACCCGATCCTTTAAAATTGGCCATCTTAGCAGGACTGAAATGGAAGGAGCATTACATCTATGGCTATCTCCACCTTGAGATTGGAAAGACAAGAATTAGAAATGTATCATGTTTTAGCCAAACCTATTTTGAACGGACTGACACAGTCTGGTGGGAATATGGGTCTTTACGGAACTTGTACATATATTGACTATAACTGGGCAGGGTTTTTGTTTTTTTACAGCTTTTGTAGCTACACATATGGGCTTGTATTAGCACTCTGGGACTAGCAAGTCCACACACGGCCCTAGGGCTATTTTTACACTCTCTCTCTCTCTCTCTCTCTTTTTTTCTTTGCTATTCTGTCTGCTATTGGCTCAGCCTCACTAACGTGCTCTAGACACATTCACAGCTGTAAATGGCTTATGTTAATGTCTGGCTGTTATACATGGATCAGAGATTTAGTTAATTGGTGAGGTTGTTATCAAATCTCTGTTTGGAGAATGACTTATTGGGTCATTGGGAATAATGTGGGTCAGGACCTGTTAAATCTGGGATTCATCATTTGATTAGCAGAGAAGCCACAACTCTCTTAAAATACATTTTGATACACGGTGATACACAATGTCATGCATTGTTTCATTATAAACAACAACATTTTAATTGCATATATATTCGCATGTATATTTTAACAAACAATTATGTATTTGGTTTCGCATTAAATAAAAATAGGTTAGCTACATGGTTCTTACTTGACACTTGTATTTTCTCAGTTCAAGACCTCTCATAGGAAATGACTTGTTGGCTGCTCACATAACAGTGCTATTTATTTGCCACCAGGACCATCCATGTGCAATATACTTATTTTATGACCTCATCCGCCCCATACCCTTAACTCCTGCTGTTTTGTGTCATTCTTAGGGCTCCGGCGCAGTGAGAGCCTTTCAGAGAAGCAGGTGAAAGAGGCCAAGTCCAAATGCAAGCGGATTGCTCTCCTGCTGTCTGCCCCTGCCCCCAACGCTAATAACAAGGGGGTGTTGATGTTTAAGAAGCATAGACAGAGGGCCAAGAAGTATACAATTGTAAGCTACGGTACTGGTGAGGACGAGCCAGATTATCAGGACGACGAAGACGACAAGGAGGAGCACGCTATTGAGTTCACAGTTCTAGCCACAAGTGAAACAGAAATTGATGAGGATTTCTTTACCAATGACTCAGTTCAGAAAAGCATTGTGAGCTTTGATTGGGATACCGGATTACTTGAGATAGAGCGCAAGCTTGACAACAAGCAGGATATGGAAGCACTACCTGAGACCAAGGGAAAAGGAGCCCTCATGTTTGCCCAGCGCAAACAGCGCATGGATGACATAGTAGCTGAACATGAAGAGATGAGACGTAAGGGGATCCCTGTTGAAGCAATGCAGGTGGCTGAGACAGATCAAACATACCAACACATGGAGGAATGCACTTATTTGAATGCACAAGAAACCCAAAATTACATGGATGTAAATCTACACCACAGCATATCAGCTCAAAAGCAGCAACAGCAACAGCAACAACATCATCAGTACCAAGATCAGTACTATCAACAACAGCAGCTGCAGCAGCAGCAGCAGTATCAAGACTACCAGCAGCAGCTGCAATACCAGCTACAGCAACAACAGTATCAACAACAGCAAGACTACCAGCAACAGAAAATGTATCAAAACATCCAGTCATCCAGTCAGCAACAACACTTCCAACAGCAGCAAGTGCAACAGTATTCACATCATATGAATGGCACGTTCAATCAACAAGTGCAGAACGAAATGCAGGCTTCAGTCACAAACAGAAGTGCCAAACCATTTTCAATTCAAAATAGAGTGGCCGCTCCATTTTCCTCCCCCATAAGTACAGATAATCAAGAGCAATCTGGGTGTTCATTGGGACAAGGTGAACAGATTGCTTCCCGTGATGAGCGTATATCTGTGCCTGCTATCAAGACTGGTATCTTGCAAGATACCAGGAGGAGTGCCAATAAACCTATGTTCACTTTCAAAGAGTCTCCAAAGGTTTCACCTAATCCTGCTCTGTTGAATCTCCTCAACAGGAATGACAAGAAGGCAGGTTTTGAGTCTTGCCCAGAAGAAGATTATTTAAGCTTAGGAGCTGAAGCCTGCAACTTTCTTCAGTCTCCTAAGATGAAACACAAAATTCCACCACCAGTAGCTCCTAAACCTCACATTAACCCTGCTTCTCCCCCATGGTCAATTCAACAAGAAACTACTGACCAACCCATCCCACAGCAAACCGCAAACAGTGTCCCAGTGCCTGCAGAAGCTCCAGTCACAGAGGTTGAGGCTGCTCCTGCCCCTGAAACAGGGGCCCCAACCATGTCTGAAATAGAACCTACATTGGCCCCTGAATCCCAAATTATTCAACACTGTCCTGAACAGCTTGCTCCAGGTAATGCCTGGAAACAACCAGAATCTCAGATGGAGCCGAACCAGCAACCAGAAACCTGGAACGAGAAAAAAACCCAGTTCCAAATTAATTCTGCTCATCCTGTCGCACTACCTGTTACGCAGCCAGATCCGTCCGCCAGATCATGGGATCCAGCTCCAACTCAAGGTCATCAGCAGCTTCCAGTAAGTACTTGGAGTCCAAATGAGGTCCAAGTGCAAGTCCCATCTCAAACACAGCCACAATGGATGACACAGTCTCAGGGTTCTTCAGAAGTACAATTGCAAGTGCCTTCTAAAACACAACCCCAGGCTTCTTGGGTAACACAGCCTCAAACTTCACCCCAACCCAAGCATCAACCACAGCCTCAGTCCCAAATCAATTCTTGGGTACCAAGGCCAAATCAGTCAACACCACAAGCCCCATGGTCTCAGCCCTATGAACCTGCACTGCCACCAGTTAATATTTGGCAACAAGATCAAAATCAAGCTCAGGAACAGCCAACCTGGACCCAAAAACAACAGTACCAAGAATCTCAGTTAATGCCACATAGGGCATCACCCCCTCAGCAACAGCCACAGCCTGCTTGGGCTCAACCTCAGATGCAGATGCAGTCACAGCCCCAACCACCTTGGGTCTCTCAGCCTAAACAGCAAGAGCCAACACATCCATTTGCAAATGCATGGACTCAACCACAGAGTCCAGTTCAAGCACAGCCTACATGGGCTCAACAGACTCCACCACCACCTCAGCCCACAGCCCCAGTGCAGCAACCCATGAATTCTTGGCCACCAATGCCAGCCCAGTCCCAACCCCATCCACAGTGGGGACAAGAACCTGCTTCTCAACAACATCCTCAACAAGTAATGAACTCTTGGACACCTGAACAGAATCAAATTCAGCCTCCCTGGCCTCAGCCAATGGGACAAACTCAGCCTCAGGCGCATCCTCCATGGGCACCGAAACTTCAACAGCAGACATCACCTCCACCTGTGAGCCAATGGGTACCACCGCAATCTCAGTCTCAACCAGCTGCAAATGTTTGGGCACCCCAACACCAGCAAGGCCCAGTTGGAAACATAGCCCAAACTTCAAACCAGAAGTTGCCTCCCCAACAAATCAAGCCTTGGAGTCCATCTCAGACCACTCAGAACACTCCTCCACGACGAATGAACTCATATACCACTGGGACAAAGGTACCATCCCCTGTTCCAACAAGTAGTACTATGTCAACTTCTGGATTTGGTTCAGCTTTCGAGATGCCAGCCTTGAGAGGGAAAGGAGCTGAACTTTTCGCCAAGAGGCAATCCAGAATGGAGAAGTACATTGTGGATTCTACCACAGTGCAGTCAAATAAGGCAAGACCATCTTCACCTTCTCCTTCTTTGCCAAATTCCTTTAAATATTCACCAAATTGCCGGGCTCCCCCGCCTTTGGCATATAATCCAATTCATTCACCCTCATATCCACCAGGTGCTATCAAGCAGCCGCCCCCCTCTAGCTCTTCAACAACAAACAAGAACAAAAGCAAAGAGAAGGCAAAACCTGCCCCGAAACCTCTTCATGTTCTTGATGTCATGAAACATCAGCCCTATCAGCTGAATTCCTCCCTTTTCACCTATGGCCCAGCAGCAGAGAAACTTGCTGCAGAAAAGGAGGCAGCTGAAAAGCTAGCAGCTCAAAAAGCAGCTGAAGCCCAGGCCCAAATTCAAGCCCAAACACTAGGTCCTCCAAATCAAAACCAGCAAATGACATTTAACCAAGGTCCTCCCCCTTATGGTTTTATGCCACAGCAGGCCCAGCAACCCTATGAAATGGCTGTTCAGTCACCTATGCACGATGGCCTTTACCACCAAGTCCCCCCTAATACTTACCAGCCTGTCCAAAATGCTTATCAACAACATCCTCATCAAGTCCCATTTCAACAAGAATACAACCCCCAACAAACTTACCAACAACCTCCTTTAAATCCTTACCAACAAGCACCAAGTCCTCCCTACCAACAGCCCTCCCCACCCTCCTATCAGGCAGGTCCTAATCCAGTATATCAAGCCGGACCTGCATTGGCCTACCAACCAGCCCCTAGTTCTTATGTTGTACCAGCTTTCCCAGTAGCAGCCAGGGCTGACTCTGCCTCAGGAGGCAGTATTACTGCTGCTCCAAAGCCCAAATTTTCAGCCAAGAAGAGTGCAGCTCAGGTGTGGAAGCCAAGCACTGCTGAAAAATAGATATAGTGATTTTTCCCCTAGTGTTTTTACCTTAAGAACTAAGCTATAAACAAGAACTAAGCTAAGATTCAGATACTTTTTGTAGAACATATCCAACTATCAAACCGAAATATTGTTTGTTACATATTACGTTTAAGATATGCCAAATAAGTAACAAATAAGAGGGCATAGACATTTCGAAATGACATCACATGATGTAAGAATAACGCTCCGGTTTATACTGATATTTTATAGCCTGTCTTGCTACAGGTAAAAAGCTCTTGTACTTAGTCAGCTCAAAAACAACTAATTAAAAGTGTCAGACAACATCAGTGTTGAGTGTAAGTTTGAGAAGAGAAACATGGATGCTTAATGTTGGAAAAATAATGGCAGGTGAAAAAAGAGAGATAGACATAAGGGTCTGCTATGAGGGCTACTGAGTAACTGATTTGCAATACAACTTAAGGATGTAGCCCAGCAAGCAATTTTACATTTAAACGACGTCTAATAGCAGCCCAACACAGCCCTGACGTCTAGGCTAAAACAAGGCAAAATTTGGGCTGTCAGTAAAAATTTAATAGACGTCTAACCATAGCCCAAGAATAGATGCAAAGGTTACGCATAGAATATGTCAAAGAAATGAAACCAAATACCTTGTAATCACAGTTGACTTTGCTTACATGATGGAATATCATACATCTCACTAGTTACTCTGGCAAAAATGACATGTAACCAAATTCAAGGTTATTTTGGCTAGAAGTTACTCATAACCGGACTCATAATATCGGGTCTAGTTAACCTAGACTGTGAAATTACGGCTATTGCTTGCTGGCAATCCTTTAAAAAACTATTATTATATAATCATATTTAAAATGCATAAAATAATTTGCAGTATCAACTTTTTACTCAAGCATATGTGTATATGATAATATTTTACAATACCTCAGTAGACAGACAGAAATAAATATACGAACAGTCCAATGATATTTGGAATATGCAAGTAAACAATGTATTAACAGTGCAAGGAGATACTGTATAACTGAGAGATAATGTATTATGGTGGAGGTTCAATCATCTTTCACCTTCTGAGAAAAAACATTGTTATATTTCTAAATTGTAATTAATGTTTTAGACTTTCTTCATAAAAGAATAAATGAATGTACTCACTCAGTATGGGAGTTTTTTCAAGTAGGTTGAATAATGTCACTGTTTCAATGTTTCACAGCTGGTACATAGTTGGAGAGCTATTAATTTTTACTTTTTATGAAGATAAGTAGACTTTATGTAGATTCTTGTTTATTTTTTTGAGAAATTTATGTTCAGCTTTTTTGTTTGCTTCAATATATATTTTTTTTCATCAGTTCAACTAGAATGTTAAATAAAACAGATATAATAAGTGGATGAGTTCTAAAACTATTTATTTTTAGTTTGACTGCTGTCTTCTGTTCTTTTTGCTGTCTTCTGTTAATTTTGTGTGATATTTTCTTCATAGTACACTATTTGTAAAATGTACCGTGCCATTAAAATCACTATTTCAGTTTTGTTTGTTTGTTTTTGCATGCACCATCTTTCCGAATCACTTCGAAGCACCAATCACTTCCATCTTTCCAATCTGCATTATTTTTGCACCTCACTATTCTCTGCTTTCATAATTCTTTTCAAAGTATCTTTCAGTAGTAGTCAGTGTAAATAAGGTAAGTAAAGACATTTTTATCAAACATTTCATTCAATTTAATCATTTAATTCAGTTATATATTTTATTGATTATTTAATACCAGCACCAGTTACTTTACTGTAACTTATTTGTGAACGTGTTTTTAAAATGGAACCCTCAATCCTTGCTCTCCCACAATGAAGGTGGATTACATTTAACATAAGATCCTTTCAGATATGTAATTTTATAAAACCATATATTTTTATAGGTGTATATGAAATGATATGTTCTATTATTATTTACATCCTATTCAATCCTTTCAAAAGTTTTATTTGCAGTAAAGTGATCCGTTTCTGCATAGAAAAAAATCAATCATTTGACAGTCTAAAATAAGTACGACCTAAAGGCAAGCCGCGAGTATTGTTCTAAATTTGAACCTGTGTTGCATCATACTTTCAGGAGCTAAGTAAGACATACTTCATAATTGGGGAAAAGTGGAAATGATATGAATGAATGCCCTGCAAGGCCTGCTCCAGGAGCTATATTTGGAGAAATGTGATCTCTGGTCCCATGACTTAAAAGCAGAGGAGGAGAGCACTTTGCCTTATGGCACCTGTCACTTTTATATCATTTTAGACTTATTCATTTATGTTTTTTTTATACAAAGTCAGAGACTAAATGAAACTGTGTAACAGCAACACCGATATATTTGTCAACATTAATATACATATATATATATGCCAGTCATTACTGGCATTGAACATTCAACCACTGAAACTATTATTTATTTAACATTTTAGAAATACTGGCTTTTTAAAACAACATTAAATTAATTTTACAAAATAAGTACATTCATAATTTTACATTTGATTTTAATGTAATGTCTCCTAAAGGGACATGGCAATGGAAAACATATATTTCAATGCTTTTGTGTTGCCCAAAAAAACGTCTCGTTACGTATGTAACCTTGGTTCCCTGAGTCCTAAACCTATGTGAACCGGACATCCCGTCCTGAACTGACTTAGACAACTCTGTAATGACTGAACACTGACAGAAGTGCCAGAATCGTGCGTGAATCCAAGTCCATGCCCAGAATAGTCGTTTGCTGAAGTGGTAGCAACACACTCTTTTGAAGGTTTATGTGTAGTCCTAGGCTCCTCAAATGATTGAGCACCAAGTCTCAATTTACTACAAGTCTGCCAATTCCTGTGATTGAGCTAATATCAGCCAATCGTCCAGGTTGACCTAGAGCTGCAACGGGGCCAGAGCCACGTCCATACACTTTGTGAACGTTCGATCTCCCCGAGGCACTTGAGTGACGGGAACCTCTGAAACAGGAAGCCGTCCAATCACCCGATCGGGCTGAGCCACCACATTTGAGCGCATCATAAACGGGCCATGCAAATTTACCCTAGGGCTTTTTTCCGAACTCCGAAGGCTGGGATGCACGGAGTGTCTGAGGCATTGCTTGTCGACAGGGCTCAGCCTAAAACCCCCTGAGACACAATCTGTGGTGGGATGGTGAAAACCGGAGCCAGGAGGCCACGATGAGGGACCTGTCTATTGCTCAGGCAGTATGCTTGGTAGCTCTCAGCACCAAGTCAGTAGCCCATCTGAGCTCCTTAATAGCCTCTGGAGTCAGGCCCTCTCCCTCGCCCAGCTCCTTAAGCAAGTCTGCTCTATAAGCTTGGATCAAGGCCATAGAATGAAGAGAGGCTGCCGCCTGTCCCACGGCCATGTAAGATTTTCCGACTAAAGCAGAAGTAATACTAACACGGCTTGGATGGCAGCAGGGGCCCTTACTTCCAAGTCGGAGCGAGATGGGCCAAGAGAGTACCTTCCATGACCGACATCGCCACGTAACCTTGCTCTGCCATCTTGGAAACAGTGGTGAAGTCAGCGGCAGTGGGATTAGTAAAGCGTGCTGAAAAGGGCTTCTTCCAAGACCTTGATGGTGGAGGTCTTGGAAGAAGGGGAGAGGCTTACGGGGCTGGGCTAGGGCCCTATCCAAATAGGCCATTAAGCGCCGCCTGAGCATGCTGAAGGCCAAAACATTGCACGCATCTGTCATGAGTGTCTCCTCCTGCGATGAACCCGTCACAAAGATCGAAACATCTCCTATAACTCATTGTGTCCACTTGAGAGGAGTGAAAACTGCTCTGAAAAGTATGAACATGAGAAAATGCTTTCTTATGAGCAACAGAAGATTCGCTTCCTGAAGAATATTAAATTTGATGAAATAGCACATATTCTTGGGGCGGTGCTAAGCGCAACTGGCCAATGAAATGGCGTAATGGTATAAGGGCTTCAGACATTCGTCACACCAAAGATGTTCACACAGCGACGGCTATCTATCGCAGCATTGAGTGAACCTATGAAAGGCAAGCCGCGTTGCCTCGCAAAACCTTAGTGTTCTTTCTGAGCAAACACGAAGTTTCTCGGGGGAATGTAAACATTTTGTGAGTGAACGCAAAGTTTCTCTGGGGAACGCAAAAAATGGTAAATCATTGATGAGTAATTTTCCTCCCTATATCCGTAGTATGGAACCTCTACAGTAGGGAGCTCCTAAAGGGATGTGGTGGTGGAAGTAAAATGGGATGGGAGGAAAAATATATATTTATACTAAAGCTTTTGTAATTGAAGGAAAAGTTCCTCGGAGGAAAGAACTCAAAAGCATTTTTCCTCCCATCTAGTTTTTTTCCCACCACCATGTCCATTTAGGGGCTGTGTAGATTTTAGCAACAGCGTTTGTCATAGGCCTACTACAAACTCACTAAAATGTATGTTATCATTAATAGAATCCCATGTCTTCATGATTAGCTCATAACCTACTGTCCTTTGTTGTTGTTTTTAAAGCAAATAAGCCTAGATAGATTTATTAATTTATTAATGCTAATTTTAAGTTGGATTTTCAAGTGAATTGTAGTCATTAGAGCCCTGCACGTTCATATCATAACCAGAAGGTGGCAGCACAGTCCTTCTAGTTAAGCTTAGTTAACTGTTCACTTCATATGGAAACTTTTTTTCACATATTCATATTCCACATGAAGTTTTTTTTAAGTTGGAATTTGATTTACAAGAAAATACTATTTCAGTCCTTCTACTTCCAAATTTCATATCTAATTCAGTGTTACTTGTTGCTTCTTAATTAATTGTAAGATTTAGTGAAAATTGCTTCACCAACGTTTTTTCTGTGTAATATCAGTGACCCCCAATTTTTTTTATCTGTCTTTATTTTTGATATGAATCTGCAACTACGATTGTTTATTCCCATGAAAACTGTTTTAAACGTATTTGTTTGCTCATTTCAGGGGCTTAGGAGCTCATCCCTGTCACCACCTGTTAGACTTTCAGCAGCAGGTCTCAGTCCAAGGTCGGTTTCATTTTCTCCATCAGCCAGACCAGCATCACAACCATCTTCTGTTCAGCCACAGACTGCCCGGCCAGACAGGGGTCACAAGCCGCCCAGCCCATGGGAAGCTGCCTCACGCCACCCATTGGGGCTTGTGGATGAAGCTTTTACATATCTGGACATTCAACAGTCTATTGCCTCCAACCTGCGCTATGCCGCTCAGACTAAGCTCTTACCCGAGCCCCCAGCCGAGTGGAAGGCAAAGGTTGCATATGAACCTCCACCGAAAAACCAAAAAGACAGTTTGAGTCCATCACCTCTGACTTTTCTTTCCCCAACCAAGAGCACAGCGTCGGCACCAGCTGGTCCCGTTCCGTATGGGTCACCCTTTAGACACTGTCAACCCCAAAGGTCAATGACAGAAGCTAACCTTGAGGCTTCACAGGGTAATCCAAAGAACATGGGGCCTCATCGACTGAGACTCTATAAAGCCAAAGATAGCAGTTCTTGGAGACGTTAAAAGGAGAGCCGGGAAACTCTTTTTATGCAGGTCGCGAAAGTCAAATCAAATAGGGGGGTGTTTTGAAAGTGAGAAAAGAAAAATTCTTAAGGCTACTATTGAAGAAAAAGATACTGAAAGACAGAGAAGTTGGTGTTGCAGAATGAGGGTCAGTGAAAGTCAGAAGGCATAACTTTAAGTTGATAAAGTTTATAAAGATTCTTTTTTACTACGTTTGATAGACAGTGTGTTACAGCTGGCTTTTAAAAACTCACACTTACAATACAATAATCTAATATAATGTTGCGCAGTGAATATGCATCCCTTGTGAAAAATAAGTACACTTTAGCATACTTAAAAAAAGGAAATAATATACTTTAAAATTATATACTTAAGTGCACTTAACTGCAATTTGATGAGAATGTCTTATAGTTCCAATTTCTATTAAATGTAATTAGCTTAACTTTAGAGTGTTTTTGACCCCTTAAGTAGTCATGAAAGTGCACTCTTTTAAGGAAACATAGGGATAGTTCACTTAAAAATTAAACTTTTGTAGTTCCAAAGCCGTAAGACTTCCGTTCTTCTTTGGAACACAAATTAAGATCTTTTGAATAAAATCTGAGAGTTTTCTGTCAGTACATTGACAGCTATGCAACTGACACTTTGACGCTTCAAAAAGTTAATGAAGAGTTCGTAAAACTAATCCATATTAATTGAGCCGTTTAGTCAAGACTCAATCACTTTATATGATGAACAGATTGAAACAGATCGAGTCTTGATCGAACAGATCGAAATTTGGACTAAACCGCTCATTTCAGTGGTATTCCGTTTCCGTGGTTCAGTCAATATTAGTCTTACGATCTATTTATGAACTTTTTTGAAGCATCATTGCTGTCAATGAAGGGACAGAAAACTCAGATTTCATCTAAATCTAATTTGTGTTCCAAAGATGAACAAAAGTCTTGCGTGTTTGGAACGAAATGAGGGTGAGTAGCCTAATTAATGACAGAATTTCAATTTTTGAGTGAACTATAGGCTACCTTAAGTGGCCTTTTATTTCATTAAAGGAGTAGTTCTCTTTCAAATGAAAATTAGCCCATGATTTACTCACCCTTCTCAAGCCATCCTAGGTGTATATGACTTTCTTCTATCAGACGAATACAATCGGAGTTACATTAAAAAATATCCTGGCTCTTCCCAGTTTTATGACAGTGGGTTGCAACCATCAGGATGAAGCTCAAAAACGTGCATGCATCCATCATGAACTAATCACCGTGCATCCGTCGGTGATTGGTTGGAACACTGTTTGTTTTGGTTTTGAGTGGTGGTGTACCCATTTGTTTTTGTGTGCAGATCTCAGAGCCTAGGCTGCCTACAGAGACGCGGTTTTTTGACAGCCTGCTTATGGGGCGGGCAGCTAGCGGATCGTTAGGAAAGATTAGATGAATGTGATCATTTATTTTTCGGCCTGAAATCACTGATACAACCTTTAAGTCTAAGGTGTAAGTAGACTGCGTATGTCCGTTTGGCCGGAAGCAAAAATTTTACTTTGTTAAAAAATTGTATTTTTCTTACACACTCGTTTTGCTTCAGAAGGCCTTTATTAACCCCCCGGAGCCGTGTGGAGTTCGTTCAGGATGGATGGATGCACGGTTTTGATCTTCAATCTGATGGTTGCAATCCACTGCCATTATAAAGCTCGGAAGCATCAGAGTGTTTAGGCTATTAGCCTATAACTCCGATTGTATTCGTCTGAGAGAAGAAAGTCATACACCTTGGCTTAAGGGTGAGTAAATCATGGGCTAATTTTAAAGTGAACTAATCCTTTAATATCATATTATCTGCAAATACGTTTTTTTTTTTTTATATAGGCCTACCTTTAAGGTTTACAATACACCAAACGTGCACATTCAGTTCACAAAAGTTCACTTCTTTTCCACAAGTTTTGCACTAATGAATGGGGTAAAGTGATGCATGCATGATCATGATACATGTTAAAGAAATAACAAAACGTAATAGGTCTTCAGTGTGAGACACATTTCAGCACTGTCCGTATTTAATTATTCGCACTTTTTAAATTACTGCATTCTATAATTCAGTAATAGGGTGCTTCAGTTGTGATGACAGCTAGAATCATAGCCATAAAATTAGAGAAAGAAAAATATAATTTTGTTTATGACTGTGCTACAAAGCTATTAGGCAGAAACTGTTGAATCAGTAACAGTCGTACGTGTTACATAAGCTTCACTAGAACAGATTAAATCACTCTTCAGTGACCCGGTCTGACCCTTTACCACATGCCCTGTTGCCCCAGACTCAGATTCACTTAAACAAATTCACTACTATTTGCTGATAAATGGAAGAAGAAAAACCTTATTTAATGAGCATTCCTTAAAAGTATTTTGCTGTGAATGTCTGTGGGTTCTCATATGTGACAATGCATGCTCTCAGAAAGCTAAA
The DNA here is from genome assembly GCA_031834385.1 of Semotilus atromaculatus. NCBI lineage: Eukaryota > Metazoa > Chordata > Actinopteri > Cypriniformes > Leuciscidae > Semotilus > Semotilus atromaculatus. The sequence continues at coordinate 12,080,635 of JAULUF010000004.1, forward strand.
AATGTACATGCATTTGTCAAGATGAAAAATATGTTTGGATATTAATTTTGTTGAATTGTCAAGTGCATCATCTGACACAGAGTGGAGCAAACAGCTCGCTTTCTACTGTTTTGCCCAACGATAGCTCAGTATTAAGTAGCTTGTTTGATTTACACTCTACAGCTCCACTTTTTGTATGTGACTGACATAAAACCATGCTTGCACTTCTATTAAAGTTAACGTGTAGAATCTCTCTGCATATAGTTGTTTTTTGAAGTCTTTGTGGAGTTTTTTGTAGGGAAAAAGTAATGCTGCATAGCCTTAGGGAGAGTCGCTTTCAGCCCAATAGTCTGTAACAAGTTGCTGTCTAGTTATATAATGGCTTGGGAGGCCTGGCTCGACTCCCGAGCTTGTACTTGTCATACAAACAAACTATGTGGCAGCTGTCATTGAAGACTGAACCGTGTTCAAAATAGTTCTGCAATTAATCTGCTATTTGGGGTTTACTCTGAGGAAGCGGATGTAATGTAAATTACAGTCAGCGTCGGCCATACCAGTTATATTGCAAATAATTATTTATATAATAATAAACATATTCATTGCTTGTAAAAGTACAAGGACATCAGTGATTACACTTAAAAAATATATTTCCCTATGTCTGAGATCCAAAGATTGATTACTTCACATGACAGATACTGTGTCTGGGAATGACATTTTTATTTGTTGTTTATGGGAAGGATGAAGGAAATGAGAGTGTTAGAATGCTGGACAAAAACATGTACAGTAACTTCACATACACCCTTAAATGAGTCACCCCTTTCTAAGCACAGATAATGTCAGTGTTGGGGAGTAACGCAATACATGTCATGTACCGGCGTTACGTATTCAGAATACAAATTATGAGTAACTGTATTCCGTTACTGTATTCCGAAAGAGAAGGGACGATCTTCCTGGATCTTTCCGTCCAGATCCAATGCTACCACATCTTCAAATAAGCCTAGTTAGCCTACTATTAGTATTATTTGAAGTTAACATTATAAAATACCTGGACCTACACGCCACAAAACTAGTTAAAGATAAATGCTTTAAAATTGGCCAATTCCAGCGTTATGGACGTGACATTTGCAGTCAAAACTTGAAATATAAATGTTCAGAAAATGCATTTAATACCAATATATTGAAACGTCTGTTTATATATCCATACTCCCTTAATAAAGGAGTCCAGTTATTAGAAAAATATTTGTCTACATATGCGTTTTATATTCAATATGAGGGATAATAAACTTTTAGGTGGCAAAGTATTTTTTAGTAATTCTGTGAATTACACTGCGCAAACCAAATGAATACTACCCACCGGATGAAAAAGAGTTGGCTGCAGTCTCCACTGAACATAAAATATTCATTTTATTTTATTTAATTTTTCGTGTTCACATTTGAGGAAAAAACACTTCAAATCAATTCAATGTGGAAGTAATCCAAGTATTCAGAATACGTACTCAGATTGAGTAATGTAACGGAATACGTTACAAATGACATTTTTCGGCATGTTTTCTGTATTCTGTAACAAAATACGTTTGGAAAGTATCCTTCCCAACAACGATCACAGATTATAAACGACTGGTTATTACTCTGGTCAAAGATATGGGCTTTGAGTGACTACCCTTGTGAAACAAAGCGCACTTAATTGTATTGAATGTGCATTTGTAGTGTACTTCTAATTGTAAAAGTTTATTTAAAAAAAAAAAAAAAAAAACATCCAGATAACATAACACATAAAGAGAGCACACTTTCATGACTTTGTTTCTTAACACACTTACGGAAGTAGGCTACACTTTTAAAAGGTGCACTTTGTAACAATGTCAACTTACAAGTTTTACTTTAAAGTTTTTGCATCATGTTTTAATAATCTTTCGTTGTGGTTTAAACTATACACAAATTTTGATGTGTTGATTAACATATGCTTGATTATAATATAAAGTGTAGTATGCTATTCAATATTACATTTAAAGTTAATAAGTTTTAATTGTACTAAATAGAAAGCTTTATCATTATGTGAAATAAAAATATTACAAGTTTCCATATAAAATACAATAAAGTGCATTTTAGTTTACCATAAATGCTTATAAATTTGGCAGTACACTTTAACCACATTATAAAGACATTAGAAGTAATTATGAAATTACATATAAAGATGTTAAATGCTAATTGTATTTTTATTTTTTATTTAATTGCAATTATAATACTACACTTAAGTGTCTGAAAACATTAAATTGAGTTTGAACTTAAAGTATATTATTTCTGGAATAAGTACTCTTTTTAAAAGTATACTTAAGTTTAAGACGTTTTCACAAGGGTATTTACTGTATAACATTATATGTATGTATGTATATATATATATATATATATATATTATATAAAAATGAATTTTACATAGTAACAAAATATGGAGTATTAAATGGTTACAATTTATTTTAAGGTGAGTTACAGTACATTGTACTTAAGTAACTACATGTACTTACTATAGAGTTACCGTTTTGGTTGTAATTATGCATAATTTACTGTTATTACTGTAAGTACATGCAGTAATGTATACGTCACCTTAAAATAAATGATACCTATTAAATGATATAACATGTGTTGTTAGGAACATGCTACGGTAGGGTGTTTTATATCTTTGCTCCAAATCATAGAAACTAGACCATGTTAACCAAAACTTGGAACTGAAACTCAAGAATGTCTCGCTAATGAATGAACTGTACAAACACAGTGAAGTCATAACCTGAGCAGACACCTGCTGTGTCCATTACACTCAAAAGTGTTAACGTATGTCTGCTTGTGTGTGATCAGCTCTATTAATAACCGCATGCTAGTTAAAGCGGACAGACTAACAGCTGGCCCTCTCTGACACCGCTCTCCCCTGTAGTCCCTCAGTCCTGGTCAGAGAGGGAACAAGCACAGGTTCACTGATCCAGACTGACCACACTTACCTCTGTTAAAGGATACTGACACAACCTGACACGTCGCAGGTAAGCAGCCCCTGCCTCAGGTGCTTATGCAGCAGGGATGTGTGGGTTGTGTGTACAGTGTGTTAAAAAGTTCGGTCAACTTTTCTGACTGTCATCATCAACATATAATGATATACAGTACGGTAAGGTCGCAGTCGTCACTAGCCCTGATATGGGGCTGAACTGCATTAGCATATACTGATAATTCTGGTCGTTTATGATATGTGCATGCTGTTGGTTTCACATATTGATGTAGTTTGTGTGTTCAGCAAATAAAACATATTGAGAGAATGAACTAAAATGCCTTAGACTAAATACTGAGGTCAAGGTACGGTATACTCCACCTAATGGGGATGGTCCCTTGTGAAAAAGGAGTACACTTTAGACTTTTTTACTTAAAAAAAAAAAAGTGTTTATTGCAGAAATAATATATTTTAATATATTTAACTGAATGTAATTTTCTTTGGCGTGAAATTACATGTTATTAACAATTAAGTGAAAATGTATTAGTTTAAAAGTATATTAAATGAAAATAGTTCACTTTAGTACATCTTTATATGTGATTTATCTTGAAATTCTACTCTTTATATATTGTGTACTGCATTTATGGTAAATTTAAAATATACCTTAATGTAATTTCAAATTTTTTTTTTAAATGTATGTTTGTAAATAGGCCTATATTTGCACATTTGAAAAGAAGAAATTGAAATGTAGTCCATTTCAAAATATATTAACTTTAAACGCAATAATAAATAAACTACAGTTCACATTATAATCGAGTACATTACATGTGCTTTAGTTGTCACGGTTGTGGGCAGATGTCAAAGTTCCAATTACAATAGACTTTACTCACAATATAACAAATACTCGCACGGATACAGACAGGAAGAAGGTTTCCTCACACACGCTAACACTACGTAACCTTGACATGAACTGACTGACCAGAGAGAATGAAATACAGACACTAATGAACTGAATACACAAATGAAGATAATGAACAAGACAGGTGTTACAGATGAACTAATAAAGACACATGACAAGACAGCAGACAACTGTGACATTAGTACGTTAATCAACCAATCAAAATAAGTGTACTTTTAAAGATACTTAAAACATAATGATTTAAAATGCACTTAGTGTACTCTCTTGAAGTACACTTAAGTGGCCTTTTTTGTCATAATTATATTATCTGCAAGTACATTTCATGTGTTTTAGGCATGAACCATAGTACCATTCTTTAGTATGGTACATGGTATGTAAACATGGCAACAATTCAAATTTTTGTTTCAATTAGCCTATTCAAATAAATCGTTTTTTAATAGTTTTAGTCAATGGTAACAACACGAATTCAGCCCTGTTATAAGCTTTCCATCAGACATTACAGTCTTTAGTAACATGGTTAGCGAATGTAACAGCACAGTAATGGATGTGGACACAAACTACCAGCTTTTCCCCGGTAATCCCACACGGTGTGACATCACACCCTTCGGGTGCAGTTCTGTCCAGTTGGGTCTATATCAGGCATATCGATTCACAGTCCCCTGCAGAACTACACAGGGAGCAATGCCTTCGCTCGGACGTCATGTTTAGTCGCTCTGGGTTATTTAAAGGGATGTGCTAGTGTCAGCCTTTCAGCAGGTGTAATAAATGTCACCCACTGGACTATGAATCTGATTATGAGTTTGTTAGTTTGTTTGTTTGTTTGTTTGTTTGTTTGTTGTGGTTGAAAATGTGTGAGAATACAAGGGGCAAAATGTTGTAGAATCACATTCCCTAACTTTGTTTCCCACAGAGAGCATGTCTCAGCATACTCTGATGTCAACACAGGAGAGGAAAATGCAGGCGGCTGCTATTTGTAGAGAGATCCATGCCACTGATGGTACTACCATTGATTTATTACTAATCGTGTGTGTGTGTGTGTGTGTGTTATAGACTGTATAGTATAGACATAAATATATCCATCAGACATGTGTATATATATATATATATACTAAAATGTATTTAGAAAATCTATTGTGCTTATCAAAGCTGCACTTATTTTAATGAATTTTAAATGTAACTTATTCCTGTGATGCAACGCTGATTTTTTTTCAGCATCATTACTTCAGTCTTCAGTCACATGATCCTTCAGAAATCCTTCTAATATGCTGATTTGCTGCTCAAGAAACATTTCTTTTACTATGTTGAAAACAGATGTGCTAATTAATATATCTTTGTAGAAACTGTGATACTTTTTTCATGATTCTTAGAACAGCATTTATTTAAAATAAAAATCTTTTATAACATACTAAAAGTATTTACTTTTTTTTTTTTTTTTTTTTTAAAGGCTTTCAAGTTAATATAAACCTAGTAATATAAACAAACAAGTTTTTGTACATTATATTGTGTTATTTTATATTTTTGCTAATTATAGTACATTTAGACATTTAAGCCCACTGCTCCAGGTGTGTGTCTATATATTTTGGTGTCAAACAAAATTTTGGGGACAAATTTGTAGAACTAACCAAAACCAGACAAAATCTAAAAGTAATTAAAGGTTTTTTTTAAATGCAAAACTGCAGAAAGTTTTGTGTGATGGGTAGGTTTAGGGGTAGGGTTAGCTTTAGGGGATAGAATATACAGTTTGTACAGTATAAAAACAATTGTGTCTATACAATGTGTGTGTGCGTGCATGTGTGTTCACTACTCACTGCTTCTAATGTGTTTGCACTAACTTGGCTGGGTTAAGTGCTGAGGACATATTCTGAGTATGGGTTACCACACTCGGCCTTCACATCTTGTCACATTAAAATACTGTTAAGATTTGTGTAATCACATTTGTATAGTGATTAGATTAACCACACCCTGAACAGCTAAAAATACTAATCCCTAGAGATGTATAACTACCGAGAGCAACTAATCCTTTTGTAGTTGTCTGTTTGAAACTCTATTTCGGGGAGCGGACAACTGATCGGCCAGTGGCTGACGGCAAGATGATGTTTGACAGCTGTAAGAACATACCAGTAGGATACATTTTCCTCCTTTGATATGCCTGTAAGAGCTCCCCGAGTGACCTGCATTACAGCCTTCAATAACTCAATTTGGGCCTCTGCTGATGGCAACTGACAACTAAATTGAATTGTTGATCAGTTATCAGGAACACTGCTGTGATAAACATCACAGTTTATACAGGGGTGTCAAACTTAGTTCCTGGAGGTCCACGGTCCTACAGGGTTTAGTTCCAACCCTTCTTCAATACGCTGTAGGTTTCAAACATTGAAACACCAACACGCATAAAAAGTTTTCTGTTTTTATTTAAAAATTGTGTCGTGTAAACAGGCCCTGATTTTGACAGCGCTGGTTTAAATTGTATAGCCCTAGGACAGGATTAGTTTAACATGGAGAGGTGGGGTAAAGTAATTATTACCAGACCATCTCAGTAATCATTACAGACTATAGCCCTATTCACACGGGATTAGTATTGGGGACCACGTGTAATTTAGAAATGACACCGTCCCACATCTGAATTTCGTGTGTTGCATTCGCACGGGATAACCGAAGCCTGTGATTTTACTAAAATTTACTGACTTATCTCCCGGATATGACATCAATAGGCCATTGCTTGGAAATGTCTTCCCGTTATTATAGGTCTAGCTGTATGATATTTCATAAACAGAAGAATGTTACCGGATGCTGGTATACATATCATTCATCTCCATCTAATCATTCTTTTTGTTTTTGCTCTTCTGATGATTTTCAGCTTTCTCTTTCTGCAAATTGTGTAGTTAGGTGTGTAGCGATATGACCCCGCACATAAAATACTATCAATACACTCCAACGCAGCCTCCATTCTTCACGAAAGATGGATAAAAAGACGCGCATGAAACAAAAACCTTGAAAAAATTATAAGCCGATTCGCACCCCAGACAGCAACATAGTGTCGTCCCAGATCCGGCCCACATCCGGTACACATGGGTTCCACACGGCCCAGATGTGGGCCGGCACTATGTTGCTGTCTGGGACGGGACTAATATTACCACTGGACCTCGGTGTTCGTGAAATATGGTAGGTCATTTTTACTTTACAAATTACAGACATGGCCGATACTTATCCCGTGCGAATAGGTCTAATGTCAGTAAAAAATTACAGCGACTTTTACCTTCTGTAAAAAGGTCCGTAAAAAATAATAATCCCGTGCGATTAGACCCGCTGTAAATATGTACATAAATATCCAGTAATTTCCAGTTTAAAAGTCGTTTTCTGTCTTTTTTCAAGTATGAAGGCACTTGAAAAAGCATTCAGTTGCGTTCTGTGGCCAAATGCAAGTTTTTTCCACATACCATTCAGAGAAACTTATTTTAGCATAAGGTAAGTGCCTATTACCAACATAATCCAATCTGAATTTAATTAATACATCGGACCTAACTGTTTTATATATATATATAAATAGGCTATATGTGTTGCACATGTGATATCAGAAAGCAACGCAATACGCACATGATGACAGGGAGGTGATGGCGGTGTAAATCGAATTACCCCTCCCACTTCTGCTAGTTTTACTGAGATTTCTTTTCCTGTGTGAATTGGCCATTATTATTACAGACATCATATGGTAAAACTAATCCCGTCCGAATAGGGCTTATGGCTGCACAACTGATTACTTCATTTAAAATGCATGTGATGGTCAAGTAGGGTAACCCATGTTCTGTATTTGGCCTCTGCATTTAACCCATCAAAGTTAGTTCACACACATTAGGAGTAGAGAGTAGAGAACAGACACACTGCACACACACCATTTTGCTGTGGCACCCGGGGAGCGATTGGGGGTTTGGTGCCTCGCTCAAGGGCACCTCAGTTATTTCCTGGCGGTATTGAGATTTGAACCTGCAACCTTCGGGTTACCAGTCTGACTTTCTAACCATTAGGCCACTACTGCTTATTTTAAAAATGATATTGTGTTGACGGATATATTGTATACTTACTCTTTTCCACAGAAGCAGAGATGGATCTAGGAAGGAAAGTTAGCGCACCAAAGGAAATCATGTTGGAGGAACTTTCCTTAGCATCAAACAGGGGATCCCGTCTCTTTAAGATGCGTCAGAAGCGCTCAGAGAAATACACCTTTGAAAGTATTCAGAATGAAGCCAACACACAGCACAGCGTAAGTGTCATTTGTTACATAGAACACATAGAGTCCGTCGTCCAAAAGCACAGAAGGTCTATTATATACAATTCAAATAACCACAAATTCTCATTGTAGTGACCATTCCGTTTTTTTCTTTTCTCAGATTGATGCCATGTCTATGGGCACAAGTGCTGAAATGACAAACATTGAAAGTCATGAAAATTGTCTTGGAGTTGACCAGGCACACAATACACTCAACCCTGAGACTATTGCCCCAGGTTAGTCAACAGCAATTTCTTTTTTTTTAGGGGTCCAAGGACCAAAGGGGCAGGAACCCCAGGACCAAAGGGGCAGGAACCCCATTGTACTTATGCTTTTTTCTTGCCAATTGTGAATTTTCTGCCCTAAAACAGACATCTTAAGGTCCCGTTCTTCATGTTTTTTTGAAGCTTTGATTGTGTTTACAGCGTGCAATATAACATGTGTTCATGTTTCGCGTGTAAAAAAACACAGTATTTTTCACACAATTTACTTATCTGTATACCGCTGTTTTCACTGTCCAAAAACGGGCCGATGACTTCCTTGTTCTATGAAGTCCCTCCTTCAGAAATACGTAAGGAGTTCTGATTGTGCCAGCGGTTCCTGTGTTGTGATTCGACAGCAGCTTATCGCACGTTGCCCAGAAAGGTCACGCCTCTTACCATAAATTGGAGATGCCCCAGGTTATGCCCCACTGATAAACTGATTGAGATTGAGGAAGCTGTCCTCGGCAAATTCTTTTTTAATTGTGGATTATATTTTTCGGGAACCAAGTTAAACATAAATTGCAACCATTGATCTCTAAGCACAGCGTCCATGAGAAGGCCAAACAAAGGTGAATTGACTCCGGAATGAAAATAACAGTGTCTCGATGACATGGCGACAAACACAGTCTACAAACGAAACCCTTCCTCTTCTCCGTGGGAGCGCAACAAGACCACGCCCCCTTTTTTTGTGTATTCCTGTGGACGGAGATTAGTCAAAAAACTGTTCTAGTTACGTCATTAAAAAAGGAAGTAGAGGGATGTAGTCCAAACCGGACGTTCGCTGTAGGCTTTGAAAGGGGACTTCTGTTAAATAAAAATATCTCGCTAGGCATTGAACTTTGAGCTTTATAATTTTACAGGTATTATTTATGCTCTCACAGCAACATTACACACTGACTAAAGTTTGAAAAATGGAATCGCGAAGAACCCTGCTCCTGGAGACCCACTGTCCAAAGTTTATATCCAACCTGCTTCAGCACACCTGAATTTCACACCAATGAGATTTTCAAGTGATCCTGAAGAGCCTGATTAGCTGGTTCATGTGTGTTTAACTGGTTTGAGCTGAACTCTGCAGGACACTGGCCCTCCAGGAGCAGGATTGAACACCCCTGCCCTAAAGGGACATAGTGATGAAAAAAAAGATGAAATGGGAGGAAATTTTTTTTGTTTTAATGCTTTTGCAATCTCAAAAACGTTTTGCGAGCGAACTCAAAGTTTCTCGGGGATCCGATGTACGCTCAACAGCTGTCCGAACTCACTCGCTCGTTTTCATGCACTCTATCAAGTGAACCATATAAGTGGACTAACGTAGGGAATAGTAAATGAGTGTTGGTTTAGGGGGCTGTTTCGGATTCAGCCATAGACAACAGGATATTCTGAAGATGCACACCAAATAATGTCAAAATCTGCCAATAAAGGGTGCTACAAATAAAAACCTGTCATAATTACATAATAATCATCACTAGGAACAGAACACAGAGAAACTGAAACCAAAAGAGCCTACACGTGACAATGAATCTAAAGTTTGATTATTAATGTACTGTTTCTGTGATGTATTTAATATACAGTATATAGCATTTACTATTACATGCTGCACACTACATCATTTCCATCTTGAGCATGTAATTCCTGTGTGAACAGTGGCCGTAGTGTCCTAACAGGAAGCTCGTTAAGTGTTTCCTGTGTCCTTTAAGTGGTGGCACAGAGACGCAGCTGTCCATGATAAAATCTCCTTATAACTCCCTGATCTAGCCTTGAGCACACATTTACCATACGTCCTGCTATTTTAGTGTCTTTCAGGCTTCATTAAGACGGGGAGGGGATGATACGATGACCAGCAGATTAATTTTTGATCATAAATAAACAAGATTAATATCAGACAAAGTCTCACTGTGAGAGAGAGAGCAGCCACTGGTTTCATGCCATGCATAAGTATAAAATTTGAATAAAATGTGATGTTAATTTTTCTAGGCTGGACACCATTAGACTAAAACTGTACTTTGATTTGACATGGCATATTGTGGGTCGTTACCTGTAAATGCATTACAAAGAAAGGAATTTGGTCTCATCATCTTTCGCCATTTTTGAGCGAATTACTTTTTCCTGTGCCACTAGTCAGCAAGCATAAATTGCCTCCTAATGAGAAATGTTTCATAGCTCATCAGCATCTTGATGTGTCAGAGCACCGCCCCATGAAAACATGTCTAAAAACGAATCCCCCCTGCTGTATTATCATTTCTCTGAGGCCCTTGAACTGCCCAGACCCTCAGCATTGAAATATGCATTTTTTTCCTTGAAGCCAATCAACTCAGGAAGGATTTTCCACAGTATGAGGGTGATATTTGACAGAACACCCACATTACATAACTGCTGTTTTGGGCTTGCTGGCCAGCTTTTTGAAGTATACTCTTTTTGAAGGGTCCCCCTCCGTCCCTCCACAGCATGTTTTAGAACCTTGTGATGCCTTTTACTGTAGATCAAATGATGACCAGACAGTAATATATCTGTAGAAGCTAACAATACCTTAGCAGTAGCTAACAGTCTGCTAGCTGTCCATACAGAATAACAATAACCTAAAGATACTGTAGTAAAATAAGCTAAAGAGCTGAACCCTCTGAAAATGTACCAATATTCCCTTTTTAACTTCCCTTGTGAAAAAGAAGTGGACTTAATTGTATTGAATGTGCACTTGTAGTGTACCTCAAATCTTAAAACTTTAATAAACTGTACTTGCAGATACATTTTGATCAAATAAAAGGAGTCATGGGTGTACCCAGAGGAAGTATTTATTTCTCAGTGGTTGCTTAAGCTCAGGAGACTTGTGATTCTTCTGATATCTCTCATTTTGGTATCAACAGTGTCTCAGATGTTTCTTCTAAAATTCCTTAGGAGAAATTGAAGTAGACAAACTGAGAAAGTTCTGAGAGAAGGGGTCCGAAATGAGAACGAGCTGTGAGAAACGTGTGAACTATTTATTGTCTTGCTTTAATCTCCTTCAAGACTCTATTATATTAATGTTGTATTGCTCATAGTGTAACGTATATTATGCTATGTTCGGTTTTGGTTTTTATGTTTATTGTATTTGCACCGTTACAACCACATAAAAATGACAACAATAATAATCAACAAAAACAAAAAATAAAAACAAAATAAGTCAAATATTATCAAATTAAATGCTGTGCAGGAAGAGGCAAAAACCCCAAATGGGCTTATTTAACGCCTCCACCTATAGATACAATTACAGTAAGATCCATACAAAAAAAAAAGCAAATTATTCAATTTCTTATGTAATATTTAATTATTTAAATTTCTTATTTAATTTCTTTTGGATAATATTTTTGTCTACTTTTTAATGCAACTTTTTGGAGATATTTTTAATATTATTTACCTTTAAATTACTAGATTTGATCAATAAATAATGATTCAAGCACATTCTCACTTAAATTCAAAATAATTTCAAATTTCAAAATTTCATGCATAACTCTTTTAATTCAGCTCAAAATATCTTACAATATCTTATATCTTATCTTTGCCGACCTCTTGTGGAAGAAAAAGATGGCCTTATGGCTCTATTTAAAGCAAATGAGCTGTTCCACTGGGTCCTAAAGTCAGATCTTTCAGTATGCATTCAGATACACATGCAGACATGATAAAATCTCTTCTTTTTTGGGGGGTAAGTTTTAGCATTTTTAGGTTTTTCTATGTGTACTGAAGCATTCCTCGCATTCCATTCATTTCTAAGTGGATCAAATTGACCCACGAGAGAAAGATTTCTTACTTTTTAAATTTCAACCACAAAACTCCTCGTATCAAGTTTTTTTGTGTATTCGTGGTTCAAGTGCCTAGTCCTAGGATCTTGAACTCCAATGAACACTCAATTAAAAAATACATTTCGGGTCAAAATGACCCGAGTGAATGATGTTCGAACAGTTCATTTCTGGTCACATCATCAATGTTTAGTATAGTAGTCTCCTGTGTGTTCTTCTGAGTTATTAAAGATTGTTCCCTTGAATCTCCTGTGCCAAAAGTGTTGTAAAGCCACACCGACCATGACATGGAGAGGTTGCTCTTTCTTTCATTTTATTTCTTATTATATTACATTTCGTCACTCTAGAGCAACATTCGTCCCAATTGTGTGCTCATGGGAGTCACTTCAAAGACACTTGAGTGACAGCTCAAACAAGCAAAAACACGAGGGCTCGTATCATAAATGTTTAAAAACTCTGCTCTCTTTTTGGTTTTTTACATTGCCTGCACATAAATTCGCTGGCTTCCACGACAGATCACACTATAAATAAACATGTAATCGCTTACTTAAATGTTCTCTGTTTACTTCGGATGAGCAATTCATATTATGCATAATATCATTTGCTAAATAATTGTAACCAAAGTTAAAGTGCATTATATTTGCAGATTCCTTGTTGCATCTAAAATTGGTTGTTTGTCATGCGTTTTAATGCATTATGTTTTCTAAAGGTGTGTTCAATGAATAGATCAGTATTATAATAACTATGGTTACAATTATTCATGAGGTCATAGGTGCATTATAAGGCATAATTAATGCATTAAAAATGTAAAAAAAAAATGCATTAAAAACTCCTTTTATTATGCATTATACTGTATATCAGGGCTTTAAGTAAAGCGTTTCCGTGTTTTTCTTTATCAGCATTTTTTGTCATTCATCATGTCTTGTAAATGTTTATGCCTTATGGTCAAATAAAGCTTTTTCCCCCATGCTTTCAACAGGCTATGGTGGTCCCTTGAAGAATGTTCCAGCAGAGAAGTTCAACTGTACAGCAATGCCCAGATCCTACCAGTCCCCCTGGGAGCAGGCCCTCATCAGTGACCCCTCTCTGGCCGAAACGCTGGTCGCCCGCATGCCTGAACCTGAATCCAGACATGAGATACCTCAATACAAGAGCTTTAACAGGTTTGTGCTATGCTCAAAACTTGTAAGAAATCTAAATAACCATACAAAATGTAGTTATTTATAATTTGCATTAATAAAGTTAAGTTTTTATCTAGTATTTGTATTTTTATATTATTTCAGCTTTATTTCAGTTATTAAAAAAATTTGTTTTAAAGTCTTCATGTGATCAAAATTGACCCTATATTTGACGTCAGTTCCTTAATGTTTCTTTAGAAAGAGACATCGCCACCTACTGGCCTGTCAGCATAATACAGCATTTTATAGTCATTTTCGCAGGTGGAAAATGTTTCCGTTTTTAGTACAAATAATGCCCATTCTAGTATAACGCCCAATTTTCACAATCAAATCAATTCCCAGTGGATAAACTAATAATGGGCCATTTTTCTCTTGAATATTCTCTCGCATATAAATATGTCATTACAAAAATAAAATGGTTTACAAATGCTGTGCTATGTTGACTTTAAAGTATAAATGTTGGAGACCTGCCTGAACATGTTTAATGAGCAGAAAGATGCCATCCAGCAGTATCTGAATTAGAGCCAGTCAGCAAGATAATCTGATGAAGTGGGTAAAATGATCTAAAATGTTGCAGGGTTTGTACAGTATATGCTCACAAAACCATAAAGCTCTCATTAACTGTCACTCCTCTAATTAAAGGGTGGCTATTCCATTTGGTGGCTTCGGCAAGGCACCCAAAGCCCCTGTTAAACCTCTTGATGTGGAACCCGGCCACGCCATTCCAAGTCCCATGGCCAGGGCACCTGCCGGGGTCAAACGGCCCACCTTCAACAGAACAGCCTCAGGCTGGGTTGCTGACAGTACTCCTCTGATACTTCCCAGCATCCACCTTGAGCCCATATCATCCATGTCTTCCACTTTTATCCCAGAGTCAGATGACCTCTGAGCATTATCCTTGTTCTTGTGAACTTCATTATCACTGGAATACGCACTACCGGTAAAAAAGTTTGGAAAAATTATTAATCTATTATTAATGCTTTTGAAATAAGTCTTTTATGCCCACCAAGGCTAAAAATGTTTTTATCAAAAATAAATAAAAAACCAGTAATATTGTGATTTTTTTTTATATATTGTAAAATGTACTTTATTCCTGTGATGCAAAGCTGAATTTTCAGCATCATTACTCCAGTCTTCAGTGTCACATGATCCTTCAAAAATCATTCTAATATGCAGATTTTCTGCTCAAGAAACATTTACTTATTATTATTAATGCCGAAAACAGTTGTGCTGCTTTTTTTTTGTTTTGTTTTTTTGTGGAAAACATGATATACTACCATTCCAAAGTTTGTGGTAAGTAAGACTATAAAAAGATGAAGAAATTAAAGGGGTCCTATATTATGCCCTTTTACAAAGTCTTAATTTTGTTTTTGTGGTGTACTATGCTTGATTCTTAAAAAAACACATTATTTTTCACATATTTTACATTATTACAGCTCCTCTCTCCCCAGTCTGGTTGAATGTGTCATTTTTGATAAAGCCCCTCCTTTCGAAATATGAAATGTGCTGTGATTGGTTAGCTGGCCCAGTGTGTTGTGCGCCCCTTCATAACGGCGTGTTGGTTCTCTAGTGTAAAAATAAATGAGGATTTCAAACCAAATCAATTTCAAACCATTTTGAGTCTGATTCAGACCCTGACAATGTTAACGAACAAGAGGATTTTGCTGAACTGATTTCATGCACAGACTTTGCAAGCATGGATTTCACAGGATGTTTCAGAGTGGTATGTTTATATTTTCCTTATATATATGATGTCCACCATTTAATCATATTTGTCGGAAAACCGGTAATACAAACAGTAATCGATCACAAAATCATGGATAATTTTCCTAAGGGGCGGTGTTTCCTAAGCTACAATAAACACTACATCAACACTGTAATGTTAGTTAGCAGGCTAGCGGAGGTAAGCTTCCTTCAATTACATCATAGCTTAGCAACTACATAAAACTTAGAATTGTAACTTTTAATAGAAAAGACAACTACAAATAATAAGACATACAAGTTGTAAATTATGAATCAGCACAACTATTTTCAACATTGATGATAATAATAAGAACCAATGATAATTGAGCAGCAAATCAGCATTAGAATGATTTCTGAAGGATCATGTGACAGTAATGGTGCGGGAAATTCTGCTTTGCATCACAGGAATGAATTACATTTTATATTTATACATAATATATTATAATAGTAAACAGTTATTTTTAATTGTAATTATACTTGGATCAAATAAATGCAGCCTTGGTGATCAGAAGAGAATTCTTTCAAAAACCTTTAAAAAAAAATCTTAATTATTCCAAACTATATGCTGGATTTGTAAACACCTGAAATGTATGTAAACAAAAAGTAAATGTAGCATACTGAAAACGTAAGACACTGAAGTAAGGCTATTATATGGCATGCAGTGACTGATTTCTGATGGATTATTGGAAATGTCTCCTAATGTTGATCTATACCATTTCACTAAGCTAATGTAACCCAAAGACTAGAAGGGCTTCCCAATCTGCCCACATAGACCTGTAAATATGTATTTATCAACATTTGTTTAAATGATTGAATAAACAAATCATTCAATGAACTTGTTTCCATTTAAACAATTTTCAAAAGTAGCTGTTTGGCATTAACACAGCATGCACTAGTAGTAAATAAGAATCCAGTAGTGCATGACTACTGTACGCACTGCACTGCTTGTGTCAGGTTTTTTTTCCACTATCAAGGTTAGAGTCTCCAGGGCTGACAAATTGAATCTGTTTTCCTTACGCAGCCGAGATGAGCGATGAGTCTCTTGCCTTTTGTAAGGCTGCTGTCTCTTGCATTCGATCAGACAGCCGCTGATGGGTACAGCACATGTCCATCACAGCTCAACTTCAGCCCCTTTACACTCAGCTGGGTCTGTGCTTAGCATAAAATAGATGCAATGGCATAAAAGGGAAAACGAGGTGAATAAGAAGCAGCTTTGACATTTTTCATCACATACAATGTTCTCGAGGACCTTCTGCAGTCAAATGTGTTTGAAAAATTGATCTTAGAAACCGATTTGTGTGGTGCTAGGGAGGGAAGTGGTTTATTATGTACATTATGCATAACAGAGTATCTACTTTTCTGTTTAAAATCTGAAAATTATAGTTACATTTGTTTCACAAAGGGTTTTGCTGTCAGTGTGGTACAGAATTTCTATTTGGTAAGAAAGCAACTTTTTTTTTGTTCAAAATTTACTAAATTTAGTCATTATTAGTCAATACATCATTAATCCTTCTTCCAAAACATGTTTTTGTCTTACTCTGATTCACTATGGTAGGCCCAGGTGTTCATATTTTAGACCTAGGGATGGGTTTTGTGGGAAATTGTGTACATGTCACTCGCCTGTGCCTAAGCTACGTAAATCGCACCAGCTACTTTGACGTGTGTATGGTGTAGTATTGAGGTTAGTTGTCACAGCAAGCGAGAAAGGTTGACATGAAGCAGTTCAATCTCAAACCCCCAGGGAATCTCCTGTTTTAAACAAACGCCGAATCTGCTGGCAAAGAGAGAATGTGACAGAGCTCGTAATAAACAAGAATCAACATTGGCTTGGCTTTTCGGAGATCCCAGCAAACAATTTTAGGTTCTGGGAACCTTCTGGGAACATTCCCTTAAGGTTAGGGGAAAGTTCCCGGAACGTTCTCCTTAAATATAACCTAAAAATAACCTACAGGGAACATTCCTAGAACGTTTTTGTTTGGTTCCCAAAAAAATAACCACATGGGAACCATCGGGAACGTTAGGGGAACGTGCTGTTTTTGAGATGTTGTAAAAGCGATTCGGATATGACGCTTTTATTAGGTATTTTATCGAACAAATTAATTGCCATATGTAGCTCTGTAACCGAGTTCATTATTTCTACTGTGAAGGGTCATTTCATCATGGTTGTTGTAGCGCTGTGCTGAAATTTATTTTCAAGGAAGTACCGTGTTTATTAATGGATAAATCTACAGTAACGTCTTCAGTTAGTAAGCTTGAGATCTAAACTGGTTATATCTCTTAAGCCTAGTAGTGAATGTTTTATGAGCAGTATGAAGAACCATAGTCACGCAGAGCCGAAGCACAACCAAAACAATGTTCTTCCACAAAATGCATGGAGTTTTGATTTTTAACTGCTAAAGGGCCACGGCGTACCATTTCTACCAAAAAAGTTTCTATACAAAGAGAAATGTCTTAAATTATTGCATAATACTTTTATGTTTAATGGGTTATTTCCATTTGTAGTGATGAAGTATGTTTACGAGCTGCTCATAGAATTTCATTCAAATTAAAAATGAATTAAAAAAAACATGAATTCATTTAAACTAAATTCATAAAATGATCTCATGATAGGAACCCCTAAAATGTTCTATATATGAAGCGTCTGACAGAAATATTTAGAACCTTTTCTTCTAAGAGTGTTGAAGAATTGGTGACCAATATTACAGTTATGTAGTACTACAAATGAAAGCAAAGTTGTTGTGTTTCTTTTAGAAAGCCAGGACAATGGGATGCACAGGACTATGCCTTGTCATATCTACTTAATTAAAAGACACTGAGCAGTTGAATTCCTTGACCGCAGCATAACATTGAGTAAAGTCCTTATAGCTAACTGAGTGTGTCGGCAAACAGAAGCTGCTGGAGAAAAGCCAACCAATTAGCCTCAGCCTGAGTCAGAAGAAAACATGCTGATGGTCAGTTGCTTGCCTTTGTGTCTTTGTTGTGTAGATTGCAGATGCAGATGATCTAACTGGATAATAAATGATACACTGTGAGTGTACTGTATGGTCAACACACATGCTTACCTCTACACAGTCTACATGCTAAAGTGGTGCTGTGGGTCACAAATGTGCATGGTGGCCAACCTGATCTCATGGTCAAACATAATTATTTTAGTAATCATGAAAGACCACCTGCAAACAAACCCATCACTGGAACAGCGACAGGACTGTGGGAATTCATACGAATTAGTCACCAGCAAAACTTGATTGTGTTCCTGTGGCAGATATTGAAAAAAATTTAATAGGCCAATATGGATTTTTAGTGGTTGATTATTAAATGATTCGTTTTCACTATACTGAGCAACATATTAAATGTATAAGTAAAATATATCTTTTTGGAATCTAATCATATTTAAGTTTTTGTTTGTTTTTTAGACTGGGCAGTTTTTTAGAAACATGTTGTGATCATATTATGCAGCAGACTCTTGCCAAAATAAGTGCTAAAATATGAAATACCCAATATTCTATTCCGAATGGGATTCAGGAATAAAATGAAATAAAATGAAAAATAAAATATTTCATATTTCAGCACTTGGGCCATTCACAGTGGACATGGCTGTATTCCTAAACACTGTCTGTTTGATTGCTGTTGGAAAGACTCAAGTCGTCCCCTTCTGTCAGGCTTTTTTGAATTCCTGCTAACCCTCAAGGAACTGTAACCCCGAGTTTCTTTTGAAATTGTTTATCAATGGTTTGGTGGAAATCTCTTTTATCTTTGTAACATATTAAACCTGTGAAAATAAATATATTTTAAATGCACCTGTTTGCACCATGTTTTTTTTTTATTTTATTTTTTTTGGCTGGCTAGCTATAAATCACTGAACTCAGTATGGTGTAAAGAACAGTTGGGCGTTTCCAGTTCCAGTAGTTCTTTGATCAACAAAGCCAGAGCGAGAGCCACCTCCCTAATGTCAGATCTAAAACTATAGTGGACTACTTTCTCTCAACTTATTGACTTTGAGCACAGCTATTAAAGTCTTCAAACAGCAAATGCAGTCACTGTAAAAAGTGATCAGTTGACTTTACTTAAAATAGTGAGGAAACCCATTGCCTTAAAATTAAAAAAGTAAATAAAAATTAAAAAAAAAAAAAAATTAAGTCATGTGACCTTGACAATTCAAGTTAATACAAGTTTATTACTTGTTACTTGCAACAAAGGTAAGTCAACTATTCACTTTTTACAGTGTATTAATCAAGACGTTCCTGGCGGTGTACAGTAGCAATTGTTCAATTTCAGTAGCAATTGTTATTTTCCTTGTATATCCAACGATCATCACTGCAAAATTTTAAAGTCGGCATGAAACGGAAATTGTGATCGACTTTTCTCCCCTATTGTGATATATATCCGAGTGAACTGTTTCTGGAATGGATGGAATGTTAAAAATTACGGTGGATATGTTTCATTTGTCACATTGGAAATTAAAGGTTAAGTTTGGGTCAGTGCATTGAGGGATTTATTACCCACAACTCTGTACTTTTTTGTATTCTACATCAAGCTATTCAACAAAAATGTGCACATTATACAGACGTATACTGCAGAGATAGAAGTATATCAAAAAAAAGATGAAGGACAGCAATTAACCATTCTTATATTAACTTTTTTTTTATTGCTTGATTTTATTTAATCTTCTCTGTGCCACTCTGCTCTGAGGAATAAACATCCTGTTTAGTGGTTGATATTTAATTCAAATCAACAAACCAACATCACATGCTGCATGTTCTGTAGCTGTTTTTAGATATTAACATTCAATTAACCTCCTGAACTAATGGCTACTAATAACTGACCTGCAGTCTGAACATTAGTCACACCAGGTGGTCAAATAACATAAGAAGGTAGCGCCAGCGCACCGTTGATCTAAAATTGAATTGGGCGTAACAAAAAATAACTAAAAGGTCAAGAGCAGGTTTACAAGATTACAAGATCCATCTTGACCAACTGTAAGTGGATGTGGTTGTTTAGGCCACATTGATGCACTTTATCCCTTGCATATATATCTACTGTATGTCTGGATACAGAAGATTGGGGGCTTTGCAAATCACACAGACTGAGCTTAAGTCCAATTTTTAATAGGGATGCACAAGATTTCGCCACCAGATTGGTATCAGCCGATATTTTAAATTTTATCGTCACGGCACGGCCAATTTTAAAACCGATAAATAATGGATTATTTCCTTCAGCTGAGACGCTTCAGATGCGCACTGTTGGAATCACTTCAAAAAGGAAAATACAGTTAAGTGCAACATGTGTAGCGCAAGTCTGTAATATAGGCTATATGAAATTATAATGAGAACATCATTATAATTGTGTGCTTGGGACATGGCTTTTAATGGTGAGACTTCTGTTTTTGTAATCAGGCTCTCTCAAATTATATTAAAATCTGGATTTAGATATATCGACCAATTCGGTTATCTGCTTTCAAATACTAAGAATTATTGGTGTCGGCCAAAATTTTCATATTGGTGCATCTCTAATTTTTAATGCTCTTCCCTCGCTAAATTCCCTCCACCTCGTTCACTCGGATGTACATCATTGCTTACGTTGAACGAGTGCCCACTACTGGCTGAACCCTTACAATGGGTTTAAATGAAACGCAATAAGCCCTTGATCACTGGAATTCGATATGGATCTGATTTATAATTTATAGTTTCTTTCCTTATAAATGTGTTTACACACTATTCTACACTCACCGGCCACTTTATTAGGTACCCCATGCTAGTAACGGGTTGGACCCCCTTTTGCCTTCAGAACTGCCTCAATTCTTCGTGGCATAGATTCAACAAGGTGCTGGAAGCATTCCTCAGGGAGTTTGGTCCATATTGACATGATGGCATCACACAGTTGCCGCAGATTTGTCGGCTGCACATCCATGATGCGAATCTCCCGTTCCACCACATCCCAAAGATGCTCTATTGGATTGAGATCTGGTGACTGTGGAGGCCATTTGAGTACAGCGAACTCATTGTCATGTTCAAGAAACCAGTCTGAGATTATTCCAGCTTTATGACATGGCGCATTATCCTGCTGAAAGTAGCCATCAGAAGTTGGGTACATTGTGGTCATAAAGGGATGGACATGGTCAGCAACAATACTCAGGTAGGCTGTGGCGTTGCAACGATGCTCAATTGGTACCAAAGGGCCCAAAGAGTGCCAAGAAAATATTCCCCACACCATGACACCACCACCACCAGCCTGAACCGTTGATACAAGGCAGGATGGATCCATGCTTTCATGTTGTAGACGCCAAATTCTGACCCTACCATCCGAATGTCGCAGCAGAAATCGAGACTCATCAGACCAGGCAACGTTTTTCCAATCTTCTATTGTCCAATTTCGATGAGCTTGTGCAAATTGTAGCCTCAGTTTCCTGTTCTTAGCTGAAAGGAGTGGCACCCGGTGTGGTCTTCTGCTGCTGTAGCCCATCTGCCTCAAAGTTCGACGTACTGTGCGTTCAGAGATGCTCTTCTGCCCACCTTGGTTGTAACGGGTGGTTATTTGAGTCACTGTTGCCCTTCTATCAGCTCGAACCAGTCTGGCCATTCTCCTCTGACCTCTGGCATCAACAAGGCATTTCCGCCCACAGAACTGCCGCTCACTGGATGTTTTTTCTTTTTCGGACCATTCTCTGTAAACCCTAGAGATGGTTGTGCGTGAAAATCCCAGTAGATTAGCACTTTCTGAAATACTCAGACCAGCCCTTCTGGCACCAACAATCATGCCACGTTCAAAGTCACTCAAATCACCTTTCTTCCCCATACTGATGCTCGGTTTGAACTGCAGGAGATTGTCTTGACCATGTCTACATGCCTAAATGCACTGAGTTGCCGCCATGTGATTGGCTGCATAGAAATTAAGTGTTAAGGAGCAGTTGGACAGGTGTACCTAATAAAGTGGCCGGTGAGTGTATAGGCCTGTATGTATGCTTGGGCTGTTAAAAAAATATATCAGCAAATATTAAATACTGAAATATAAATAAATATATTTTTTTAAATACACAAATTAAAATGATAACAATACAATATACTAAAACTGTGTAAACAGTCAGTTTTCAAGGTTACGTATTAAATGCAATTAAATGTCAGAATAACTCCAATCCCCAAAAAATCTGCTCCAAATTTTATATAATTGGACAATTTTAAAAGATTTTGTAATTCAGTAATAGCAGACTCAAGAATTAAGTAACTTAACGAAGAATGTGAAGAATGAAAATTATAATATTGGCAGTTAACTAGAAAGTTTTGTATGTCTTATCTGCCACACTAATTTGAGTTAATGGAGCAATCTTCTAACAACCTGATGATCTGAATCAGATGTGTTAAATAGGGGAGACATACAACATTAACCAGGATAAGGATTAAGAACCACCGCATTAGAGTAAATGACTTATGCTGTTCACACATTTGACCAGCCGAATATTACTAATTCTGTCTTTTCTTTCTTTACTCAATAGATATGAAGATGAGGAGTCTGTACGACCCAGGAATAAGAGCTTTTCGTCCTGATGCATTTAAAGGTCCCCTGACATGAAATTTTCACTTTCTGAGGTTTTTTAACATTAATATTAGTTCCCCTAGCCTGTATTTGGTCCCCTCGTGTCTAGAATTTTCAATCGATGTAAACCGATCTTTGGCTATCTTTCTCTTCTCTTCAGCTCAAACGCGCTGATCTTGAATCTCCTCGTTATTACGTCATAACGAGGAAAGGTTACCTCCCCTTTCTCTGCTTTGCCCGCCCAGAGAACTTGACTCGCCCATGAGAAAACGAGCTAGGAAGTACGAACTCGCGAGCGCGATTTGAGTTTTTCCTCGAGAGATATAATGGCTTGCAAACGAGCGAAGCATGGCAGTTGATCAGTGTTGGATGTACAATTGAACACAAAAGTATTTTTTAATTCCTTCATCCGAGCCTCTGAAGAAACAATGGATTAATTTTATTTTGCGCCGACATGTATGGTCCAAACATTTCACCGACGACTGTTTCCTCAACTTGGGCCAATACAGAGCTGGCCTCGATGAACGTCTGAAAATAAATCATCGAGCTATAAGCAACAATTCAAGTTCAAGTTCAGACAGGTAATCTTTCTCTCAAAATAGTTCAATACTGTTTATGCATATGATCAGTAAGTCAAGCCAGTGACTAAAATATCAACTTCACATCGTTTCTTTTAGTAGGATGAAAATAATCTTATTTAAATTGTGAACAAAT
Source organism: Semotilus atromaculatus (assembly GCA_031834385.1). Lineage (NCBI taxonomy): Eukaryota > Metazoa > Chordata > Actinopteri > Cypriniformes > Leuciscidae > Semotilus > Semotilus atromaculatus. The sequence continues at coordinate 12,103,957 of JAULUF010000004.1, forward strand.
TATATACAGAAATCGATCAAAGAACAATCTTTCCACACAGCGCGAGTTTATCTGGACAACTCTGAAATCAATGACGTTACACTGCACAACGAAGCTCTTACTGTATTTACATCATCGTATTTGCATTGGTGAAAGCATTAGAGAGAGTGCAGAAACTGCGTGCGTTGCAATGATAAGATCTTTATTCTCGATCAACACACTGTCATCTGCTTGCTCAATGCTCATCAACATTTTATGTGATGGGAAATAGATCTAAATACTTTAAAAACTTCTCACGATTCGTTAATCTCGATAGCTGTATTAGTAAAAACGTATAATAACTGTAGTAAAAGTATTCGAGAGAGTTTCACATGTAATACGTAGCTATTTCATATGCAAGCATATCAGCCAATCACAGCAGTGTCCGGTTACACTGAATCCCACAGCAGACACGCCCCTTCAAACAGAGTGTTCAAATCAGACGCTAAAATCAGGCTAGGAAAAACGCCTTTTATTTCTAAATTATGACTATTTTTGATCTAAAAAACATACTAACATTATAAGGGCAACCCAGGAAACATTATAAAATAATAAAATAACCCCATGTCAGGGGACCTTTAAGAGGTTTTATCTTGAAGTTGGATAATAAAAAAAGAATAATTTTCATCAGTGGTTCCCAACCCTGGTCCTGGAGGCACACCAACACTACACATTTTTTAACTTGAATTTTGATTCCTTATTAAGCAAACCTGATTAAACTCATCAGCTCATTAGTAAAGACTCCAAGACCAGAAATATATGGGTCAGAGGGAGACATCCAAAATGTGTAGCTACTGTTGGTGTGCCTGCAGGAACCGGGTTGGGAAACACTGATTTGCACATTCCGAGTTGAAGTCATTTTCTTCACAGTTGAAATATTTTATCATGTAGATTAAAATAGAGCACCATATAAAATCAGCTGATGTTATAAATTCTTTGTTTGGTCAGCTACAGGTTTATAAAAAATATTTTTAACAGAGTTGGAGTGGTTTGAAATTTTGCATAGCTCATTATTTGACCCACTGGAATCTTTCAAGAAAATCATAAACAGGGCCCAATTTTCAACCACCGTGGTCACACAGGGGCCAATTGGAGGTCCAGTGAAATCACCCATGTGTTTTTTGTGTATAGCCCACCTTGGCCCCATTTGGGACCCAGGTGAGCCCATATAATGAACTTCTAAATGGGCCCCACTTAGAGCCCACTATGGACATACATGGAGCCCATGTGCAGCTGATCTCTCTGGGCCCCATCAAATCTCTCTGGGCCCCATTTGGGTTGCCCATGCAGGGCTTAAGTGACAGCCCATCAAGGCCCACATGGAAATGTTGGCTGCATGGGCTGTGCCTGAAATCGCCCCCAATACCATCATTCACTATTCCCTATTACTCCACTAATATAGTCCACTTGAAGGAGTGAATGAAAACGAGTGAGTGAATTCGGACACTGAGTGTGCCCGAAGAAGGGCTGCCGCTTTTGCATAGTTTGTGCTTGCTGTATAATAATCATTTGAAACTTAGCAAACTCGCAGCTCCAGTAGTAATGAAAACTGTGTCATGGAAACTAGCACATCATTTAATAATAATCAATTGACCGTTCGCAAAACCCCGCCCTCGAACGGTCCTCGTCCAATCATAGCTCTGCAACTGTAACTAAGGAGAAGGACCTCCGTCAAACATTGCGATTTCAGTAAGATGGTGAAACAGACTTTGGTTTAAGTTTAAGTTTAAGTTTACTACTTTGGGGTACCTGGTGTCAGACTTGCAGGTGCCATAGGCGCATCGCCTATGGCACCTGCAAGTCTGACACCAGGTACCCCAAAGTAGTAAAGTTAGAACATTAGATACTTTATTATTCCGTAGGAAATACAGGCAGCCTGTAAGGTAGCTGTTAGCCTGTCAAGCACATATTGCTATCGACACAGATAATTTAGCAAGAGGTTGACGGTCACTGGAGGCTATAAAATCTGTAACGTTAAAACTGAGCTTAACAGTTGTATTTCCATCTAACGTTAGCATTGTTACCGAAAGCAGTGCATAACATTTCACCAACAAATCAACACGTTGCCATCTGTAAAGTCATAACATACTAAGCTAACTGGCAAGTGCTAACCATGTTGCTATCCATACCGAGAGCAAGGGATTGAGGGCGTTTTGCTCTCCGGTGGTGGTTGCCAGTGGATCGGCAACTTCTAGCTATCTGGCATACTGTGATCGCCAACTTCTAGCTATCTGGTATACTGTGATCGCCAACTTCTAGCTATCTGGCATACTGTGATCGCCAACTTCTAGCTATCTGGCATACTGTGATCGCCAACTTCTAGCTATCTGGCATACTGTGTATTAAGGTCCCAATAGGCGATTATGAACTTATTGTATTTTAATCTTTCAAGTGCCTAACCCGACAAGGGAACATCTAGGAGGCTGTTGAAAACCACCAACAGAACTTTTTTTTTTTGCAGAAAAAAATGCTTTTCTGCAAAAAAGTTGAGTTGTTTTGAAGAAATGTATGGTAATGGTAGTTATCCTTAGTTTACTTTTTGATCTGAAACCCACTTAAGTCTTGTGTTTTCTGCACACCACACGCTTGACTATGTGTCTGGTTCTCAATTGTTTGACGGGCGTAGTAACAATAACTAGGGGGCGTGGCTTTTGCGAACGGTCAATTAACAAGCAATTTATACCTGAATGATATTACACTGTACCCACATTTGACCAGCAGTTTGGAAAATGGATGGATGGGTGATTTAGCTGCGGGTGCCATCTTCTGGTGAAATGCAGGGATTAATTTGGGGTGAGCATCACAGTGCATTATGGGTACTCTCTAGCCATCTAGAAATCGCTCTAGCAATCACACAGAACACCATATCAACTATAACCAAGCCCACAATGCCCTATATATATTGTGGCTGTGAGTTCTGCACAGGAAACACTGCTCATATTTTCTTCACAAAGCATTTTTGTGTGTATGTGTGTGGAATACAAGTAATGGCATAGAGTATGTAAACTATTGTCATATATATATAGGGAATCTAGAGTGCAGATGCAGGATAAGATTCTTTATTTTGTTTAAGTATAACTGGCATTCTCATGAGTCCAATTAAATCACATGTAACCATAAGTTACTAGAGTACGACCGATACCTTTGGGGTTAATGTAGTCGATGTAAAAATCTCTAGTGGAAAAGCATCACAATAAAGCTCTACATGTTGCATTAATGCGTTATGCAAACTTTCCATATCTTTGCTCTAAATATCATAAGCAAACGTGTTGTGAAAAGAGAGAGACTGTAGTGAGACCGAATATGAATATGTCCCCTCCAGTTTTTCTCAGTGATGTGTCAATGGAAAAAAATAGTTTATTATCCTAATTGTCAGAGCCAGTTTGTCTGCTCTAACTGCCAGTACCAAGACAGCCAGTGATATCTACAGCAAGTGCTACCATGACTACAGTAAACATACAAGCAAAATATATCACAGTCATCTCCTGGTAAACAGTCAGGGGTGAATTTACTAAACAGTTGCATCCGACAGAGTCATTAAAAACCTGCAACCACCCGCAATCTAGCTTTACCCAGGTTCTAAATGCACTGAAATAACACCCACAATTTCTATACTTACAATTTCAACAGAAATGTACATTGTATGTACATTAGGCTCATTATTGCATCTTATACACTAAAGTCTGGGTTATGTGTCTGGTGCAAATGATGTTGGGCTATTAACAACCACAGAATGCAGGCGGGTTCATTTGAATTACATACAAATACATTTGTATTTACTAGCAATCACATCAGAATTTATCACATGATCACATTTTCAAACATGCAGTATATGATTAAAATAATTTAAAACATCAATATTTGTTTTATTTTAATTACATTAATCTAACAAACTCATAAAATAATAATGAAACTCAATCCCTGGTTGAGGAGATTCCCCCTGCCATTTTAGTACCCAGAAAAGCGCTATATAAAAGTAACGAATTATTATTTTTATTATCAATACATTTCTTGAAATTGTACTCACTGCCTACTTTATTAGGTACACCTTGCTAGTACCGGGTTGTACCCTCTTGAGTATTTTGCCTTTAGAACTGCCTTAATGGCATAGATTCAACAAGGTTCTGGAATCATTCAGAGATTTTGATAATGAAATTATAGAATCACGCAGTTGCTGCAGATTTATCGGCTACACATCCATGATGAGAATCTCCCGTTCCACCACATTGAGATATGGTGACTGTGGAGGCCATATGGTGCGTTATGCTACTGGAAGTAGCCAGATGAGTACACTGATCATAAAGGGTTGGACATGGTCAGCAACAATACTCAGGTAGGCTGTGGCGTTTAAACAATGCTCAGTTGTTACTAAGGGGCCAAAAGTGAGCCAAGAAAATAGGCAGGATGGATCATACTTTCATGTTGTTTACACCAAATAATAGCCCTTATCATCTGAATGTTGCAGCAGAAATTGAGACTCATCAGACCAGGCAACATTTTTCCAATCTTCTATTGTCCAGTTTTGGTGAGCCTGTGTGAATTGTAGCCTCAATTTCCTGTTCTTAGCTGACAGAAGGGGCACCAGTGTGATCTTCTGCTGCCGTAGCCCATCCACCTCAGTTGTAACAAGTGGATATTTTAGTTACTGTTGCCTTTCTATCAGCTGAAACCAGTCTGGACATTCACCTCTGACCTTTGACATCAACAGGGCATTTTCACCAAGGGGGTAATCCACCAGCCGGAAACTGAAGTCTGCCAGGGGGCCGCCATTGTCTAACAAGCCTTCACCTGCTGTTAGCATCCCATTGACTCCTATTCATTTTTGCGTCACTTTGACAGCGAATAACTTTACATCTGAGGCGTTTAAAGACTCCATTTGTTCATTGTTTATTTCTAAAGAAACACGACAATGTATAAAGGGCTCCATTACCTTGTATCTTACGTTATGGCCTCGTAGAAGCAGTTTTTTGTAAAAATAGGCTAACGATTGCTGCGGGCAATCTTTTACTGTCTATGAGGCAATTGGGGGGACGAGGAGGCATAAAGTCCGATAAAGTCAAGGGAGAAGCCCATAGAGAGTCCATAAAAGCAACGGGACAAAATATTTTCAACAACGTTTTGAGGAATTCAGATTTCCCTTGGCACAGCTAGTAGAAGACATACCACTGTCAGACAGGTTGCTTACGTCACATCTACGTCGTCAAGCTCAGTGTGAGCCTGCGCAGTACGCCTGGCAATCAGAAAGTGAGTGCTTCTAATTGACTTCACTTTTCTCCGTTGAAGTCTATGGGGTCGCTGTGTCCATTTCTTTTACTGTCTATGATTTTCACCCACAGAACTGTTGCTCACTGTATATTTTCTCTTTTTCAGACCATTCTCTGTAAACCATAGAGGTTGATCATTGAAAATCCCCAATAGATCAGCAGTTTCTGAAATACTGAAAGACCATGCCACATTCAGTCACTTAAATCACCTTTCTTCCCCATTCTGATGCTCAGTTGAAACTTGTCTACATGCCTAAATGCATTGAGTTGAGGTGTGTGTGTGTGTGTGTGTGTGTGCGTGTGTGTGTGCGCGTGTGCGTGTGCGTGTGCGTGTGCGTGGGTGTGTGTAGGTTAGAGCTGCATCCGAAATCGCATAGTATGTGAATAACAGTATGTGACAAAAGAAGTATGTCCAAATTCACTGTACTCATAAAAGAGTAGGGAAAAAGTACCAAGGATGACCTAGTACTTCTGGCGAGATTCTGAAGTGTGCACAATGGACAATTTACTATCCCATGAGGCAGAGGGAGAGGAATTATAAATGGCATTGAGGCGACGTAACTGATGCTGGTAGGTCACGACAATGACAACATGGTGAATGTAGTACGTCCAAATTACATTCATACTACACACATTCATCCTAAATAGAACATACTTTTTTAGCAGTCGTTGAGTAATTACTTATTCAAAATAAGTACTTAAAAAAAAACTTGCATTGCCCAACTTCTGAAATGACTCTTTTTTTTTTGGACGACGTCACCCTCTTATTTTCAACTCCTCTCCTCCATTCCAATTTGCAATCAAATACATTTGAAATGGATCAAATCAAATCTCCTTATTTTTCCTGTTTCACTCAGAACACAGTTTCATAATGACTTTAAAACTCAAAAAGAGTGATCAAATGCTAAAGTTTTGGGGTAATAATATCACCCAGCACTATTGTACTTGTACTCACTTCTAAAGCAAGGTCATAAACAAATCAAAGCATCAAGTATCAACTAGTATAATGAACTGATTTGTCCTCATCCCACATCAATAGCAGCAGGGTGAGTGATCACATCACCAGCCCAATTATTTAAAGACCTCCTGCCTTCAGGATCTCACCCAGTTAAAATACTTTTAATGCACTGGCCCAAATTAACTATCTACACAGTTAATGCAAACGTGAAAGCCATAATTCTAACATGAGAACTGAGTAATGAAACTAACACAATTCATGCTCATAAGCCATGGCTCAAACTCGACTGGTAAAATTGAAAATTTACTCTCCATTTAGCAACTAATTATCTTTTATAATCTTTAATAATCTATTCCCTTATTATCACAACCTTGGTCCTTCAAAGTGGAAAAACTGAATCTTTGAATCCCTTCATAAAACTAAAATAAATAGAAATTTGCACAACACTGAAAAGGGATATTTCACACAAAGGATATTTTGAAGAATGTAGGTAACCAAACAGTTGCTGGTCCTCATTGACTTCCATAGTCATTTTTTTATTCATACTATGGAAGTCAATGGTGACTAGCAACTGCAAACAGTTACCAACCTTTTTCAAAATATGTTTATTTGTGTTCAACAGAAAGAAATTGGTTCAGACCAACTTGTGAGTAAATACAAAAAATAAAAATAAAAAACTTTGGTAAACTGTCCCTTAAATGCAAGTGATTTCAAGACCTTGAATATCAAAAAAGGAAACATTATATGTTCCTAGGGGGAAAAGATTTGCAGAAGGAAAATGCATTGTCTCAAATGGGCTTTCCAAGTACTTCCTTGGGAAAGGAGTGTCCTGTTCCGATACACTATGACCTCTCTAAGAGCACTCAAATAATGTGCCTGATTTCCCTTTCCACTGGCCCGATCGAGTGCAGCACAATGCTCAAGCACTGAAGGGATTTCTGCTTGTCAAATCACAGCGCATATATGCTGTGCAAAAGTACTTACAGTACCTCCTAATAAAGAGATATTTGATTGCATAGATATATGACTCAAATGTGAAGCAGCATTGCACATTGTAATGGACTACATGGTTCAAACACAGTTAAATACCCCCCCTCCATCTTTTTATGTAACAGGATTGGACAGATGGTGTCCAGATAACAGCAGTCTTACATCACATCGCACCAGACTACTGCTTTCATCACCAGATAGAAGAGTATAAATAATACAAAGCCATTAAAGGTCTTAAGATGGCAATACATGAGCATTGATCAAATATGATGGGAACCCTTCAGCTATGTTCACAGTAGAATATTAGAGAACTGCTTACTGATACTGTATTATTACCTATCTATTACCATTCCAGTCGTATCTGAGTCTTGGTGATTCTATGGCAATCTCTTGGCATACGTGAGAGACTGTCCATGAATTTTCCGGGGTTGCCAGGTCTTTCCCCAACCCTCTCAATTATGGCTTGGGACTCACACACACATTCACACCTACAATTTAGCGTCTCCAATTCACCTGCATGTTTTCGGCTTGTTGGGGAAACCGGAGCACACAAAGGAAATCCACGAAGACACAAGGAAAAAAATTGTAGGGCTGTACTGGACAAATTCAGCCCATCCGGCCTACAAGTTCCCCTGTGAATGTTTCAATGGGTTATAGGGCCTTAAATTGGAGTAAATAAATGGATAAATAAAACAGGAAAGAAACAAATAATGATATATATTATTGAATACACTGCAAATGTTAACAAACTTAATGTTTCATTTTTGTCACATAGAAATGTACTTGACAGTAAAGCATTGATTTGGATCTAGTATGCCGTAAATCTACTGCTTTTCAAATCTGTCATCATTTATTTCCCTTATGTTGTTCCAAACTTTCTTCTGTGAAACACAAAAGAAGATATATTGAAGGATGTTGTAACCAAACCATTTTGGTCGTCCTTGATTTCTACTGTATGGACAAAAAACAACACCAACAAAACATAGACAGAAGAAAATAACAGCGCCTAATACTCGACCGGCCCACCGGTGCTCCTGATGGCCAGTACAGGCACAGGGTGTGTTTTTTTTTTTTTTCGGTCTTTTTAAATGTCGGGTCAGGGCAAGTGTCCTATATATTATAAACAATTAACATTATGTATTGGTCAAGGTGTTTCCTGGTGGAAATTAGTGGAATTTCTAAATAAGTGCATTTATTAAGTAAGTTTACCAAATAAAGCCTCTGTCTTTCATACAGTAGAGAGCTAGAGATAAGAGTACAGTAGTAGTATATTAGTATACTATTCATGCCCCTGGTTCTAGGTCATTACTATTAAGGCCCCTTCTTAAAAAAAGTACAATTTGAATAGTTTTTAAAAAGGCATTCTTATTACTGAATGTACTGTATTTTTATTTTATTTTTTGGCAATGTTTTGCATGTCAATTACAACTAAATGAAAATGTATTATAGTTGTATTTTATAGTATATTACTGTGGTTACACTTTATTTGAAGGTGTCTTTGTTACCCTGTAATTATACATTTAAGTACTGAGTAATAATTAACTACATGTACTCTAGGGTTAGGATTAGGGATGGGTTTGGGTTTGGTTTAGGGTTAGTTGCATGAAATAAATTACGCATAATTTAGAGAATTACTATAGTAACTACATGTAACAATGACACTGTAAAATAAAAGGTTACCATTATAGCGTAGTTTTTATATAAAATTACTTTAAAGTGCATTTTGACTCACTTAAGTACAGGTAATTTCATTATTATTTCTATTGCCTTTGAAATATAAAGTGCATTGCAACAACTTAAATATACATTAATGTCATTTGTTTTGAATCTTGTATATCAGGTATTTCTATATATATATATATATATATTGTTTACATTTATATTAATATTAAATGTAATATTGAATATCATGAACACTGGAGTTCAAATTATACTATATTATAATTATAGTACTTTGTGCTTTATTATGTTAGTCAACACTTCAATAAGTGTATTTATTTAAAGCTGCAGTCCGTAGTTTTCCCTCTTTGTCGCCATCTTTGTTCGAAATATGCAATTGCAGTTATTCGCGGAATTATCAGCTTTATGTGGGTTGTGCTTCAGCGCGGATGAATCCAATGTTTTGAGGAGAATGTGCGGCTGTCAGTCGCCGCGCCGGAGTGGATACTGTGATTTAGAATCATAGATTCTACTTTTTGGATTAATGACCAACATAAGAATTTTCACCTGAAAATGTCATCTGAACAAGTAACATCCACTTTTGTTCTGACCAACTAAGGGGAAAAAAGCATTGCAGTAAATTGCGCTGATTAAATCTAACAATCGCTTATATCACGTCAAACCGTGCTAATTATACTTTATTCTCAAATTGTTCATGTTAACAACATCAGCATTGCGTTACTACATTTAATGCCCTTCCGATATTTATCCTTGTTTTCGCATGGGCCCGGTTGCAGTCTCTTTTTTTCTGTAGCCACTCCGAAGTCTTTTGCATTTTACATCGGGTGAATCTCCAGTTGTCACATTATTACAAGCTTACAGTTTTTAATTGAGCTAAGGCAAGCAGGTAGTTTTGAACACTGGCTGGTTATGTACTTGCTCAAACATGTATTTTGGATAATTTTTAACCTAAAAAAGTTACGGACTGCAGCTTTAAAGTATGACACAAGATTAAAACATTCAGACTTTTAATTAGACATTATTACATAGTGCAATTTTTAAAAAAGTGTACATTAAGTGTGTTAAGAAACATGAAAGTGTACTCTATAAGTGGCCTTTTATTTCATTAATATTATCCTGTTGTCTTCAAGTAGGCTACACGTTTTTTTTTTTTATATATATTTTTTTATATATACTTTTAAGATTATAGCCTAACTATTAGGCTACACTACAAGTGCACTTTCAATATTGCACATCACTTTTTTCAGCTGACACGCCGATATGTTCCAAAATTCTGCAGCTGGGTAAGGTTTGAAACAGCCACAAAAATAAGTAGCTTCTCTCTGTCGACACAGCAGCGGAAAGTCCAAGTGTGAGAAAGCAGGAGAAACTCCTCCCTTCGCCGTGCTGCACTGGGACAGACTGCAGTAGGCTACATACTGTAGGCTAGTGTAGAACAGAACAGAGGCGGAGTTTCACCTCAGCACCGAAACCAGCTGAAAACATTCAGGTGCCCGCAGTCAGTCAGTCAGTAACTCACATCAGTAATGCACACAGGATTACTGCAGGGACCTTTCTCTTCACTCTACAGGATTTAAATAACTAACTAAAGAAAGAGTCAAAACAATAAGAAGATATAAGAGCGAAGGCGTTTATGGTGTTATGTATAGTGTAACGTTACATCTTTACCGGTGTGTTTTCATGCGTCGTCTGTCGCTTCCGCTTTTCCGTCCAGCAGTTTAACGCCGATATTCAGCAGGAGTCAATGGGAATTTCTGCTCCTCAGTAAACTATTTCACTGGACACTGAAAGAAAAAGAGGAGTATCCGTCATTTATTGTTCATGCGGTGAGTAGATGCGTCTCTTGTCATGTCAGTACATTTTGTTTTGGTCAAACTTTTCTACGCCATGTTTCATTCGTTACTGCGCATGTGGCGGAAATGCACCTGAATCAGGTAGACGCGTCTCGGCGTTTCACTACAACACTAGCATTGCAACTTGCTTTAGCCTAATGTTTACATTTAGAACCTTTACGTGACAAATCATTATATGGTCTATTTTGTATTTTTAAATGTTTTACTCTGTACTTAGTACAAAGCTCGTGTAGTCTATGTTGTGAGATAAGTGTGTGAAGCAACGTCAATATTTTCAATATAAGCACCACTTGATGTCACTACTGCTAAATACGAATCCACTTTGATACATGTGCATTGGTAATGTTGTAATACTATACAATATACTAGACACAATACAAAGCTGAATTGAATTCATTAAATACATTTATGAAACTTATCCTATTCCTGTATCCTCATGAAATTGAGAAACTTGTCTTAATGACTGCAGTGTTAGTGCTTCTAATCATTCCCTTACCATGCTTACATTGAAATTGTGTTTTAATATTTTAAACAAAGACACCGTGTCAAACATTAAAACTTGATATTCAGATACAGGGCATTTAAATAAAGGTATTTATTTGAGACACCAGTTTAAAAAATTATTTTCTTAATTAGTTTGTCTGTCTTAATTTCCACTAAAATATTTAAACATCATTAAAACAAGAAAAAAAAACCCATCAATATTAGACTAGTGTTGAGAATTGATCTTGAGTAAAATTTTCTGACTCATTTACATTTTTTTTCAAATAAATAAATAAAATATAATAATATAAATAAATAAAAAAAATGTTTAAAATTTTAATAATAATTTTGATTAATCAAATCTAAACTTCAAAAAAAAAAGTAAAGATGCTTAGATTTGACTGGAATGCAGTACATGCATTCTGATTAAGAAAAATGATTGCAGTGAACAGGAAAATGACTGGTTAGTTAAAGTTTTGAATATTATTGGAGAGTAAAAATAAGTGATTAAAAATGGATAAATTGTTAGGTCAGGTTTAGAGGACTTGCTCAGACTTTGTTTTTATCTGAGCAGACTGAGGTAGAAGCTGTATTAGAGGTATTGCATCCGGAGATGCAATGAAATGTTATTCATTTGTTTCTTTGCCACAAACATTACAGCTGATTAAATTGACTCTATACACCTGCCAAAGCACTCTTCTCATTAAAGTTTGCTGCTCGTGCATTTCATTTAAACACCCTGCCAGTGCAGAAGTTCAGCACAAGAGAATAGTCAGCTTTTCTTTGCCTCATTTGGTACGGCAAGAACATTTTCCATACATGTTAGAATTTTCTCTGATCACTCAGAATGTTTATGTGCCATTAGTATTTCAAATAGGTATTCGTGTGGTGACTCTTTAGTCCAAGTAAACAAATTATGGATATTTGTTTACCAAAACATTTTGAGACTTGAGTATTGTGAGATTGAGGAACATTTCTTTAGTTTGCATGTTGCCAATTTCAGCATGCTCATATTTGCTTTGCTGTTGCCACCGAGACAGCATGTCCCTTTCAAGGTGTTTCCTGGTGAAATTAGTAGAATTGCTTAGGGAGGAGTTTTGTGGAAAGCCAGTTATGCAGATCAAGTTTGATGAATTCACAATCACATGCAGCCTGAATACGTTCCGTAACTATTGTAGTGCGATGCATTCCTAGATTTTGCATGTCTGTGCGTGAACGTGTATGTGTCTATGGGCGTCTTTTGAAACACATGACTGTTTGTGCAAGCTTAACAATGATGTCACACTTATGAATCATACAGGAAGGACAACATTGATAAATGAACATTGTTTAAGGCTGTGTGGATTGACTTATTTTCATAGGTTTTTAAAGGGTTAGTTTATTTATTTATTTTTTACATTCCCTTTATGAATGTTTTGAACCCTCACAGTTTTGGGTGAATAGACTTTCAATTGAGAGATGGAAATTACTCAGATTTCATTAAAAATATCGTCATTTGTGTTTTGAAGATGATGGAAATTCTTATGGGTTTGGAAATGACATGAGGGTGAGTAAATGATGACAGCATTATTATTATTTTTTAGTGAACTAACCCTTTAAGGTGGTGATAAGCCAGATTGAAATGAAATGAAAGTCGTTTATTCTAGGGCTGTGAAGCGATTAATCTCATCCAAAATAAAAGTTTTTGTTTACATAATATGTGTGGGTACTACTGTATAAGTAAAATTATTTTGTATGGAAATACACACACGTGCATGTGTATATTTTTAAGGAAAATGTGTGATTTATAAATCATATATTTATATAATATAAATAGAATATATTTATATAATATAAATATATATATATATATATATATATATATATATATATATATATATATATATACAGTACATGCAAATATTATATACTCAACACAAACTTTTATTTTGGATGCGATTAATCGTTTCTTATGAGAGTATCTTCTCAAACTTTATTCATGCTTGTCATTCACTGTAAAAAACTTTTTTATAGTGTAATCAAATTGGCTGTACAGTACAGGTAATTTCAACTTGAATTATATTAAGCTGACTTTAAAAATAAGTTGAATCTCGTATAACTATATAAAAGAAGTTAAAATTGCTTAATTTTGATGCGTTAAAGGTAATGCAACAACATATGTTGCCATGATGACTTGATTGATCATGTCATATTTTTTTTTACAGTGTGATTCTACTCTGAAAGTAACTGACAGGTGCTTATAGGTAAATGTACCCGAAGCAGTAGAAGTTTTTGCTGATCTCACTGTATCAAAATAGACCCCTTCTCAGCACAGCAGCCAGCTGCTTCATTTGTTATTGTTTACAAGGAATCCTCCTCTGAATATTTGGAAGTGTCTGACTAAGCACTTCACTAATAATGCATGAGGCCACTGAAGCTGAATAAATGTTTTAAACCCTGTTGGAGGAAACCATTTTTTTTTTCAGTCGGAAAATGAAAGGAAACCGAGTTGGTGACCGCATTGTGAAATTGACATTTATTGGCAAGCCGTGGGGGAAGTGAGGAAACATTTAGGAAGTCGAGTATGTTTCCTAGGATATTGTACTTCAGTCACTGATACAAATTTATGTCTCTATACATCTGTTTTTGTTTGTTCTGGAGTTGGTTTGTCACCTCCATACAAACACATTGTGTATTTAATGGCTGTGACCTGACTGGTGTCTGTACTCGTAGTGCTGACCGCGTGCTGGAACGCAACGCATGACCAACAGGAAGCCCACACAGGAAACGGGGCAGCATTGTTGCATGAAGCCAAAAGAGCCTTCTCCATTCCTCCGGGATTTCTGCCGCTCCCTCAGTGTTGTTTCAGGGTTTCGGGAGCGTGTCATGTTTCGCCTCAGCAGTGTGTCCCGCCAGGGCAAAACTGGTCTTTTGTGTAGCAATTGTTGTGGGTTTGCTTTCAGAGGAGGATGTTATTCTTCACAGAGTGACAATGTTTTAGTGCTGTGGTGTGTGGCTGTCCCATATTCCTCACAGTGGTTATTTGTCCATTTTCACTATTTTGTTTCAAACCTGTATGAATTTCTTTCTTCTGCTGAACACAAAAGAAGATACTTTGAAGAATGTTGGTAACCAGACAGTTGATGAACCCCATTGACTTCCATAGTAGGAAAAAAAATACTATGAAGTCAATCACGTGGGGTACTTCAACCTCTTTGGTTACCGAAATTCTTCAGAATATTATAATTTATGGGCTAGGTTTAATTTGTGTGTAATTTATTAGGGGTGAACAGACTTATTTAAACATAAGTTAAGTCAAAATATAATGAATATGCACATTTATTAAAATACTCCTCTATAGTTCTTTTTTATAGCTTACTATTGAGTTTATGGACATTGGCTTTTCTGAGGTAAATGTAATGTCTTTCCACAGTTTTGGGGAAAGTTACTTTTAAAAGAAAGGCTTTACAAATACAAATACAAATCCTTAAAGGTAGGGTAGGCAGGATTTTTCAAAAAAAAAAAATTCCCAAATTTGTTTAAACTGTCTTTATATACCAATACATAATTAAAATGTAAGTACTCTGAAAAAGAAAGTATAAAAACCGAGTGTCTGTAGTCCTCTCAAGGCTACACAGTTACTTATTTCCATTGACACCCACCCCCTCCCTTCTGGGCTCCTTCCAAAGCCACGCCTCCAAAACACATGAACGCGCGATGCCGCCCGCGCTCAGCTGGAGGACGCGTTTCCCAGCGCCGAGGAGCGCAGTGCATGGAGTAACATCATGTCAGAATCACATGTAATAAAATACTTCACTTTATCATTATGAATATAAACAATTAACATGGCTGTTAGTACTCACTATCAAGCTATGTTGTACTGTTTTCTTTTTTTGATTTTCATTCATGTTTATTTCATGCTATAACTAGTAACGAGGAAGGGATACTTGTTCTCGGATCTGTCACACCACAGAGCGGAAAAACAACATTAATTGTTTGAATTTCATAATTGATAGAAGATAAGACTTGTTTCATATCAAAAGCACAACGCTTATTGTGATTTATTGGATGGGAGGCATGCTACAAATGATTAGTGTACGTAAGCTTCACTCATCAACTGAACTGCATAGACCAAAAGATTGATTCTTGGCATTTAAGAATGCCAAGGTTCATCAAAATTGAGAATCAGTTAAAATCGAGACATATATTTTCAACCCAGCCCTAACTCATTGTTTGTTTTTATTGCATAACTATGCATCTGTCATTTTTTGCAAGTGTTTCTCATACAAATTATTTTCAGACTCCTCCCTCATTGCAACATTATGATACATTTCACTCAAACGCATCATTACATTGCTATTTGGGAGTCTATAGACCAGATTACTGTTGACATGTGAGTTTGCATAAGCTGTCAGTGTGTTGTGATTTAGACTCAGACATTTTGTCATTGCTCAAACACAAGAATGTTCCGTTCATTAACATCTATTTCACAACGTAAAATTTGTCATACATATCCACTTTTCACAAGGATAGGATATTTGTAAATACTAAATAGCATGATATTTTGCTGCTTCAAATAAGTATGGTATGTACCCATAATGTCATTTCTTTGTCAAGTCAAATCATGAGTTATGTGGAAAAATTGTGTAGGAGTTGAAGAATGAGTCTATGAATTAAAAAAGCAGAAAAGATCATTAAACTTTCTGAACTTGTAAACGGCATTGTGATAGAAATAAATGTTCTTATTTTAAATTAACATGAATATTTTATTACTGTAAATGTTCTATATTATACATTGAGCAGTGTTACTAATGATGTCTTGAAATGATCTTTTAGAGTGAGTTACATCTGCAGGTGCTTCATTATTTTGTGAATCTCTTCTCAGTTCATCTGTGGAGGGATCTTTACTTTAGCTTAGGAAAGATATTAAACCATTAGTGATTAGACTTCATCGAAGCCTTACATTTTGTACATTACAGAACCTTGAGCTCCATATTCAGATAAATTATAATCTTAGAGCTGTAGCCATGGTAGGTAATTAATACGCAGGTAATATAAAACTAATGGATAATGTAAGGAGAAAGAGCCCTTTATTATTTTACTTAGTCTTAAATATTTAATTACAATTCAATGTAATGAGTAAGACGATGAAGTTGTTTTTGTGCGTGTTCCACAGAACATGTTTGGAATGTCAGAATTCCCTTTAAATGCGTTTCATGGTTTGTTTTCAAGAGCAAGAATAATCAGGATTTCCCATATATTCTTAGCACAAACATGCCAGTTTAAGCGAGTCGTAAATTAGGAAGCCGATCAGAGTAATGAAAGCACCGGAAATGATCTCATCTGTAGTTCAGAAATTCCAGCTCTTTATAGAATGGGCAAGGGAATAATCCTCTCTTACATTAGGTAAGAAGTGGAAGAGTCCCATTGCATGACTGAAACCAGACTGAAATCATTACTGTATATTTTTAAATGTCTGGTTTAGTAGCTATGATGTTCTGGTGCCTAGATATGGCATTAGTGCCTTCTTGTGTTTGGAGTCTGGGAAAGAATATAGGATTTGTTCTGTCTGTTGTATCAAAAATCATAAGTCTGATCACTTATCACACCTCTCCCCAACAAGCCGTGCAATAGAGCGCTGCAGGGATGACATATTTTTGTAAGGCAAAACACAGAAACAAGTTAGCATTTTAGCTTGTCTGGTTTCATCATCCTGAAGTCAGTGTTTCTTTATTTATTTTATGGGTTTTGGGATGAATGGTTAAGTCTGTGGGTTAATAAGCTCAATATATTTTCATGTTTTATTCTACATCATAAAATACAGCCGTAATATCCCCTTGTGTTTTTTTTTAAAGCTTTTACTTGTCTTGAAAATGGCGGTTGATAACAAGTGGCTAAATGGAGCTACAGAGGTTGTCTGGGACATTAAATGTCATCATCACATTTATGCATTTACATATATGCATATAGCAGATGCTGTTATCCAAAGTGATCACTCTAAATTGGTCAACTCATCTAATGATTAGTTCGCTTACACATTACCGTTGTCTTTATAATCCAAATACCATTGGAAAAGTCCTATTGGGTTTTTGTCAAGTTTTGGTTTGATGGTTCCAGTTTGGCCTATAAAATTGCATCATTGCAGGGATCTATTTGATTCATGTCTGTTGCACAAAGCATGAAGTTTTAACATCTTCTCTTGTGTAATGGAAATTAGAGATGCACCGATTGATCGGCTGGTGACCGGAATTGGCCGATTTTCACGTGACCGGCCGGTCAGTCTGACGTTTTTATGCCGGTCAAATGCACTTGGGCACCGCATCAGCTGCACACGGAATGCATATGTAGGAAACCTCGTGAATTACAGCCGCTACACACCGCAAGCATGAGAGGCACGTATTTTTTCCCGGCGTGCATGTTAATCAATGAGTGCATTCACACGTGGAGCAGGAGCAGCGCGTGAGCAGCAGTGAAGCAGGGTTTTTTTTTTTTTGCGGCCTATAAAATTGTAATCGGTGCATCTCTAATGGAAATCAAAATGAAAATTCTCTCATGTACTCACCCTCAAGTTGTTTCAAACTTGTTTGAATTTCTTTCTTCTGCTGAACACAAAAGAAGATATTTTTGAAGAATGTCAGTAACCAGACAGTTGATACTATGGAAGTCAATGGGGTCTATCAACTGTTTGGTTTCTGACATTCTTCAAAATACATTATTTTGTGTTCAGCAGAAAAAAATAAATTCATACTGGTTTGAGAAACTTGAGGGTGAAGTAAATGATGACAGAATTTTCATTTGAACTAATCCTTTAAGTTTGAGCAATTATAGTGAGGTTTGGCTTAGCAAATACCACTGATAAAGTGATAATCATCTAGATAATTAACCGATCTTACAGTGTACAGTAGGTGGTGTGGATTCTGTAGCTTTCAAATGGCAGGTATTTTTGTCATTCGCCTCTTTTTTAAATTTTATTTTTAAATTGTCTGTACTACCTCACCCTCGCTCTTGCTGGCCAAGTTTGTGTCATGCTGGGATGAATTACCATAACCGGTGGCTCATGAGCTCAGGAGAAAAAACGTCACCCATAATGTCAGCATTTTCCGCTCTCCAGCTACATCATCACCTGATTGTGGTAGCTATGATTCGCCGCGCCGCGCTGCTTTCTGTTACTGCCAGTGATAAGACTGCAGAGGCAGGGACTCGTGTTTCCAGCCTTGTGACATCTGAGAGGTCCAAACAGAAGTAGTTGTGACCATGTGTGGATTAGTAAAATGAAGTAACAAAAAAAGTTATTAAAACATCTCTAACAAAGACATGGGATTCTTACCCTGGGTAATTTTATCCAGGGGCTTTTTTTTTTCAGTAATGCTTCCTCTGTGCTGCTTCCTAAAAAATGGCTCCTTGTTGAAATAAAAGACCGCAGTTAGATCTTGGGTTAAAACAAAATTCAGTTTTTCTGTTTTTGGCCCAAAGAAGAAAGTTGCTTAAGTAATATTAGAAGGTGACATTTTGAAGGATCTTGGTTTCCATGGCATGCTATAAAATGTCTTTTAAAATATTCCTCAATGTAATGTTTATATGAAGAAATTTTCCATATTGATATTTCATAGACGTGTTGCCCGTATTTTGAATATTATTGCCCATGTTTTTGGGTTAAAGGAAATGTTCGTAAAGCTAACAGACTAGGCCTACCTTTTCCATTTTTTACAGATTTGTTTTCTTACATAGTTTTGTCATTTAACTTTTTTTAAAACAGTAACTTACTTTAATCTCCACCTTTTAAACTCTTTGAAAGCCGATAACCGATATATTGGCCGATAAATCTTAATAAAAAATTTTATTTCATTTTTGAGTCTGATTACAAAACAAAAGTTTCACCATTAAAAGCCATGTCCCAAGCACACAATTATAGTGTTCACATTATATTTGTATGTAGCCTATACGTGCTGCACATGTTGCACTTAACTGTATTTTCCTTTTTGTAGTGATTCCAATTATATTTTAAGCAATTCAAAACCATCATGGTGAACAGTGCGCATCTGAAGCGTCTCAGCTGAAGGAAATAATCCATTAGTCATCGGCTTTAAGATATCGGGCAAATTTTCTTATCAGGCCGATAATGTTAACTAGGGGTGCACGATATATCGAATCAATATCGTTATCGCGATATCACGTTGCTCGATATCATACCGAAAGTGTCGCGGTATTTATATGATATTTTGTTTATGATGCGTCCTGTCTGACATGCACCGTTGCATTTCCCCCGACTCATTTCCTGGTTCTCCTTCTCCATAAACAACATGAAATTAAGGAGAGGGTTAACTTTTCATGCTACAGATTTCCCACAGTGGTCAGAGAGAACAGGGGAGACACTTTGTTTTTCTCAATATGACTGTAGAGTCGCAACTCGCTCCAAAGCTAATCGCGTCACTCTCTCACTTCTCCCTTGCTCTTCCACACACTCCCCCCACACACACACTTGCCGGCTCGACGCACACACCAGCGCACAAGTATAAACATCAGGCCACCTGGCAACTTTATGTTTTCTCAGATCGGATAGCTATCTGATTTATCAAAACGATTCCATTTACACCTGATCACATAAATGTGTTTTTGCAAAACAGATATAAATCCGATCTTCAATTCCCGCGCTATTGCAGATTTTAAAGTTCATGTCACCGAAAGCAGATGAGTTGCACTTTATGATCATCAGCTAAAATGTAAAAATCAAATAACGCAATGACAGAGAGCAGCACAGCCCTGGTAAGATCATTTTGTTTCTTTACTTTTAATGAAGATGGTTGTGTGTAAAGCGTCTGCGACTTACTTTCACTTTGATTTGCGATTGTTTGCGCGTTGGCTTGACGAACAGATGTTCAGCTGCGGCGATGCGTGTTGCTGTAGCGCCGTCATATCTGACTATAACATGACATGTAGCCTGTAACACGTTCTCTCACACGTTTATTTTTTAGCGTTTTTGGGAGGATTACATATGTGGTTTCAACAACCAAATGCATTACACTTTCCAGTGTAAATTTTTTTTCGTCTGGGTGGCGCTGCCAATAAAGCACCTGCTAAAATCTGTCACAAAGAATCGGCAAAGGTAATGATTATGAATATGTAAAATATAGCAAGGAGATATTTTAATTATTTATTAATAAACAAGTGTTTTCTTTGTCAGCTGCAAAGATGAAGTTGACGATGCTGACTCGCGATCTTCAGTAGCCTAGAATGCACAAGAGAGAAATGCGCATTTCATACGGACTACAAAAGCAGAGAGCAGTCTGTGTCTGTTTTCTTTCGTTTTGAATTGTTCTGTTTAAAAGTAGACATGTCTGTGAGAGATGCTTATACGCTGAGTTTCGGTTCATTTATGAGACGAGCTCCAGTTCATGCGCCGACGCCTCCGTTTCATGATTATCTATCGTCTGCTATATTTACTCCTTATTTGTTAAATCCAGGCAATTGGTTGATGAAACATTGATTAATTAATACAAAACGAAATTCACTTTAAAGAAAGGTTGTGTGCTTTCTGTTTGATGTCTCTGTGAAAGTTTTAAAGCGTATTTTAGTTAGTCTTTCAGAGCACTGCACGTCCGTTCAACGTTTTCCTCATATGCGAAGTTGCAAACTGAAATTAATATCAGTTCATGGTTTGTGTGTAGGCTATAAGAGAGAAAGAGAAAATGCTAGTATATTGAGATTTAAGATTAAATAAACTGCTTAAGTATTGTAGATCTTGTAGTATTAAATTTCACATGCAGTACAAACAACCAGTAAAACATGTCCTGTTCTGAATAGGCATACGGTTATTTATTTATTCATGTTGTACCAGTCCAATAGATTCAGATTATTTTATTTCATGCCATGTCAGCATTCAAAGCTGTTTTCATGGCAAGAATTCACTTACAAAAATCAAAAATATCACAAATACAATAAAAACAAAACAAATATAAACAAGTCATATTATACAATATATATTTTTAAATTAGCATATGATAAAAAAATCCAAAACCTTTTCAGGCATAATCTCATTAAATATGTCCTTCAATGAAGTAACCAGTCCAATATGACTGTCAGTTAAAATAAACCTTGTGTTGTAAGACAACTTGTTTTATTTGTTATGAATCTATTTTGATGCGTTTTCCCATAACTTTTGTAGTTTTACATATGTTTAAAATATCGAAATCAATATCGATATCGCAAGATTCATTATCGATATCGCAATATCACTTTTTTGTCAATATCGTGCACCCCTGATGTTAACATTAAAACCGAACATAAATCAGCCGATACCAATTTGGTTGCCGATATATTAAGCATCCCTAATATCTCAAGTGCATCTCTTGACTATATTGCACCCCAAAAAGACCTAAAATGTAAATGAAAATCCATCCTAATCTTTTTCAGATCCTTATTATGTAGTCATGAACAACTGGGCAAGTCATTAAGATATTGTGAAAATTCATAGGGTGGGGGGGGGACCCCTGAACATCATGTTCAAACTAGTTGTTGTTGGCTCAAACTGGAGCATGTTCCTGCAGAGGTGTGTCTCCAGGGCTCCTAATCCTGAAGACGAGAGCTCTTTAGCAACACTGTATCTTAAGTGATCACCCTGGAATGTGTTCCCATGGCAGACTGTGACCACATTATACATGAGAAAGGCACCTCACAGCCTCAAGTAGGTGTTTTTGTCTTATGTGCTGCTTTTTTGTTAAACCTCAGAAGAAATACAGTTAGTGGGTCAGTGGTCAATCTGTGCTCTGGTCACCTTAAAACTACTTCTGAGTTGTTTGAATACCAGTGTGAACGAAATGCTGTTCAGCAGGTTTCCGTTGCTGTCTGTGGACTGACACGTTCTGAGAAAAAAGAACATGCATCGTTCTGACATTATGCTTTCTCAAGTTTGGTGATTTACTCGTTTGTTGATGCTTTTCTTGCTTTTCTGAATGAGTGACAGTCACGAGCTCCATATTTGTCACGAGACAAATATGTAGTTAATTTTGGCACAAACATAGTTTAACAGCATTTGCTGAAACTGAACTACGAAAGTAACAAAAAAATCTCCCACATCTTCTTATTTTTGGCACAGTTTTCACCAAACCAAACGGTTCTGCGGTTTATCTTCTCCAGACCTCCAAACCACAATCTCAGAGCCAAAAAATGTCCTGTTCAGTTAACTCTTTCCCCGCCAGCGTTTAAAAAAACAACAAAACAAAAAAACAGTTTGCCAACGTTTTTATCATTTGTCAATTTTCATGGCCCCCATGAATATGTTGTAGGCTATATCCAAACATGCACTATAGGAAAAGAAAGAACAACCTGTTTTATTCTTGCGTAAACATTTTGAGCAAAAAGCTGAGAAAAGAGTTTTTGTCAAGGACTCACTCAATCTACTCCATCTCTGTTTTGATCATCATTCTGTATCTGGATATAGTCTAACACCCCAAAGCTTGCACAGTTATAGCTCATCCTGGGACCCGGGTGGACATTTCATTCAGTAAAATTAGGCACTATAAAGTTCGTCATTGTTAAAGGAACCGTATGTAAGAAATGTATTTCAATTAATCCTAAAATGGCCCTGATATGTCACTAGACATTAAGAAATCATGTTCATTTAAAATACTTATATCACTGACAACAGTAGTCCGCTCTACAGTAATTTGAAAGTTATGGCAGTACCAGTTTTGGCCACAATCTTACATATGGTTCCTTTAATGATCTTGTTATTGGTCACACTTTATTTCGATAGTCACTTTAGACATTCTACTAATTATAAGTAACTTTTTAACTACATGTCAACTAACTCTCATTAGAGTATTAGTATATTATAGTAGACTGTCAGTAAACTGTTAGGTTATGGTTAGGTGTTAGGGTTCGGGTTAGGAGAATAAGTTGACTTGTAGTCACCAAGTTACTTATAGTCAGTATATGTCTGTTGGGGGACCAATAAAATAAAGTGTTAGCAGATATTAAGCTGACAGTCTACTAATACTCTAATGACAGTTAGTTGACATGTAGTTGAAAAGTTACTTATAGTAAGTAGAATGTCTAAAGAGGACTATCGAAATAAAGTGTTACCTTGTTATTTTACAAATGCACCTGCTTCCCTATGCTATTGGTTGTTTCTGCTGCTTCTTTCCCTGTGTTTTGATCAGGAGATTCAGCACTCTTTCAGAAGATGTGTAATAGCGCCCCCCTACCGTTCAACAGTGAAAACACGGAAAGCTGGACATTTTTCATCAATGGCGGGGAAAGAGTTAATATTGGTATCACAGGAATGCATTATTTCAGTATGGTCTCAGAAAATCTTGAAAAGGATATTACAGAAAATCTTTCTCTTAAAGCACTACTTTTGGGTAACACAGGCCTACTAGAAATGATAAATCAGTATAAAGTTGTGGTAATGTAGTTATGCAGAAACTGCTGCATGATGAAGAATGGACGTTTCATTGGGCCACTAAGCAGAAAAAAGGTTGTCATCGACCAAAAATGGTAAAAAGTTGCGATGTTTTCTGTTTTTTATGGGTGTAGGTCTGTAGGAGAGTTTGCATACAGTAAAACTCCTCCAATGCACCAGTCAGGGTGGAGAGCATGTTTTCAGATCCATGGGTGTGTTTCAAAATGCTCCCTGGTTCTGTAATAAGTACACTCCTCAAGGGAGTCAGACATTTCTAGTCAAAATCAACCCTGGGCACTGAAATATTTGCTACCTGGAACTTCCCAAACTCCACATGGATTCTTCTCTGTGTGCTGCGATGAATGGGAATATTATCAGGAAGCTTTGGCCTGTTTGGATGCAATAAAGATGCACGGTGAACAAAACAAACTACACAAAAAGAATATTGTTTAGACCACAGTGATGTTAAAAGACAATTAATTTTTTCAGTAATATTCTGAAATTGTATCGGACTGCACTGACACTACCAGATGAGACCAAAACTTGAACTGAATTGAGCTGGATAAGGACACTTGTCTTCTGTAGAGCTGCTTTTGTCAATGCTGTAAAGTTAACCAATTCTAATCAACTTTACAGTTTTGAATTCAATCAACATTGGACTTTATTTAGCTGAGCAATGGCACTATTGTCTTCTGTAGAGCTGCTTCAAAGCTGAATTGAAATTGTTTCATAATTGATCAACTTCATCGACACTGTTATTGAACTGAACTGAATCAACATTGAACTGACGATAATAATAATGACAGTATTGTCCTTTGTAGAGATGCTTATAGGCTAGCTGAGCTGAACTCCTTTCATAATTGATTAACTAAAACATTTATTGAACTGAATTGAATTAACATTGAACTGACTTGAAATGAATAACAGCACCATTAACATACCTTCTGCTTTACTGCAAAAATTTAAGTTTAAAATGTTTATTTTTGCAATATGAACACTGTTATGATTCTGCTTATAACTGTAAAGCTGATTTGAAACAATCTGAATTGTATAAAGCACTATATATAAAAAAAAAATGACTTGACTACAGTTTTGCTTTAATGCAATGTTGTCACGTCATGATTGACTCATCCTAGTGTGAAAGATATTAAGGCCTTTGCCACTGACTGAATTCGTTTTAGCCGCATAATATACTGATTTTCAGTTGTAAGCAACAAAGAAGCTGCCATTGTATATTTTCAGTCTTTTATTGCTTTTCTGTGCACTTGCCAAGACCGTGATGTCAGCTTGCTTGCACCATGCATACTGTAGAAACAAGTTGGTGCAAAGTCATAAAAAAGTTAAACAATAATGTTATTTAGCTCAGCATTGCCAGTTGGATGAGCTGACCTACTGACTTTTGCACAGTTTTAAATGATTCGCCACTCCTCCCGTTAATGATTTATAAGGAGGTGTTTATAATGACAAGGGTTTCTGTGGTGTTGTTAGCGTAATTCTCAATTTGCAGGAATCAATGTATGTGATTAGTCGGGCTCAGATTCAAAGTGTAGATTAAATTGCGAGCGAGTTATTCAAGCCGGCATGTTAATTGCTTCAAGAATTCATGCATTTGCTTCTCTCCACAGAATGAGTCCTGCTCATCCTAAGGCTGATGTCCTTCAAGAGTAGCGTCAGAAACATGGATGACCCTTTAAAGGTTGACTGATTCCAGCTGACACCTCATGTGTGCTTTATAACTATGCTGCGAGTCACTAGAGGCCTTATGGCCACAGTATCCACCAACAACTCGCCAAATTCCCCAACACTATTCAGGGAATGATCAAACCATCCTGTCTAGGACATACACATCAAGAGACCTCTTACATACAGGTCAGTAGCAAACATAAAGGCTTTTACTCAATGATTGACTGGGAAGCAGACCTTACAAGCCTCAAGTGAATAGTCATAACAACCTTTTTCCAACAGTACCATCTTTTGTTTGTGAAATCATTACTTGAAATTACAATTCAAACCTTCTTTAATTAGTAACTGTTCATCAGCAGGAAGGCAAATACCCAAAATCCAATGGCATGGGTCAAGTTCTTCAAGAGACCAGGAGGCAATCTTTCCAAGTCTTACCAGCCGGGGTCTATGATGTCCTTGGCCCCCACCAAGGGACTACTAAATGAGCCGGGACAGAACAGCTGCTTCCTCAACAGTGCAGTGCAGGTACGCGTTTGCCTGGGGGAACTTTTTTCATTCTATTCATCCATTTATCTCTCTATCCATCCATTTATCAATTGATACACACACATTACCATTAAAAAATTTGGAATCATTAAGATTTTTAAATGTTCTTGATAGAAGTCTTACGCTCACCAAGCCTGCATTTATGTGATCAAAAATACAGTAGAAAATTTTATATTGTGAAATTTTCAGCATCATTGCTCCAGTTTTCATTGTCACATGATTCTTCAGAAATCATTCTCATTTGCTGCTCAAGAAACATTTCTTATAATTATTATTCATTTTTAAAACAGTTGTGCTTAAGTTTGTCGCAACCATGATACATTTTTTACACAGCATGTGTGAAATATATATCTTTTGTAACTAAGTATATGTCTTTGTTGTAGGTTTTGATCAAATGAATGCATCCTTGCTCAATAAACAACAACAGTATTTGTCATGCTCATAGTCCGCTAGTTACTGCAAGCCAGTTTTCCCTCTTGGATGGGATCGTGGACATTATGATTGAGTGTATCTCTTCCTTTCTCTGTTATCTTGTTCCTGTACTCATCACCATGGAGTGAGGAGGTCATACTCAGACTAAGTTGTCTGGGGCCTAAGGGAAAGACACCGAGTGAGGAGTAACCTTACACTGCCTGTCCCCACACACACACACACATACAGATGAACATCTCTCACCCCTCATCCTCTGTCATAGCCTAATCTCCCTTAAGCTGTTTCACCAAGCAAGGACAATGAGTCATATTTCTCAGAGTTTTAAGAACAAAATGACTCCCAATAAGAAAAGGCAAAAAGAATAATGCATGGTCACTGGATGTTGACTTTACGATTGTCGCTTTGAGGCGTCATGCAAAATCAGAAGTATGAGTAGTTTAGAAAGATACATTGGAGGAGAAGCACACCATTTAGAGGAGTTCCCTACCTAGATAGGATTTTGAAGCAGCACATTTCTGACAGGAAGGCTGTTTCAAACAGTAGGTGGCAAATTTAGGTTTAGTTTTAAAAAATGACGGTGTGAATGCTAAGCATGTTCTGGAGCAAGAGAACTGAAGTATAAACACACTCTTAGAAAGTAGCTGCCTATGTAGACAGTAGACTGCGAGGCAGCTCATTTCAACTTGGAGCAGAGATGTAGTAAATGTTTGTCATTCATTGAGGTGAGGTTTTTCTACATCTGAATTTCCTGTTATTTCCACGCACTAGGTTCTTTGGCACCTCGATATCTTCAGACGGAGCCTTCGTCAGCTTCCAAACCACTACTGCTTGGGGGACTCCTGCATCTTTTGTGCTTTGAAGGTATTCTCATGGGCAAACTCATCATAAAGCAGCATTTAATATTTCTTTAATGAAAAGTTTTTGTGTTAGTGTTAAAAAGCACTTCATGTTTGTTTTGCAGGGAATATTCTGTCAGTTCCAGCAAAGCCGGGAGCGAGCGTTACCTTCAGATAACCTGCGTAATGCCCTAGCCGAAACCTTTAAGGATGAGCAGCGCTTTCAGTTAGGCTTCATGGATGATGCTGCTGAGTGCTTTGTAAGTGTCTTTGTGTTTGATTTTGTAAGTCAGAATGAGGAGCTTGCCATGACATGTACAAATTTTGATATGTAGGGCTGATTGATTGTAGCTAAATAATAAATAAAATTTAAAAAATCGTTTATCGTACTCTTTGTTTTCGTTTTGAAGTTCAAACAGTTCAAACATATCTCTCTCTCTCTCTCTCTCTCTCTCTCTCTCTCTCTCTCTCTCTCTCTCTCTCTCTCTCTCTCTGTCTCTCTCTCTCTCTCTCTCTGTCTCTGTCTCTGTCTCTCTCTCTCTGGAAAGCTGAAGTAAGCATGTTTACCCCTTCGGTATGTGCAGGATTTCTCTTAGGGCCACCTAATTGCAGTAAACCTGCTTAGCACTGGGACCTGTAATCAATTTCTGTTTAGCGCAGCAGGACTGTGGAGAGTCAGTCATTACCTCAGGAAAGGTCCATTTACAGTGCTCCCCTAAACAACACAATCAATGAATGATCTCTATCAAAGCAAGCCTGGAGTGCACAGATGCGTTCACACTGGTCTCACAGTCAATGCAGGTTCTCTATCAGTGCTTGGCTAGAGAGGCTATCCCGACAATGGTGTCTGTTTGTCCGGGTTGCCTTTTTATACTGAGCTAGGAATGTTTTAAAATAAGCTAATCTTTACTGGAAAAAATGAATCGTGTCTCCTTTCAAAAGGCAAATTGGTGTTAACAGCGCTATTGGTGTGGCTAAATGTACCCACGGTTCTCAGGTTTGAAAGGGTGTATTTAAGCAGATAATAGGCTTGGGGAAAATTACTAAAGCTTAGAGTGCATTCACTTGATGCCAAGGCATCATTGTACCAGCCCAAACAAATCCATTGTGTTTATACCTGGTAATACAAGAAATTATTGTTTTCATGTCTATGAATCTGTAACATTGCGTGTGTGTGTGAGAATATATATATTTTTATTTATTTATACACTTGTGTGTAAAATGCCTCATGACACACACAAACTCTAGGCTTTTGTATTTCTCATAGGAGAACATTCTACAAAGGATTCACCTGCACATCGCGCCAGATGACGATATTGACGCCTGCACATCCAAATCTTGTATCACTCATCAGAAGTTTGCTATGGCACTTTATGAACAGGTAGTGTAGCGCTTTAATACTCCTTCACACACGTGCATGCAGACGCGCCTCCTGTGAGTAATAGAGAATTGATCGCTATCCTGCGACGGTGGTTTTCAATCAGTCGGTTACAGTGGGAGGAATACTCGTCGGGAATACTAATTCAGGATCCTCTCCTCCTCCTGAGACATGGGAACACACACAACCATTACAAAAGTATTGTGATGATATTAGATGTTAATAACTTGGTACACGTGTGTGTGTGTATATAGTGTGTCACATGAATTGGTCAGTTTTGGTCATTACATTTTTTTAAAGAAATAATACTTTTATTCAGCAAGGATGCATCAAATTGAGAGGCAGTAAAGACTTTTACATAGTTTGCAAAAGATTTCTATTGCAAATAAATGCTGAATTACAAAAAACAGCATATTAGAATAATTTCTGAAGGATCATGTGACACTGAAGACTGGAGTAAAGCTTTGCATTACAAGAATGAATTACATTTTTTGGAAAACCTTTTTTTAATTGTAATAATATTTCACAATATTACTGTTTTTACTGTAAGAGACTCATTGCACAATACATAAAACTGTGGTCAAGCCGTGGTACATTTTGTAGACCACCCTATAAAGCAATGTGTGATTTGCAGTTTGGACACAATAAAGTGTTCGTTCTTGTTTTGCCTGTATAAGGAATTTTTAAATTGGTTACACCCTCGGGTTGTACACAGTTTATGTTGGTTGAGTCATCTCTTACATCACATACAGTAGTGTATTTTAAGGCTTTACATCATCTATTAGCATGCATCACTGTGTGTGTGTGGTTTCCCCCACAGTCAGTGTGTAGGAGCTGTGGTGCATCATCCGACCCGCTACCCTTCACTGAGCTTGTACACTATGTGTCCACAACAGCCCTCTGGTAAGCAAGACCCTGTCCAGCCATCATGCCAGAAACTTGAGACGTGTTTTTGGTGGTATATTGACCTAAAAATATCAAAATACCTGAAACTATGTGATTTTTGTTATCAAATTGTTGTTCTCGGTTTCTCTAGCCAACAAGCCTCAGAGATGAGGGATGAAAGGATGCGCCCAGATATGTTTGGGGAGTTCCTACAAGCCGCCAGCACAGTTGGAGATATGCGTAACTGTCCGGTAGGTGTCTGGTAATGTTAATAATGTATAATTTACTAGAGCTTTTAGCCCTTAGAGGACACCATCATGCACTAATATGATGGCTCTTTCTGTGATGTGATGTCATTAAGCACACACAAGGACAAACACACATACCCTTCTTATCTGATATTCTGCAAGTGTAACACCTCTGTGTGACGGCAAGATGAAACATGAGACCGGAACGTTCCTCTCGCATATCAACACATTCTGCATTTTTAAACAAGCGAAGTAGGAAGTCACATCGTACTAGTCACTGTCAGAAGCATGCATCTCATTAAAGTAATGAAATGTTAGGTAAAATCAGGGCTATTATAGTTATCTGAATCTAAAACCGTAAAACATTTTTTGAATTAAAATGAACATTAAATGAAATAAAAATATATTTTTAAAAAACATCACACTTATTTTAAGGTAGTTGCCAAGGCTGAAATGTTGACTACATTTACGACGCATTTAAAGGGGACCTATGAAGCAAATTTAACTTTTACATTGTTTTTGAACTTAATTATGTGTCCGCAGTGTGTACACAACCACCCTGTTATGGTAAAAATACATCCACACTGTTTGCTATTTTCCACATAAATCAGAAACGGTTTCTCAAATGATCCGTTCAGGAATGCATCCATTGGGATGTCACAGTGGAACAGGCCCTATTAGCTTAGCTCCTCCCCTGAGTAAGCTGTACACAGTCCGCCATCTTTATCTCGTTTGTTTCACATTGTTGTTTTATTTACATTAACAACACAGACTGTTTATGTGATGTGTGTATTTGACAGTTTACGCTTGGTTTAGTGCTCAGAAAACCACATATCAGAAGTTTAAACTGATATGGCTTTTAGAAACTAAGCAACTTATAAACTTTCATGATGACAAAGAACTGCATTGTCATGTGAGCGTAACCGTGATAGAGATGATTATCCAAAGCAAACAGATGTTTTGTTTGTTGTTGGCAGAGTATCCAAGTCACAAGTTGTTTCTGGAAAAGGGGGTGGGGTGCAGCAGCTCATTTGCATTTAAAGATACACGCACAAAAACAGTTAAAAAACAAACAAATAAATAATTGTTTTATCGCTGTCCCTTCAATAGAGTAACTGTGGTCAGAGAATCAAGATCCGGCGCGTGTTGATGAACTGTCCAGAAATTGTGACCATTGGATTTGTGTGGGACTCAGAACATTCAGACCTCACTGAAGACGTCCTCCGATCTCTCGGACCACACCTCAACATCTCAGGGGTAAGAACACTCTGCTCCACCTGGTTCATTTCAGAAAGCTTGACCCCGTCCTAAAGAATCTAACTACAAAAGCACTACAGTACACCAGGGGATCATGAAACAATGCTTTGTAGAACAGTTTGGTGACACAGAATAAACGATTTGAACGAAAAATAAATTGATGTACTTCCAGATTGGTCACATTTGATTATACTTGACAAGGTACTTTCAAATGTCAATTTGGTATAAATTTGAACGTGTTGTCGAGGATGAAATACAGTCTTCAGTTTTACTTACTAATAAGTATGGTGGCTGGTGTACCATGTATGTACTACAATACTGATTAATACCGTATTCAAATAACATTGATTTACATTGATGGTTTTTAAAGGGATAGTTAACTCAAAAATTAAAATCCTGTCATTTATTTACTTTTGTGTCATTCTAAACCTGTAAGACTTACTTTCTATTGAGGGGGAAAAAAATACATTCTTTCCATGCAATAGAAGTCAAAGGTAACCAAACCTGTTTGTCATTCAGGTTTGATTTTGATTTATTTTTTTAACAATCCCTATATGTGCATTAAAGAATCCAATCAATCCCATGGAATTACCATGATGCATGTCTGAAAACACATTACATTGCAATGGTACTTTTTTTCTTAGCAGATAAAAAATATGATAGTTGGTAAGAAGAGTATTTTCTATATTTCATGCTTAGATTTACAAGAATCTGCTAATCAACTTGTAGGTTACTCGTTTATATGTCATTGAAGACTCAGTCGTGGGGAAATCCAGTAAGAAATGTCTTATTCCTGGCTCTTACATAAAATATAGAATTCATAGGAAACCTCCATCCAGATTAAATGGCTATAAAAAGCTTCTGACCTCACCACGGTTACTCTTTTTCAGTTATTTATTTTTATAGCACATCTGGTGCTGGTGTCATCGAGGCCGATTTATGGTGGTGCCTTGGAACATATGTATGAAATAAAGTAGGAGTTTATCCTCTTCATAAGACTGAGGTTGTGTAACTGCATCAATGACTTCATTGCCCACGCTTGACCAGAAAGCCACTACAGTGGAAGGTCATCTGGCCTTCATTACCAGCCTCATATGTGGGAGTATAAAGCCATGTTTGAGAATTGTTTTCCACCAGATGGCCGTTCTGTTTGTGCAGCTGTATGCATTTCAGATGTTAAAATGCATCTGTAGGGGACCTTACATATCTCCTTATAGAGCTGTCCAAACAAGCATTGTAAATTTGGTTTGGCATCGAATATATAGATTGGAAGAATCAGTTCTTTTACATCAAATTTTCACAGCTTTCATTCTATTTTTCGCCCACTTCCACGTTACCAACCTCCAGTTGGATTAGGCCTAGTCTCAGCCGAAACCCCCTGGATGGGTACAAAGGCTTTTATTCATTCCCAAGTTCTCCATGTGATGTTGGAGACTTCAGAGGAAAATAGCTCCCCGTCTGCCTGCAATCCATTGTTTCACAAGCCTCCGAAGAAAACCAGCTATTCAGGAATCGGGTGGAGGAACAAGTGTTATGCAATAGCTTCTTTATTTAAACTTGTTTCAGCAAATACATACTTTTGCTTTTTGTCACCTACTTCTGCCTTCTAATTCTGAAGACTCTTTGATTTTTCTCAGAAGACGACAGTCTAGCACATGATTCTGCTGTAAACTTGCACCCAGAAATGATGAATATGTTGTTGTTTACTAGTCATGTCGTTCTAGACTTGTGATTTTTCTTAGTTTTTTAACACAAAAGATGTTAAGTTGGATGTTTATGCTGCTCATGTGTGCACAATTAAAAGTACATTTTGACTATGGACTGTCGAGCTCCAAAACAGACTGGAAGTATGAAGAATTGTGGTATTTGTAAAGCATTTTTGGAGTTCGACTGGGATTGGTCACCATCCATTTTCTCTAAATGGAGAAAAAGAAACTGTATAAACGTCCTGTCTAACATCTCCTTATGTGTTTGACTGGAGAAAGAAAATAATACAGGTTTGGAAGATATGAGGAGGAATAAATGATGACATGGTTAATAAACTGTATTAAAGGGTTAGTTCACCCCAAAAATGAAAATTCTGTCAGTAATTACTCTTGTTGTTTCAACCCCGTAAGACTTTCGTTCATCTTCGGAACACGAATTAAGATATTTTTGATTAAATCTGAGAGCTGGATCACTCCTCCATAGGCTTTTAAGGGATTGAAACTTGTTCCCCCTGAAAAGTTATTAAAGACATCGTTAAAATAGTCCAAGTGACTACAGTGGCTCAATCTTAAGTTTATCAAGCGACGAGAATACTTTTTTTGCGCAAAAAAAACTAAAATAACGACTTTATTTCAACTATTCATTTCATATCTGTTGGCTACGTCACACGTCGGGTCCCTATTGGCCGACGCTGGTCATGTGTGTGATGCGTGTGACGTACATCACAGAAGCGTTACGTCAAGGCCGACCGAGATGGAAATGAATAGTTGAATAAAGTCGATATTTTAGTTTTTTTTGCGCACAAAAAGTGTTCTCGCCGCTTGATAAACTTAAGATTGAGCCACTGTAGTCACTTGGACTATTTTTACGATGTCTTTAATAACTTTTCGGGAGAACAAGTTTCAATCCCTTAGAAGCCTATGGAGGAGTGATCCAGCTCTCAGATTTAATCAAAAATATCTTAATCCGTGTTCCGAAGATGAACGAAAATCTTACGGGGCTGGAACAACATGAGGGTGAGTAATTACTGACAGAATTTTCATTTTTGGGTGAACTAACCCTTTAAGTTAATGCAACCATAACTAAGGGAACTTATTGTGAAGTGTTTGATTTTTGGGTTGTGTTATGATTGTCTAAATAAATGCGTTTGTGTTTGCAGCTCTTTTATCGTGTCACAGACGAACGTGCAAAGAAGAGTGAGCTGCTATTGGTGGGAATGATCTGTTACTCCAGCAGACATTATTGTGCCTTTGCCTACCACACCAAATCATCCAAATGGGTTTTCTTTGATGATGCCAATGTTAAAGAGGTAAGACTATACTTGCCTGTTATGGATTGAGTCCTTTTGTCTATATATTTACACATTTACTATTCATACTTCTAGCAACTACCTAGCAGTCCTGGCACTGGTTATGTGTGTTATTAAACAAACATTCCCTTCGTCCACACATTTAAATATCGAAACATTTATACCATTTTTCACTGATCACGTGGTCGCTATTTCGGTTTTACTTCCTGTAACTTGACACTGCAACCCTTTCCTCCTTTTTCACACTCACTCAAAGAGTTTATAGTTCACTGAAAAATAATTTAATGGATTTCATAAATTTCACCATTAATTACAAAGAAACCACAAGTAACACATTGATTAAAATGTGATTTTTTTATTTTAAATAGATAGACTGAAATAGCATTTCCTTGTTAAACTTACTCCAACTTACTCCTTACTCCAGCGTAGTTAAAAATGTGTAACTCAATCACAATGCAAACACTCATTATTACCTGCCTAAACAGCCACTATTACGTAAACAGCCTAAACGGTCACTAATTACCACCAAATAAAAGATTTGGATGGGCAGCCAGCAAGAGTGAAAAAAAAGTCGAGATCCGGTGTAGTGGTGCATGGCCCGTATCTCTTCATCAATCTGTCAGTAGTGTGCGACTTCTGCTTGCGTGTGCACTTCAGCTCTCACTGGGCTAGCGGTGCCCGTCGCTGCCGCCAAGATGGATCACCCTCAAACGCGCGCACTCACACACACACACACACACACACACACACACACACACACACACACACACACAGTATGTGCATTACAGACAGTAGATGTTTGTGTGCTAACTTACAGTATAGAGAGAACTTATCATATTTTTGCAGAACTTATCACCTTTTTTTCTTTCTTTTTTTATGCTTAAAAAAAACGAATCAACAAAACAGCTGTAATTAAGTTATCTTAATTAATCTCCTTTACAATCTTCCCTGATCTTTTTTTTGCTTTGCATTTCGACCAACACAGGCTCATTGGAAAAACATGCCTCTACTTACATGTTTGCAAAGCTCAAACTTACTAATACATACAAATCACTGCAGTTTCCAGATGACATGAACACTAGAGGCAATAAAACGGCAGCAACTTTTTATTCCTTTTCACACATTATGATTACTGGGGCAGATTATCGATTAAGACTTTTCATGTGGTTAAAATGCACGCACAGTAAAATGTTTTGACCTCAAAACCTTTGCAATGTATGACTTCAAAAACAATGTTATGACATTTTACCATAGAGCCAGTCTATTCAATTGGCGGCCCCTGAAGGATTTTGCACCGGCCCTTTAGGCATAATTTGCGGGTTGGGCGGGACATGTCCCCACCACTTTTGAAACATCATGAGATTCGTGAACTGGCCCAAATTCCAAATTAATTGAATAGCCCTGCCATAGTGCATGATTTGTAAACGAATAAATTTTGATGTTTACATCACATAACCAGCTCCATATGTTTGGCTTTTCTGACATGGCAAACTTGCTATGTAGCTCACATTGCACTTGCGATATTGAACGCTCAAGTAGTAGTCCCGTGAAACATGAGTTACGATAAAAGGTCCCGCTCCTGCTCGAAACTTTCACGTTAACTTCTGTTTCCGGTGACACCAGTCTGTAGGAAGAGGTCTAGATTCTGTCTCGTTCTGGTGCTATAGGCTTTTTTTTTTCCACTCACAAGGCTTTAGATCACCAGTGACAGACTTGTGTGTGCTGTTATTATTAGATAATTATATTTTGCGGGAGCCCACAAGTCATTTTTTCCCCCGCTTCCCACACACACATCAGTATCTTCCCTCGCACACCCTCGCTCAGCAATTCCAAACTTCTCCTGACCTCTAGTACAAGCAAGCTAAAATGTGTTTTTTGTGTCACGTTTGCTTTTGTTACCACTATCGGGTATGTTTAAAGGGTTATTTACCCAAAAATGTCAATTTTGTCATTAATGACTCACCCTTGTGTCATTTCAAACCCGTAAGATTTTAATTTGTAACTTCGTTCAGAACACAAATTAAGTTTTTGATTAAATCCGAGAGCTTTCTGATCCCTCCATAGTAAAGACACCGTTAACATAGTCCATGTGACTACAGTGGTTCAACCTTAATGTTATGAAGCAACGAGAATACTTTTTGTGCACAAAACCACCCCAAATAACAACTTTATTCAACAATTTAGCAATACATACAACAACCAACATAATAAAACGTTGCTAGATTCACGTTTATCTGTTTTGGATAAAAACTGAACATGGGCCACTCAGTGGACATTTCAAACAACGTTATGTAATTTATATAACGTATAGCGTAATATAATAACGCTACATCCTGCATTCTGACTTTTCCTGCTTTTCACTCTCTCGCTTGATCTCTCTTTCTTGCTTTCTCTTCGTTCTGTTAATTAATAGGGAAGGTTACATCTGTTTGCCTGGAGAGACTTTGTAGTACAGCCTGCATACTCTTACCTAAGCCTTCCTGAGGCATGCATGCCTTCACGTCTAATAATAATCACTTTTCATTGCTGTCTGTTTCCCAGATGTACTTTACTAATGACACTAAAGAACTGTATAAACTTGAATTTATTTATTTTTTAAGGTGGGATCCAGGTGGAAAGATGTGGTCACCAAATGCATCAAAGGTCACTTCCAGCCATTGCTTTTGTTCTACACTAACCCTGATGGCAGTTCTGTGATAACAGACGAGGCCCAGCGGAGCAACAGCAGTTCCGGACAAAATAAGAGCTCAATCAATGGAGACGCACCAGGTAGAAAACCTTTCAGTGCAGTTCTATTGTATTCAGGTATATTCAACACAAAAATGTTTTAAAAAATAAATAAAAAAATTCTCAGAGACACAGCAGTTGATTCTGCTTTGACATATTTTGAAACTTCTAGAGATCACAGCTGTTAGTAAACATGTTATTTTATTTAGTGGTCGACCGATATATATATATACAAACATATATATACAAACATATATATACAAACATATATAATTTATATTTATTTTAATCAGTATTTAATAAATTATAAATACATTTTTAATATAAACATGCTTATACTTAAGCATGGCAACTTCTTGAATCTGCAATCCTATTACAGTATTTTTCACAAATAAAGTAATTGTTTAAAAATGTATGAGTAGTAAACAGTAAAAGCAAGTAAACACTGTAACACTCAGTAATCTGGTAACTTCGTGTGCACTGGTAATCATATATTTTTTAAATAAAGACAAGGTAACACTAATTTTACATGGAGCACACATTGAAACCAATGACACAGTGGGAAATTAGAGATAGGGCAGCACATTTTAAAATGAAGGATTTCAAGTTTGTGGATCACGTCTCCAGTGAAGCTGAACTATTACTCCTGTCCGCATTCACTTCACACGCGACACACAGACTGACCGTCACGCACAGCGACACGTTTATGCAGGCTACAAATGCACACTTCACAAGATCTCACAGCTGGATTTGATTTAATCTGCAAGGTTTGTGAAATCTAATTTTTATTAGATATTCAGAGATTTGTTTAAAGGCTATAGATGCGTATTTGCTGAATGTTGACTGTTAATGAGAAAGCATTATGGCATAATTGTTTGTCTCTTTCTTTTGCAAAAAATATAAAAGCAAACGCTTTACTTTTTCATATACAGTTTACTTTCTTTGTTTTACAGTTCTGTCTAATGTATTAGATGTGACTGTTAAACCGAGACCGTAAACTAATGAAGACAGAATGTGAGAGCTATCAGGCGATGCCGTTCTCAGTGCAGCTCATAAAAATGAAGCAGCCAATCGGCGACCACTTCTAACACATCGGCCAATCAGAAAAACTTATCGGCCGGTTTTTTAAAAATGCCAAATATCAGCCGATATATCGGTCGACCACTAATTTTATTAAATTTAAATATAACAAGTGTAATATTAAATAATTCCTTTTTTACACATTTAACATTGCATTTGACGTTTCATTCTGCATAAAAAAATATGAGATTAATCTGTTAATTATTGAATCGATTGACAGCTCCAAATTTCTGATGGTGACTGTCTCAAAAAATGCTGCTCAAAATATAGGGTCCCACAAAATATAATAAAG
The DNA here is from genome assembly GCA_031834385.1 of Semotilus atromaculatus. Lineage (NCBI taxonomy): Eukaryota > Metazoa > Chordata > Actinopteri > Cypriniformes > Leuciscidae > Semotilus > Semotilus atromaculatus. The sequence continues at coordinate 12,141,962 of JAULUF010000004.1, forward strand.
TAAATCAAGTTGTTCCGCTACCGGGACACTGACAGTTAACAGGCTAATTACAAGTCGCATATTTGTAAAAACCTCACACGATAATATCACAATTTCTATTCTAATTTATTGTGCAGCCCTAGTTACATCCTAGTGACAAATGTTTTTACCTCTTTGAAAGGCAAGAACACATATCCCTACTCAAGATTGTGTCCTTAAAACAAGACCCAAAATACCCAAGAATTTGTTAGCTTGAGTTACCTGTTTTGTTTTGTTTTTCTTCAAAAATCTGTTGTTGTTAGGAGAGAGGATAATGTCAGTGTCAATCTGTCTAATGTTAGTATCTATTAGCACCAATTAACCGTTGTTTGCTATTTTTAGATTCTGTGTAATAGCCAATGCATATGCAATTCAGTGTTTGCATTTCACTGTAAGTTGAAATCTGTATGTAACAGTGTACGTGACAAATAAAATCTTGAATCCTAAATCAATGCTTAACTAGTTCCACTAGTACTGGTAGTGAATCTAAATGTAAACCTTGCACCACTTACAATGATGATTCACTACAAAACGAATTCATTTAGAAATGGCAATATTGTTTCTTCAAACTGTTAAACATATGATGGATATTGAGTCAAATCCGTGTGTTGATTAGGTGTTAGAGCCTGTATCCTTATTTTACTGAAACTCTTCATAAATGATAGTGCTGCAAAATGAAATCATAATGAATACAAGTTAGAGCCTTTGAAAGCTGTGGGTGTTTTCTTCCTTCCCTTCCTCTCTGCCTCTTTCAATTTTTAGTTTTACAGAGATGCCAATCACTGCACATTTGTGTTGTAATATACATATAAACAAATAATATTAACATAGTAAAAAAGAACTATCAGTAGTTCTTAAAGCATTTTGTTTTTTTAATTGAATTTTATTGTCTTTTAGGTACTCCTATACTGAGTGGTAAGAAGTTGGAGTTGACTCGAGAAAACTTGACTGCTTTCTTCTCAAATCATGGTTCTCTGAAGCAGAAGTCTCAGCCTCCCTCTGTGTTCAGTCGTGGCAGTAACCAGACCAGTGGCGGCAGAGGGCCAGGTAAAAAAAACAAAACAATACAAAACGCTTCAAACTACTTGAAATATGAACACCTCAAATGTTATAGTTGCTGTCACTGCATCTCACAGTGACTTGCTGCTTATAACTAGGACTATTATTCACTTTCATGCAGCAACTGCATTCATAATTGTCCACCCCCCTTTTTGAGCATAGTTCTGAATAGTTGTAATTTATGAATGCTTTGGAATTCAGTCTTTATAAGTTTACTGTAAAGCAAATGTATTGAACTAAATATTTATTTTATTTTATACAGAACATGTATTTTACAAAATAAGTTATATATATTTATAAGTATATATATTATATATATATAAGTCTAAATTTGCTAGAAAATCAAAGCCCATTTGTCTAACCAAGTTGTTCCAAAAATGTAGCCTGCTAAAAGGTTTTAAAGTGCCGTTTCCATGGTATGACAATGTCTAATTTCAAGTTTTGAGTGTTTAACTTTTCGGATGGTACCTAATTTATGATGATTACTAAAATATGTGATAGGGAAATAAGTCAATAAAAAAAAAACGTGCTAAGTGTCCATTTACTCTGACAGTTAACAGGATAATTAAAAACCTCACAATATCACAATTTCTATTCTAATTTGATTTACCCTCTGGGGACTAAGCCCTTTTTGGTCCGTTTTCTCTATTTTTACATTTTGGGCTTATAAACCATATGTAATGGAGATGGAACACAATGTGTTTGGTATCTGTGGATTCAGAAGACCCCAAGCTAACATAAGAATGCATGTAATGCGTTTATAAAGGAAGTATTTCTAAACTAAAGAACATAAAACTAAAGAATTTCAAAACCGCAAATTTTATTTTTGTCATTTATTACTGAAAATCACACCTCACACAACAACAGTGAACAGTTTTTGAACCAAAATGTGTATTTCAAACCCTTAGCTTGACAGACATTTGTAATTGTTCGTTAACAATATTGTTCAAAAGTCAAATATTTCGTAATCTGTGAAAACGCTGTCAGCATCGGATTTCTCCTCGTCACTTTCTAGTAATTGTTCCAGAGCTTGTTCTGAGGTAAATATTTTACTGCTTGCCATCATAAAAGTGCTAAAACAATAAAAATAATAATGCTATAATTGCTAATATATGCTATATATATATATATATATATATATATATATTATATATATATATATATATATAATCGTTCTGTCTCTCATATAAATCTCTGTGCGCTTTGTAATGCTCCGTTCTTTTTAAAAAAAAATTTATTCTCCGTTCGCTCTCTGTCTCCTTCTCCACTCGACGCTGTTTGCGTCATATCACTTACTATAGTCCCACCCCTTGCAAGGCTACAGAGTCCTCTGATTAGCTGGAATACGTCATGGTAACCTTACTCTGATTGGGTAAGAAAAATATTCCTCCGAGCGGCAATTTTTCCATTGGTCTTTGTGTGCGGAATATTCCTAACAACATCGATTTAATTGGCCTTATACGCACTCAGTGGTATTACGCAACAAGGAAGTGTGTATACCATATAACATTGTTTTCAGCGGAATCTGAGGAAGAAGGCAAAAAAAGGCCGCAACTCTCTATCATTAATAGTTTTTAAGATAATTACACATTTGTAAAAGTATGCCATTTTGGGCGGTACCGCCCAATCCGTCCCCAGAGGGTTAATTGTGCAGCCCTAGTTACAACAGAGGGACAAATATTTTAAGAACAAATGTCCCTACTCAAGATTGTGTCCTGAGACCCAAAAGAATTACCTTGTAATGTGTAACCTGTGTACCTTGTAACCTGTTTCAGCCATCTCAAATGTCATGCCTTTTTCATGAACGGTGCAGTGGTCAAAATGTTCCCCCGCAAAGTGTTTTAATACCCAAAGGATCAGAGAGAGAAGTAGTGGACGTTTGAACAAATACAGACAAGAAAGACCTGCAGGGAGACGTATCACCCCGTGCTCCAGTAGCCCACATTCCACTCTTATTACGAACCATAGTGGCTCGATGCGTCTCTCTCTTTTTATTGCTGAAGTTTCCTCTCCGCTAAAAGCTCTTAGATCAACTTTGTAATGGCTTTCTGTCCTTAGGCAGTGAAAATATTCCCTTTGGCTTGGGGAAGTAGCTTATAAAGTCGTGCAAAATGAGTCTTTTATTATAGTCCTCAGCGATTCAGGTGCACAGATCTAATTCAAACTAAGTTTTAATAAAATGTGACCGTAACTTACACTTCCAGTTTGTGCCAAGTCATTGCAATAAGTTTACTTCATGGACATGTTTACATTTGTTTTGACAGTCTTTTTAGGCAGTCTGAATCTAATATATAATGGCCCCAGAAAGTATTTATTCCTAAATCACACATGTATGAATGCCACTGCATTTGATTATAAAACAATATCAAATAGTTTTTCTCAGAACTATTTCACTTTTTTGAGCCATGTATTTTTATTTATTTTTACAGACGCTTTTATCCTAAGCGACTTGCAAAAGAGGAACAAACGCAACAATCAATATTCGTTATATATAATGTTTGGCTTTGTTTTTAGTTTTATTTTACAATCATTCATTTAGCAGACGCTTTTTTTATTCTAAGCAACATGAAAAAGAGAAACAAAAGCAACAATATTTGTAATATACAGCATTTTGTTTTGTTTTTAATGTGGCTTAGATGTCCAAGTACGTCTTGGGGTCACTGTTAGAGTAAACTTTACAAAGATCAGAAGGAGATCTGTATCTTTTAAGTATGTTCTGGAATGTAAGATGCGTTCGCTGATGTTTTTTCAGCTGTATCTAGTAACCCCTCACTAAGAGACCGTTATGTGACTGCCATGTGTTTGAGGGCAAGAAATGTCCTTTCTCTTTTTGTTATCTGTCTCTCTCTCTCACTCTTTTGCTCTCTTGCAACACTTCACTGCTTTTCTCCTCCAGCACAGCAAAAAAAAACTGAAACACACACACATTGATTGCCGTTAAGGCTCTACTGTCCTTCCCAGAAGCCTCAGGGGTGTATTTAAAGAGTGCAGAGGCCAGACTTTCTCTCACCATCCCAATGATCCTTAACTTCAAGTGTACTGTAATGCTTTATTTGAAGGGTGCTGCATATGGATTTTACAGCTGACCCATAAAACATACTTGACAGTTTTTTTTAATGGCTGCATTAACATTTCAGAATTTCTGTAGAAAAAGTGCTAGATTTAGACCTTGATTTATGATCACATATGATTATAGTAAAGCTAATGAATTCAAGGTATATTGGTTTTAATACCTCTGAGGTACCTCCATACTAGCAGAAACCTCATTTAGCGGGATTTTTTGGAACAGTAAATTTGAATAGTAAACTATTGCTTGAATTTGTAGAATTACATCTCTAGTGAAAGTGCTGCATTTAACCATATCCGTGTTGTTTGTCTTACAGTGAAGATGAACTTGGATCCAAAGAGTCGATTTGGAGAGATTTTAAGGGAGCTGGGGAAAGAAGGCCGTCCCGTCAACCTTATCAAGAAGGACTCGGACCGGTCACAGACAAGAATAGAAACGCAGCGGAACCGGGGTAAGCATGTTACATTTTAACTGTTTTATGTGCTAATATTTAAATAAAACGCCAAGCATTTTTTCAGCTCATCTCTTCCCAGTCTGTCAGTAACACTCTGTTTAGTTCTTGTCTCTATGAAGCCCCTCCTTCTGAAAAGTGTAATGTGCTCTGATTGGTCATCTGGGCCAGTGTGTTGTTTTTGGACAACCACTTGAATCGTGTTTCGGAAATATCCCTTACCATAACAGCGAGTTTCAACACAACACTACTAATGCAACTCAACCTTACCTCACCCCTTTATTTTATGTCAATTATTTAAATGAGGGATATTGTGACGAGTTTTCTTCCGGGAACAAACACAAGACTGTAATGGAGGTCTTTCAGGTGTTTACTGATATAGAGAATAACTCCTTTTGGAGTGACTTTGTAACTTTGCAGACTTTTTTGATGCTCAAACAGCAACATTGCACAAGAATGTTGAAAATGTAAAAAAGAATAATAGGTCCTCTTTAAATGTCTTCTCTGTGCTCCTTAGAGAAGAACATATGTGTTTGTTACACTCTGGGCTTTTAGCAGAGCTTTGGAGTGGAATAAACTAGCTCACAGTGCTCTGCTGGTCCTTATGTAACCCGGGGTCAGTGAGAAGTGTTAAAAACACAGATTACTTCTGACGTGTGCTCCATCCTCACGCTGAGTATTGTAATCTCTGTAACGGTTCCTCAGTCTAGCTTGCGCTGAGAGCGACCAGCTCTTTTTTTTTTATTCATTTTCTTAGCTCAAATTAATAATGGGTCAAACTGGGTGATCAGAGTTATATTTTGAATATTGTCATGCACCTCTAAACGGAGAGTTCAGTAGATGGTAATGTATTGTTTTCGTTGTTTTATGGTGTGATACGTTTTTATTAGCATTTTTTTTATATTTCATATTCATTTTTATTTTAAATCAGTCAGTCATGCCATAGTCAGTCAAATAAACCAGATGACTGACAGCTATAGTATGTCCGCCTAACCAGAAGTAGAAAGATTTACTTATGTAAAAGTATTGCTACTTGAGAAATAATTCACTTAAGCTTAATTTACAAATTTTTCGGTACTTCAACTTGTACTCAAGTAAGAGTAAATAAGTACTCTGCTGAAAAACTACTCAAGTTACAACATTACTAAGTACTTGCGATGTGAGCATTATGAAGTGCTAAACACTCATGTAATGTCTCGTTCATACTGGAAGCCAGAGTATGCCCTCACACAGAAAGTCCAGATTCATTCATCTTATGACGTTCCAAGAAATTCCTTATGTCGTTAAATGCATTAGATATCGCTACAGCTTAATAACATGAAGAAAGAGATGCTTTGACTGATCAAACATAAAGACAATAAACGCATGATTGCGATGATATTTTTATGTTTTGTAACTGATTTTGAAAAATAAGTAATTATTTATTTTTTTTATTTTTTTTTAAGAAGGGCATAGGGAAAAAGGTTAGGTGAGAGGTTTAATCAAAGAAATTTGGTGTCTATAGAAATGTGTCTGGAACTACACTTTTACACTCTTTTGTTGTTAATGTTGTTTCAGTTTTGTACGAAGTTTGCATAGTACATTTAGTTTACCTGCATTGTTAATGAGGGCAAGCTTTACCATTAAATGAAAATTCGGCCATCAGATTCTTACCCTCAAGTTGTTTCAAACCTTTATGAAAGAAGATATTTTGAAGAATGTTGGTAACCAGACAGCTGACCCCATTGACTTCCATAGTATTTTTTTTTTTTCATACTATGCACCACTTGCATAACCACACTAATGCTGGATGAGGTCATAGATACTCACTCAAAGGGCCATAAAGGCTTTGCTGGAGCCTTTCTAATGAAACATGTTCATCAGATCAAGTCATCTGTTTTAGAAAAGATTGCTTGCTGAGAAGTAGGGACGTCAGTTGTTTGTCTGAAGAGTGTGTGTGCAAAGACAAGTATGAGCTCAAAGGAATAATTTGGCCAAAAATAAAAATCATTTACTCACCCTCATTCCATTCCAAACTCGTATGGCTTGCTTTTTTGTGTGGAATACAAAAGGAGTCGTTTTGTGTAATGTTTTGGCTTTATTACATGGAAAAGAGTGTGTTGTGTTCATCCAAAAAACGAAATGTTGAAAATTGACTCCCCATCAACCCAAATTTATTTTTAAGATACAATTGCACATTCAATACAATTAAGCACACTTACAGCATGGCACATTGGACAGTGCACATAACTGGACCATATAGACATGAGCTTATGGGGATCACAAAGTCATTTCCTCATGTGCAATGAAACTGGCTCACCATATTGTGCAAGTGTCATGTGACCAACATTACCATCTCCTTTTATTGCTCATAAGCAGTAAAAGTGTGGTTTGCAAGCCAAGCTGCTTGACTTTGCTTTACCCTTTTTAAGTATGTATAGGGCTTACTAATGGCTTTTTAGCCTTCATCGTGTAGATCTCTGACCAGACTGCCTTCATCTTGTAGAAAGTTAGCCGTGTAGGCTGTTTGAGAATTCAATATGCCACATAATTAGCATTTTCAGTGTGTGTGTGTGTGTGATGACCGCGAATCAAAGTTACATTAATATCTAATGAGACAATGCTGTTTCTTAAAGCTCATAGTGCATAACGATATAGGTACTTGGCACTAGGTGGAATGGCACTATAGCAGTATGGATTTGCACTGCCAAGAAATTTCTATGCCAGCCTATTTAACAGTGCCAATATCAGCACTGTTCTGCCCAAAGAGTCACACTTCCACCTTCACAAGATAAAAGGTCATCCAGGCTATTAGTGCAACCTCGCATATGTCGGAGATGGATGAGTATGGCCTGTAGGCTGGGAGCAGCATCTGTGAATTGTTTGTGTAATGTAAATGAACAATTTAATTACACAGCAAAATTTGAGTAAACCAGGACTACATTCACACTTATTAGTCCGGTTTGGAAAGCCAAGTACAGTTTATATACAGTTTGGTCATGAAAGATTGACAAATCTTAATTGCTGAACGGTTTAGAATTCATTCTTTCTTAAAATACTGAAAGTGTATATTTTTCAGTTTTAAAATCGATGTATTTCAAATAAAGTTTTATAATATTAAATGGGTGGTATAATGCCCTTTTCACAAGATGTAAAATAAGTCTTTGATGTCCACAGAGAGTGTATGTGAAGGTTTAGCTCAAATACCCCACAGATATATTTTTTATAAAGCATGTAAAAATTTTCACTTTTTGAGGGTGAGAAAAAAACACAGTTTTTTTGTGTCTGTCCCTTTAAATACAAATGAGCTGCTGCTCCCAGCACAAGGGGCGGAGCTACAACAGCTTGTGTACTTTTACCTCACACAGACATGCACTGAGAATTTCAATGTTAATGTTCAAACCGGAGTCAGACAATAATGGAGAGACTCAATAAATCACGTTTATATTATGTACATTTTAGGGTTGGTGATGTCACTTACATGGGAGGAATGTCCTGTAGTCCCTACCAGCCGTTTGTGGTAGTCCTTAAAAACAATTTCTTTAAAAGCAAATATCTTCCTTTGCTTTGAACTTTGAGCTTCGTAACTTTGCAGATGTTGTTTATGCTCAAACAGCAACATTACACTAACTAAAGTTAAAAGTGAAATCATAATCAACCACCCCTTTAAATAAAAAATTAAAAAATAAATATTAATATTGTATTTATTTGTTTGTTTTCTTACATTTTTCTGCATGTCGGATGCACTTCATGACTTAAGCTATCAAATAGATAAAATAAATGTTGTAATGTAATAAAAAAAAAATAAGATTGAAACTAAGACTACTTAAAGGTTGTGTAGGTAAGAAATTTATTTAAAAAAAAATTCAAAATTTGTTTAGACTTTCTATATATATCAATGCATAATTAAAATCTAAGTACTCTGAAAAAGAAAGTATAAAAATCGAGTGTCTGTAGACCTCTCACGACTGTTTTAAAGACAGCTCATTATTTCCATTCACTTCACCCCCTCCCTTCTGGTCTCCTTCCAAAGCCACACCCCCAAAACACATGAACGCGCAACTCTGACAGCTGAGCTGAAGACGCATTATTTTCCTGAGACGAGCGAAGAGTAGAGGAACGAGTGCATGTAGTGACATCATGTCAGACACACATGTAAATAAAAAAATCTAACTTTATCATTATGAAGTTAAACAAATAAGTTGTATTTTATTACTCACTATCAAACTAGCATATTGATATTGGTAAACTTTACAATATATATTTATTGATTCGCTAACGAGCTAGTTATCTATAAGGCAAAGCTAAACACAGGTTGCGTGATACACGTTGTTCCATTGCCATCATTTACACTGTGATGTAGATGAATTTCGTGTAAGATTTATAACATATAGATGTTCTGCATGTAAGAGTTTGCTTGATGAAAGCATAGTTGATTCTGATGATACATTTAGTTATCTAAACAAAATTATGCACAATTCAACACTACAGCTATCATCTTGAGCTAAGTCTATTATTTATCGTCTCTACTACGGCTCGCTGAGTAATGCTATGTTAGCTATATTAGGCAGCTACGTGTGCTAATGACGCATGCTTCTTGAAAAGATAAACAAAAAAATCTGTATGATCTAAATACAAAAAGAAAGATTTACTTGTCCAGCAGAAATGAAGCCATCAAGGCGTCACTTTTCAGCCCCTTGAGGTCCCTCAGTTCTCGCAAACGCTGGAAAGCCACGCCGATATTCACCCGAGTTTTATTTCTTTGTTTATCCAACAACTTTTTGTTCATTACCTTTTCTTGTAATGTAAATGACTTCCTTTTTTTGACTGGGTTGCCTTTGTGAACTGCAAATGTGGACTTAGATTGGTCTTTCTCTGCCATTGTTTTGGTAATCCTAGGTTCCGTGGCTCTTGAATTACACAAACCAAACGAGTGCGCGCAAAAGGGCAGGTCCTGTGTGGCGAAGGGGTGGTTGCCATGGTTGCGAGAGAGTGACAGTCGCCTAGGCCAATCCGTTGTTTCGTCCCGGTTCGAAATAATGAGCTGTGTTTAATGCAGATTAAACGGTCTAGAGTCAATCGATTTTTATACTCTTTTTTTCAGAGTACTTAGATTTTAATTATGCATTGATATATATAAAAAAGTTTAAACAAATTTGGAAAAACGTTTTTTATAAATTTCTTACCTACACAACCTTTAAACTAAGAACTAAGTTGTTGTTTTTTCTTCAATGTGATATTGTACCACCCTGACAAGGGTAAAACCATTTAATTTTTTTTTTATAATTTACAATTTTAGCAGAGATGTAATCAAGTTGTTGTATGTGCTGTTGCATGTTGAACTGCTTTTTTATGTTTTTTTTTTTTATGTGTTAATGGATCCTTCTAAATAAATACTGTAAAAAAAAAAGTTGGATTAACTTAAAAAAGTAAGTTACCTGGTTGCCTTAAAGTTTTGAGTTCATTGAAATGAAAAATTTGAGTTAATACAACAAAGGAGATTGGTTTAATAAATAGAAACTCAAAATATGATCTTATCTGAACTACATTAATTATCTAAGTTGATTTGACAAAATATAAAAAGTTAATTTTTACAGTGTAGTTACATGTCCTGACACATCTGATAACTCTATTCACTGTGTATTACACAATAAATGTTAGACCCCACTGAAGACAACCAGCCTGCGAGTTTCTTCAGTGCCAGTTGGGTAAATTAGTAGGGTCAATTTCCCCAGAATCAAGCAGTTTGTAACTCTGCATCTCATCCCCAGACTCAGTGCCTGAGAAGCCTTACACACGCTCACTATCGCCTCCTGAGAATGGCTTCAAGAATACGGAGTCCCGACTGTACAGCAGCCAAGGCCGAGGTCCGACGAAAGCGGAGCGCTGGCCTGTTACGGCCACTCAATACAACCACGAACCACGCTCTCAACCTCAGCCTCGCGTCCCGCTTCATCCCCCCGCAGAGCATCGTCCTCGAAGGTTAGATGTCGGCAACGGCTACGAGACGGACAGCAGTCAGGGCTCTCGCAGCCGAGCCAATCGTGCGTGGAGGCCGATGCGAGAGGCACTTAATGTCGACAGCGTACTAAATACTGATAATTATCAAAACTCCCACAACTCTCGCAGACAGACCTTTAACCAGGAGAGCGAAGAGTTGCCGTGGGGCCGACGTGAAGAACGCAAACCCAAGAGTTTAATGACTATTTATGAGGACGAGCAGAAGCAGGACATGGGAAGCAGGAGCTCGCTGGACTCAGAGGGTCGAGGACTTCCAGAGCCGGACAGGGTTAAAACAAGCGCCAACAACCTCACCATTCGGACTGATAACTGGAAAATCCAGCGCACTGAATCTGGATACGAAAGCAGTGATCGTCTCAGCAATAGCTCAGCCAATCTGGACTCTCCTGTGGTGGAGAACTTGAGCAACAAAGAAATGCAATCCATACCCGAACCAAACCTTTCCAGGTAAGAACTAAAGTAATCCTCAATCAGGAAGAGCATCAAGACATTTGCATTTAAGCAAGACACATTGGGTGATAAATGTCACTACAGTAGTGACATAAATCTGATTTGCAAGACAAGAAATCAACATGAATTCAATACTAATTAGGGAGATGTCATGCACTGAGTTGTTTTAGGCCACACAAAGGAGATTCACCGACAAGAAAAAGCAGGATTCATTTAAAGGGAAAGTTCACCCAAAAATGAAAATTCTATCATTAATTACGTTCCAAACCCATAAGATTTTCGTTCATCTTCAGAACACAAATGAAGATCTTTTGGATGAAATCTGAGCGATTTCTGTCCCTCCATTGACAGCGACGCAACTACCACTTTGGACACTTCAAAAAGTTTATAAAGAGATCTTAAAACTAATCCATATGAATTGGGCGGTTTAGTCCAAATTTTCTAAAGATACACGATCGCTTTATATGATGAACAGATTGAATTTAGGCTGTGAATAGAGGGACAGAAAGCTCTCAGATTTTATCAAAAATATCTTCATTTGTGTTCAGAAGATGCACAAAAGTCTTAAGGGTTTGGAATGACATGAGGTGGAGTAAATGACAGAATATTAATTTTTGGGTGAACTATCCCTTTAATAATAAAAAAGTATCGATTATTTTTTATACACTACTGTTAAAAAGTTTAGCCCCTTTTTTTTCCCAAAATATATTTTTTTTTAGTAAGGACACATTTGATTCGTAATTAGTAATGACAGTAAAGACATTGATAATGTTACAAAAGATTTTTATTTGAAATAAATGCTTTTCTTTTGAACTTTCTATCCAAATGTTTTTTTTAAAGCAGCAAATTAGCATATTATAATGATTTTTGAAGGATCATGTGAGATTGAATACTGGAGCAATTATGCTAATATTTCACAATATTGCTTTTACTTTTTTCATAACTTTAAAGGTGCCCTAGAATGGTTTTTATTTTTATTGTATAATGTTTTCTGGGTTGCCCTTATAATGTTAGTATGTTTTTTAGATCAAAAATAGTCATAATTTAGAAATAAAAGGCATTTCTCCTAGCCTGATTTTAGCCCTGAGCCCAAACGCTCTGTTTCAAGGGGCGTGTCTGCTGTGTGTAACCGCCTCTGCTGTGATTGGCTGACATGCTTGCATATGAAATAGCTACATATTACATGTGAAACTCTCTCGAATACTTTTACTACAGATATTATACGTTTTTACTATTACAGCTATCGAGATTAACGAATCGTGAGATGTTTTTAAAGTATTTAGATCTATTCCCATCACATAAAATGTTGCCGTGATGAGCATTGAGCAAACAGATGACAGTGTGTTGATCGCGAGAATGAAGATCTTATCATTGCAACGCAGTTTCTGCACTCTCTCTAATGCTTTCACCAATGCAAACACGATGATGTAAATATAGTATTGAACGATTTTGAGAGAAAGATTACCTGTCTGAACTTGAACAATTACACATCAGAAAGTGTTGCTTGGTAGCTCGATCGATCGAGGCCAGCTCTGTATTGGCCCAAGTTGAGGAAACAGTCTCGTTGGTGAAATGTTTGGAAATTTCCAGAGAAAATAAAATTAACCCATTGTTTCTTCAGAGCCTCGGATGAAGGAACTAAAAAATACTTTTGTGTTCATTTGTACATCCAAACACTGATCAACTGCCATGCTTCGGCTGCGCAGTTCCGCCTGTCATTGAACATGGGCTGGCATATGCAGATTTTTGGAGTCGTACATATTACTGATCCCGACTGTTGCGTCACAGTCGGTGTTATGTGGAGATTCGCCTGTTTTTCAGGGGTGTTTTTCAAAAACGAGATTTAAGTAAGAAGGAGAAAACAATGGTGTTTGAGACTCACTGTATGTCATGTCCATGTACTGAACTCTTGTTATTTAACTATGCCAAAATAAATTCAATTTCACATTCTAGGGCACCCTTAAGTTATCTGCCTATAAAGTACTTTTCAGAAACCTTTTTAAAAATCTTACCGATTACAATTTTTTTGGACGGAAGTGTATAGAGTAATTGTTTATTTGTTTGCTTGCTTGTTTTTTTTAAACCAAGTAAACAACATGCAAGTTATGCCTATGAACAGTGTTGTGTTCAAGCTGTGTCGGCTACTTTTGAATGTTTTCCTTTGTCAGATAAGGTATCAAATTCTTGTGTAGCTGTGCATAATATCTTGTTGTCATTGTGAATTAGAGCACACCATGTAGCAGTAATGTTAGGTGGAGGTGTTCACATCATTGTTTAAGGTCTTAAAAAGGTTAGGCTTGGGAAGAACTAATGTGGACTGACTAAAGGGCTGGTCACACTACATGCAGCTGTTCTTAACTCAAATTTAACTTGTTTAATAGTTTAAAGGGATATTTCACCCGAAAATTAAAATTGTCAAAACAAATTTAATTTTTGGGTGAACTATCGCTTTAAGTATGAAGTTTGCATTAAACTTATATATTACTTTTGTGTGACAGAGCCAAAATTAGAGTTGTGTCCATGTTTGATTTTTAGCCAAGTTTAGGTGTTTAGATCCACTTTTTTTTTCATTTTACACATTTATCAATATTTCAAGCTCACCAAATGATCACGTGAATATTTGAATGTGTCCTCATTCTCCCACATTCATATGTTTAAAATTAAAGTGAATGGAGCACAAAATCTAGTGTTAACCACCATTTAAGCCAAATACAACTTTGCATATACAACATTGCTGAGTTCAATGCATTGTGTATTTTTAGGGACCCAAACTACCAAAGGAGGTATGAGGATTCAAAGGCTGAGATCTCATCTTCATCCATCTTCTATGGTAAGAACCCTCAGAGACTTCTCAGAAATTGCCTATTCAAATCTAGTATGCTGCCTACTGCCAATATAGCAGCTGCCTTTTGAGGCAGCATTGTAACCATCATGTACTCTTATGTGGATCAGTAGTATTTGTTCATGTTTTGAGTTAGCTTTTATTTTAATATTGTATTTGTAATATTGTAAAGCAGTATTCATTTTAATTTTAGCTGAAGTTTGTTCTTTTGTCTTTTTTTTTTTAAATCTTTTATCTTTTTTTACATTTTGTATTAATTATTTTAGTACTTCAACTTATTTCAGTTAGTTCCCAAGGCAATATTTCAGATTTTTATATTTGATTTTATTATTTGATTTTAGCTTTATCCCAATTACCAATAATAGTTTTTTGAGTGTTAGCATGTTGCAAAAATAAGTTTGATGTTAGCATGGAAAACAGGTGCAAAGTGTGTATTTTGTCAACCTCTCATCCTTTGAAAGATCTCCCCACAGAGGCTAGGGGTCGATTAAAACCAAACAACCACTATACTCGCTTAATACACAAGTAAGGATAAAAGCAAACAATTATTCATTAACTAACTAAAGAATTACTATTTTTGATGGTGAAGAAATCAAAATCAGAGTTCTAACCTCAACTGTACCGTGAAAACCAGCGCTGTTATTGTCGTTATTCAAAACCATTCTTTAATTGAAACACACTTTAACTAAAATATAAATATTAAATAAAAAACTTAAACCCACTTAGTTGCCGAGGCAAAACTTAACATTTTCATTTTAAGTACTAAAATTACTAGAACTTTAATAAAAATAAATGAAAGCTAATTAGAAATATATATAAAAAAAATGGGGAAAGCACAACAAAATGACTAAAATGAAAAAAAATAAACCTTATTACATATTATTTATGAGTATTTTTAATATGGCAGCAGTGCGCGCCTCAGACGACCCGTCACGGCTGTTATCAGCACTCTCATTCCAGATGAACTGGTGAAGTGAAGGGTGCACATGGGGTCGTGTTTGGGGACGAATCATTTGTCCTGGTTGTCAGCGCTGGGAGCTGTTTGTGTATGTGTGAGTGTGTTGTGATGGCCGGGGTGGGGGTCTATTTACCCCGCTGTAGGTGGTTTATGGGCTGAAGAAGTGAAGCAGAAAGGACAGCTCTCAGGCTGTGTCCTCTCGCTTGCCTTTAAGGGTGTTTCACTGCGACTCGAGCGTTGAAGTGTTCACCGCCGTGGGAAATAATGGCCGTGTGTTCTTTTGACGGTAAATAAGTTGGGGGTCTTAGACAGTGAGAGATGCGTGATGTTTATAATCTGGCAGACCCAGATGACTGTCAGTTAAACAGCAATACAATTCAGAATCAGATATGTGTTTTACTTTCTTCTTCTTTTTTTGAGCTGCAATATTACATTATTTCTAAATTGATTTGACATGATTTGACAAATGTCAGCATGGAATTGGTTCAAATGGGCTGTGTGTTGCCTTTTTAAACTGGCCTGATTCCAGTTGCCAATGGAGCAGAAATCATAAAAATAAAATAAGAGAGAGTGTATTAAATACTACAAAATTAAATTAATATTAAATTGCCCCTCTAATGCTATGATTTTGGAGTCTCCTACTTAAAGTTTATATGCATCCATATGAGTTTGAAGATGCTGCTTGGAATGACATTTGATCTAAAGCAATTAAATTCATAGATTTTTAAGTGTGACTCGCATCTGAGAGAACTTTTTTTTGGCCGCTCCTTCCTGTGTTCATATTGCAAAGGAAGGAAATGTCAAATCCCATGTTAACAACCCAAGCTTTCAGTAAACAGTGCAGTTGAACATTGTCCTTGTTTGTGCACGGCAGAGGGGTTTTAAGAGCTGTTCGCAGGATGTGCGTTCTCTTGCTCATAAATGGAAACGGTCTCATTGTCTCTGTAGTCCTCTTGTTCAGTATCAGCGCTGTGCTCAGTTTTTAGTGTGCCGTGTGCGCTTTGTATCCCATAAGATGCTTGTAAAGGTCAGACCAGCAGGAGTTGCTGATAGTTCAGTGTGTTGAACAGACAAACCCGACAGTTGATCTTCCTGTCAGAGCTGCTGTTTGCTCTGAATGGCTTTACAGAGACTCGCTGTTCTCCCTCTGCACACACACACACACACACACACATATGCATGCTGACATTGCTGAGTGTCATGACATTGATGTGTAATTTACACTGAACCAAAGTCTGAAATCCTTACATAAAACTATATCTTTGTTCTTTTGCTGCCTCCAGCAATGCAGATCTTGTTTTTAATGCGATGTTGCATGTCAACTAAATGGGCCTAATCCTTAAAACTAAATGAAGACAGGGCTGTTTGTTATTTTGAGAATAGCCCGGCCCATTTACTTTAATGTTTGGCCCAGTCAATGTGGAAGTATGAATATGGTAGAGCGTTTGAAACCATAAAGAGATGTTCTCCAAGTAGCATTTAAGAGAGATCTTGTTGCACTGTGGAAAATATTTATTCTTAGACATCAGGAAATATTTTGGCAGGTCGGCAGATCCAGTTCAGGCTTGTCTAATGTGATTCATATCTATACAAATTTATATTTGCAAGTATTACTTTACTAGATTCATTTAGCTGTAATACGCAGTGTTGGGTAAGTCACTCTAAAAAGTAATTAATTACTAGCTACTTATTACAGTACATCTTCAACTGAGTAATTAGATTACTGCACTAATTACTCTCTCTAAAAAAGTATTGCATTATTGCATAATTACTTTCTAAATCCCATATCAACCTCACTGTAAAAAAAAAAGTTGGATTAACTTAAAGTAAGTTACCTGGTTGCCTTAAAATTGAGTTCATTGAAATTAAAAATTTGAGTTAATACAACAAAGGAGATTGGTTTAATAAATAGAAACTCAAAATATTATGTTATCTGAACTACATTAATTATCTAAGTTGATTTGACAAAATGTAAAAAGTTGTGATAACAAATCATCAAAATTCAATTTTACAGTGCTCGAGCAGTTGAACAATACAAGGACAGACATGAAACTGCTTATTCTTTCAAATAAATCATTTAAAATTGTATAAAAGTATTTAAAGGAAGGTTACATTTAAAACATACATTTTAACATTTAGGCATTAAATTTTGATGTTAAATTGACTATAGTTTTACATAGAATTGTTCTATAGTCAGTCTATACAGTGTTTAATGCAATTAAATAGGAATTAAATGACAGAAAAATCAAGAGTTATCTTTCTTATTAATTCAACTTTCTTCTACTAATTAAACTACAGTAATGAATTACTTGGTAATGCATACACCATATACTGGTAATATGTCATCACACACTTTTTGTTTGTAATCTCCAAAGCTAACAGTGTGTTCCAGCTAAGCCGTCTAGTCCGTCAGATTTTGCTGCTGATTTGTCTGGGCCGGATTCCCTCAACTATCGAGCCTAGAGAACAGGTGTGTGTCGCTTGGCTGCTGAGCTGGCAGTGATCTCACGTTGTTTAAACGTTGAGTGTTGACGTATGGTTTGAGTTTAACACTCCCGATCTCTGAGCTCTCAACTTCTGAAACCAGTCTGACTGCACATGTGACGGCCGTCTGAGCTCATTTCCCCACGTGTCAGGATCAGTTGTAGGCAAGGCAAGGATTTTACAATCAGTTTAAGAAAGCAATTTTATGCAGTTTTGAAATTTGTAGCCAAAACTATTTGTAACACTTTACAATAATGCTTCATTTGTTAACTCGAACTAACAATGAACAATACTACATTACAAAAATGTTTGGTAATGTAAATCTCAACGTTGTTATTCAACTGAATATTAAGTTGTATCTGTTAACATTATTTGTGTAACATGAACACAAATATTTTTATTAATTAACATTAACAAAGGTTAATAAATACTGTAAAAAATATATTGCTCATTGTTAGTTCATGATAGTTAATGCATTAAAGCATCCTAATTGTAAAGTGTTACCAAACTATTAAAATGTTTGTATTTGGGAATTGAAATAAAGCCGAGAAAAAGTATTGTAAGTTTTGATGAAAAACATTTAAAAAATATATTTCGGTTAGTTGCCCACATTTCTAGTTTCGTTGAAGTACTAAAATTAGTAAAACTAATACTTAAAATAAAAATAAGTCCACATACAGTAGAAATATAAAAAAAATACAAGTACATTACATTACAAATTTGCTTAAACTTGAACTAAATATAAAAACTGGGTAAAAACATCTAATACAAAATATTAATAAATGCTATAATTGTATATAAGTAATACTCAATATAACACAGATTTCATGACACCAGCTGGTGATGTGCTCGTTTTTATTTAACCAACCAGAATATTACTCATAAGTTATTCATCACAGTTTTATTTTAGTCATTCATAACATTTTGAACCTGACCACGATTATCTTTTATTAGTGGTGTTTATTAAGGCAAGAATCACTCATACTTTGAGTTTGGAACACTAAATACTTTTTATCATATATATAATCATCCCTCACTGTTTGCAGACATGAAAGATTATGATATCAAATCATGCGGCCTCTTGAAAAGAGATAATGTTTTTGTATTCTCTAAGCAATTGGATATACAATATTTGCTTGGTGGAAGATTAAACAAAGGGGAAAAATCCCCTAAACTTGCACTGGAGGGAGTCGTCATATTAGGGCTGGTGCTTTCTGTTGGACTCCAGCAGTGTTTTATTTATTTATTTATTTATTTATTTATTACAGTTTTCAGCTCCAACATTGCAAGTCATGGCCATCAAATGGAGGTTCTTCTCATGAGGCTTAACAGCTTAAACACGACAGGCTTGAAAAAAAAAAACCCAGAAAATGGGGTCTAAAGTCCAATCCTCTCATAATTGCATGCTAGCCAAAGGGATTTAGTTGTTAATGCGCTGGGGAAAAAAATAACAGAAGGAAGGGAAAGGCAGTGTGTGCTGATACATCTCACTCACTCTCTCTCACACACACACACAGTCACTGCTGGCTGAGTCTCAGGGGGCTCGAGCTCAGGGCAAACACTGTGCTCAGATTCAAAGACAAACCGGCGATCCCATGAAGAAAAGGAAGTGTAGGACTAATTAAAGAGTTCATTTGCCAATTTCTTTTTTTTTTCTTCTTTTTTTTATGATGTATGTTTTATAGTAAAAGTATGCATATGCACGGAGGAAATGGGAATGTATTGTTAGAGATCAGCTTCAGTATGTTTTTTTTTTGTTTTTTTTTGAAAATTATATTAATGTGATGTTATTGCAATCAAAGTATGACTCGCTGAACTTTTACAGCTGAACAAATTTGAAATCCTAATGATGGAGTTGTCTACCCAGTAATGTGAAGTTTTTATCTTTAGCTCCCTCTAGTGTTTCTTTTACATTCTTATTTTCTTTATATAACTCACCGGCTACTTTATTAGGTACACACTGCTAGTACCTTCAGAACTGCCTTAATAAGGTGCTGAAAACATTCATCAGAGATTTTGGTCCATATTATTGTCATGATAGCATCACTCAGTTGCTGCAGATTTGTTGAATCTCCTGTTCCACCACATCCCAAAGCTGATCTGGTGACTGTGGAGGCCATTTGAGTTTAGTGAACTCATTGTCTCATGTTCAAGAAACCAGTTTGAGATTATTTGAGCTTTGTGACA
The DNA here is from genome assembly GCA_031834385.1 of Semotilus atromaculatus. NCBI lineage: Eukaryota > Metazoa > Chordata > Actinopteri > Cypriniformes > Leuciscidae > Semotilus > Semotilus atromaculatus. The sequence continues at coordinate 12,161,478 of JAULUF010000004.1, forward strand.
TGACGTGTGTTATCCTGCTGGAAGTAGCCATTAGAAGAAGACAACACACTGGTGATAAAGGAATGGACATCAGCAACAATACTCAGGTAGTACCAAATGCTACACATGCTCAGTTGGTACCAAAGGGACCTAAAGTGTGCCAAGAAAATATCCCTCACACCATTACACCACCACCACCAGTCTGAACCACGGATACAATGCAGGATGGATCCATTCTTTCATGTTGTTTACGCCAAATTATGCCCCTACCATATGAATGTTTCAAGAATGTCTCTTCTGCTTCAAGATTGGACGTGTTGTGCGTTTAGAGATGCTCTTCTGCAGACCTCAGTTGAGTTACTGCTGCCTTTCTATCAGCTGGAACCAGTCTGGTTATTGGACTGGATATTTGATCTTTTTCATACCAGTAAACCCTGGAGCATTCTCTGAAAATCCTGGTTTTGTGTGTGAAAATCCCAGTAGATCAGCAGTTTCTGAAATACTCAGACCAGCCCGTCTGGCACCAACAACCATGCCACGTTAAAGTCACTTAAATCACCTTTCCTTCCTCGGTTTGAACTTCAGCAGATCGTCTTGACCATGTCCACATGCCTAAATGCATTGAGTTGCTGTCATGTGATTGGCTGATTAGATATTTGCAATAATGAGCAGTTGAACAGGTGTACCTAATAAAAAGGCCTGTGAGTGTAAATATGCATACGATTTAATTTAGTCAACTTTTAGAAGTGCACTAGCATCAAAGATTGTCTCAAAGTTTATATACTGAAGCCCCCCTCCCCCCATTTTTTTTATTTATTTCCTGAAACCTTTAATTAAGTAGATATTCTATCATTCCTTGTAAAACTGCACTGTTGTTTTGTCTTCCCTGGCAATCTCACTGTTATTTTCGTGCACCGTTACTTGTGAATGTGTTCCCAGCATGCAGCTATGTGCTCATATGTCCCACAGTCCACCTGACAGCTAGTCAGATTTAAAGGTGCGGTCACTACAGCAACACATTGAAAGCTTTACAGTTTTCTCTTTAGAATCCAAGCTCTCTGACTCACTGACCACTTGGCGCCGGCACTTTTATGATGGCGTTTACCCCTTGAGCTCATTGTTAACAAGCCATCGGTGCGCACAGTGAAGCTGGTTTGAACCGGATGGCCCAGCCTGGGCCCTTTCTCTTTGGACTTGTGTACTTCAGACAGGCCCAGAGCCCCCGCTGAGACACATCCTCACTGAACCCGACCTCTTACACAACACGTCTGCACTGTCAGTTACAGCTGAGAGCTGACACATCAGACCGAATTCAGCCTCAGTCTGTCTCTCTTTTCACCTTATTTTTCATTTGAGATGTACATTTTAAAAATGATAACTACACATTAAAGAATACATGCAACTATACATAAACCATATGTTTGTAATTTATCTTATAGGTGACTACCAAAAGAAAGCACATGATCTTTCCATGAGTCCTGTAAGGTACGTTATTTGGAAATATCAATGCATGAAGCTTTGAATCTTTTCCATGCTACTTTCCATATACAGAAATGTTCAGTTGTATAAAACTATAAACGTATTGTCCCTAAATGTATTTAAGCCACACTTATACTCTAAAAATCTAATTAGGACTTGATCGCATATTTATTAAATTTCATAATAACTTCTACACTTCTATTGACTTTGAAATATGGTTAAAGTGCACTGCTGAATGCACTGACAAACATTTATGGTAAACTAAAATATACTTTAATGTAATTTCTATTGAAACGTTTGTCACATATTTGAATATGTTCAATATGTAATGACAAAGTTGCAATTTAGTACAGTTAAAATATATGGATTTAAATGATAAATGTTATTTATCATTAAATAAGTAAATGTAATATTGAATAAAATACTACAGTTACAATTCTAATCAATTACTTTGTGCTTCAGTAAAGCACGAGAAAGGATTATTAAAACGATCTAAAATGTACATATATATATATATATATATATATATATATATATAAAACTTTAAATTTGACATTATTACAAAGTACACTTTTTAAAAGTGTAAAGAAACCGTCATTTAACTGGCCTATTATTTGATATAATATTATCTGGGAGTATACATTTTTAAAAGCATTCTTTTAAGTTTTGAAGTATACTACAAAAAATACAGTTAAGCACACTTCTTTTTCACAAGGATCATAAGGGCAAGTACAAGGTAGTTCTTGAATATAACAGACCTATGTTTCCTCCTGCAGAAGACACGCTTTTAGATACATTCCTGGTAAGGAGAGGATGGAAAAGACTGAGGTAGAACGACCACATGTGGTAAACGGCAACCCCATCCCTCCTTACTTCACCAAGACCAGCAGTTCGGAGTGGAACAGCTCCGATGACCTCGCCGGTCCCTTTTCCGAGCAGGAGGATTCGTCGTCACACGCTGACATGCCTCCTCGGGTTCCCTCTCGGACTCCACATCACGCCGCAGCTCCACCGTTGCCTCCAAAACCACACGTTTTGAGTTCAGAGAACCGACGACACCTCCCGCAAGACCCCTGCCCGCCCAGTCCTCAGCGCCTTCCCCGGAACGGCCCGGCCCTGTCCCAGAGCGTCCAGCAGAAGTGGCTGGAAAACCCGGCTGAATCGCACATGATCTCGTCGGACACGAGCTCCAAGTCTGGCTCCTCTGATCAGGAAAGGAATGATCTGTCAGCTAGTGAGGGCGAGGAGAAGTTCTCCGTCTTTCCTAAACCTGTGGTCGGCTCTCCTGGGATCCCCACCACTTATTTCTCTGTGGATAACTGCATGACGGACACTTACCGTGCCAAGTACTATAAAAAGAGACCCGGGCTTCATATGATGGTCGACTCTAGAGCCGGGGATCACACCTCATCTGGTGAAAGTGATTATGGGGAAAGAGTGTCACCATCTCCTTCAGAAACACAGGCACCATCGCACACCAGAGTCATAGCGCTGCCAGGTATCGAGTCTCAAATACATATACATCTCTGCTAACGTGTAGCGCTCGAAACCATAAACTAGTGGGATCATTTCAGTCACGGTTGGTGATGCGGTCACTTCTAAAGTAGTAACAATGAAACAAAACAACATTAAGATTAGTGGTTGTCTAAAGTTACAATGTAGCATTCATTTATTAGTAATTTATTATTTATTTTATTTTTATTATTTATAGAATTTCAATAAATAGATACACAGAAAGATAGACAAATAGACAGAAGATGGATGGATGGATGGGTGGATAAATTGATGGATAGATCAGATCATGTTCTCTGATGCCAATTAATGGTCACATGACATGCAGTTAAACAAATAAAATGTGTGGTTTTAGTATGTTGGTTATTTTTCTTTTTTTCATTTGGCATTTCCATGATTGAATTATTTATTCTCTTTTTTTATGAACTCACTAACCCCCCTGCACAAACCTGAGTTTGAGAAACCCTGAATCCCTTTCTGTCTTTTGTATTTTTGTATCAATATATCAATAAGATAGTCCTATTCAAATTAAGGATAAATTACTTGGGTCAAAAGTAATCTAAAAGTAACCAAAAAAGTACATTACCTAAAATGTGAACTGTAACGGATTACATTACCAACTACAATTTTCATTCAATCTGTGTAGATATTTTACGGATAGACATTCTTTATTCACGTAGAATAAAGTTGGACTTTAACACTAGTCTGATAATACTGATATAATGTTCTTTCTTTTCAGTTCATGCTTCCAGTAAACCCACTGTAAAATGGAACCCTATTTCAGTGAAAGGACTGGATGAACACGGCTTTCTATGACATCAGGTGTCATGTGTGAAACACACAGCGCTGGTGATGAAGCGTGGACGCTGACACCTCTGGATCACTGGATGTTCAATGGAACAAGTCTTTCGACACTTTGGGTTGTGTGTGTGTGTGTGTGTGTGGCAGTATCAAACAGTACATTTGCACATTTTCAAGCCAAAAGAGAACAATATTTCCTAAATATCCCAAAACACTCCGTAGGCTCAAATATGTTTGATGACTAATTAAGACTAACAATAGTGCAAGAATAAGAGTGATGGATTGTCTTACGTGCGTTTGTTCATTTGGAGGGATGAGTTTCTGATTTTCTCTTACGTTGTTTAATGATTCGATTGTTTTTGGACGGCAGAGCTGCTAAAAGATCTGATGGTATTTTCAGAGGGTGAAGCTGCTAAATGTGAAACCATTCCTGTATTTGGTAAGAGCTCATTTAAATGTTTCATGGCCTTTTTTGTTGGTTTAGGTGTGTGTGATCTTTTTTTTTTTTTTTGTAACTAGTCCCTGATCAGTTATTAAAATGGGCCACTTTAAATATTGTCAGCCTTCTATCATGTTGAGTTTTTCAACCAATGTGCACAGAAATCATGGACACTGGAGATCGAAATGTATGTCATTTGTTTGTAAATGGTGGAACTTGACTTTATTTGGGCAAATGAAATGTTTGTTTTTCATATTTGGAACAAGTTGTACATTTTGTCATTTTTATTTGTATGATATTTTGTATATTGCTTGGCAGAACACTGAATAGTGCCTTATTTTATACGTAAAGATGGGATAAAGGTGTTTTTATCTTATGTTAACTTTTATAATATTGTAGTTCATTTTGGTTAAGAACTTTTAATAAACTGATTTATTTAAGCACAACATGGTTGCCTAATTTGTGTGAATACTTACACTAAGACACTTCTTTCAAAAACAACTCACCAAGGCTGTATTTATTTTAGACAAAAATACAGTAAAAACAGTAGTATTGTGAAATATTATAAACATTTAACATAACCATTTTCTATTTGAATATATTTTAAAAATGCAATTTATTCCTGTGGCATAAAGCTGAATTCTCAGCATCATTACTCCAGTCTTCAGTGTCACATGATCCTTCAGAAATCATTCTATTATGCTGACTTACTGCTCTAGAAACATTCATTATTGTCAGTTTGCTAATTAATATTTTTGTTGTAACTGTGATAGTTGTTCATGATTCTTTGACTAATATGAGGTTCATAGACATTTTTTGTAACAATGTAAAATGCATCCTTGCTGAATAAAAATTATTTTTTCAGTAAAAACAAACACTTTTAAATGGTAGAGTTCTTAAAAATATAAAATCTTTAAGCAATATTTTATTTTAATCTCTTATGAACTATATGCATACTATTTATTTCAAGATTTATTTTATTTCAACAACTGAGAGCCTAGAATATTTATTGTAATTCTTCAAAGATGTATATTCCGTCTCGGACACAATTATTAGGTAGCAATTTCCAGAGAAATCAAAATAATAGAGCACTAATTTCAGATGTCATTAATATGTCAGGAATTTTTATTCTAAAATTAGAGGTCTTTGCAGTGACAGTATTCATTTATATATATAGCAAAGGTTTAGTGAATTTAATGAAAAAAAAAAAAATAATGCTAGCTAAAAATTCTACATAGCTTCAAAATCTAAGACCATTTCTTGAAAATCGGTCCCATAACATACAGAGCACAAACAGTAATAAATACATAGAGATTGACTAGCATATATTACATTTACATTACAACACATGATGGTCCTCTTGAGTTAGAAAAGATGTGGGCTGCATCTGAAATCGCACACTTCCCTACTATATAGTGTATGAAAATCAGTATGTGACAAAAGTAGTATGTCCATTTCAGAGTACTCATAAAAGAGTGGCCAAAAAATACCTGGAAGACTAACTAGTTTTAGCGAGATTCTGAAGTGCACATCGATGGACACTTTAGGCTTTGGCTTGCTCAGTTGGGGATACTCAAATTAATTAACCAATCATTAATACCATTGATCAGCCCTACCAAACGTGGATGTTTTTCCACTAAGAAACGAACATTGGTATGTTGTTTTGATTGATACTGTGAAGCTGCTTTGATGCAATCTATATTGTGTAAAGCGCTATATAAATATACTTGACTTGACTTTACTATCCCATGAGGCCGAGGGAGAGGATTTATGAATGGCAGTGAAGCGACGTAACTGATGCTGGTAGGTCACATGATAATGTCAACACGGCGAATGTAGTACGTCCAAATTACATTCATACTATATAGAAAATTCTTCTTTTTTTTTGCGGTTTAGGTAATTTTTGTTCAAAATAAGTACCTACTCAAGAGAGTGTGATTTCAGACGCAGCCGTGGTCACGTCACCCTTGGACTAAGAAACAATGAGTTGACAGCAAACAGTTGTTGGTGTGGCCTGTGCTGTTCAGCAGAATCAAACCACATTACAGGACTCACATGATGACTGTGCACTAAAGAGTCTTACATTTGAACATAACACACATAACGGTGTCCCTTTCCTTTCTTACAGTCTCGTATCTGCCATTTCGTCTTCCTCCAGACCAGGACACACTTCCCTGTTCCCTTCTTCCTGTTTTTTGGAGGGCTCCGCCTCCAGTTGGTGTAAGTGACAGGCTCTCCACCCACCCACTCCCAGCGGCCTTTACTTTCACGATCATTCAGACCTGTGGTTCAAGAAAAACAGCGATGAGTTCATGTTTAAATCGTATTGCGCTAAAGAACCTTAACAGATGTTACATTCATCGTAATCACACTGACTGCAAAGTTAGTTTTATTCGCACAAAAAAAAGTTACCAATCCAAAAGGGTTTTCTTTCACTGAAGTCCCACAGCCAGTCCATGTCTCCTTTTGACAAAACACTGACCAGGTTTCCATTGAAGCTTGAGGAAACAAGTATTTAGTTAGTCAACATGAAAGTCACAAACTTGACCATGCTTATGTTTTACAGTGTTTATATAATTATAATTATTTATTCGTGCACATCTTTTTTCTTTTTTTTTTTTAAGTCATGTTCCTCGTAATCTTTAATCAAAATAACTTCCCCTCCATCTTGCCATCTTTTCTTTAATGACGCGTATTCTGGCGCGAGGGCAGGACAACCTGTCACTCACATGAGATCCACCAATAGTAAACCACAACCGTTCAATCAATTCATCATAGAGCTGCACGATTAATCGTTCAAATATGGCAATCTCGATTCAAACACTCACAATCGTATTACTAAATGACAACGATTCAACTGTGTCTATTAAACCTGTGACGAGTAGCTACGATCACGGCGGACATTCAGATCTGCATTGGCGCTGCCGCTGAGCCAGAGAGCAGTTTCTGCATTCGTCATTTCTGTTACAATATTTCAAATTATCACAGAAGTACTGTGGTAAAAGTTCATAGTCTGATGTCTATGGTAACAAATCACCTTTTGAAAGTAACTTGACGCTTGAGGTGACAAGGCACTGTGTAAAAAAATCACTGCGTCCGAAATCGCATACTGAGTAGGTACTATATTTGTGAATTTATTTCTCGACCAATAAAAAAAAAAAGTATGTTCTATATAGTGAATGAAACTGGGACGTACTACATACGCCATGTTGTTATTGTCACATGACTTACCAACATCGGTTGCGTCGCTTCACTTCCATTCATAAATCCTCTTCCGTGGCCTCATGGGATACTAAAGCGTCCATCGTTTGCTAACTTCAGAATCTCGCCGGAAGTAGATGGTCATTCATGGACTTTTCACCAAATGTTTTTCGAATACTATGTATTCCGACAAACTAATCCATCCATACTTTTTTTTTCGCATAGTAGGGAAGTTTTCGATTTTGGACACAGCGAATGTGTTTGTCATTGAATCATTCATTCAAGAGATTTGTTCAAAAACACTGATTCATCACTAATGAAACAAATGAAGTCTTAATTAGTTAAGTAATTGAATCATTCATTCAAACGGATTTAAAAAAAAAATACTCAAATTAATTAAATGTTTTTTAAATAGACTGCAGTCATTAATTAAATTAGTAAATAACATGTTATTTTGTTTAGTTGTCTGTTCAGAATCTTGGGAGAATCGTGATCTCCATAAAAAATGTAACCGTGATTCTCAATTTATTCAGAATTGTGCAGCTCTACAGCCAAAATCAAGTCCAGGGTTGCCAAGTCCGTGACAGAACTGGGCTACTTTTAAACTGTTGCCGCAGGTTGTTTGACCACGTGGGTTATAGGTTTGACAAATCTTGCATAAATTACATTTGACTAAAAAAAAAAAACGCTTGTATTGAAATATGCTATAATATACAAATGATAAAACTGTGCTAGATGTTAAGTTTGTTTATGATCACTATGATATACCTAGTTGTTTTCAATTTGGATATTAGTGACTGTAAAATATGTATTTTAGATGTGAGAGTGGCATATTTTGAGTTGATATTTAGGATATGGTCATTGGGCTACTTTTAGCCTATTTTTAATTGGCCATTAGGCTAGTTTTGTTACGCAGATCTGGCAACCCTGATCAAGGCCCACCCTACTTTTTTGCTTGTTCGAGAAGCCATTCCACTCAGATGTCACAATAGGGAAGAAAAGACTTGTTTCATGCCAACATTTTTTTTTTAAATCACACATATTTGATATCCTCCGACCGGATGAAATCAAAGAATGAAGCAAAATCATACACTACGCAATTTTCTGTGAAATCTGACGAATCACATCAGCAGACTGGCTCTGATATTCAGCAACTACTGTCGAATCATCCAGACTGCAGATCTTGGAGTGTATTCCAGTCTTTTAAGTCAGTGTTTTTTAGCGTGTTGTCTCACCTTTCTCTGCAGGCCCGCACTGCTGTGCTCCACGATGCTTTGCGCTCTGTGCTCAGAATATAACAGAAGTCGTTGTGGTACGTCCATCCTCGAGGACATTTCTGTGCTTTCACAGTCTGAGCGAGTACAGAAAAGACAAGCAAATATTCAAATCATCTCATGAAATGTAGAAACTGAAGATCCAGTCATTATGATTTACTCTGAACATGAATGGGAATGACCTCATTAGTAGGTGTCCAGGGCCTCCAGGAGACTCCATTACAGTGAAACATCTGACCTGAGCTGTCGTTGTAGTGGAGGAAGCCACTGAGCTCTGGAGTACAGGGTTTAGAAGAAGGCTGGGGAGAAAGGTACCGAAAACGCAGGTTTATTTGCAAAAGATTACTCTAATTAATCTGACGATTTCTAGACACACTCAGAAAACTCTTACCCGAGTCCCAGAAGGCTGCAGGACTCTGTCCGTTTGCTGTAGTCTTGTCCTGAGCGCAGGAGCGCGCTGCTGCCCCCAGCTGGTCACCTGCACCTGTGCCTTTCTGTCAGTCCCGGAGTCAGCGTTGTCCTCCACCGCCATCGATACCAAACCGTGATACTGTAAGTTATTGACAATATGAATATGATGTTAATAATAATAATAACAAAATTATAGTATCAAAATTTAAGATAAATAATGTTCTTGGATATAACCCAGATATATCTAGTCACAACTGCAGCTACACATCCCCTCTACTGCCATTGTTTTATTCCACTTACTCTGTAAATGACATCAGATCCATGACGAATGGTTTCCGAAGGCTGAACCTGTGGATCAAAGTGCTTTAGAGCATTCAGAATATATGTGTGTGTGTGTGTGTGTGTGTGTGTGTGTGTGTGTGTGTGTGTGTGTGTGTGTGTGTGTGTGTGTGTGTGTGTGTGTGTGTGTGTGTGTGTGTGTGTGTGTGTGTGTGTGTGTGTGAACAAATTAAATTTAGATTTAATACAAATTTAATAAATGTTGCCATGGCAGCTACGAGAAATAACTGGAAGTACTGAAATTACTAAAACTTAAATTACAATAAAGCTAAAAAGGAATAGAAGATTGTATTTCTAAATAGAAAGTAAAATTGAAAATGAAAAAAACTTTATACTATAGTATATAAAGTACATAGTATGTTTACCATAATAGTATATAAATAATACCAAAATATCACTAGATAGATAGATAGATAGATAGATAGATAGATAGATAGATAGATAGATAAAGGTAAGATGATATATATATGTATGTATAATCATATTAACTTACCACTTTTCCATTCCCAATGACTCTGAGCGTTTTCTTTGTATTGGCGGGAGCTCCAGCTGTTATATCTCCATCCCCTCTGATATAGCCCTGAGAGAAAGGTAATGTTTCCACCTGGATGGAGCCGTGTTGAGGGTACGGAGCTGGCTCAACCTCCTGCCCTTGAATACTAGTTCCTGCATTGACTCGGTTCTCTCTGCACTGCCCTTTAGAAACACCCAACAAAGGACCTTACAAACATAACATAACGTCTTTATGTGAAAAAAGTAGTGTCAGAATTTTTTTGCTATATTCATTAAAGGAACAGTTGAACCAAATATATGGGCTTCTGGACAATCTGCACTAACCATTTGTGTCCTTTATGAAGATGGTGGCTTTAGATTTGTCTTTCAGCACTGCACCCACCGGAGATACCAAGGTCACCTCAAATTTCTCATCACCTTCCTCTAAAGAATCCTGAACAATCTCCACTCTCCATACTCGACTGACCATCCCTGAGAAAAGACGCAACGTTAGGAATGATTAAAGCATTGAATTAGATTCTGTAGTAATCTCATTGTAGCATCTCATTATTTTATTTATTTAAAGGGGTGGTTGATTATGATTTCTCTTTTCTAACTTTAGTTGGTGTGTAATGTTCTAAAATTCACATAAACCCACATAAAAAAACTCTAACATTTACATAAACCCCTCCCCCGGGAACTCGATTTGCAGATTATCATGACAGTAATCAATGAAGAACTCCACATCAGCTACATAAATTCATCAACTAACCGGCTGCATTCATAACTATACATTTTATAACTAACTGTTGCATTCTACATGTAGTCACTTCTTCTTGATTCTCTCCATCTTTGTCCGACTCCGGTTTGAACATAAAAGGCTAAAAGTTTTAGAAATGTTCAGTGCTGTCTGCATGAGGTAATCGGAGCTGTTTACACACACCAGCTCTTGAAGCTCCTCCCCCTCTGTGCACCTCATTTGCATTTAAAGGGACACACACAAAAACAGCGTGTTTTTTGCTCACCCTCAAAAAGTGAAAATTTTAACATGCTATAAAAATATATCCGTGGGGTATTTTGAGCTAAAACTTCACATAAACACGTTGGGGACGTCAGAGATTTAATTAACATATTGCGCAAAGGGCATTATAGGACCCCTTTAAGAAAATCCCAGTGTTTCAATTTACCTGGGTCCAACTGGATCAAAGATGAAGCCGGTATAAAATCCTTTCCAGCAGAAGCTGTTAGTTCTTTCACCTATGGAGAATAAATAAAAATATATATATGAATATACATTAAAATCATATTTTGCAGAAGAATAAAAAACAATCAAATAAACCACAACAAATAAAGCTATACGCAATACCTGTACAGTCACATAAGACGAGTCCTGCACATTCCCCTTCCTCTGGATGGTCAGTGGGACTGACCCCTGACTCTCACATATGATATACTCAGTCCTGGTCAGCTCCACACTGGCCCAGCTAAACTCCAATCTGACAGAGGGAGTAACATTACACATCCTAATACACACAAATAACATGCCATTCAAGTGTACATGTGTGTGGAGATGTGATGTTCCATAATACATTGAGAAATACAAAAACATTATATTGCTATAAGAAATAACTATTTATGGGACTTTTTTTTTTTTTTTTTTTTTAAACAACATTTTAAAGCGCAAGGTTTACTTGTGAGTGGGTCCAGATTTGCCCAGCGCATCAGACACGGCAAACTCCAGGCTGTCAGTTAAAGAGTCCAGAGCAGAGTTTATGATGTAGAGGATATTCCTTCTGTTCAGATCCCTCTGAGAGAAACGATCCCTCACAAACTCACCTACGGACATGTCAAAGATTATACAGGATGTAAACACATTATTACAGACAGGAAGACTAGATCTAGATGGATGGATACACAGAAAGACAGACATACAGATAGACAGACAGACCTCTCACCATTGGTGTAATTTTCCAGGTATCCAAAGTAAGGCAGTCTGAGGATGTGATAGATCAGATCCCTGTCTGCAGAGTTCTTATCCTGAGCCTTGAGCTCTCTGGAGGAAATAAAGATCCCGTAACGACCATCTTTGAGGACCTCCACTTTCCACAGGGTTTCCAACACTTCTATCTGTGGAGCCGAGCTGTCGAGAGCTTCAATCTGTGGCACACACATAATTTCAGCAGGATTAAAAGTTGGAAACCAATGACAGGATACAAGTTATGTTGGATGTGCATTTAACAATGTATGAAAAAATATAATAAGTACAAACGAAGCACTTCAAACTGCAATACTTCAAACTGCACTCTCCCAGCTAATTATGTGCTGAGACCTGTCAGTCAAACATTCAAAAAAGTTCAAGCAGGAGATTTAAAAAAAACTATTCACTGTTCTCAGTGGTTAGAAAACACTACAAATCTTCAGGTGATCCTATTTAGACAATCAATCCACAGTACAACTCCATCTGGAACAACAAATAATAATAGTAGTAATAATGGGAACAACACATCAGTCAAAATGTTTACTTACTGTACAAAAGATCTCAAAACCTGGCAAATATGCTAGTTAAATCAGACGTTGTGCGTGATGACGAAAAAAATCATACATACAAGGTTGTTTCCCATGTAGAAATTCATGTTCATGTTCTTCTGTCCTACCATGTAAAAATGTCACATGTTCCTCGACAAAAAAAGTATACTATATCAAATCCTGAATAATATGCTCAACTATGAACTTGATGTACCTACTCTTATGTCCATGTCCATTGATGTATGTTGGGAAAACATGCGTGAGTGAACACAAATCAGCCATTTGCAGACATTATGTTATTTCTCCCATTGCTAGAGTATAATCTTTATCGAGTATAATCATGATGTTGAATGTCTTAAATGTTAGGTATTAAAAAATGTATGAATTCCCGCCGTGGTGGAGATATCGATAAATAACTTTAACCAAGAGAGGTGTTTTGGATGTTTCATTTGCAGAATATGTCTCCTTTAAGGATTATGATTATTTAAAATTATTGGTGACACTTTGCAATAAGGTTCGTTAGTTAACATTAGTTAGTTAACATGAATAAGTATAAACAATACTTCTGCATTTATTAATCTTAGTTAATATTAATTTCAACATTTACTAATACGTTATTAAAATCAAAGGTTGTATTTGTCAACATTAGTTAATGCACTGTGAACTGACATGAACAAATAATGAACAGTTGTATTTTTATTAAATAATATTAACAAAGATGAATAAATACTATAACAAATCAATTGCTCATTGTTAGTTAATGCATTAAATAATGTTAACTAATGAACCATATTGTAAAGTGTTCCCAAATTATTTTGTAAATTATAATTTTTTTGGGTCACAATGTTTATGAATGGCTTTTTTTCCTGACGTGTTATTGTTCCTAATATGATTATTGATTTGTTGTTCCAGATGAAGTTGAAATAGAGATCGATTGTCTGATTATGATCACCTGAAGATTTGTAGTGTTTTTTATATATAACCAGTGAATTGTTACACTGACGAAGGCAAACAGCCGAAATGTCTGCATCGTTTTTTTATCTCCTGCTTGAACTTGATTTAAAAAAAAATTACAGTGCAGACCTTTTTGCATTTTAAAAAATAGGTACAAAAACAAAAATTGTACCAAAACAAATAATTGCAACTAACTTGCAGAGTGAAGAAGACCGGCTCGGTTTGCACGTTTCCGTCCAGCAGGAATCCTCTTTCTGTGCTGTCAGAGGCTGTGAATCTGAAGCGATCGATCTGAGAAGCTCCTCCAGAGTGTCTGTACGAAACAGCCAGATCCTGAATGTTCTGCTGGGTAAAACTGCTACCAGCGGCCAGTGTCTGTCCCTTCAAAAGCAACTGGCCATACTGGGGAGGGTGGACCACTGTGTAGCTCAAGGCAGTGTGTGGGCTGTCAGGGTCAGACAGGAATAAGGCATCAGGTGTCAAAGTTATGGTGGACCCCTGGGGAACCTGTAGACCAGTGTTATGCACTAGTGTGGGCAGAACCTTATCAATAATTTCCACTAAAATCTCCAGGGTCCCGTTGCGAGTTGATATGCCATTGCTGACCACGAACCTATGGATAATGTAGACATATAGAGCAAAGACACAAAGCACAAATCAATAACCTTTATGGGACAGTAATCACAACTGCACAGCAATTCAATAAAATAAAACTTAAGATAAACAAAAAGGTCACTCACATCTGGGTAATATTTCACCCCACAATAAATAAATATAGAAATAAGAAAGAAATTATATTTTTACAGTAAGCCTATACTCACAATATATTTAATTAATATCGATTTACAGTACTTACAATATGTGTGCAAATTGTGCTTATATATTAATATTTAATCTTTTTGTATTTATTATATTTAATTATTAATTGAGTGCAAATTGTGTTTAACTATCACAAACATAATAAAAAAAATCATAAATGTTTTTAAAACATTATTGAATCATTATGCACATTTCTTTAATATTTAAATAAATATTATTTTTATCATTTTTTTAGATCTTTTGAGGAGAAATAACTCTTAAAAATAAAACTATAACATTATTTTGCAAGATTAAAAAAACTGGTTGATGATGAAGGCAGACTGCATCAGTCCTTGCATGAGGTCCTTACTGCAGGGTCTCTTTAGGTGAAGTGGCTCTGTTGTCATGTACATAACACACCAGGTTTGCTGCTACGTCCAGCTGACTGAACGACTGAATTTTCACGCCGGTGTGTTTGATGTACTCCACGTGACCATGTGCTGGAGGTACGGTGATAACGTAGAGCAGCTCCTCCGGCTTGTCAGTGCCGTCTACCGCCAGCAAGACGTCTGTGGTGAGAACCACACGCTCCCCTCGACTAGACCTCACAGGCTTCAGGAACAATGCTATGTCTCCTGCAGATCAGCACAGAGAAGACTTGAAAAGAACTGGCTCAATTGAACGATTTTATGATAACTGCAGGAATATAGGATGCATATCATCGGGAAATAAAAGCAGCAGCCCACCTTTCTCCAGTTCTTTGACTGTAATGTGGAAGTGCTGAGCAGGAGAGCGGTTCTTGCCGTCCAACAGGTGGAAGACAAAGAAGTCAGCGGCGGGTGCTCCAGGATGACTGGTGTGAAGGTACCGTAACAGGTTCATATCCAAAACCTGCTGAGAGCAGTTCATTCCTGCAGATACAGACACCCAGTCTGTGCCGACCTGAAGAACAGCAAACATTCTGGATTTGCTCACACATATATTATAGGCTATATATAAACACACTTTCCACCACTTTATTAGGTACATCTTGCTAGTATCAGTTTGGTCCACCTTCTGCCTTCAGATTCAGAACTGCTTTAATTCTTCATGGCATATATTCAAAGGTGCTGGAGACTTTGGTATTTTTGTCAGTAAGAGATTCAATATTTTTCTCACTGCATATTGAGCAAACTGACCTTCATCTGAATGACACCATGACTCGGTATGCTCTCAAACACATAGATGATGTCAGAAGAAGAAGTGTCTTTGTCGTGAGCATAAAGCACAGCACTGGATATCAGTCTGGACTCCCCAGCCTCCATCTCAATGCCAGTGTTACTACAAATAAATGATAGTGTGTGTTTTTCTTTTGCACAGAGACTTACCACTTAATATGATAATGTCTTGTATTGTGTATCTAGCGATTCATTATAATATACATGTTTCAACAAATAAACTAATGTATCATTTATTGATGAATGAGCATGATTTATTTCAATAATATTTCTTTGCAGTTACCGTATAATTTGTGGCTCCTCATCATTGACAGGCAGTACTTTAACCTGCACGTGTTTCTGGAGCTGGTGTTTTCCGTCAGAGAGCTGAACAGTAAACCCGTCCTGCTCACTCTCAGAGTCATCGTGCATGTACATCAGAGTCATGCCTGAGGACAAAATATATTTTGTCTTATATATTATTAAAAAACAAAAAGTTCGGGGACGCATTAATGATATAACATATTTAAAACAAAATATATATATATATATATACCGTATTTTCCGCACTATAAGGCGCACCGGATTATGAGGCGCACCTTCAATGAATGACCTATTTTAGAAAAAATTTCATATATGGGTCAATATCACCATAGAGTGCCTTTCAACCCTCACAATACTCACACATTTTGATTTTTTTTTTTTTTTTTATGGGCCATTTTTTAGAGCATAAATCATAGATATGTCCACCCTGTCGTGGACATATAAATGACTGTTAAATGTGTTTTCATTGCATTATTAAGATACAAATGATAATTTCTGAAAGGTATGATGTCCCTTTCCTAAATAGGGTTATTTGTTTGATTTCAAATTATAAATACATAAAAGATTTTATGTAAACCATGTGTTTTTAAAGAAACTCATACAATTCGCACATAATTTTTTTCTTATTTGGAGAAATATTTTATTATTTGGATGCAGTTTTTTGTTTGCATGTTATTGCCCCCACACCTAGCACAATGGATTATATAGGTATGATTAAATTATTATTTTAAATATTATTTAAAAATACCAAGATGACAGGGTGGACGAGCCCACGACAGGGTGGACAAGCACACGACGGAGTGGACACATAAAGCAGTTTTGCTTTCAACTCGTTAATTTCTTTCATAATTTTCTTCTTTCTCGAATCCTTTTTCCTTGAATGTGTTGCCTAGAATAGATAAATTACTGTTAGGTTGTTAGGCCAATCACTAAAATGCACTTTCTGCCGCACTCAGAGGCATGTCCTGAGAACAGCAATGATTTTATGTTTTTTTATATAACAAAATATTATCTTGTTATATTATATTATATGTTTCCATAAAATGTAATATAAGTTCTATAAATTGCAATATTAACTACAAATTAATGCTATGTCCACCCTGTCATGTGTATGTCCACCCTATGGAGTCTAAGTGGCCGACAGGGTGGACATTTTGGAACAACGACAGGGTGGACATTTTGAGCTTCAATTAGCATATTAGCTTACAACAAACTGTGACTAGGTAAATAGTTAGTCTGGTAGTTGAAGAGAATTTGGTATATTAAAACGTACATATTTGGAAATTATTGTATTTGAATCACTTCCAGTATATTTTATGCCGACAGGGTGGACATGTTAAGCTTGGGCAAAACAAGTAAGCAAACTCATATGAAGAAAATTTGTTAGTTGTAAAATCAGCAGCTACTCAACTCAGCAGTGGAATTTCCCACCAATGAAGAGATACAAAAATCTGCTGTCCTAATGTCACTAATGGGGATGGCCTATTCTTAAAGGGGCAGAATCCACAATACGACAGGGTGGACAACCATTTAAGGGACATGGACAAACTCTTCTTTTTTAAATAAAAATATTGTTTTTTATTATAAACTGATCAATTCACTCAATTTGAGTAATATCTTATTAAACAAAATATTAATAGGAAAAAATAAATAAGTAAATAAATATGATTTGACTATTTTACTCTCATTCAAATTTGATGAGCAGTGCCTGGGACATAGCATCCTCTTATACAAAACTATAGAAAATCTTGAAAATGTATCTAAAGAGCCAAATAATGCTACTGCTATGAATAAAACAACTTAGCCTTATATAACACACCCTTTCATAGTCATTTGTATGTTAAGTTATAATGGGAAATTAGTTATTTATGTTCAGGACACCAAAAGGCACCCTACAGTGATATTGACCCATATAGGGCGCACCGGATTATAAGGCGCATAAGATACTGCAGTCAAACGTTTGACTGGGTTTGCGTTATGCATCCACTAGATGTGCTAAAGGGAATGTAGCGAGTGCGCGGCGCCGGAGACGAGGCGTTTATTAGTAAGCGTGAGCGCGCTGGGGCGGGCACGTAACTTACATTCGCAGCCTGACTCATATGAGTATTCATGTGCGGCGGCTCGCTGACAGCAACAGCTGGCTGTTTTGAATGAGACGACCCGGTTACTGTGAACGGGGAGCGCTTTATGAACATTCTGTGACGCGCAAGCAGCGTCGGGGACAGTGTGTCTGTTCGTGTGTCTGTTAGTAAGAGCGCTCGTGAGCAGGCTGAACTGCGAGGTTGAACTGGCCGTGTGACAGAGCGGGCATAAGATGGACACGAGCATGAGTTCGCGGGCGAATTTAATAACGCAGAGCGTTATTAACCAATAATTGGCGCTCCGGATTATAAGGCGCACTGTCGTTTTTGAGAAAATTAAAGGCTTTTAAGTGCGCCTTATAGTGCGGAAAATACGGTATATATATATACTGTATATAATATACACTATATATTTACAACTAGACTATATCATCAATATATTGTTTTGACTGTAGTCAAAATGAAAACGTAAAATACTTCAAAGTACAGTACCACTCCTGAGGTCGTCCATAGTGAAGTGCTCCACAGGGATCTCAGATCCGCGCTTGTGCTGCGTAACATCATTGCCGTGTGGGACACTCATGATGGAGCCGTGCAGAGGCTGCTGGACTATGCTGAACGTTAAACGGTCTCTGGGAACATCAAGATCCAGCGCACTGATTATAGATGGGTCCAACTCTTTCATGTCTCCCTCCTGAACCTAAAAGACAAACGTTGGTCATCACACCTCAACTGATTAGAGCAGTGTTTCTTGATACAGATCATGCTAAATGTATATACACAAACCTACTCGCTTTATTCAGTTATTTAGCTGTTATATACAAGATTACTCTCTTACTGACTAAAAGTTTTATTTTAGTTACATTACATTGTACGTTGTACAATGTAATAAGCATCAATAAATTAAATAAGATCAAATAAGCCTAAATTCAATCCATTCATCATATAAAGCGATCGAGTCTCTTCAGAAAATTTGGATAAAAACCGTTCAGTTCATTTGGATTAGTTTTACCATCTCTTTATGAACTTTTTGAAGCAACAAAGTGGTAGTTGCGTAGCTGTCAATGGAGGGACAGAAAACTCTCAGATTTCATCAAAAAGATCTTCATTTGTGTTCGGAAGATGAACGAAGGTCTTTGGAACGACCTGAGAGTGAGTAATTAATGAAAGAATAAAAATGTTTGGGTGTCCCTTTAACTGTAATTTGTTACTTGATATTACATTTAAAGTAAATAAATGTTGTCCAAACCCTGTCACGCCTAGTGTTGAAATAAATCCTCTTCTCATTTCTTAATTAATGGTGTATAAAGTTACCATAACTCGCATCATACTCCTTTTACTACTTTACTATACAAACTCATCAAGAATCTCCGTACTCTATACGCATCCAGACTCTTGTTCATCACCAAAGCCAATTCAATTATTAGTTTATCAACTTTAGATACGTCTCTAAGTTTTGACCCCTTTATTAAGCGGATTTCAATTCTCTGATGGTTCTCGTTAGGATGTGGATTTTCTCTCTCTGTACATTACTCTCTCTGTTTCTCTCTGTTTCTTCTATTCACAATTGATTATCTCTGTGTTTGCAGCTCACAAATCAAAGTCGTTTGACCTTACAACATGCTTTTATTCTGTTAGTACTATATATATACAGTGAGAAAGCCTTGTTGGCCAGGAGAATCATTTTTCTTAAAGTTGACAGAGGATTGGTGGACGAACAGATCAGACGATTGTAAGGTTAATTCTGCTACAGTTAATTCTGTAAGCTAAAACCTGTTAGAATTAATTGTACATTTTTCCCAATTTGCTACACAGCTGTGTTATTTACAAGAGGATTCTCTGACTGACCGTGATGTTTCTGGCCAGGAAGTCTGGAATCTCATCATTGGTCGGACTGATGATGATGTAGAACGGGACTGAAGAGGATTGCTGTTTCCCGTCAGACACATGCAACATGAGCTGGTCAGTGGTCGGCTCCATCCTCTGGTGTCTAGACTGAACATAGTTAATGTGTCCATTCAACACATCCCTGTAGGTGAAAGAGGCTAAACGAGGAAAAAACAACAATTCAGGCTCCAGTATTACCATAACCCAATGCAATGACGCCAATTTTGTCAAAGTCATATTTTAAAACAGTCAAATGCACATAGCAGAACTGGCTCACCGATACTGATTCCCATGTTGCTCTTTTCAAATCCTGGACTAGGCAGAATGTTCTCTATGTAGCCAAACTGTGGAGGAGCAACCAGGATGAGCTTAAGATCTTCTGGAGCAGAGTCTTGGTCTTCAACTCTCAGATGGGTCACCGTGATAGAGGCTGACCCTCCTTCATTCACCACAAACAACTCTCCTGATGTGAGAAAAAAATGTGTCATGGACCCTAACATGTCAGCAACAAGCAGCAAATGCTACAATATCCCTTGTGAAAAAGATGTGTGCTTAATGTATTTGTAGTGTACTTGTATATTTAAAAAAAAAAACTACTTGGAGACAATATAACATATTGAAATACAAGACCACTTAAGTGTACTTTCATGGCTCTTTCTTTACACACTTAAGTACACTTTGTACTAATGTCAAATTTTCAAGGTCAAAAGTAATCAAAGTTTCCATTTAAAATACATTTAAAATCAGAATGTATTATACTGTAATCTTTTGTTGTGGTTTAAAGTACATTTTTTAATGCACATGTAGAGTTAATATACTTTAATTTAACTAAATTGAAACTAATTATTTATTTGTAATTGCAAATAAATTTAAATACAGGACATGCAAGTTTTAATAGAAATTACATTAGTTTACCATAAATGCTTGTCAGTACATTATTTGGTTACACACTTTAACTATATTTCAAAGACAGTAGAAGCAATTATGAAATTACATATAAAGATGTACTTACTTTAATGGGTCCAAAAACACTAACTGGATTTAATATAAATTTAAACTACAATACTTTTTTTTTTTTTCATTACATTCAGTTCACACTTAAGTTTAAAGAATATCGTTTTTTTATAAAAGTACTCTCTTTAAAAGTATGTTAACGTGTAATTCCTTTTCACAAGGGATACGAATGTTATAATTCATTGCATGCACGAATGCATGTTGTAATAACATCAGAAAGAAAAGTGTTCCCATTACCGACAGCAATAGATGGTGGTTGGTTGTTCACGGGATAAACGGTGATATTAAGGTCATAGACAGGCAGGGAATTCTGTATTTCAGGTGTTTGTGCACTGAATATAGTGGCTTTGTCACCGCAACAGGAAGGAAGTAGCCCTGATTCTCCATCAGAGATCACAAACGTGACAATGTCATGACGTGGTTGTAGCCCAATCTCGTGTCCTTTGGAGTAAAATTTATATAAATTGGTTACTTCACAGGTTTATAGTCATATTTAACAAACAATATCAAATGCATTTATACATTTGCACAAAATAAATGAACATTGATTGTGCACTTGTACTGTACTTCAAATCTTAACCCACTTAAGTACACTTTTAAAAAGTGCACTTTGGAAAAATGTCAAATTAAATGTTTTTTTTTTGTTTGTTTTTTCATTATTACATTTAAAGTTGCTATATTTTAAATGTACTAAATTGCAACTTCACCATTGCAAATATGCAATTACAAATTGTATAACATTACATACAAGTTTCAATAGAAATGATCGACATTAAAGTATACCATTATAAAGTTTACCATAAATGCTTGTCAGTACTTTCAGCAGTAACTATATTTAACTTTAACTATATTTCAAAGAAAACAGAAATAATTAGAAAATTGCAAATAAAGATAAGTCCTACTTAAGTGGGTCAAAAAAGCACCTCGAAATATACTAATTGCATTTGATAAAATATTTAACTATAATAGATTATAAGTCTGCAAACATTACATTCACTTTGCCTAGTTTATTCGTCTTTGATTAATAACTCTTTTTGAAAGTATGCTGAAGTGTACTTTTTCACAAGGGTAGGTCTAAATATGGTTGGATCAAGTTAAACTACAGAAAGTGAAATATAAAAAGTGAAAGAAATACATTACTACTTTTCTTATATTACCTGTGTGTCTATAGGAAATGAAGCCAGCCGTTATATCTGCTTGAATGAAGCGGTCCACCACAATGTTCTTTCTTTGAACTACCCCATGATATGGTTGTCGGGCGATCATATACATCAATGTGCTATCATCACTGTCAGGATCTGTGGCACAGATGTATTCAATGGTGATGACCACAGCCTGTCCCTCTGCACAGGTTAAAATGGGTTTCAAACCTGGCACTAGCACTGGCGCCTCATCATTGACTGGCGTCACCTGTCAAACATGCAGTTGTTAGATATCGTCAAGTGTTTCTTTTGTGGTAAAAAAAGTAATTGCAAGATACATCTCCATTACTTTGACATGTAGTACAAAGTCAGCAATATTTATCCCATCCGTGGCAATGAATTTAATATCATCATGTTCTGTCTCAGAGCTGTCATGGAGATATCTGTTGAGACAAAATAGTCATAAAGATAATGTAGAATGAACCAAATACTACTATAAAGTGTTTATGATGAACCCAAACAAACTATGATGAACCACATCTGACCTAACTTTTAGGCTTTTCAGATCCCTGACTGTGAAAGTCTGGCCTGGACTCATAGCTGTGCCATCCAGGTAAATACTGCCATGCTGAGGTTTCGTCTTCAGTTCCACGTGCAGAGAGTCCTCGAGCGAGTCCTGGTCCTTTAGACGCATGTGTTCTTCACTCACCCAGCTCTCTCCCCCCTCATCCACCGTCAACTGTCTCACATGTACCTAAAGATAAAAAGAAACACATCCTAGCACTCAACTATCACTTGTGTTTGTATAGTTCTGATATCTATGATTAATAAAGTGTACAATTTTGTAAAATGGTTTAGAAGAATAAGGTGATAAAAGGTGTAGCATTAGCACCATGCTAATTGTAAAATCAGCTGCTAACTTGAGCAAGCACAAATTATTTTTTTTATTTTTTTATTTTATCAATGGATTATATCAAATTATTTTAAAAAGGTGATTACAAGGTGTAGCATTAGGATCATGCTAAATACTGACAGTAAAATATCTTAGTAACTTCAACATGTTTAAAAAAAATAAAAAAATAATTATTTCTTATAAAATTAGATAAAATATAACGCATAAAATTATTATAAAATAAACAATATAGTGAATACATCCCTTATGAAAAAAGTACACTTGAGTGCATTGAATGTGCACTTGTAGTTGTCATGTTGTGGCTGTGATAATCACACAACGATGATGAAGTAGTATCCAGCACATTTATTAATAATAATTAACACAAAACAATCACGCAGGAGAGCTCAGGGGTAATACTAGAAGAAAAACAAACTACACTATGCGTAAATGAGAACTGACAAATTAACAACGAAAACTCAGGGCTATAAATGCAGGGTTATAAAAAAGGCAACCAAACTAGACACAGCTGAAACTAATCGGTAACTATAGAAACAAATGAGGACATAATGCATAACCAGGGAAACTGAAACTAAAAAAGAGCAGGGAAACAGGAACTAAAGGAAATGGAGCAGAATATCAAAATAAAGCAGAAAGTATAGCACAGTAGAACGCACGGCCTTGCAAAGTATTATTCATTTGACTTGTACACGTACACAGGTTTTGAGCAATGCACAGTTTTGAGCAATCTCTCACCACAAGTTACAACCCATGTAGATTTCTTTGTATTCTTTCATGCTAGAGTTGTACAAATGAGGATACTTTCTAACCTCTTTGCACAATCTCCTGTCTATGTAGGCCTCTATTGTCGCTAAAGCTTGTGTTCCGGTCTGTTCTGTTTATGCAGTTTTTCTTCGACTACCTTGTGAATCGACGACCCCAGGGCACGGTTACACTTGTGGATCATCACTTCTGATGATGAAAATCACGTCATGCACACTGAACGCTGACCCCCGCATACGCGTTAAAAGTTAAGTATACTTTGGCCCGTCCTCGTGCCATAACTGAATGTCCAAGTGTGGATGGAGAGAGGGGAGGTGGGTGCGGAGCTGGTGACAGACAGGGACCTAGACTCAACCAAGCCTGAGACGGAGGGAGGAGGAGCCCTAGGGCTGATGGACCACGTTGGAGCCAAGGGAACGCAGAGCCGGGGCGGAGCTGAAGGGTTGACAGGCCAAGGTGGAGACATGGGCCTGGAGGGCTGAGGTGAAGCTGGGGAATCCATA
This sequence comes from Semotilus atromaculatus, assembly GCA_031834385.1. Lineage (NCBI taxonomy): Eukaryota > Metazoa > Chordata > Actinopteri > Cypriniformes > Leuciscidae > Semotilus > Semotilus atromaculatus. The sequence goes on from JAULUF010000004.1 coordinate 12,185,505, forward strand.
ACACCATTGCCAAACTAAAGATCGGGAAGCCCGAGGCATAGAGTGGAGTTGCATTGAGCAAGTGGTATGGTCGGAGCCGAGGAGTTGGACGACACCAGAGGAGACGATGTATCCAAGAGAATGGATGGAACCAGCAGAAGGGATGAGACCAGAAAGGTGGGATGGACCAAATGGGATGCAGGCGCTAGGAGACTGGGCGGGAACATTGGAAGAGGAAGGACTCCGGATGGGACCAGCGGAGGAGGAGTAGGGGGTAGGTACTAGGGAGGGAACTGGATAAGCTCACCACAGGTCTATCAGACTGGGGAGTGTGCGCAAACTCCGGGACGACCCAGTTGGCAGGCTCTCGCTCCGGGACTGTCTGGCTCCGGGATGGACGTGGTGGCTGACTCTGGCTCTATGGTAGGAGTCACCTCTAAGTCGGCTCACTTGGTCCATGGCAGACAAGGGCCTGGGCTCAAGGTCTGTGGTGGGCTTTGGCTCTATTTCTGGGTCCGTGGCAGGCATGGGGGTTACAGGCTCCACCCCTGCCTCACAGATGGTGAGAGGGGAACCTCTCAATCTCAATATCTCAATCTCTTTTTTTGGCCATTTTACAGTGAAAATTGGATTACTTACAGCAGAAAAGTAAAAGCATAACTCTACTCAATAAGTACCACTAGAAAGCACTATAATTATTATCAGTGATGGGAATAACGGCGTTATTTACTAACGGCATTACTTTTTCCAGTAACGAGTAATCTAATTGATTACTCCTCTCATCTTAATAACGCCGTTACCGTTACCGTTACTGCCAAAAAATGCGGCGCGTTACTATAACTGATGAAGCTGTTTTTTTTTTTCTCAGACCAACTAGATCTCTGAGCGAGAGGCAAATACTTATTTTACTGTTCTTCCATGGTTAGTGGGCAGAGCACGAGACAAGCGCATAAATGCTGACGATTGGCTGAGGTAGAGTAAAATGTCATTGTAAGCCAATCAGAGGTAGAGTTGGGCGGGTGTTCGAAAGCACGCATAGTAGTGATGGGCGATCGGCTCTTTTGACTCAGCTCACTGAAAAGAGCCAGCTCTTTTGGCTCACAAACGGCTCTTTAAATGACTTTGACTAATATTTCAATTTTTATTACATAATTATTTAATTTCTATAGGCTAAATTTGTAAAAATAGAGTCGGCTCTTTAGATATGCGAGCCAGCTCCCGACGTTCACCTAAAAGAGCCGGCTCTTAGAGTCGCGAACGACCCATCAAAAGCTCACTCGCGAACGAGTCGATCCATCATCACTAACGCTCATTCGCGAACGACCCATCATCACTAACGGCTAACACTCATGAATTGCGACCGACCCATCATAACGCATAGTCGGACAGGACAGGACACACAAGGAACAACACAAGCCAGTCAGTCAATGAGAGACAGGTATGGCGACGAGCCCAAATAATCCAAAAGTAGCCTTCTCTAAATGGAAGTAGACATTACTTTTTCCTTCAAGAAATTAAAGGAACGAATCTGATTGGAGGCTAGTCTCACTTTGTCCCACAGCAACATTTTTTTTTGTTGATGTGTGTAGGCTACAATGTTTCATGTTTCTGTTAATAATGTATTGTATTAAGTGTCCATTTCATTATAATATTCAGATTTATCATAAATAATTGAAGATGCACATGTATTTTAAGTTCCTTTTAAGAGGGGTAGAGGTGGGGTCACATTTGAGCATTTACTTGAAGCATTTACTTGAAAGTAACGCAGTAGTTACTAGTAGTAACTAGTTACTTTTAAAATTTGTAACTGAGTAACTAATTTAGTTACTTTTTGGAAGAAGTAACTAGTAACTGTAACTAATTACTTTTTTTAAGTAACTTGCCCAACACTGATTATTATCTGTTCTGAATTGGGTAAATGAGGGCTACCTCTGGTGCCAGGTTATCCACTGGCAGAATTGTTATGTTGAAGCAGATTCCAGCGGTCATGCTGCCTTGCTGGTTGGTCACCGACAGGATAAACTGGATGTGCTGGGGGTAGGGTCCAATGTCCAGGATGGGAGGCATGTACGCAACTTTCATGTAGTTGACTGCATTCTATAAAGAGAGGATCATTTACAGCTTCAGTTGCTTACTGGGATTTAAATTATTTATCTAACCCCAGTTCAAAGTGTTTACCTGAGTGAAAAGTCTCAGCATCGGGGCATTTGGGTCCTTTTTTAATTTTGGGATGCTATCAACCAGAAACAACCTTCCTGCATCAGACCCTCTGTAAATCAAAATGTAATAGGCATTAACATCATTCTGAATTCCTTCAGCACACACATGTTGAGTTATATGCTGCAGGTTTGAATTGAACGTGTCCTGCTGTGGACCTCATAGGCTTCTAGTTTAAATTTGTACCCATAGGTGGTGCAGTAGAAAGGTGGGGTGGTTACGGTGTATGTGAGCTCACTATCTGGTGACTCCAAGTCAACAAAGTGCAGCTGTTGCTTGGTCAGGTAGGTGACATCAGTCTCATTGACAACCAAGTGCCTGGTCACACCCGGTGCCTCTTGTGGAGGCTGATCAGGGACTGGCTGAATTTGAATCACAATGACCTGCAAAGATTACCTGGTTAGTGAATAACATGTGAACTCTGAGGAAAGTCAGATAAGAGGAAACAGCAAAAAGATGCTAAAACTTTCAGTATAAGATGAACTACTATTTGATCAAAGAAGGGATGTTTAGGAAATCTGGAACTTACCTGAGGCTCTGAAAGATTAGGAGGGTCATAAAAATCAGAGAGCACCACCTCAAAAGAGTCATCAAACACCTCACTGCCTGAGTGCCGATAGTAGATGATGGAATGGAAGAGGTCCTTCTGAAGAAAACGGGTAACAGGGTATCCTGGAAAAATAAAAAAACAACTTTTTGCAGTGGTATTTAAAGGATGCCTGAGGACACTCAGTTCCCCGAGAATTAATTAGATTTTTACATGTTCTAAAGGAAATGTGAATGCTGTTTGTCGGGGGTTGTGGGTGCTTTGCTAGTCAGTTGCTACAGTGTTACTAGGCGGTTTCTATGGAGTTCTATATGGCGTCGCTACAATAGGTGGTTGCTAGGGAGTTTTCGGTGGTTTCTAGGATGTGTTATGATAGCAAGGATGTTCTGAGTGGTTACTAGTGAGTTGCTAGTTGGTTTGAAGGGTGTTATGATTGGCTTCTAAAGCAGTCGCTAAACTGGTTACCTGGGCATTACAAGACGGTGCTACAGTGTTCTAGATGGTTAATATACAAAGTGAAATTAATTGATTTGGCTCACACTACTAATCTAAAAACATTTAGAGTATGTTTTAGTTTTCCTACAACCCTTTTTCTCACCGGTTATCCCAGGACCAGGCATCTTCATGATTTCCCCTGCCTGAGGAGGTCTGGTGATGTTGAACATGATGTAGTCATCACTTGAGTCCATATCACAGGCTTGCAAAATGGATCCTCTCAAAAGACCCATCTGACCTTCAGACAGCTCCAGCACCATATTGGTAATGAGGAAGGGTGGACTGTCATCTTTGGGCAGGACGTTGATGGGAAACTTGTGTCTAGTTTGATGCAAGCCATCAGTAATCCGGAAAACTATATAATCTTTAGTAGTGTCACTGTCATCATGATGGTAGTGTACCGCACCATCCTTAACATCCTTCACAGTGAACATGAAACCTTTTCCACCTAACATACAGATAAACATGCAGTGGTAGTGAAAAGATTTTGTGCAAAATGCAAAGACGTGACTAAAATGTTACTCAACTGATGTAACAGATTAATATTTCCAAATTGAGGAGTGGGGAAATCATCTGTATGTGTAGTACCTCTAACAGTTAGTCTGCCATGCTGAAGGCCATCCACAGTGATGATCCTCACAGCCTTCAGGTTGTCATTGTCAACAATCTGCAACTGATCCCATGTGATTGGACGGGATTGACCTTCCAACAGACTGAGACCTATTCATTTGATAGAAATAGGGAGAAACTCATTTGTCTGGCATTTATTGTACATTCTAAATTAAACTGTAACTTTCTGAATTTTCCTTCAGGGTTCAATTAATTGTTTGGGATTGATGATATTTCCGTGGCATTTAATCACTCCACTCACTGTGGTTTTGTGTGGTCTTTAATAAAGAAAGTTAATTTAATTTCACAAACAGCCCACTACCCTTTACATTCAGTGTGATTTTGGCAAGTATGACATATTCTTCTAATCTAACATGTTTCCTAAGTATACTTAAGCGTACATTTAAACTTAAGTGTGAACTGAATGGTTTTGAACACTTAATTGCAATTTTTGAACACTTTTCAATTAAAAGTATTGTAGTTTATATTCAATTCCATTAATGCCTTTTTTTGACCCGCGGGACATATATTATTACATTACAATAATGTACATTACATTACATTATTGTACTTATTATTATTACAATAATATTGTTAAAGTGTTCTGTCGAATGTACTGACAAGCATTTAAGGTTAAAAAAAAACTTTAAATGTAATTTCTATTGAAATTTGCATTTCATTTTATTAAATACATTTGTAATGATGAAGTTGCAATTTAGTACATTTAAAATATTAATATTAGCTTTAAATGTGATGTGAATAACTCTACAGTTAAAATTATAATACTCTACATATGCTTTAGTATGTTAGTCAACACATCAAAATGAATGTACTTCTTTAAAGCACGAATACATATTATTAAAACATAATGATTTAAAAAGTACTTCCAGTTAAAACCTTTAATCTGACAATATAACAAAGTGCACTTTTTAAAAGTCTATTTAAGTGTGTTAAAAAGCATAGACATTCTTTTGTTCTTTTCCAAATCTTACACCCAAGTTAACATGTAATCAATCATTTCGGACATCTAAATTTGCTTTAAAGCTAAACTTATTTAATTTACATGGAACAAGTCCTATTTTTGGGGGAGGGGAGTCTCCACCTTTCAAATGTTCTGTTTAAGAAAATATTCTTAAGCAAAGCACTGAGAAACATGAGAACAGAGCAACATGTATATATAATTGAAAATGATGCACGATACAGACCCATGTTCCATGATACTCTTGGTGCATTGGTATGAGCCGTCCTGATTGACACATGCACCATCACAGGCTGGCTTTTCTCAAAGTAGAAATCATGCACCTCAAACTCCACCTAGTAGAAATTAACAATACATAACTAATGCATTATCCAGTTAAATTAAATAATTCTGTTTAACATCAAGTTAGAATAGTTCCCCTGCGAAAAAAAAAGAAGAGCTAAATTGTATTGAATGTGCACTTGTAGTGAACATCAGATCTCAAAAGCCCACTTAAACACACATGTCAAAATAACAGTTTTAAAGCTTATGGTTTAGTAATCTTTTGTAGTGCTTTTAAGAAGTACATTAATTTGTGACTAACATACTAAAGCACATGTAGAGTACTTGATTATAATTTTATCTTTAATGTGCTGTTTGATATTACGTTTAAAGTTAATTATATTTGAAGTATTGATATTTTAACATGCAAACATTACATTCGGTTGACACTTTAAAATATATCATTAAGTGTGCTAAATCGTATCTTTTCCAGAAGGGTTACCTCATAGTTCCTACGCTGCGTGTGACTGGAGTTTGGAGGCTGGTAGCTGATCAGCATGTTGTTGAGATCCATCCAGGAGAAGGAGGAGATGGGTTTGGTGTGATCAGACAGATGAGTAATGAAGCCCTCATTAGGGGCGTTAGTGATGTTGAACACCAGCCTCTGTTTGGGCGTCTCGTCATCCTCCGCATCCAGAGTTGCCGTGGAGAGAGGAGTCAGAATGAACTGGTCCACCTCTAAGATGAACATGGACATAAAAGCAGGCTTGGGCGGCTGGTTGGACATCGCGTCTTTAATGGTTACCGGGATCCAGGCATGCTCTGACTGAATGGGAGGTGGGCAGAACTGGTGTTAATAATAAAGTATAAAAATGTATTTAATAAAATAAAAATGCTTTTATTTGAGAATGTACACCTGAATTATGCTTCTGCTACGAGTGTCTGTGAGATCCAGTCTAATGGCGATGTAATCTATGTCTGGAGATGGAGGGTCGATGTGGTGGTAACGGATGCCCATCATGAGGAAATCATTGCACGGTACTTTGATGATCTTCAGCAGTTTAAGACCCTTTAGACAGTCGTCACTTTTACAATGAGCTCGAGCTTTATTATCTGCAGGGGTACAGAGGAAATTATGTCATAATATTAAACTACAAAACAGATTGTTAGTTTTTTCCCCCCAGATATTATAATCCTCAAATGAAATCAAGGTATATTTTGAAGTATTTTCTATAACGCTTATGGTCAGAAGTTTGGAACAATTCAGCATAATGATTTCTAAGGTATCATGTGACACTGAAGACTGGAGTAATTCAGCTTTGCATCACAGGAATAAATTACATTTTAAAATATGTCCAAATAGAAAATTATTGTTTTAAATTGTAATAATATTTCACAATATTAATGTTTTACTTTATTTTGGATCAAATTAATGCAGCCTTGGTGAGCATAAGATACTTTTTTCAAAAACATTTAAAAAATCTTAATTATTCCAAACTTTTTTTGACCAGTACTGTATTCTGAAAACCTACAATTTTAAAATATATAATCAAAAGGGGATACTATCAGATGTTCAGCTAAATCGAAACTTCCATTATATTCCTTCTAATACAAAAATACAAAAATACACTTTATTGAATCATATATCTCATTTGATCTCATATATCGTTTTTATTTGAGTAAAATTTAATTAAGAAAAAAACTGTTGGGGTAAAAGTTGCCACTAAAGTGAATTATGACCTAATTGAATATTTTAGCAGCCTTTAGGCTTCCTTTCACATGAATTTGACCGGATGGAATAATTTTTAAAGCGCATTTGTGCAGTAGGAAAGTAGGAAAACTGGTCAAATATTATTATGCTATGATTTTACCCAGCTGTCTTCGAAGAGGAACAAAGCTATCTGGTTCATCTCCTCTCGGTCCCTCTGGTTTCTCCGATTCCCCGGTGACTAGTTGACCGTGAACAGGTAGATGTGTCTCCAAAGTTGTCATCTGAACTGTGCACTCAACATTATGTCGGTGTTCATAGTGGAAGGACACAACATTACCGTCTAGGATATTGGAGAGGCCATAAAACTCTGGCACCTCGAGACTCTGTGATCCAAACCTAATCACATTACAGTCAGGCTCCATGATTTCAACACTGAGAGAGAACAGCTCACTGTAGGTCTCTGTCTCTGTAAATCTAAACATGAAGAAGTCTTCATGAAATGTCCATATTCTGCCATATCTGTCTTTTAATACAATGTCTTCCACAAATATTTCCATATGCTGTATTTATTTACAGCAGCATGAAAAACTTACCTGTACAGACGAAGTTTAACAGTATCCTCTTTTAAAATCGGACATCCATTATGAGTGTATTTCACTTCATCAGCCAAAAAGTGACAGTCAAAAACCTATCAAATGAGAAATAGTTGTAGAAAGAACAGAAATTAAAGGTGCAGTAAGCGATTTCTGCGATTGTTTAGACACATTAGGCTACGTCAATACACAACACTTTAAAATATCAGTCACAATATATTTCACTTATGAACACAACAACAGTGGATTGGACCGAGCGCCACAACACTCTTGTAGCCAATCAGCAGCAGGGGGTGTGTCCACTCATGACAGGGGAGGAGAGAGAGCGAGTAAGAGGGAGATTTGAAGAAGGACTGTAGAAAGAGAGATGGCTGAGAGACATTACAGAAGAGAAAAGGCCAGAGGAATATCACAGGGAAAAAAAGGGTTATGATCAGACAAGAGCTTTATGACCCGCATTAATATTGGAAAAGCTTTCCAGCGCTCGAGAGACCAAAGCGGGAAGGCCTGAAAAAGGACCCAGAGGTTGTTTCTGCTCCATATCTAAGTAATATTGGTTTTGCTATGTTTCACAGAACCAACAGGACAGTTTTGAGTGTTGAGCTCGTGTGCTGCTGGTGACTTACAACAAACTTCTGCTTGTATACTCTTGTGTACTGTATGTTCATTTTGTGTTCCTCCATGTTGTTCGTAATCATCTTCGCTTTTATTTTATTTTGCCTCGCTTTTAAATATCAACAGTGTTTCTCAGAAATCGCTTACTTCACCTTTAACTTAAAGTAACACCACACAATCCTGATATAGGCCTACCCTAATAACTGTTATTGCATTAACAAACCTGAATTACAATCAGAAAAAGAAAAATATATATATTGTTAACTAAAATGTAAACTATTAAAATTGTCACACAGAGTGTCAATTGTTTGAATTATTTGAAGTAAAGCTGAAATAAAATAAAATACAAATATTCGATTTTTTTTAACTTTACGAAAAAAAACTTGGGTTGAAAACATGATGCCGTTGAATTGCAGAGCTGAGGCGAGCATATCCACATCGCTATGATCAGATGCTTTCCTAACTGCCTCTTTCTCATCGCTGTCATTTTTGTTGTGTGTTTATTTTGTTATTGAGAGGAGAGTGCACAGCACATATTTACATATTCACCTAAACGTCGCTCCCAGCAGCGTGGACGGCGTCGGGATGTTCGTTATTGTTGCAGAGGTATTTCCAACTTCTTTTTATTACATAGCAAAGAACGAAAAAATTACTTTGCCATAGTTATATAGAAGGGCATTGAATCACGTTCAGTCTTTTTTATGTTACGAGTGCGAGCATGAGCAATAATTTGCAGGCTGCAGTTCACCTAATGGCCACCGGTGTCACTTAAAACAATTCTACTTTTAGCCCCTTTAAAGTAAAACTTTTAATTTGACATTATTACATAGTGAATGTTTTAAAAGTATGTTAAGAAACAGTCATGCAAGCTTACTTTCTTTAAGTACAGTTTTGTGCATTTTTTTCCCATATTATATTATCTGCAAATACAGTTGTTGTTGTTTTTTTTTAAATACACCTTTAACGTTAAAGTACACTACAAGTGCACATTTAAAACAAAATACAATTAAGCACATTTCTTATTCACAAGGGTAGTTGTGATATATCGAATGCTCTCTGAAACTTTTGGCATGTTCATCACTGAAAGTTTGTTGGATAATACGAAGAGAGAAATGCATGAACATAATGAACTAATAAAATAATAAAATAATGAACATTGTTTACCTGTGGGGACAGTGTGCCGACCCGCTGTGTAATGGGCTCGTTCAGCACAACTTCCAGCTTGCAGGCATCCTTGTCTCTGGGTATATGAAACTGCAAGTCCCCCTCCCGCAGAAAGACTGACTGCCCCCTCTTTACCTTAAGACCAACATTGTTTTTTACCAGAGAGCCCTGGATCTGGTGGAGAAGTCCCAGCATGAGGAAAAGCAAATATGTCCTGTCTATTGCAGTCATTCTGTTCAGTTTGTGTGGATCAGGACCTCTGTGTTGAGGGAATGGACAAATCTACAGGAGGAACAGTTGTTTGGTCTTGCTCTGTCCACAGAATGTTATCATACAAAGTCATCTCCACTTTTTCTTGATATTAATCTGAGACAATTAGTTTCAGTTCATGGAATAGTATCCCGCTCTCTCTCCATTCATCATATGAGATGTGATATCTGAAAATAAAACAGACAAAAATATGATTACGGTTTATTACACTTTCACAAAGGTCAAAGGAAATTAAGCCTATTTTTTGGATTTTTCTGCATAGTTGTATGTTATAAATAATAATCAACATTCATATTTAAGAAAGACATTTATAGCCCAAATATTTTTGGTGGGGGGTGAGATGGGACCTAGAGAAGGAATAGGGGGAGGGGAGGGGAACCACTGCTTTAGTACATATATATATATATATATATATATATATATATATATATATATGTGTGTGTGTTTAAATGTGTTTAATATTTTTTAAATACTTTTTGTATTACTTTAATGACACTAACAAGAATCACCAAAGAATAATTGGGACCGCAAAAAAACTTAAATCTGCAGATGCATAAGAACACATTGGTAATGATTATATGCATATGCACATATATATTGTAAATATGTATAATATATTGTTCATAATAGTTTCATTTTGTGGTGGTGAAATATGATCTGCACATGGTCAGATGTTTTTTTGTGAGATTCACAAGTAAAGAATGGCAAAAATGGGAAAGAAGATACAACTCTTCAACTGATCCAACAAATAACTGGCAAAAGAAGGAATTTAGGAATCACATTCCCTTCAGTTTAAGGCTAAAACGTCTCCATCACCTCTCTCTGACAGGTTTGCTGAGTGATAGGGGGAAAACTCCTTCCGAGCCCAGTCCTACTGAGGTGAGATGTCAACTTTAAAAAGTGACTTTTGACCCTAAACAATCCCCAGGCCCTGGAATGGCCAGTTTGGAGATTGAAGCTGTCTGATCTGTCAGCACTGAACACACTGCTAAAGATCCTTAATTCTTCCACCTGCAGTTAAATGAGCCATTAAAACGCTGGCTCAAGGGAATGATAAATGCTTTCCACCTAACAGCTTGATTCGGACTTATGCAGTAATGCAGTAATATTATTCAAAATGATCAACTCCAATCCACCAATACATGCATTCAAAAACCTTCTTCCAGACACAAAGCATACTGAAATAATCTTTTCCCCCCATGGTTTATTAATCAAATTTGTTTTATCAATACAAATTTAATTTAAGACAGATTTTTGGCTCTTCTATTATTTTGCAAGTTACTTCAAAACAAAACAATGAAATACCCAATGGATTTGTACAGTACATTTCTATGAATTTGAGCTCACTGGGTCACATTTGTCAAGTCTAGCAGCAATACATCTGGAATTAGTCCGCCTTTGTTTACTTATTAAAGTGTTTTCTTTTAAAGGCCTCTCCTCTTTTCTTCCTGCTATCTTCCTCCATTGGAAAATCCAATTTTCTAAGATTGTTACACAGCCTCGGGCTAAAAGTCTAATCTAGCGTTTCATAGCTTAGAAAACAAGATGGTCAGATAGTAATACGTTTTGTCGGAATGGCGTGAAATTTCATAGAGGTGCAAACAGGGTCTACTCAACATAAAGTCTGAGAGAAACAAAGAGAAAACACAGCTCTAAAAAATGACTGAACACAAAACCATGAGCACAAAGAACAGAAACGAATAACTGCCTCTGCTCTGTTTACCATTAGAACACTTTAAAGCTTAACTATATGGAATGTGCATTTGTGCCGTTCAAATCTAAATCTTTATTAATTAAATAAAAGGCCACTTAAAGGTAGGGTAGGCAATTTATTTTACAAATACTTTTTTTGTTATACTGGTTGAAACTCTCTTTACACCCTGATCAATACTAAAAGTGGTCTAAATATTAAAACATGTACATATATCTTCTGTGGAAGTCTCAGAACCAAAACATTTTTGTCCAATCATTTCATTCAGTCACAATGCAACAATATGATGTCCTACCTGCCTGTCAACATATGTATTTCCATGCACCTGCTCACGAGCACCGAGCACCACAAACAAACTGCAGTCATCTTTTACAGTTCCTCCTGAACCAAAACAACAATCTTAAGCTGCGTTCATGTCATGTCGTAAACGTAATTACGAGCTGGCAACTTGTGACTTTCTACCTGAAGCTGTTCACGTCAGACAGATAATGTCAACACTATCATTGCTGATGTGAATCTGAAGCAGTCAGGTGCAAGTAAGAGCTGTGCAAGTTGTTTACATTCATTATTGTTGTAATGCTATGTGCTTTGAGACATAAGGTAATTTAAAGGTGCTCTAAACAATGTCACGCATTTTTTAGGCTGAAACATTTTTTATCACATACAGCAAACATCACCTCAGTATCCGCTAGCTGCCTGTCCCCTGAACACACTGTAAAAAAACGCAGCATCTGTAGACAGCCCAGGCTCCACAAACGGCAACAAAAACAAACTGGGCAAACCTGCACCAGGAAAAATAACAAACCGTGTTCCATTTAATAACCGACAAGAATGATATGGGGCTGGGTGTTGGGGGGTTAGTGCGCGTGCACATGAAGGGGGGTGTGGGGAGTGGAGGAGAGAGAAGCATGAAGAGGGAAGTTAGCTAGAGGAGAGATGTCCTAGACAACGACTAACGTTGATATGGCCGACACACGACCAAAGAGACGACATTCCGATGAACAAATAGCAAAGAAGAGGGAAAGGGAGAAGGAACACGCAAAGTATTAAATTTACATCGGAAAAGCCTGGTTCAGAAAGCACTGAAGGGAGGGGGAGGGGATGGGATGAGGAAGAGGGAGGGTCGAGCTAGCCTCCATTTTGTTTGACAATACTTCGAGCGTCAACAAGAAGTGACGTCACCCAACATCGCTTAGAGCTCCTTTAAGGCTTGGCTTTGGAGACACTCTGAAGGGAGGGTGGGATCTAATGCTTGCTAATGCTAGCCGCTCTGAAATTGCCAACCCTACATTTAACGCCGTCTCTCATGACGCTTTTCCGCACCTCCCTTACCCCCGACACTGCTGCCATTCTTGTCCACAGTCTTGTCACTTCCCGTTTGGACTACTTCAATTCTCTCCTTTTCGACCTCCCTCACAAATACCATAAACTTCAACTGGTCCAGAATTCAGCTGCCCGCATCATGACTCGAACAGCCTCCATTCACCACATCACTCCTGTTCTCCAACAGCTTCACTGGCTCCCGGTCCAGTCCCGTATCCAATTCAAAGTCCTTCTGTTAACATTCAAGGCTATCCACAACCTCGCCCCTCCATATTTGTCTGATCTCCTCCAGTGTCCAACTTCCACCCGCTCCCTTAGATCCTCTTCCTAACTACACTTGTCTGTCCCCCCCGCTCGTCTCATCACTGTGGGGAGCAGAGCATTTAGCCGCTCTGTACCCAGTCTCTGGAATTCATTACCACCCCATCTCAGAAACATCGATAGGATAGGGTGAGATTTCTTACTGTCAATGTGCATCATGCTTTTTATTGAGGGAATTCCTTTCATTTTATTTTCATGCTTTTCTTTTTAATATCATTCCAGCTCTCTCAGTAGAGGCCTAAAACACAGCAATCTAAAAATTACTTTTGCTGAAAACGTCTCAAATCTGATCTAAGAATGACTCTCAAACACATATCAAATCATTTACAGGCTATTTTAGCCCATATTTTAAAATAAAAAAGGCTTCCTTTGTCAGCCACTTCCAGTTATTTTAGGTGTAGGTGTTTTTTGTTATCATACTGTTTGACAACACCCAGGTATGTAGGGGAATTAGTTTGACTGTTTACTGCACTTCATATTCTTAGTTATTTACCTATAGTGGATAATAATCTGAACATTCACAGGAAATTGCTTACTTCCACACTGAAGATGGACAGTACACAATCTCTCTTTAAACGCAAAACTTTGTTTGAAATATTCACGCGATGGGTTGTGGGCAATATTAGATCGCACTTCGAATTCTTACCTGAAATAGTACACCATAAGGGTATCTTTGGAATACTAATTTCAACGTACTACGATTTGGGACACACTAATCCTAATTTCGAATACTAATGAGGCGGATAGTATGCAAATTCGAACAAATCGGTTGAGTGAATGATTCCATGACTCATTTGTATTATAAATCAGCTGAAAAACTAATTGAATGAGTATTTTTAACAAATCATTTAAATGAATGATTCAATGACTCACTCATAAAGACACTGTCCCTTGTTGCAAAGTAACCTATAGAAAGAGTGTCTGAAAAATAACAAGCACACACTGACAGTCTGACACAAACACAGTTTAACAGGAACAGTGCTGTCGCACTGTCATCAGCACTCTTGGAACGCTACTCGACTAATCAGATTTGAGGACCGGAATGTCTCCAGGATAAAAAGCACACTGACTTTGAACATTTACTTAATCACTTCACTTTAGAACTGTCATGAGGAAGTTGATCAACTCCACTGCCGTAATGTCATGGAAACAGGATTTTGTGTTTTGTAAACTAAGCTTTTAAACTGCAGCCCCAGGAAGTCTATAACAGGGAGGATTATGTATTCCCTTCACAGGTTATTCTCCAAAAAAGGACCAAATTCCTTGTTTTGCTTTGCAAAGATTAGCACTGGAAACTTTTCACATCCCAACCATGCAGTAATAAAAGTAATTATGAAATTACACAAAAAGACATTCTTACTTGTGGGAGTAAAAAACACTAAAGTTAAGGTACTTACATTTAATGTAAATCTAAACTATAATAGTGTTCGAAAATATTACATTCAGTTCGCATATAGGTATTCTATTAAAGTGTATAATTTAAATAGTACTCTTTTTCACAAGGGAACCAACATTTAAAACCTATGGGCCCTATCTTGCACCCGCCGCAATGACTTTGTACACTGACGCATGTATCATTCGTATTTTGTGAACCGATTCTGAAGCGCGCCTGGTAAATGCGTCGTTATAATAGTATTGCGCCATGGAACAAGCGCACCTCGTTCATCATGCTCTTAAAGGGAATGTGATATGACGCTCTGATTGGTTTATTTCACGTTACGCCCAAACCACACCTATGAATAATGAAGCTACTTCAGACCAACCCCTTTTAAACTTGCGTCGGGCGCAAGAGTCATTTATCCCGCCGGTAAAATAGCAACAGCGCCCAAGACCCGCCCACAAAGTTAGTTGCGATTCGCGCTTGATACTTGCGTTTCAGATCGTTAAAACAGGGCCCTTTATGCCTTACTAGATTAACTACTTCTTTTTGCACAAAAAAAGTTCTACCCTCTGATTAATGGCTTAAAGTCCCTTGTGTGCCTCTGAGTCACTTTCAGACGTTTTTGTGCGCACCACATTAAACAGACAGTACATTCCCAACTCTCTTGTGTGATCTCACAGTTTAGAAACTGTCAACGTTGTTCTCAGGGCATGATTCTACATGCTGTACAGTCTGTGATTATATGGTTCACCCCTGTTTGGGATGTTATCTGTAGGTTTGGAGTAAGTTCAACAGACAAGTGTTGAAGGGATCCTTCATGGGCTCAGGTAAACACAAAATTGTAATGAGGCTTGACTAGGAAAGGTTCCAGCAAAAATGCATTTAAGAGACAAAGACAGATTTGAGAACAAATGAAGGGGAAGTTCAATGAAATGTTTTGAACTCTTATCTTGCTCTCAGGTATAGGTTGACACCTTAACAACCCCACCAGCATTTCCCCAGAACAGCTGCTGGATTCAGATGTGGAATATGAGATGCAAACATCTCACAAACACAGTGGCTATTCAACCAGCCGACAAGCCAGGAGTTCACAAACGGTTCTATGTGGGTAACAGAAGATATTGTGCGCATACAGGAAAAGATTTCTCATTCTCATATAACAAACATATATAATTCCAAACAAGTAAGCCATTACTGACAACTCTTGTTTCTTATTATTAAAATGTAATCTTTTTTTTTTTTTTTTGAACAGAAGTAAAAAATAGGGACATTTAAAACCACAAAAGTTGCAGGCCATTATGCACAACAATCCTACCAGTCACAAGCAATCAGGACTCAATTAAAGCCAGCTTATTGAAATAGCTCAAGTATGTGGATGTTATGAGAGCGTTTCACAGAGGTTTATTTGTACTGATTGGATATTACTTTAGTAACATTTGTTTGTTCACTATGATGAGGCCTGGTGGAATGGGGAGATATTTTCAAGTTTAGCCGATATTTACGTACTAATGTTTTGATGTAGATATAGCAGTGATTATGAGGCTCCAGTCAGGAAAGCCCAAGGCAGGCTGGGTGGGTGGCCCAGACCCCTCTGCACTCTTTCTAAACTTCTCTCTGGTTCCATTCAAACATGTGGGGGCAGTTTTCCTGTCATCAAAACGTGCCAAAACCAAGTGTGAAAAACAATGTGAACAATGACAAAATGTGCCAGTCATGTGCAGTTAAATTAAAATGACCATGTATCTGTCTTTCAGCTATACATAAAGTTATTAAGCAATATAATACTGAGTTCAATAAAGGTTACACAGCGTTACTGGCTTTACTACCTCAACAATGCAGCAAAAAACAAAAACATATTTATTCAAACATTTAATTATCAATCTTCAAATAACATAAATTTACATGAGAAGCAAAACTTTAAAAGAAATTAAGAAAATATAAATTATTAATTGAGAGAATATGTCTTAAATTAAATTATAATAAATAAATTATATATATATATAGTTTGTAAGTTCAATTTGTATTATATATATATATAATAGAGAAACCATTTTCACTGCTAGTAAATTACACAAACACAATTCCACAAATGGCAAGTAACACACTGAATTAAAATTATATTTTAAAGTAGAAAAACTTAAACAAAATTACAGTGTATTAAACCTCTTCTAGATGTATGCTTCTTTAAGAAAATTACAAATTGGGGAGAGAAAAATAAACTTGATTCAATATACATTCTGTGGAAAATAAGCTTCAATATCTCATGTTATTCTCGTGTAATTGTATCTTATTTTAAGGATGTTTCAGTATTTTTACAGGAAACCAACAAAGGGTAACTGTCCTTCTTAAAAGGTGAGGTAAGGTAAACTATCATTTCCTTCCAATGGTCTAATTAGAGCTACAATTTCTGGGTCACACGGGGGGAAATGTGCGTCTCTCTGAAGAAGTGGGCATTCTGTACAGCTGGGACTGACTGGAGACACCGGCTGGAGCCAGCAGAAATCGGCTGCCTTTCCTCACAGCGCTGTGCACTGCTTCTCATCTCGCTAATGACAGGGTAACGAGCAGCCAACTATTTCCAAAGCAAAGATGAGCAGAGGGAAAGGGGGAGGCCTTCGCTCTCTAAACAGCTTTGGCCCCCATTTGGCAGCATACCAGCATGACCGTTCTCAGTGTTTGCAAGTGCTGAAAACTCCCAGATGAAAAAAAAAGAGTATGGTTATCAGTCGGGGCGGGGGGTTGTTATTCTACACTCCTAAAAATAAAAGGTTATTTATTGGTGTTGATGGTTTCATGAAGAACCTTTAACATCCATTGAACCTTTAAAATGCACAATAGGTTCTTTACAGCAAAAAAAGAAAAGAAAAAAAAAAACGGTTCCTTAAAGAACTGACCACTTTAAGGCTCTTTGGGGAGACAAAAATGGTTCTCCTATGGCATTGTTGCGAAAAACCCTCTTTATTTTAAGAGCGTAAGCTTAAAGAAAGATTAATAAAGGTGCACTAGTTTAATTCATAAGGTGGACAGAGATGAGAAAGCTGTTTTACTGAGAGCCATTCCTCTTATGACTTAAAAGAGTTACATCCTTCTCAGCCAAACAACACTAGTTCATAAACAGGACATTATTAAAAAATTATACAAATTCACATATGGCCTCATATGGAAAACAAATAGATGGACCCGGTGGGTTTGCCAAAAGTTTTGAAATCATTTCACAGATTTCACAGTGAGAACATTGGTTGGGGTAGATGTTTTTAAATAATGTACAAATTTCCCATTATTTATAACATTTCTCATTTGATAAAAATTGTATATTGAATATTCAGTGCCACCATATATTAAGTGTCTTTAACTACGATGTATGTAGTGTACTAACATTTAAGTTAATAATTTGATACAATGCACTTATTGTATACATACATGGTTTTATATCGTACCTATTTTTTAAAAAATACCAGCATTCATTTCTGTAATTACTGTTTACCCCATAAACATACCAATACCACTAAACCTTATCCATATCCCACCTCAAACTCAAAAGTGTTTTGCAATTCAACACGAACACAATAAGTACAATCTACCTAACAATATTATTTAAGTAAAGACACCTAACATAAAGTGTGACCGCCCGGGTACAAAATGTACACCTTTCATTTCTCACCTTTAATCTGTTCTTTAGTTGATCTAAATGTTATTTAGTGGCATTGTTGCACACACATACACAAAACAAACACACACACACAGAGCACATTTACAGACAAGTTCTTACCTGAAACCATAGCACTTATAACTCCACAACTGTTTATCTTCTCCTTTTCACTCCAACGCTTTCACAGCAACGGTCTAATTGACAAGAGTCCCGATGGCAATCCTCACCCCTGCGAAGAGATGGAAGAAGTAGAGGAGGGCGTTCTGTGGAAACTCGGAGGAGGGAGGTGGGATAGTCCTTCTCCGGAGGCTTTTAGGGAGGAGTGAGGCTGGGTATAAAGAGAGCAAAAAATGCAGAGGCAATCAGAAAAGAGAGGCAAACACAAACAGACAGAGATCAAAGAAAAGCAATCTACGCTCCGACCGCAACACACCATTAGATAATGACAGATTGAGGAGATCTTCCATCAAAGGGTGTCTAGATGACGCCACTGAAAAAATAGCATGTTTGTTCACAACGATCTGTGAAATCATTTTCTAAGTGTCTCTAAATGGGTAGCTGGCACATAATATGGGACAAACTTCAAAATAACACAAAGAAAAACTATATTTTAGGTAACGTGACTATTTTTCAAGTGTCAAGTTTTTATTTGTCAAAAACACAAAGTGGATTATAATTATAATTCGTTACATTTATATAGCGCTTTTCTGGGTGTTCAAAGCGCTTATGTGATTATGTTGTCTAATCACCCTCGATTGTGCATTAAATATAAAAATAAGAAAAATAAATGAAAAAAATGATGCAACAATTAGAAAATGTGGTAACACTTTATTTTACAGTGTCCTTGACACATGTAATACCTAAAAATTAAGCATAACTACATGCAAATTACCCTAAAACAAACTTAATCCTAACCCTATAGTAAGAGCACGTACTTACTATTACTCAGTGCTTAAATAATGTGCAATTACACTGTAACAAAGACACTTTAAAATAATGAGTAACCGAGTCTCACGAATCCTGATCATTTTGCGTCCCACTGCATTTGGTCATTTATTAACATCAAGATACAGCAAGACTAATATAGTAGAACAATGTCCAAATGACATTGTCACACAATAACCATCGGTGTCTTCTGCACTGTGACCATTGACCTTGCAATCCCTGTTAATCTCTCATCTAAGTGTATTCTCATGGATCTTTTACTAAAACATTCTTTCTCTGTGTTCACAATAGCTTGCAGCAGTTACTGTAGCTCTGAATAGCATAATAGCTCTGAAGACTATATAGACAGAACAGCGGTAAGTTGTTTAACCGGGCCTCCTCACAGACTTCACATACATTTACGATTATCTAGACTTTTCTCTTCCTGAGGTGTTTGAAATTGTTTCAAGAAGTAAGTGAGTAGGTCCCCTTATATACTGATGATAAATACGACTATCTGCTTTCAGTTGTATAACACTCACTTTGTGTTAAACTGCATCAATTACATCTGGATGTTAGCAACTACAGTCTATGAGGAGGATTATCAAGGGGTTTGAAAGAAATGTAATCATTTTAAAATAATACTCAAGTTTTTTAATTTTCCCAACGCCATTAATCTGTGGTAGTCAGGAAAGAGTTAACAAACACTTTTTCTGCTTTTTCTGTCTAGTTTACTTTCAGTCAAGTAACCATGACTGCACAGGTTTGAATACATAAGAACTAAACTAATCTCCTAAATCTCTTCTCATAAAACAGATTAATTGAAGTTTGTAGGAAAAATCAACCATTTCATGTGGAAAACCTCAATAGCATTTTCCAAAGTCAAGAAATGTGATTCTTTTTTATATAAACAGTGTATAAATAAGCAAAATTCAAACAGCAGGAAATAATTGAAGTCACTTCAGTTGTATACAGAGTTTTCACTTCCGATCTACTGTTATGGAGCCTAGCAGAGTCTAGATTTAAATCTTGCAATCCAAAAAAGGATTTTCCTCCTTTTTGTGTTGTTTTCCATTACAAATGTCTAAAAATTCTTAAATCAAGAAACATTTATTGAAGAAGTAAAATTACCTAAAGGAACACTCCATATTTTTGGAAAAAGGCTAATTTTTCAACTCCCCTAGAGTTAAACAGTTGAGTTTTACCGTTTTCGAATTCATTCAGCCGATCTCCGGGTCTGGCGGTAGCACTTTTAGCATAGACCATTGAATCTTATTAGACCGTTAGCATCTCTCTCAAAAAAATGAAAAATTTGTTGGAAAATGAGTATGGAAGTAAATAATGCCAAATGTTTTAATGCCAAACAAAAAGCCTGTTGAATTACACTACTTGAAAAAAACATGCATTGCATTAACCATGCTTGCATGCTTGTATTTTTAGGACTTGCATTTTTTATTGGCTGAAATTTGACATGATTGAATATTTAAGCAGTGAATATTTCAATTTAAAACATTTCAAACACATTTTCATTATTAAAAATTCAATAATCCATATTCACCCTTCATATTTCACTTCAAAAATATTAAAAAAATGTAAAAATACAACCTATAATATTCAACGGGCAATTTTCGGTCCATTTTATTTCGCTTTACAACTTCGCTTCCACAAATTCAGTGGTTCAAATTCGACAGTAAATTCAACATTGACATCCAGGAACTGCAGGAAAAGCAGTAGATTACCGAGCATAATCTCCATCTGCTGTTAGTCTACCTCACCAGCAGGGGGTGCAAGGGCGTGTTGTTGACGAGAGCAAGCCATACATTCATAAAAACTCATTTATAGAAATGTAAGTGTATTTGTTAACTTTATATTTCAGCGATGTCCTTCAGGGTTTCCCTCAATACATCAGAGGATTGCTGGAATATAACGTGCTTACCAGAAACTTGCTGTCAAAAATAATTTTGAGGTCAATCAAAGTTATCAGTCAGTCTAAATTTATATTCTATTATCTGCTAATAATGAAATTGTATTTCATCTATGTGTTTTTAAAAAATACCAGCCATGAAAATAAGCAATGATGACGTCTACTGCTAAATTATTACCCACAACTTTCAAAATGAATCTCAAGGTTATATTGAAGAGCTTGCACTTGATACTTTGTTTGTGCCAAGAATGCAAAGGTTAATGAACATAGATTAGACAAGCACTATCCGCTTACATTGAGAAAGAGCAACTAGTTGAAAAGAGCCCTTGATTCAATTGAAAAGAACTGAAGCCTCAAACCCAAAACAAGTCTGTTCACTTTGCAGCACTTTCACGAAAACTGAGAGCACAATGCCTGTCAAATGGAGTGTGACATTCCTGGGTTTTCTGTGGGAAAGCGGTAATTGCTTTTTTCAGTTTTTGGCTGTTGGTTTCATGAGATTTGAATCCCACCCTCTAATGAGTGAGCGAGTTTCTGCTGTCCACACTGTTTCCTGACCGAGCTGTGTCGAAGAATCAGGGTTCTGCTTTCTTCTGTGAATCTGTCAGGTCTTTTTTTTTTTGTGCAGAATGAGGTTTTCCACATCCTTTTTATGCTTCCTAATTGGTCTTTTAGGACTAAGAGGGATTCGTAGTTTGGTGTTCATGGAAGATGAGGGGGAGGAACCGGAGGAGAGAGACCTGAGCAAAGCTATTTTGGAGATGCTGCACATAAATAAACTGTCGGCACCTCAGCAAGCAAAGCCACACCCCTACATGAAGCACGTTTACCAGTCCTTGGACACACAGGAAAGAGACCCGAGTGGGGCAGATGGAACTCTTGTACAGAGTTTCCGGAGCATTGAAGGTAAGTATGTATTTTCATTCTAAGTAAACAATTAAAATATTAAATTAAATATTAAAATAAAAACCATGTAAGAAGACACATCATGCCCACATTCCAGGATGACAATGTTAAGATTCAACAGGCTCATATTGTGAAAGAATGGTTGGGAGGAGCATGAAGAATTATTTTTTACACATGAATTGGCACCTCTCAAATTCATTGAAAGTCTTTGGGATGTGCTGGAGGAGACTTTACAGAGTGCTGGACTCTTGCATTATCAATACAAGATCTTGACCAAAAATGTATGCATCTCTTGATTGAAATAAATGTTGTGATGTTATTTCATAATGTCATAATGAGTGCTATTGTTGTTTTCATTAATGTGCCTGTGCCTCTTGTCCCACAAAAAAAAAATCAAACCAAAGACCCTAAAAAGATGTTCTTTTTCAAACAAGATTCAAAGTACGGCACTCCAGGATGGATCTGGTTCAACATGTCCCAGCTGAGTCCCTTCATGAGGGTTGCAGAGCTGGTCCTGCTGAGGAAGACTCTTCATCACAAGCCGCTTAGTGTGACGGTCACAGTACATAGTCTTTCACCAGGAAGAGATAACCTGAGCATTAGTGGCCCTCTTGTGGAGCACTTATTGAGTCTGGACCGGGTTCCTTCAACAGGTTATGATGTTTTTGACGTGACAGCTGCAATAACCCAGCCACCGAGCCACTCAGATATCCTGGGCTTCCAGCTTCGCTTTGGGGATGAGAGCGGCAGCCTGGTTCTCCACGAAGCCCTCACACAGAGCCTCTACTGCTTGAATGGCAGCTCTCTTCGCCAGCCGCTTTTAGTGGTCTACAGGAGCAAATCAATGGAGCTAAAGCAGACGGCTTCAGGAGTGAGTTCAGAACACAGGCAGAGCTGCATGGTCAGCTCAGAATATAAGAGACAGCAAATACATTTGAGACATGGGAGACATGTAGCTGCATGCAAGCTGTATGTACATCATGTCAACCTTCATACGAGCAAGTTGAGTCAATGGATCCTGGAGCCATCCAGTTTCAACATAAGTATTTGTAGGTATGAGTCTGTCTGTGTGAAATATATTACTATGAATAAGGGCACTTGACAATATGTAGAAGTTTAAGAATGTGCTAGTCAAAAAACACAACTAAATATTGATAGTGTGCGATTTCCCTTGTGAAAAATACACCTAATTGTATTGACTGTGCACTTGTAGTGTACTTTAAATATTAAAGGAATATTTTTTAAGGAATATTTTTTTAAAAAACTGTACTTGCAGATAAAATAATAAATGAAATAAAAGGCTATTTAAGTGTTAAAGACTTTTAAAAAGTTTGCCATAAATACTTGTCAGTACGTTCAGCAGTGCACATTTCAAAGACAATAGAACTATAAAATGTACATATGAACTAACTATGTACTTAAAGGGTTAGTTCACACAAAAATTTAAAATAATGAAATTAACAATTACCCTCAAGTCATTTCAGATCCTGAAATTTTAGTTCATCTTCGAAGCACAAATGAATATTTTAATTAAACCTGAGAGATTGCTGTCCCTCCATTGACAATCCATGCAACTACCACTTTGTAAAAAGTTCAAAAGGGATTGTAAAACTAATCCATATGAATTGAGCGGTTTAATTCAAATTTTGACTCATCACTTAAATTATTAACTTATTGAAAAGGCTTTTATTAAACATTGATTAGTGGACATAAACAGAAGCTCAACCAAAACGGCTTGCAAAGTGAGAACAAACTTCATTGTTTTTGCAGAAGATCGTGCTGTGTAACACGAGAATGAACCTCATTGGTTCTCGCACGTCAAGCAAGCAAACATGCCTGATGTGTGCTAAAAGCCTAAATTAAAACTGTTCATCATATAAAGTGATGGTGTCTCTTCAGAATTTTTGGACTAAACCGTTTTATGATCTCTTTATGAACTTTTTGGCAACTACCACTTACTAAAAGTGGTAGTTGCACAGTAGCTGTCAATGGAGGGACATCACATAAATCACTCAGATTTAATTAAAAATATCATCATTTTTGTTTCAAAGATAAACATATGTGTTTGGAACTACATGAGGGTGAGTATGTTGACAGAATTTTTTTTTTTTTGGGGTGAACTATCCTGCTCAAGTGGGTCAAAAAAAGAGTTCAACTAATTGCATTTAGGCCTAATATAAATGTATGCTAGCTATAGCCTAATACATTTTCATTCAAATACAAATAACTATATTTCAGCATTATGACAGTAGTTCAGCTGTTTTAAAAGTAAAAGCATTAACGAGCAACTTCTTTGAACGAGTGGCCAAACGCTAACGTTAACTTACATCGCTGTTTTAATAGCTATGAAAATATTTAAAGCTCACCAAAAAGGTCCGTAGGACAGTCCGGTTCTTTCTGGTCGCCGGACAGCAGATTCGAAACAGTAGTCTACATTATGTTGCCCGGAGAGTCTCATTCTTCCTAGTAAATCGGTTGTTTGTAAATGAAACTCTTGTAGCCTGGAAAGTCCAATTCGTTCAAATGAATCAGGTTCTCTGAATCAGTCGGTTAATTTAGAACTAAATACGATTCACCGAAGCAAATCTCTGTATTTCCGGCTATAAACTGTCGACTCAGTTATAGCCTACTGTAGCCTAAAGATGTGTCATTGTATTTAGAACATGTTCATGTTTAAAAACGTTTGTGTAACTATTTCAGGTTTGTATCAAACACTTTTATAGTAGCTTCCCAAGTTCCTCTGGTTTGGTTACAGCCCTAATGTTGAGCATAATAATTTATTGCTTTATGTAGCCTATTCATTAGCCTATAGGCTATGTGATAGATATAAAATAATGATGTCCTTTCCTCTGTTACCTTTTTAGAGGTATCTGTTTGAAAGAAATGACTGCGTCACCCATGCCTCTTCAGAGACAAAGAAAACACCACAGAGAAAATGATTTACTTCAAAGGTGCATTCAGTCTCTTATGCAACTTTTTATAGTTATGCATGACATTGTGAGTCTAAGTTTTGAAAACACAGGTATGACCTTAAAACTGTCTTCATATATTTTATAGATCAAACTGCACTCCACAAGGACTGTCATCTCTCATCGTGATGTACAACAGTGACACTGCAGACATTATTATAAAGGAGCTAAAGGATATCAGAGCAGAGAGATGTGTGTGCCAGCCAACTGCTCAATAAAAAGGACTGCTAAAATAATCAAACTGCAGTTGGTGAAGTATTTGAGAACATGACCAGTGTAGGAAGAAGTATCTTATGTGAACCCTTGGATTATGCATGTCTGCATTTATCATAATGTTTTATTTGAACATAGAGAAAAATGGTCTGCTTAAACAGATAGCAGAGTGGTATAAACACCCACAATGCAGGATGCAGCCGTTATCACCACCAAATATTGCCTGTAAGTAATCACGGCTTATGATGCACAATGGTATTTTCTTTTTACAAAACTGATACAATTAATCAATATTCTTAGAATGTCTGGTGTGAATCTTGAGCTCATGCTAAAGCATCTGGGTTCACATACTTGTTTTCTGGAACTGTATTTATGCCTTTAAAAGAAAACAAAGTAGCCTATATTTTGTTTAGCCTATTAAGTTTTTTGAGTACTTGAGAACATTGCAGGTGCACTTTTGGCCACATGATGTCATAATAGAGCAAGAAAACGTTACTTTCAATGTTCATGGAGCATAAATGTTCACCTGCTATGTTGAAGAATGTCATGAGTTTCACAATATCTCTATCAATGAGTCATAATAAAAAGGAAGAAAATAGGGAAGAAAAAAGGGTGCAACAGAGTTGTTTCAAGTAAGTTTTTAAGTAAGTTGGTAAATTTGAGACCATGTTTGCTGTTTGGACAGAAATGCCTGATATCTCAAAGAAAGAATGTGAAAAATAAACAATCTGTTGTGTAATTTCCTCTCGCATTTTTCTGTCAGCTGTTTCAGTGATTCTGGGGTCATGACATTTCGGTTCCTCCCTCGAAATCGGGTCTCCATATCAGAATCAGAATGAGCTTTATTTGCAACTTGTTCACACACACAAGTCTTGGTGACAGGAGCTTCCAGTGCAGAAGAAAGTAGGCTACAGACATAGTGCAGACATACGTGATAGTGCAGACATTGTTTTTAAATATTCTGTGTATACTATATTTATAAAAGAAACAGGTTCGCATAACATTAATTTCAGGAACTCTCAACTTTACTTCCTGCTTTTCCCCACACACAACACCTCAGGTGCCTCCCATACAGTGCATGCGGTCTCATGCAACAACTTCAATACACATACGTATTGTTACATCTTCCTTTTTTTATACAATACATTAAACTGTATAAACTACATTCTTGAGGCTTTTTTTTTAGCCTCACCAAACAATGTTAATATAGCAACTGTTAATCTTTTGAGCATTCCAAGTCTTTCAGGTATGCAGGTCTCAGAATACCACTTCTTGAACAGGGAGTGTGCTCGTGGTTGGGGCAAGTTGTTCCAATTTCGTACTTCTCAGACTCTCCTGGGTCAGTGTTCAACCAGCGGTATCTGTAGCTACAGTATTTGCTTCATCTTTTCTGAGCTCGTCTACTATCGTAAAGTCATTTCCAAGTAAAGTCTTTTCTGTTCCTTCTCAGGATTTGTCCACTTCCCATCTTAATTTCATACGATCTTTGTTCCACTGGTCTTATCACCCTTGCCTTTGGCCACCATTTTGCCTGTCCTGTCAACGGATAAACTCTCTCTTTGTCCTTGTAGTGCAACTCTTTGAGATCTTTGGCTGCACTGCATGTCATAGTATTGAACCTGTCTCAACTGCCTGTTCTTGTAGTTGCCTGATTTGTTGGATGTCAGTCCTGGACCAAGTAAACTCTCACACATCGGATGTAGCGTTTCAGTTCGTCAACCCATCAGCCATTGCTGGGCTGTTGGAGTATTCCGGTGATACAATATTGCTAAGTAAGGATCCACCCGAGCTCTTTTGGCTTTAGCCTTTTTACACTTTTTACAGCTGACTCCACTTTTCCATTACTTTGTGGATATCCCAGGGAGGACATTTTGTGTGTAAAGTTCCAGGCATTGCTGAAATTCTTGAATTCATCGGATGAATACTGGGGGCCATTTAATTTACACATGACTGTTTTTGACTGTGTGTTTTCCAAATGATCCACCTTCTAGAAGTTGGACAGATAGTCCACTGAGTGACCATGTAATCCTGGTTATTGAACTGGAACAAGTCTGTTCCAATTTATTCCCAGGGATGAGTTGGTTCTTCAAAGGTCTCTTTCCGTTGTTTCACCCCCCACACAGAGCAGGTATACTACATTGTTTATTTCTAATACATTATTACATATTTCTAATCTCAATGCTGTTGGTACAATAACTAATAATCATAATAATAATACATTTTATTTGTATTGCACTTTACATTTCAACAATCTCAAAGTGCTACAGAGCATATAGTAATATAATTAAAAACTCAAAATCAATAAATCAGTAAAAACTTATAAAATGCATTCAGTGGAAAGCTTTTTAAAGCTACAGTCCGTAGCTTTTTCCTCTTTGTCACCATCTCTGTTCGAAATCTGCAATTGCAGTTATTCGCGGAATTATCATCTTTACGTGGGTTGTAAATCGGCATGAAACAGCGCGGATGAACACAGTGTTTTGAGGCGAGTGCTGCTGTCAATCACCGCGCTGTGTGGATACTGTCATTCAGAATCACAGATTCACTTTTTGAAAGTTTGACCAACATAAGAATTTTCATCGGAAAATGTCTTCTGAACATGTAAGTAACAATCCATTTTTGTTCTGATCAACTAAGGGGGAAAAAGCTTTCAACATGACAAGTGATTGGGGGGGGGGGTCAATTGGGGGGGTCAATATCATCATATTGATGATATTTACAGCAACTGTGCAAATTATAGCCTACTTTGTTCTCAAATTGTTCATGTTAACAACATCAGCATTGCGTGACTAACGTTAAATTTAATGTGTTTTATGGTTACCTGTGTAGTTCAGAATTCATATTCTCCATAATAGCAAAACGAGAAAGGCACAACAAAGGAAACTCCATAACTGTGTGAATTAAGAAAACAGTGGTAGGCTACTGTTACACGATTGAACTATTGAAATGTCTTACTTGTTCAGCCGTCTCTTCTTCCGTTTTGAACCCCTTCAAAACACGGAGTTCACGCACCGTCCAAAAGCCCCGCCGATGTTTAAATCCTTGTGTTCGCATGAGGCGGTTTCTTTCTCTGGTCTGTACGAAGTACGAAGTCTTTTGGGTTTTATAACTGCTGAATCTCCAGTTGACACTGATGATTGTTGTTTGGATCTTTCTGGATGCCATAAGTTTAATTATGTAAAGTGCTGCGAGAAAAGCCTATACATCTCTCCTCACGCGCAGTATAGCCGAAACTCCTTCTTTATGTGTACGGGTGTGACGTAATGACGCAAAGACATGCTCGAATTTCCCGCGGAAACCCACCAGTACCACTGGAATTAAAATCATTATTACAAGCTAACCGTTTTGAATCTAGCTATGACAAGCAGTTAGTTTTGACCACTGGCAGAATATGTTTTTTTTTAAATAATTATTTTGGATTATTTTTAACTTAAAAAAGTTACGGACAGCAGCTTTAATAAAGATATGTTTTTAGGTTTTGTTTAAAAACATCTGTAGTCTGTGGGGCCCTCAGGTGATCAGGGAGGGCATTCCACAGCTGCATTCCATAACTCACACTCTTCTAAAGATTATTTCATTCTGCACACTCAACTTATCTCTGATGAAGTACTTGGCCACATCCATGGACAGGTGTTCTTTCAAAAGACTGCAGTTCTGTGTCTAATTCTGTTGCTCTTTGTATTACCTGTAGTCTCTCCTTGGACACAGACAGATAAAACATCATGTTGATCCTTTACTTCTGACTCCACTAGGCCCCTGTCCTGTCCTCTGAAGTATCAGCCAGAAGCAGGTGTCTGCCTGGACAGTATTGAAGGAACACCTGTCCATGGATGTGGCCTAGAATGGTGGCCTTTTTTATTTGATAGGCTGAAGACGCATAAGCATGCATTGTAATCTCTTTGGTTCACTCAGAATTGGTTTCGTCATTATAGTCTCATGTCCCACTGACACCATGTTTCAATATTCTGTGTATACTATAATCATGAAAGAAACAAGCTTGCATATAATTCCATGAACTCTCAACTTTACTTCACGATTTTCCTCGCCACAACATCCTCAGGTGCCTCCCATACATGCATAATAAAGGTCTCATGCAACAACTTACAGACATGGATTGCACAGTAGAAATAAAATATAACAATAATATAAAAAATGTTTTTTGAAATAATGTGTTATACACAGTAGTAGAAATATATATATATATATATATATATATATATATATATATATTTTAAAAATTATATATAAATATGTATTTACATAGCGTATAGTTGTTGAATACAAATTAATGTAAAGAGGTTATTTACAAGTGAACAATTATGATGTAATTTACAGATGTACAATTTTAGATGTTATGTACAAATGTACAGTTATGGTAGACCATGTACAGGTACATTTTTCAGGTTGAATATAGTCTGTGAAAAAAAACAGTTTTTGTGCCTGGCTGTTCTGATGGCACCGGCCAGAGGGCAACAGTTCAAAGAGAGAGTGAATGGGTGTGTGGGGTCCAAAGAGAATTTTTTTTTCTCACTCTGTAGGTGTAAAGATCTTGGAAATAATCTTCTCAGCCGTCCTGACTGTCCATTATAGTCTCCTGATGTCCTGTTTGTAGCTGAACCAAACCTCCTGTTTGTAGCTGATTTGACATCAGTTACTGATTAAAGTAGCCTACAGTACACTAAGGTTACTATAGTGCATAATAAAACAAAATAATTGTTTCTTTCACTTGATAAACTGTTAATTAATTAGCTTAATAATAATAGCCTAAGTAAATAATTGAACATCATTATATTATTTTTGTAACTGAAATATTTGGACAATTAACACTTATTGCTGCAAAAAAGGACCTGTTGACCTATAACATTCCTTCCTCTGCGCCGTGTTTTGGCAAGGTTAAATCAATACAAATGAATGTGGTGTTTCCAGTGCTTCTGTCATGATGTGGGTTTTGTGTCTTGTCTTATTTCATGTTCAGTGGTTCCCTGTCCTGTCTATTAGTTATCCCAGGTGTTTCTTATTTCCCCTCGCCCCTTGGTAGCTCGTTTGTCCATTATTATTTAAGCCCTGTGTTTCTGCCCTGTCTTTGTGAGTTGTTGTATGTTTCATGATTAACGTGAATTTTGGTCGTGCCTGTCTTAGTTAGAATCCTGTTCCCTGAGTCCTGTATCCTAGTCTGAGTCTCTTGTCTTAGTTTGAAGTTTGTTTAAATAAAGCGTGTACACTGCGTTTGAATCCAGCCTTCATCTCTATTTCAACAGCATCACGTTACAGAACAACTCCCCAAGAAATGGATCCAGCAGTTGTCAGCAACCGGGCCCTAGGAGAATACCTGTCGACGTTATTTCAAGAGGGCCAGCCCGTCCAAAGGTACGTGAAGGACTTCCTGTCCATTTGCCATCTGGGAGCGCTAGATGATATCCAGCTCATGGGCCTGTTTTGGAACGGGCTGGATTATAAGTTCGCTCGATGGCTGTCGAGGGACCTTACCGACGGGACACTTGACCGGTATATCGCTCAGGCTTGCTCCTTGGATGATCTCTCCTCTATTACGGGCTTGTACTACTCGAAACCTCCCAAGTTCACATTACCCGCAAGACCCTCGTCGCCTTCTTCGCCACTGGTTCCGTCCAGTCCGGACGCGTCTTCGCCACTGGTCCGGTCCAGCCCTGACGAACTCGCTCTTCACTGCAGCCCTGACGAACCCCGGGGCAATAGGGGCAATAAGAGGCGGCAGTGGCTCAGTGGTTCATGTAGGTTGTCTACAAACCGGAAGGTTGGTGGTTCAATCCCCGGTTCCACGTGTCGAGGTGTCCATGAGCAAGACACCTAACCCCAGCTGCTCCCGACGAGCTGGATGGCGCCTTGCATGGCTGACACCGCCGTCGGTGTGTGAATGGGTGAACGTGAGGCAAAAATGTAAAGCCATTGGGTCCATGAAAGCGCTATATAAATTCCATTCAGTCCATTTACCAATAAGACCCCTGACGAGACCATGAAGGCCGTGCCGCCATGGTCTTCTGCAGGGGCTTCACCACCCTGGCCTCCATCTCATCCTGAAAATATATTTCCTCTTCCTCCTGTTTGGGGCAGCCTTTGGGTCCTGTTGTAAAAATATATTTTACAGTTAAACTTAATGTAATATATATCTGTGTAAATATTCTATAATTGCAAAACAAAATAAATGTAATGTTTTCATTTACTGTAAGGATGTAACTCTCACCTGTTTGTATGATGGAAAATCTGCATTACAGATGCCACTGTGGATCTTTGCAGATTGGGTTGCACCCTCAACCCTGCCTCTCTCAATGAGAGACCAGGGTTCACGACATGGTCTAAGTGTAGCCCTTATTTCATCTGAAATAACAGCTCTTTGTCTTCCTCCACGCATCTGCCATCTCCCTGCCACCCTTCTCCCTCCACGAACCCGTCTTCCTCGTTCCATTTCCAAAATTAGTCTTTGAGCTCTACCTATATATGTGTGTGTGTGTGTGTTCACTAACAAGTCTAAAACAAGACACCTGCTTAGCCTTTCACCTGAAATTGCAACCAGCAGTGTTTGAAAGGCACAAGGCTGAAATCTACTATGTTTTGAATGTGTGGTTCACAGTTTTGACTGCAGTGTGTTAGCATTTGAACAAAGTGCTGTAATTCCACAGTGTTGTGCAGGTTGTGGTTAAAGTTTTGAAAACTGTGTTCAAGCAATGAAAAATGAACTAGAGTTTGGTCCACATGAACCGCTGCTGTGCTAGTTAAAGTTTTGCACGTGTAGCTCCAGTTGTGCTCACTGTCGTTTAGCAATCTGAAAAAAACTGTAATAGACAGATAAGCAAATATATTATTTATTACTACAGTTATATTGAATTTTGTTTGTATTTCAGTAACACTTTTTATCAAGTCTGGTGACCAAGTCTATGGCCGCTAGGGTGCTGACGTCGACTACCATTGGCCAGCAGCGCGGACGAGACATCTAGCTTTATATAGATATCTATGACGGACACTACGTCCATTCTTTTTTACAGTCTATGGTAATGATTAAATGCATTTCAAACACAATTGCAAAGACGAGAAAGACGGGGAGATTGTCAGACGCAGAGAAAGAGAGGCAGAATCAGGAAAAGGATAAGAGAAAGAAATCAGTGGAGGCAGGACAGGATGAAAGGAGCCATATGAGTAGGCTATAGGCAGATCGATGAAGATGGTGGGGTCCCTCAGAGACTGTTGGCCAGGGCATGGAATGTCCCTAAATCTACTCTCCAGCGCAGAATAAAAGGCATTGACCACTTGCATCATACAATAGGAAGAAAACCACTGATTAACAGAGGATGAAACTGAAATGGGCCATATAGGCCTATGATAATAGTTGCTTAATGTCTTTATAACTGTCTGGATGGTGTTCAATATCCATGTTTCATCCATCAATAACCAAGAGAATTACTCACTTAAGAAGATTTTACTATTACTATTTAGGCCTTAGCATAGCCTGGTTGACATCAGACCCTTCTCAGTTGTAACTGAGAGTGGGTCTAGGGAAGGTTCATTCACAGCCCATTTCCAAAGGGGCGCATGGGCACAATTGATAGACCTACAATCAGATCGATCGTCATCGTGTAAAGCCCGCCTCAACGTTTGTGATCGGTGGCTCGATTTGGAAAAATTGGAAATGGGCTTGAATGGGCTCTTGGCCAGACGTACTTGCAGAGCAAATCTCAAATTTGTTCGTCTGGGTTTTCCTGCTAGCCTTAGCATAGACTTTTCAGTGTCCCATTAAAGGGTTAGTTCACCCAAAAATTAAAATTCTGTCAGTAATTACTCACCCTCATGTTGTTCAACCCCGTAAGACTTTCGTTCATCTTCGGAACACGAATTAAGATATTTTTGATTAAATCTGAGAGCTGGATCAGTCCTCCATATAGGCTTCTAAGGGACTGAAACTTGTTCCCCCGAAAAGTTTTTAAAGACATCGTAAAAATAGTCGAAGTGACTACAGTGGCTCAATCTTAAAGGCACACTGCGGAACTTTTCAACCTTTATAATATATTACTAAAACCCTTGAGATGGTACATCGACTTACAATAGGTTGAATGACACGTCTGCCATAGCCTGACAGTGTCTGTGTCACTTTTACTGTCTATATGTAACTTCGGGTTGTGGGTAGGAACCCGAGCACAAAAAGAACTACAAAATTTGACCGCTTTACGGCATACGTCACTTCCCCCACCGCCCCCAGATTCTGACGTGAGAGCTCAACTAGCGTTTGATTGCCGTCTGTATGTTTTCGTCATTGCCGAACCAATAGCTACAAGGAAGAAGGCAAAGGTTTTGTCAGAAGACACTAAAAAAAGAAAAAGAGAGAGTGACACATTCAAAGCCAGGACGAGCCAGGCGCTCTCTGTACACGCAAGGTCTCTCGCTCACTCTCCCTCTCTGCCATGTGCGCGCGACGCGGTTCGGAGCAGTCTCTGTCTCCGTGTCTCGCATGCACGGTCGCTGTAGATTCCGGGAGATTTTAACTAATTCGCGGTATAAATAGTCGATCACGAGTGGCTCAACAGGGAGATCTATAGATAAACTCATCTTTCAGGCATTTGACCGACCGGTTTGACACTTCAGCGTGAGAAATCAAATCCGTGTGTCTCACGGCCAATGCGTGAGTTGGCAGCTCTGCCGATTTCATCTCCAACCCTAATCAAACACACCTGTCTCTAATTTTCAAGAGATCCTGAAGACGTTAATTGTTTGCATCAGGTGTGTTTGGGTTGGAGATTGCAGGACTGACGATCGGCAGGAGCAGGATTGGGCACCCCTTGTCTATGCGACTTACATCAGACATTGTTTTTTGTTTACTTTTGTTCATTATATAATTTATATTATTCATCTTATATTTAAATTATTATTTTGTTCAATAGTGAGTCGATTATCTCTCTCCAACCAACAACTACAACTACTAAAGACACGGGAGGCTGACCGGTTGACTGTTGGTTGACTATTGCGACAGTGCTTTGGCGCTTGTGGCCTCTAGGGGCGCTAGACGTGAAAATTACAGGTCGAGCGCCACTAGTGGCCAAAAGTTCCGCAGTGTGCCTTTAAGTTTATCAAGCGACAAGAATACATTCTGTGCGCAAAAAAAACACGAAAATATCGACTTTATTCAACTATTCATTTCCTTCTCTGTGGGCCTCGAGTGAGTTCTCGTAATAAAACTGCGTAGAGCTATGGTGGATGTGTCACGCATCACACACATGACCAGCGTCGGCCAATAGGGACCGTACGTGTGACGTAGCCCTACGCTATCACACTACGTTAACTGACGAGGCCCACAGAGATGGAAATTAATAGTTGAAATAAAGTCGTTATTTTTGCGCACAAAAAGTATTCTCGTCGCTTGATAAACTTAAGATTGAGCCACTGTAGTCACTTGGACTGTTTTAACGATGTATTTAATAACTTTTCGGGGGGAACAAGTTTCAATCCCTTAGAAGCCTATGGAGGAGTGATCCAGCTCTCAGATTTAATAAAAAATATCTTAATTCGAGTTCCGAAGATGAGCGAAAGTCTTACGGGGTTGGAACAACATGAGGGTGAGAAAGTACTGACAGAATTTTCATTTTTGGGTGAACTAACCCTTTAAGAAGCTGCGGATGACTTGCACTAAGAGCACTAATATGTCTATAATTTATTTTATGAATGTGTTATCTGCATTTTCTCTTTTAAATTGATTAGGATACATCCTGTGGTTTTCAAAATGTATTGGGTATTGGGTGTGGATTTAATGTTTTGGCTACACATCACAATATGTCACAGAAGTCTGAAATGCAAAAAAAAATTCCAATATAAGGGCTATTCGCCCTAGTACTAATATAATATTTTTCTTTAATTTATTCATATTTAACCTTTTTTTAATCAAGATCCTATTGAGATACAATCACTCCTTCCAGTAAAGACAGCAGCAAATACACACAAAGATAACAAAAGGCTACTACAAATACACATAGGCTATAAGTCAATAAATAAAGTGAGATCAAGAAAAACAATTACATGTCTCCTTTAAAAAAATATCTAAAACTATAATGTAATTTAATATAGCAAATAATGAAAAGCATTAGCATTTTAATTTATAAAATACCAAATATTTATACAATATTACAGTGTTCTCTTACTGAAAGGCGATGATAAGGCACTTTTCTTCTCCTCTCCATTCAGACAGCATTTATTTCACTGTTTAAAATGCAGTTTACGAAAATTGAGCGACACTTCGTGTGCACGCCGTTTGTCGAAAACCACTCGTGCGCGTATGGCAAGCCGTTTTAACTTTTATTCATTTTCAGGATATGAATCCTTGATATCAACAATTGTATTTTCACTAGTGAAATGTCACGATAGGCTGCCATTCAAAATCAATTGTTGATATCAAGAATTACATTTTTGATATCAAGAATTCAATTGTTGATATCAAGAATTCAATTGTTGATATCAAGAATTATATTCCTGATATCAAGAATTATATTCCTGATATCAAGAATTACATTGTTACTAGTAAAAATGCGAATTCCTGTAAAAATGTTTATTCTTGATATCTGAAAATGTATTTCTGATATCAATATTATTTCAGATATCTAAAATGGCTTTCTTACTAGTAACAATCACATTCATGATATCATAAATTAACAGTCACTAATGAAAATGTAATTATTGATATCAAAAATGAACATTGTTACTAGTAGCAATTCAATTGTTGATATCAAGAATAGACATTTCAACTAGTGACAATTCAATTCTTGATATCAAAAATAAAGGTTTTTACTAGTAAGAATTGTATTTCTGATAAGTGAAATTGGAATTTCAACTAGTAAGAATTAAATTCTTGATATCAACAATTGATTTTGAATGGCAGCCTATGGTGACATTTCACTAGTGAAAATACAATTACAGATATCAAGAATTATAGTTATTACTAGTTGCAATTCAATTGTTGATATCAAGAATGATCATTTTAACTAGTGAAAATGTAAATGTTGATATCTAGAATTAGCATTGTTACTAGTGAATTTGTAATTCCTGATATCAAAAAGTGCCATTGTTACTAGTAGAAATATTATTCCTGATATCAATAATTATAATTTTAACTAGTGAAAATTGAATTGTTGATAGCAAGGATTCATATCCTGAAAATGAATCAAAGTTAAAACGGCTTGCCATATGCGCGTGCTTGTGAGAGGAGGGGAATCCTGGTGGGGGAGGGTTGAGGGACAACCCAGGCACAACAGCTGATTGGTTACTGGTGCTGTCAATCAAAGCAGCCATGTCAAGTGGCAAAAAAAGCGATGTGAACTAATTGCAGTGAAGAAGGGGCAGTTATTTCGAGATATACCGTGTTTAAGTCAGCGGATTTGTTTATAAATGACAGTCGGCATTCTACCTTATTTAGGCGCTGTTGAAGGTGGTCAACATTATGTTTATTTTATGCGGGTAACAACATTACTGGGACAGTTTGACATCGATGTCCTAAGAACGGAATACTCAAACTGAACCTGCTTCGCGTTTTGTGTGAGCCAGTAGTTTGTGCTGGAGAAAACGAGCCAATGATGTCAGGAAAGCATTACAAGGGTCAAGAAGTCAGCTGCTGCATTAAATATTTCATATTTGGATTTAACATCATATTTTGGGTAAGTGCTTTGTGTGTGCACCACCATTTCTTTGTGTGTATATCATTGTTTCTTTAAGTCATTGCGCGTGAATATATGAGTAACGTTATATTCACCTGATATATGTGTATTTCGCAGGTCGGTCAATACGTTTCCTTTGTTCCGTTTGTTTGAAATCCGAGAAACCGGTATACTGTACAATACAGGCATAATTTGTCGATTAAATTAAGACCAATCGATTATCCTACGTTGAGCAGGCAGCAGGAGCCCCTGGTTCTGTTTCGTGTTAATGTAACTAATAACTAATTTATTTGCTATCGCTTCCACTGTTCATGACAGCAGCGAGTCAAGTGCGTACTACAGATAACGTTAATCGGCTTTCTCTTCTGTGTAGCAATGCATCGACCTTCCCAGCTAACAAAAATATGTTTCGCTAACGCTCCATTTAAGTTCTGAAACCGTTATTTCTGAATGCTTTATTGACGCATTTCAAAATCTCCAGCGTTTTAAATGTTTTTAAAACGTTTTTCTTGGTTCTACAGTTTTCTAACATTTTTCTACAAGGAAACATTTTTATTATTATCATAATGCAAACATAGGAACGTTACATTTGAATGTCATTGAAACATTCTAAAACAAGTTGTAAAATGTCATTTGTGTGTGTGTGTGTGTGTGTGTGTGTCTGTGTGTGTGTGTGTGCGTGTGCGCTAACGTTTTGAGAACATTAACAAAGACCACATGACGTGCAATCGTTCTAATAACATAAATGGACATTTCTTATTTTCATAACCTTTAGAGAACCTTCCCAGAAGGTTAGCTAAATTCCTGAGAGCAGAGCAATCCCTGTTTGATGGGTTACTGCATGGAAGAACACATGGATCCTTATCCTGGATTATATGCAATAACTGGAGTGACAAGATATATATATATATATAACTCCGAAAATGCAGTTATTTCAAAAGAAACACTGAAAGACCCTTGAGTAAAACATTGTGTTTCAGCGTTTGTAAAGTCTGTAACTGTTGATATGCTGTATGTCTATAACTTTGTTATAACATAATTCACATTTATCTGCTTCAAATAAAATTATTATAGGTATTTCAAAATATACAGTTTATCTCTAAACTGTTGAGGGGTGAGTTGTAACACTATTATTGCAGTAATACACTCATTTTAGTTTTGTGCATTAATATAATCCGATTTAATTCAAGTTTAACTAAAAATTATATATTGTGCCATGTTCAATTTAGCCTACCCCAATTTACCACCTTTAATTTTTAATATTTTAAATCATAAACATATAAAACAAATTCCAAATGGTAAACATCTAAAACATTTTAGTCAGTTGAGTGAATTTTCCAATGTAATTTTTAAAGTAATTTCAATGGGGAATTTTAGGGGTGCAATCTAATTAGGTTCACCTGGAGGAACCAGAATTGTAATTTGGCTTTTATAGACAAAACATATATTTTTGTGGTCACGTTTATTAAATGTAAATCAAGTGACAAATAAAATAAAGATTAAATAATAATGTGTGAATAATGTGACTTCTGTGATAGTGATTAAATAATGCCGTTTCTATGGCTATACCTAAATAGTTTTTGTTCATGTTTACAGCCAGGCGAAAATAAAAGCCCTGAGTGACTAATTTTTATAATATAACTTTTAAACATATAATGTTATATGTATAATATATAAACAAATTTTTTTTGGCCAAATAAACTTTTAGGTTGCACTTTATTTTAAGGTGACGTAGTTACATTGTACTTACTCAAATAAGTACTGAGTAATATTAACTACATGTAGGCCTACGTACTATAGAGTTATGGTTGTGTTACCAACTTTTATGCCAATTGGGGGGCAAATGTTGGTCACTAGCTATGTTTCCATCCACCTATTTTTATGGCATTTTGGGATATCACATTAAAAAAATGCTGGATGGAAACATCAGGATGCACATAAATTCTAAAAATGAGGTGGATAAATTTCTCATCCAATAAGAAGACGTGCATAAACTACGATGGAAACACATTTACAGAATAAATCCCTTGATGCGCAAAAAAAAGTGAGTGTGATTGGAACTGGACAAGGTGGACCAATCGCATAGCACAGTAACATCGAAATGTTAGTTTGGTCGTTCTGAAGTGGTCGTTACTGGTTTGGTCATTCTTCGGCCGGAGCCAAAATCTGTCATCAAAATGATTTGGTATAGTTCCCTCTCTCAATAGCGCCTCACATGAGTGCATTCCCAAAAAACAAGAATCCGACATAAGAGAACACAAGTTTTTATTGTTTCATCTGTTTGCTCTGAGACGCACGTCATTTATGATGTATGGAAAAATTCCTAAAATTTTTTATAGATAGTTTGCACCAGTTTCCTAGGAAGTGGCCAGACAATATTCCAATTTTTGTGCATAGTTTAAATTTGCAACTTTGAATGGAAACAGCTACTGTCCCATTTTATGTGGGTCCCATTCAAACTATGAACTAAACATGTTATGATGTTACAACTCAACCTGTGTTACAACACTCCTATAGCCTAATGTAGTAAGATTTAGTTTTACAAGATAGATCACTTTGCTCCCTTCACCTAGTTTTTACAAATTATCTGGGACGCTCATCCTTTCACATGAACTCTGATGTTCAATAATGAGGGCGATATTATTGAGCGTTCACTGTGCTACTTTACAGAACTCATTTACAATGAGCCACTTGCTACATTAGCTACTGTATGTTTACTGTTGACTCATGACGTACTATACAAAAACAGATGTCAGAAGTACCCTAGTACTGCTTTTTGGGGTTTTTTCTTTTCTTTTTTTGGATGAACACATTGGGGGTTTTGTGACACAGCTTACAATTTTTTTGACAGATGACTCATAATGAAACGTCATTTCTCTTATAGGCTATATCCGAAAGCAGCTGCTAATTAAAGCCTATAGTCAGAGTCAGTGCACTATGGTCTTGTACAGTTTGTAGGCATGTTTGCATACAGATGGATAAGGCATGTACAATATAGTTGTGCACTGAACAATAATATTAATTTAAGCAATAGCAATTTAACTTTTGCATGATAACATTTAACACACCTCAAAAATATTGCTGTCATCTCAGCACAGTCTGAATAAATTTCTAAATTGAAAGTGAGTCAGGCTTCGCTAGCTTGTTCCTCAATTCAAAGCACAAATTTTTCTGGCTATAGAATGTTTTCACTGAGGTGTAGGCTATGTCATTTCCTCCAAGAGTATGAGGGTGATGATGACAAATGGAGAACAAGAACAAACTAAAAGGTTGTGTACACTAGTGATGGCAATTTAAAAACACTGCTTAATGAAGCTTTGAAACCTTTACGAATATTTAGTTCCGAATCAATGGTGCAGTGCTTGTATCAAACTGTCGGAGTCACATGATTTCAGTAAACAAAGTTTCATTACGTCATAATACTGTTTCAAAACACTTTGAAATTTCAATGGTTCACCGCTGGGGGGCGATGATCTGACAGTTCCATTGAAATTTCAAAGTGATTCATGAATCATGAACCCATGAATCATGAAGAGGCACTGAGAACCAATGTGGGTTTTACCTGATCTCTGATCAGTTTTATAAATTTGTAGACATTTTAATAAGACATTAGTATAATTAAAATGAATAATGGTAGTTAATAGTCTCTTATTGGCCTGTTTAGCTGAGCCATTCATAGAACAAACAAAACAAACCCTGACAATTGATGAAATAACATATAGACACTTGATAATTATATTAGATGATGAAATAATTGCATTTAAAAGATTTTACATGAAATGAAAAATTTGCAATCGATTTGTAAAAGGTGTTTTTATGCATGTTTGGCCTGGGTTTTTGTTGCATTTACACT
This sequence comes from Semotilus atromaculatus, assembly GCA_031834385.1. NCBI lineage: Eukaryota > Metazoa > Chordata > Actinopteri > Cypriniformes > Leuciscidae > Semotilus > Semotilus atromaculatus. The sequence goes on from JAULUF010000004.1 coordinate 12,225,782, forward strand.
GTTCTGACTACTAGGGGTCACAGTTGAAACGGGTGTCGGATTGTTTCAAAGCCACTACACAATACGGCACATTTGCTTCAACTGGCAAAATAACATTAACACATATCCACATATCCACATATCCACATATCCAAGGCGAGTTGAATTGGAAACGTCTCTGGTTACTGATGTAACCTATGTTCTCTGAATAGGGAACTAGACGCTGCGTAGCTTAAGACGCAGTGGGAATGCCTTCTGGATGTGCCGATTGTCTGAAGCCCTTATAGAATCAAGCCAACTGATGGCGTGGGCGCCGCCCCGACGCTCTTACGTCGTTACATACAGGCGTGCGCGCCATCTGCTCCTCAGATTTCTCTGCCGAAAAAGAAGCTTGTCGGCAGCGCGAAGAGCTTGGCAGCGAACGCAGCGTCTCGTTCCCTATTTAGAGAACATAGGTTACATCAGTAACCAGAGACGTTCTCCTTCATAGGTTCACTCAATGCTGCGTAGCTTAAGACGCAGTGGGAACGAAATACCAAACTCACAAAGCTAAGTGCTGCCGTAACTAATACAATGACCAGATAACTCACACGACTGGTTCAAGCAGATAAAACTTGGGAACCTGGAGTCATGTCTAGATCCAAACTGTAGAATCTGACAAAAGTGTGCGGAGAGGACCAGCCTGCCGCCACACAAATGTCTTCCAGGAGGGCCCCTCTAAAAAGTGCTTGAGAGGAAGCCACACTTCTGGTGGAATGTGCCCTGATACTAAGAGGTGAAGGCAGACCTCATATGCCAGTGAAATACCCTCTGTAACCCAGTGAGAAATTCCCTGCTTTCATGGGGCAAGCCCGCGGCGGCCAGCACCAAAACATACCAAGAGCTGGTTAGATTTTCTCTAACCCCCAGAGCGATCCAGATTTTCTCCAACCCCCAAAGCGATCCACAAAACTTCAATGCTAGGACAGTGCAGAGCAAATTAAGTTTCCTGTCCTCCTCAGAAACAAAAGGAGGAGGATGGAAAGAGTGAAGGTTAATAACATGAGAGCGAAATTTTGTGGACAATACTTTGGGCACATATCCTGGTCTCGGCCTCAAAGTCACCCTGACCAGACCAGGAGCGAAGTCTATACATGTCTCGCTAACCAAAAGAGCTTGCAAATCCCCCACCTGCTTCAACGAAGTCAAAGCTAACAAAAGAGTAACCTTGAGAGTCAGAATCCGCTTCAAGGGCTCAAAGGTAGCCTCCGTTAAGCCCTCCAGGATGACTGACAGGACCCAAGAGGGAATTCCAGGGGAGCGTGCTGGTTTCAGGTGCCTAACCCCATGCAAAAATGCTGAGACTAACCTCAGTTTACCCAGGAGATCTCATCCGACTCTCTATGAGTGGCAATAGCTGCAACGTATACTCTCAGAGTGGTAGCGGCAGCTCTAGAAGAAAACTTCTCCTGTAGGAATTCCAGCACTGAACCCACTGGGCAGCTGACTGGGACTCAAAAACCCTCCACTTCCACAGCCTTCTCGTGGAAAGGGCTCTCGCACTCGCACTCGCAATGGTCTCTGGATGTCAGAGGGAGGACCAAAGCTCAAAGCTAGCGGCCTCTGATGGGCCATACGCATAGCTTCCAAATGTTCGTGTGAGGATGCCATATCCTGCCCTGAAGCTGGGATAGTAGATCCTTCCTGACCGGAATCTCCCAGGGGGGGAATTCCAGAAGAGGAACTAGCTCCGAGAACCACGGCTGGGACGACCAGAATGGGGCTATAAGTAGGAGACGGGCTCCGCTCTCCCTCACTTCTGGACAGAACCGCCTGGATCAACTTGATGGGCGGGAATGCATGAAGTTTCCCCATCGGCCATGGGTGGGCGATTCCATCTATCCCCAATGGTGCTGAGGGCTCAGGGAGAACCAAAGTGGGCATTGGGACGACTCCTGTGATGCAAAGAGTACTGTTTGGCAGTTCAACATCGATTCCCCCAACCTGAGCTTCTGCCTCGACAGAATATCTGCTGTGAGGTTCAGGATCCCACTGACATGGACTGCCCTCAGTGAAAGGAACTTGTCCTGAGACCACATGAGGAGGTGGCGCGCATGCCTGTCCAGGGTGCGCGACCGTGAACCCCCCTGCCGGTTTACATGGAACACTACCGCCATATTGTCTGTTCTGACAATGACATGGTGACCTTCGAGAAAAGGGAGAAAGTGAAGAAGGGCCAGGGAAACAGCTCAGCTCCAAGCTGTTTATGTGCCAAGAGAGAGCCTCCCCAGTCCAGACCCCACATACTGGCCTGCCCTCGAAAATGGCATCCGTCTTAATCATTTGGCGACGTGAAACTGCACCCATGCCGACCCTTTTCCGAAGGAAGAGATTGAAAGGGCGCGGAAGCAACTGCACGACAACTTCAACAGGCGAAAAACCCCTGAAAGCTTCATTCACCACAGAAAAGGTCTCATGTGGAGCAACCCTAGGGGTAGCACAGGGGAGGCTGCAGCCATGAGACCCAGAAGCCTGCGGCAAGTGCTCACAGAAACACGATGGCCGAGCGTGAAGCGGGCCAAACATGTCACAAGACTGGAAATCCAGGCAGGAGCCAAACGGGCCTGTATCAGAACAGAATCCAGGTGCACCCCTAAGAAAACTGTGCGTTGAGCTAGGGTAAGAACTAGGGATGAGTCGGGATCTTCGAATAGTTGAACTGCGTGCGAAATTCGATCATAAAATAGCTTTTTCGAATATCGTTATATTTTCACGCAATTCCAATGTGTTCTAAATTGATGCCGCGCCTACTGTCACAGATCACGCAGCAGGGTATTTTGCTGTCGGGGACACAAGGTGTCGGCTAACACGAAACCACCTACTGCTCGATCTAGGCTACCTGTGTTTTGTAGCCTACATGTAAACAAACAACAGAAGAAGAGCATTGTCGTGACTGTTAACTCTGCGACCAACCATTTTAAATTATGCCAATCTGTTGGATCTGTAAATGATTTTGAGCTAAAACTTTACATACACTTTCTGGGGACATCAGATACATCTTTTACATCTGACAAAACAGAACTGATGAACACATGACCAAAACAACCGATCAGAACATTACACATGACTAGGGAAGCATAGCCTGACTACGTCAGACTTCGTACTTCCGCTCTATTTAATTTCACTTCTGTACTCAGTCTGAGACAGCGACATGTCTCTTCGTTTTCCTCCGGCCTGAAAACAGCCGGGCCAATCAACGAACAGAGGGCAGGCTGAGAGCCGTGACGTAGACGCTAAGCGCCTAGTTTAAGATTGGGGAAATCGAAAACGACCGTGGATATGGAGATACGGGATGCAATTCGCTCTGTTGTGGAGAATATTCCCGGCATTTGCAAACTGAAGCCCGAACAAGTAGAGTGTTTGTTAAACATTCTGAATGGAGGAGATGTTGTGGCCGTACTCCCGACAGAGGGAGTATCTCGGTCTCTTTTATCTGTACCCGAACTAGCACCCTTTTGACAGGTCAGTGTCTCCTTTCTTTTCCAGTTCTTAAATATTGCCATGTCATGCTGTAATCTTGCAATTAAGTTGCGGCATTTCCAACAGACTCGAGATGAACAAAGAGCTGTGTTTAACAGAACTAATCCTAACTTTGACAGTTGGCTGCAAATATTTTCCTGTTTCTCTCTACTGTCAAATATTAGTTTAGAGGCTCAGATTGTGCCGTGGATGTGTAGATTTACTTCACATAATCTACCACAGTCGTTCACAGCCATGTTCACTCCGTTATTTCGCTCGATGGTTTCGTTTTCGCATCATATAACGTTATGTGTTACAGGTTTAGTTTGATGCGGCTGAGCTGGCGCATAACCAAACATTATGTGATTGGCTTACGGGTAACCAATGATTTTATACTTCAGACAAGCGCTCCCTCGCGATAAAGAAAACACTTTTCAATGATGCCACTACAGACTCTGTCTACGAAGCAAAGCGAAGTAGCAGAGTTTGGTATTACCAGGCTAAGGGAAGCACATGACATGATCACATTACAAACAGGAACCATGACTGACTAAACTTTAAAAAAAAAGACATGACACATAAACGTGAACCAAAACCAACGTGCCAATTATGCACTGCCCAAGGTTTTATATATAATAAGAAACTAAATTGTCATTCATTCTTCACTCTCAATGTCTCCACATTCAGACATAGCTAGACGGATGCATTGCGGCAATGAGAATTTCAGCAAAACATGCAGTAAAATATAAAAAATAATTAATTCCTGTGTTGAAATTAGTGCCTACCTAGCATGTTTGTGCAAGGTTAAATTGCTTAAATTTATGGAATATATTAAAAATAATGCAAGTACTATGTTCTACATTGACTATTGACCATACATTGACGAAACTGGCTGGAAATGATCTTTGCAGTAATCTTAGGCTAATGCTATATTATTTTCTATCTTATAAGGAGTGCAGGATAACCATTATGCTTACGCTTTACTGGAGCATCTGGATGATAGTGATCATAATATTGCATGTTTGCTCTGGGTATAAGAAGGAATATGCATTCCACAGAGACATGCAGCTTTAATATCACAAACAACACCCTGTGATGCTTAAACAGTTCCATGTTTTCCGGTTTGCTCCATTGTGCTGTGCAAAGTTGGATGGGAATGAAGGGAGCCTTTGTTCACCACACAACTTCTGCTTTTGTAATCAAGTCCAAGAAACTAAATTGTCCTTCATGCTTCACTCAAAGTCTCCCTCTATTAGAAACCCTTTAACAAATTAGTAATAATAAAAAAAAATTATTCCTTAATCAGACGAAATCAATATTTGAAATCCCAATGAAACGAAAGTAGCAACAGAACTTTTCTTTCGGATTGTGAAGTGCATCCAAGTGTATTGTACTCCTCCTTTATTGTCATAACATATCATGACAAACACTGGCCAAACAGGTGAATATTTCACAAATCTGAGGTAGAACATTCAAACATTTGTCATTTTTCCTTAACAAAATACATATCTTTATTGGAAAATGAATTTCTTAGTTTCTGCATGTGCTAATGGGGGATATTGTTTCAAGTCTTGAAACAGGTTTGTGTTGCCTAACTTTGATGGCATGTATCTTCAGCACAGTTTGCAGCGCAGGGTGCAATATTAAAAATGGGAACGTGATTTCCCCCTTGCAGCAGCGGAGGTCTGTCCACCCCACTGCTGTAACCACAATCACTGTACTGTTGTCTTGAGTAATTCATGTACACAAAAACCCTTGTGTGAGGCATAGTCTGACGCACAGTCGGTGCTCTGTAGATGAAAATATGAAGTGTTATGACTTATGAGAGACAAACAGGGCCGTTGAGACTGAAACGACTTGGCGAAATGTAGCTGTAAATGTTTTTTTGAATAGTGAATGAAATTCTAGAGGTTTCTCTGCGGCCTTGAGATATGCAAGGTGTTCGAACTAAAGGTCCTGACCCCTCTGAAAAGAAATGACACATCGTGCTCATATTTCAAATCAGTAATGAATATATGTAGAATGGCATAGCTGACTATGTGTTTCCTCCCACTTATTTCTCTTTTTCTTTATTTGGTCATTGAAGAATGAATCGGTGAATTTGGGGGTAAATTCATTGTTCCTGTTTCTTTCAAATGTAGCCTATATTACGGAAATTAGCGATACAAAACCTGCCAATAATACATTTATTTGGAGGAATAACTTGCAAATTTGTAACCCCAAAGTAATTTTCTTTGCATGGATTAGAAGATGTATTTGTATTACTGCAAGAGAATTTGTAAGCATCAAAGTAAATTTGAACACAATGCATATGTGTTTAATTAACAACAAAAAAATAGTATATGAAGAAATAAGGTAGAAATAAAAGCCATGTTCTCCACTTCTGAAGGGCTTGCAGAATCACTGCCCTATGGACATAATGAGGACATACGTCTCATGGGAAGAACATGATGTCTGCTCAGATGCCACCATGAAAAAGCAGATTGCAGAAATGTCATGGTGTAACATGAAAAGCTGTTGAAATTACTAAAAAGACCTGAAGAGTGAAATATGGAGGTTGGCACCTTTTACATTCAATGGCCATGACCTATTTTGTGGTCAGGCTGAGGAAATCTGATAAAATGCTTGCTGTCTTTTTATCTCTAATGTTCAGTATTGGCTCACCGGGAAATAAGTTTTGAAATGGAAACATTAGGCTGTACTTTGGAGAAAAGCATTGTGGGTTCAGAGTTGGATATAAGAAGCAGATAAGAGTTGCATTCCTATTTACTGACACTCTAAAAATGGACCTAAAATAGTTTTGAACTGATACCAAAGCACCTTTTACAGACCACTAATCTTTAAGGACTCACTGTAAACCAGAACAAATTTTTGAGGTAATCAGTAACATTAATCAGTTAACATTAATCTTGCACAAAAACATTATACAGCATTTAATTTGAGCATTTACTCTCTCTTTCGAGTGTCATGGCAAAGCATGCTGGGAAATCCCAGCCTAGTTTCAGTCAAATTTAAGTTTATCTAAATTAAAAGAAACAAGTTCATAAACCTCAAAACAATGAAACAATTCAGATTACTTCACATGTGTCAGTTTTGTGAACTCAAAAGAATAAGAAAATTCATACTTTGTCCTAAATAGTTTTTTTGGGGGGCGGAGGATAACAAAGGGAAGGGTGTGTTTGCTTAGGTGTCTATTTCAAAAATCAAGTGTTTCTCAGGAAATGCATACACCACCTTTAATCCATCTGTTCAGATCATCAAGAATTTGTTTCCAATAATGTGCAATGCATGTATACTGTAATATCCCCCCAAAAAAATATTTAGCCTTTCACAACCTTTTAAAACTTCTTAATCTTCGTTGACTTGCTTTCTTAAAAAAATGCATGTATATAAAATGAAAATTCTGTTATCATTTACTCACCCTCATGTTGTTCCAAACCCATAAGACTTAGGTACATATTAACTACAAAACACAAATTAAGTCATTTTTAATGACCTTTTTGTATCTTCTAAGTTTTGAGTCCTAGGCCTTTCAATGGAGGGACAGACACATCTCAGGTTTCATAAAAATATCCTAATTTGTGTTTTGAAAATTACCAAAGGCTTATGGGTTTGAAACAACATTAGGTTGAGTAAATGACGGAATTACAGAATTTTATTTTTGGGTGAACTGTCCCTTTAATGAATCAATTTTACCAGAGCAATGCCATATCTTTCTTGTTTTAGTTGCTTGGAGTGGCTTTCCTTGGAATCGGACTGTGGGCATGGAATGAGAAGGTGAGCAAAAACAGTATCTAATGCATAATGCATAAAATTCATCTTTATTTGATAAACATCTTAATGCGCATGTGAAGTTGAGATGTACCATGTTCTTCACATTAAATAGATGAGCTGCAGTGGTTTGTTGGAGACCTATATAGACCTACTATTATAGTTTTTATTAATATTTTGATATATATATATATATATAGTTGCTGTTTTCGAAATGTTATCTTGGTAACTAGTTCATTTTTATTGTTATTTAATTTATTGTGCTATCCATATGGTCTTTTACACACAAATGTATAAACAACACACATGGATATATTGTGTGTGTCTGTATTCTTGATCAATGTGGCTCCTGTATTTTCTGTGCCATATTTGTAACTTTTATAGAACACACGTGGAAATATTTGCAAATATTTGTATCTACTGTAATTGCAAACAACCACATTTGAAACAGATTGGAACAGCAATTCAGCTAATTAAAGGCCAGTCTTCTCTCTCTCTCTCTCTCTCTCTCTCTCTCTCTCTCTCTCTCTCTCTCTCTCTCTCTCTCAGGGAGTTCTCTCGAATATCTCCTCCATCACAGATCTGGGTGGATTTGACCCAGTGTGGTTGTTTTTGGTGGTGGGAGGGGTGATGTTCATCCTGGGTTTTGCAGGCTGTATCGGGGCCCTGAGGGAAAACACCCTCCTGCTCAAGTTTGTACGTTTTCCAAGTTTGGATTCTTATTAGGAGTTGGTGTAGCCTCATGCAAAACTGATTTGTAATGCCTTTTTAACACTTAAATGCATAGGTGTTTGTGCAATTGTTATAACATGCTTTGGATCTTCGTAAACCTGTATGAATTTCTTTCTTTATCTGAACACAAAAGAAGATATTTTAAAGAATGTTGGTAACCAAACAGTTGATGGGCCCCATTGAATTCCATAGTATTTTTTTTATTTATTTTTTATAATATGGGCCCATCAACTTTTTGGTTACCAACATTCTTTAAAATATCTTATTTTGTATTAAGAAAGAAGTTCATACAGGTTTGGAACAACTTGAAAGCGAGTAAATGATGACAGAATTTTCTTTTTTGGGTGAAGTATCCCTTTAATTTTAGTGTATTTGTCTTTCTCCTCTCCCAGTTTTCTGTGTTTCTGGGGATAATCTTCTTCCTGGAGCTGACTGCCGGCATCCTGGCCTTTGTCTTCAAAGACTGGATTAAAGATCAGCTCAACTTTTTCATCAACAACAACATACGAGCCTACAGAGATGACATTGATTTGCAGAACCTGATTGACTTCACTCAGGAATATGTAAGACTGAAGACCAGAACTCATGTCTCATGTCAAATACAAAGGCAGAGAAAATACACTAGGAATTGAAAATGAGGAAAGGCGTAAAGAAGATGAAAGAGAAACTAAAAGTGTGTAGGTGTGTGTGCACAGGAGAAAAAAGCAAACTATCAGTTTATCTGTGCCACATGTCATCACAGAAGTGCACACAGGCAGTTCCCATAGAAACAGCATGACTTGATGGTTCCTTATCCACTCGCAGAGATCCCTGTCTGTTCACATTTCTTTTTCTTAGAATAGTAAGTTGTCAGCTCGGAATTGTGTTTATTTCGAGGCTATTGAAGCTATTAAAAAATTTCGACATTTAGAAGGTTAAAGGGTTAGTTGGCAAAAAATAAAAATTCTGTTATTAATTACTCCCCCTCATGTCGTTCCAAACCAGTAAGACTTTCCTTCATCTTCGGAACACAAATGAAGATCTCCCTGATGAAATCTGAGAGATTTCTGTCCCTCCATTGACAGCTACGCAACTACCACTTTGATGCTTCAAAAAGTTCATAAAGAGATCGTAAAACTAATTAGCTGTCAATGGATTACTCTGTTAACAGAGTGACATTTATCATTGATTATAACATGTGAAAGTTCAGTTTCCTGTTGGGCTGTGCAATTAATTGAATTTCGATTTCGATTTCGGCTCCCAACGATCACCAAAATAGTACAATCGAGTAAAAACGATTATTTTGCCATGTTCTGTTTTGCAAGAACACTCTTATTTTGTCTTGTGTTCTGAATGGCACGCGCACATCCGCCCCTCCCGAAGCCATAAACTCGCTCAGCTTGAATGTTTAAACTGATAAGAATAAAAAAGAAGAGAAAATGATCAACTCTAGTTATGATGCAATGCTGGCCCGATTGTGAAAGTGACACTTCCATCGTGTCCCGACTCCTAAACGCGAGAATGTAGTTTCTACACTTGCCTTGTCCAACCCATTTTGAGAGACAGAGAGAGAGAAGACACAGCACCGCTGAACACTGAACAAAAGTTTTACAATGATTGATTTGATTTTATAATCTGTGTGGATTAATTCCAGATACTCATACAAACTACATGCTAAAGTGAATCAATGTTTGCGGGGGAATTTCCCGCATTATAAGTGGTAGACCTGTGGGAATTATTAAAATACAAGAAAGTATTATCTGTTATATTATTTATTTTATTAGTTAAAGTACAATACAAGTTCAAATTTCGATTTTTTAAGAATTGTTGAAAGGTGTCTTTTTAATAAATGCAACACGTTCCCAAAGTCATGTGAAATATGGTGCGTTAAAGTCATCTCGTATAGATCGTATTTACGAGTTGAACGCACTTGAACGCCACCACAATGTCGTAAATACCAGTGGGGAGCTCTGGATTTTCTCTAAGCCCCGATCTTTCCGAGTTGTGGGAACACCACAATACTTAAATATTATGCAGTGATATTGTCAAGGTTTTCTATTTACAGCGCAGTTAAGCGAACAGAATATGATGGCATTATAATATAACAATGCAACATGTAACGATAAAGTTGGCAGTGGCTTCATAAATTAATTAAAAACATAAAAAAACAAAGTACATCCGATGCACATTTCTTTGTTCTTCATTTTCTAGAACAAGAGTTTAAGAACCTTACTGTGTTTTCGTGTAATTAATTAAGAGAAAGTACTCCGCCATCTTACTCCGACGAAAGTGACTTGAACGCACTGCGTTCCCACCTCGTACGTACGAACTTCCCCAGGAGGACTTGAACGCACCAGAAATAATAATCATGTTACATAATCGCGATTTCAATACTGATTGTGATTATGATTTTTTCCATAATCGAGCAGCCCTAGTTTCCTGTTAACAGTAGGTCACACTTGTTTCCTGAGGAATAAAACAGTACGTTTGTGCAGCCCCACACAGCACAACTGAAGCTTATATTGTTTTTGTTTTTTTCCAGCTTTATGCTCTGTACTGCAGATCCGTTTCCAGAACATGACTTTTCCTCAGGACAGATTTAATTAGATATCAGAATCAGGCAGATGCTGTCATGTTATTTCCTTGCTGACCTTGCATGATAAAGAAGACAGACATAGCAAAGCACTGCATGTCAACATAATATACTAGTATAATGTGAGAACATGGAGGGATCGAGGTTTTCTTTATTTAAGGAGCAAGCGCCTTATGCCACATCTTTGACATTGATGTGTGTTAAGCAGATACATTCTAATGCATTCAGTGCATCTGTATTTTCACTGTACGTACTGTGTCTAATATTCCAAATTATTGCAATTTGATCTAAATTTTATGATGAAAGCGCATTACAATGTAATTCCATGCCGGGCAATATTTTTTTTCTTTAGTGGGAATGTTGTGGGGCGTTTGGAGCAGATGACTGGAACCTCAACATCTACTTCAATTGCACAGACAGCAACCCCAGCCGAGAAAAATGTGGCGTGCCCTTCTCTTGTTGCACCAAAGACCCAGCGGTAAGAGATCCATTTATATGGAAACTGAAATATATAAAAACTTTGTGTTATTTGTAACTTAATTTATATTATGCTGTTTTAAAGGTTCCTCATTTTGTTTTGAAGTCTCTTAGTATAGGTTGAGATGGATCATCGCCTCTTTTTTTCATAGTCTGAAACGGTTAGATAAAGGATTCAGTTTTCCTAAGCTCTTTTTTCCGAGAGCCTACTCTGCTCTGATTGGTCAGACAGCCCAGTCTGTTTTGATTGGTCTACCACTTACTGTACAGCGGGCGTCAGAAACCAAACACCTATTATCATATCTGAATTTCAGCTCTGGATCTTCCTCAGCGCTTGATAAACAGTAATTATAACAGTAACAATGGCGTCAGTTTTACCATATAAATTCGAGCCAAGTCCTAATTTTATTGAAGTGCATGCTCTCGCAGCGCATAAAACAGCGTCTTCACAACATGTCAACTAGTTTTTTACATTCACAAACGGCTATATTACACACTGCATGAAAGGTAATATCCAAACAAAGCATAATAGCGCACTTTAAATATGAAACAATTGAGAAACTTTTTTACCACTGAGATACTTGCCATCTTGCTCCAAAATGAAATGAATGCAGTTCTTTTCCAAGCACAATTTGCACGCCACTATTTTCCTGATTTAAGAGAGACTAAAAGCGTGAGGGGAAAGTGCAAACAATACACGACAGAGCAAAACAAAAAGGGGAGTATAGAACAGGATTTGGTCTACGTGGGCAGAGTAAAAATAACATTTCGCAGACAATAAACAGGCACTGGGAGCACAACATCTATGGCAAAGAGGATGGAATTATGGCCTGTTGTGAGCTATTAACTCATAACAAATAATCATTATTGACATTAAATGATTCAGTTACGAGCCTTTCTATGAATGCAGCCATTCATTATTTCAGCATGAAGGAAAACTGCAGGTGGTCATGTGTTTCATTCACAGTAAGTTATAATAAGAAAAGCAAATACAGTAGTGAGTCATTTACATACCATAACTTGACTAAAATAAAGAGTTTGTTCATTTCAAGAATGTTCAAATTAAATCACTGGACAAATGAAAAAACCGAACTGATTTGAAACAGGAACAACTATTTAAAGTGAAACGAGTCATGAAGATTCGAAAGGGTGACAAGCATATCCTGTTGGCTAGTTTGTTCGGGGGGGATTTTATAAAATGATGAACTTACTCAAAGTTTGCTATTTCCTGTCTTATCTCTTCACTCCACCCACACTGGAATTCTTCTGACTGTCAACATACTTCCTTAAAGTTGAATTGTTACCACTGTCCTCCATTAATTCCACATGAATGTCTTGTTTTGCAGGAGGATGTTATCAACACACAGTGTGGGTATGACGTCCGGGCAAAATCGGTGAGTCTTACTCTCAGTCTTACTTTTCACACACTCCATCAGTTTGAGGCAAAATGAAGGTGTCGGGCTCTGGCACGGTTTCCCCTGCCTTCTGCTCTTCACTTCAGTCAATGTAACGAACCGCATGACACTCAAAATGAAGGCCGGATTGGCTGACCTATACAGCATGTTTTAGGGGTGTAACGGTACAAACTGTCACTGTTTTAGGGTCACGGTTTCTGTACGGTTCGTTATGTGCTGTGTAAAAAAAGGACTACTGTCAAATAAAGATAAAGAAAAGAACAAATAATCAAACAAGCAACAGCACAAAGAAATGCATCAGAGCAAAGATACAAATAAAATAAACAGCGCTTTTTAGGTTTTTCAGTTAGGTCTAACAGTAGTTTTCAGGTACAGAAAATTGAATAAAGTAATCAAATGTAAAATAACATTGCATTTGTTATTTTACAATAGCTATTCAGTCAAGAACAGTGAGTGGTTCCCTTGTCTTTTGTTGTTTGATTAACATTAAAAAAACAGACAGCAGGAATATTAGGCTGATGTCACTTTAAGATGTAATGCATGGATCCAATACACTGATACTGATACACATGCGTTGTCTTTCTCGACTGTTTATGTTCACTTAAGGCGTTTCCATGTGCGTGTGTTTCGGATGAGTGCACACAAATCTTTTCAGTTCTCTTTCACGCCTTCTTTGATTGTTTAAATTGACAAGGCCTAAATGAGTTTAGTTAAAACACAGATAATGTGCTGTTCATGTCTCACCAGCACTCTCGCGCTATCAACACAATGACGGTGTAAATGACTGGTCATATGTGACCCGCTCTGGCGAAATGAGTCGGAAGTCGCAACGTTCTATTTTAAGATATGGGCCGATTATGTGGAAAAACAATGAAATGTTAGAATTTTTTTTTTTGTTGCTAATTTCATTCAAAAGACATTCAAAAATGCTCTCACAAAGTTTCATAGTCCATATAATTGAATAAAGGTATGTAAATGACTATTAAAGTTTACAAAGTTTTACTAAATTCGCTGGAAATGAATATTGCTTTTCTCAACTCCTCTCGTCACCTCCTCTGAGCATTTCCCGGGTATCCCCTGAAACGTTACTATCTCTGCTCTCCAAATATGGTGTTGCACGTTGTATACAACAAAATCAAAAAGCTTAGAAATGTACACAAACGCTGATCATTTGTCAATGGGAATTGCCCCGTTTCGACTGACCGGCACGCGATTGGTCCAGCCATCCTCCTGTCAGACTCACAGCGCTCTGTGTAAACAAGCTAGCAGATCTCCTCAGAAAGATAAAATATTCATTTGAGAAATGTCGATGTCAAAAGAGAGCAAAGTCGCCAAGAGTGCATATACTCCGTGTGCAGTGCGTATGCGGTGCGGGAGCAGCACGCGCTATAGTGCTTTGCTGCATGCATTTGCAGTGCGCAACTAATCCACGGCTGTACCACAAACACATTTACTCACTATTTGTATTTCAAATCCAGAAGTTATCATCAACTTTTATTTTAAAAAAAAGTTGTCACCAGCGATTCTCTTTTTACACATATGCACTCTTAGACGTATTCACGTTAAAACACACTTTTAACATCGCATTATTTAATGCATTACTTCTAAACACACACACACACAAACACACACACACGCACACACACACACACACACACACAAACACACACACACACACACACACACACACACACACACACACACACACACAAAAACACACACACACACACACAGACCCTCTCTCTTAAGCAAAAATGTAGTCTCTGTTCAATCTTTCTTTAGTAAATTTTTGTAAAAGTGCCTTTTAAATTATTTATTCAAATAAAAACTTTTAAATAATTTGAGCTTCAGCCTGGTCTAATAGCATTTATATATGTATTTGGTGAAATTAAGCTGTAAAATAAATAGTTTATCGGTTTAAATGCAATGGATTTTGAAAGATATCAACAAAAAACGGACAAAAAACTTTAAAAGCAATTTACTCAGGTTTTCAATTGGAAAAAGAAGGCAGATGACCATAATTCAAATGTGTATATCTTTACAACCATTCAAGGTATGACTTTGACTAGGATATCATTTGAAAGGTTATGGTCTCCTCTTTCCATTAATACCAAAATCTCAATTTTGAAATTTGGGTTACTGTGACTCATTTTGCTGGATCAGGTCACATATTAGAGTATAGGCTACTCTAATACCACTATTATAGTATTATATTATTTACTATTATATATCATACTATTGAACAAAGTTTACAAAGAGTGACTGTTTTGTCCACGGTTTTTAAAACATCCTGTTGTAGCGTATTGGGAAGTTAGAATGCGTATCTATCGACAGAAACATACATTAACCGAACTTTGTTTGTTTTATGCGTTATTTTTAACAAACCATAGGCTATTATAGATGCGTTGTCAGATTTAAGATGAACCACGGTTCAAGTGTATGAGAACCATGGGTGGAGAACGGATACGGTTCGATTTTTTTTTTTACAGAGAACTGTTACACCCCTAATATTAATACAAAAGAAGGAAGCTGTGTGTATTTAATGCACAATGGTAAAGTAATTCAAAATACTGTACATAGGCACAGTAAAGAAAAACTGAAATATGCTCACAAAGTTATTTGCAGTTTCCTAATTTATTAACTTAAATAAGTTCACTTAAAATGTATAGACTTAAATATACTGAACTAGTATTTTCTTGTAAGACGTACTCCATTACAAACTTAAAAACTATCTTTATTTACAGTGCAAAATAAAATGTCACCACAACATGAGCAGAATCGTCATTAGATCACGAGTCTGTAAGATGACGTGAGAAACATAAATTCAAGTGTGTCCCAAGACTGTTTATGTGCATAGTTAGAAAGAGGAAAGTCTTGATCCTAATTTCACGTTCCTCATTACTCATTAGGACGCAGAACAGAAGACATACATTCATGTCAAAGGCTGTGTGCCGCAGTTTGAGAAATGGCTACAGGACAACCTGACAATAGTGGCCGGGATCTTCATTGGAATCGCACTGCTGCAGGTGAGAACGCCTTCATCTGCGATTGCTGACTGGATCTGCTATCTATACTCACTCTGTTTCTCTCACTCTATTTTCCGCAGATATTTGGAATATGCCTTGCACAAAATTTAGTCAGCGATATTGAAGCTGTGAGAGCCACCTGGTAAGAACATACAGATGCAAACTTACGACACATTCTGTCTTCCTGCTCTAGTTTTGCACACTGCTACAGCGAGCAGCTTTTCTCTTTCGCCCCAGTGCTTTGATGTGTGGATTCATAATGCACATGAATGACTGGCTGCTCTAATACAGTTCATGGCTAAGCGTGTTTCTGGAGTCTTATCAAAACCTCTAAACAACCTTTCTTAGTTCACAGTTTTTGCTTCGAGAACTGCCACCATGTGGACAAAAAAAGGAATGTAAAAAAAATTAAATAATCAGCTCTCTTGAATGGAAACATACTGCTATATTACCTAATATTATGAATAATTATAATAATTTACACTATTGATAATACGTTTGGAATAATACTTTTTTTAATGTTTTTGAAAAAAACTAATTTGCAGCATTGATAATAATAATGTTCGAGAGCATCAACTCATCATATTAGAAGGATTTCTGAAGGATCATGTGACACTGAAGACTGGAGTAATGATGCTGAAAATACAGCTTTGAGACCACAGGAATAAATTACTACAATATTTATCAAATATAAATTACAGGAATGCATTTTTAAACATTTATTTTAAAATTGTTATAATACTTCACAATATTACTGTATTTATAATCAAATAAGAGCAGCCTTGGTGAGCCCAAGAGACTTAAAAAAATCTTTATTATTACTCCAAACCTGTGACCTGTAGTGTAGCATTGCAAGTTGATGTAAATGTGATTTACTCCCAATTAAACTCCTCACAACACACACACACTCAGCCCTCCACTCACTGTCCTCCGTCCCACACTGCCATAATCACGCCAACTCGCCTCACAACTTCACTTCTCCTCCCCCATGCCTTCATCAGGGTGCCGCCCCTCTCTTACGTCGCCCGCCGCCCTCCGCCCCACTACAGCAAGAAAGCCTCGGCGTACTCCTGAGGGAGGCGTTCGTCTGGTGGGTGTGTAACATGCCTGCTTGTGTTGTGTGTGTGTGTGTTCACCTAGATTCTTACCGCTCTGTTTTTCCCTGTTCGGGGACAGTCATCATTCATCAAAGGTTCCTTCACTAACATCAAATAAGTTACACTTTCACATTCTCAGAGGGATACTTCGCCCAAAAATGTACATTTTGTCATCATTTACTTACCCTCAAGTTGTTCCAAACCTGGATGAGTTTGTCTTCTGCTGAACACAAAAGAAGATATTTTGAAGAATGTTGCTAACCAAACAGTTGACGGTAGCCATTGACTTCAATGGTATCTTTTTTTTTCTTACTATTGGACAATTCCTCCAAATTGAAGAATTCATATGGATTAGTTTTACGATCTCTTTATGAACTTATTGAAGCATCAAAGTGGTAGTTTCGTAGCTGTCAATGGACGGACAGAAATCTCTCAGATTTCATCAGGAAGATCTTCATTTGTGTTCGGAAGATGAACGAAAGTCTTACTGGTTTGGAACGACATGAGGGGGAGTAATTAATGACAGAATATTACCGGTATTTTAGTTTTGGGTGAACTATCCCTTCAATGTTAATTTCAACAATTACTCAAAAGTTGTATATTTTAATATTATTTAACGGACCTGAGCTAACTTCAACTAACAGTGAGCAGTTATATTTTCATTAACTAATGTTAACAAATGTATTACTCATTGTTAGTTAATGCATTTACTAATGGGACCTTATTGTAAAGTGTTACCATTTAATTCACAAGGATTACTTTTCCTCAATATTCCAGTCCCACGTCGATTTCCTACTTCAGGACGAGTGCAATACATGCATAAAGGTGTCCCGTTCCACGATCACTGTCATTTTAACCCCATCCTTTTTACTCCCTCAGACTCTCTCTCCCACTTTTAGTCCCGTTTAGCTCCTCGGACTGTCTGGTGTCAAGCTCCATCTCTCATTATAACCTTGATATCCCAGCTGGCCTTGCTGCTACCCTTCCATCCATCCCACATCAGTCATGTTCTCTCTAGCTGAAAATCATTCAGTCACACTGTAGATTGCAATGGTGATTTCTCTAATGCAAGGCCCCATTTGTCAAGTTGGCATAAAAATAAAAAAAGCCCTACTTTGGTTTTATTGGAAAAGTTACTGCCAACTCCTAATGAGGCCTCACACCATTGGCTTTAGACATCTGTTTATGATCCGTGTCGTTTATCTTTTTATATCTTTCTCTTGTGCAGTTTGTTCACATGAAGTGGCAGCTAGTCGTTCAGACACTCACAGGTAATAATGCATTCATACACTTCCATAACGTGGAATCTTTAAAGTCAGCATGAAACCAAGGTGAATGTTACATATGAAAGTAAATATTCTGAAATAATCCTGTTAAAGTCACCATGAAATCTTGTTTTATGGAATATTGCAGCATTTATTATAAATGATTTATCTGTGCACATCATTATAATGATTTTTTAATTCATATGCCCTCATAATCAAAGTACCTTCCCCTCCCTCTTGCAGCAACATCTCATCTCCTCGCCGATGATGCGTTTACTGGCGTGAGGGCTGGGCAACCTGTCACTCACATGAGATCCACCAATAGCAAACCACAACCATCTAATCAATACCCCATGGAGAAAATAAAGTCCCGCCTACATTTCTTTGCTTGTTCCAGAAGCTGTTTCAATAGGGAAAATATGGGACAAACAATTATATGTCACAATATGGAAGAAAAGGCTATCAAAATTTCTGTTTCATGCTGACTTTAATACCAACCTATCTAGAAAGATTTAATTTGATAGAAAACATAATTGTGATCTAGTCGCATTGTCCAAACCTGTTACTTTTTCTTTGTAAACAGGCCTACGATGAAGCTTGATGAAGGTAGCGAATGATGAACACAAGATGCCAAGTGCACAGGGTCGTTCGTGTGTGTGTGTGTGAGAGAACCATAACCTTTTACCATCTGTAAATCGTGCTGTTTTTTCTAGAGTGTTTTGTGTAAAACACGTGTAATACATGTGAGAAAATGTTTAGTAGCATTTTATTTTACAGTCCTGGTCCCCAGGTACATACTATGTACTTATTATAGTTATTCCAATAACTAACCCTGAACCTACCCCTTAACCTAACCGTAACCCATGTAGTTACCTTATGTTCCCCAATGCATTCATACTTAAGTACACGCAAGTACACGTACTGTAAAATAAAGTGCAACCAAATGTTTGTCCTCAGAGGTCCAACAGAAAATTTTCAATCATTTGCCTCATCGTAAAAGCATAATACAAAAAATAACACTTGTCAGGGAGTCAATGTCCAGTGCACTGAACGTTCGCTCCCTAAAAATTCCCACAATGCACCATAAACACATTGAGCACTGCTGCTCATGTTTCCTTGTCACATAAACAAATTAGTTTATTTTTGTTACACTTTAAACTACACTTTAATGCATAAGTATTTGCATGTTTTCCATACAGAGTAAAGAATGACCATAATTAGTTACTTCAGTTATCAGTAATGCAATAATGTGACGCATATTATCTTCTGCTTAGAGAACTGATCAACTGAACCTACCTGTTAAAATGTATCAAATATGATCCATTAGGCTTTTGAGGAACGTTTATTTGTTCATCTCTTATATGGAACTGCGTTATAGGTTTTGCCCCCACAATAAAGACTAAAGATTTGATCATAAAACGTACGTTTTAAATATCTTCTTACTAAGACATTTATTTGCAAATATAGAGTGACAACTGATATTTATATTCATTTTATGTCAGTAGTCTCTAGTCTGTTGTAAAGATCTCATTAGAATTGAATCTTTTTGGACATAGAAGAATGAGTAACTGCAGCAAAGTGCATATTTTTGCTCAGTTTGGGCTCTGAATAAAATTGAGTTGTTTTTTTTATTTCCGTTCTCTTGTCTTGTATAAGCTCTATATTCTCACTATATCATACTATGTGAGCCATAAAAGCCTGATGTATCAAATATGATACTCAACAACAAGCACACATGCAAAGATTCACCAAGATTCCATGATAAACATCTGGGCCTAAATAATAATAATCTTTTTTGACACAATGACAGATAAAATGGACAAAGTTAACGACTTCGACTTTCAAAAAGTCCGTCTGAAGGGAAATGATTTGTAGCACTCGATCATCTCTGCGTGTCTGAAGGTCAGCGAGGGAGTCTCTCTCTCGTTGCCAATATGTTCATTATATTGTTTTAGTTTATCCTGTTAACACTGGTTCATTTATGTACTTCAGTTACATATTACATTTCACACTTAAGAATAAATATATGAAGCAAATCTTGCAGCTTAAGTTCACTGAAACAGTCAGGAAGTCATTTAAAGCAACACTAAGTAGGATTTTTTACCTTAAAATAATCTTTCCAAAATCGTTTCAGTGGTTCATGAAGTCGTGATATGGTGAAATGCACTTATGCCACCGTTTTGCGGTCCTTTATCTGGTATATCCACGCTAAGATTGCCAGATCGGGTCGTGTTTCTAGTTCTAATCAGACATACAATGGGACAATTCCGCTTCCAACCTGTAGGGCGACCGCAGAGGAAAAGTTACTTGGTGTTGCTTTAAACATTTGATTTTTATTTTTAATTTTGTCCTTGCACTAACAAATTAGAGAGCATTTCTTAATCAGATGTTTATCTTTCACAAACAATTTCTGATTAAAGAGAAAAACGTACCGCGACAGTATTTTTCTGTAATGTATGGACTAATCAGAAGCTTGTTTGTTGTAAATATGGAAGTGATATTTTAGCACTTTTACAATGCCAACACAGCTGGATGGTGTAACACTCTGTAACACACTATGTAGCACTCGTGTGTCATTAAACTTCACTAAAAGTGATTTTAACATTGTTTATGTCTCTGTTTTATTTTAAGGAGCCTTTAAAAGCCTTAAGTAAATAGTGAATATTAATTTAGAATCCTTTAGCCACAAATATTGGTCAGTGTAATAGTAAAGACCGCTGTTAATTTAGTTAAATTATATATTATTTTGAGTTATCATTTCAAGTTTTTGTGACATAATTATGCGGTGTCTTATGATTTACCAAAGCATTTATTTTCTTATGTGGTAGACCGGGCTTTCGACTTATCTCATAATTGATGTCATAATTAGATTTTTTAATGTCATATTACTTTTTATATTATAATTTCAATTTATCATAATATAGTTTTGACAGTCAATTTCAACTTTTTATCTCATAATTGTGACATAATTTAGATTTTTTTTTATGTCCCTCATAAATGTGTACATTTTATATCATAATTTCAAGTTTCTATTATATAGCTTTGACTTAGTGTGTCAGTTTCAACTTTTTATCTCATAATTATGACTCATTTTGAGTTAGGTCATAATGTTTTATGATTTACCAAAGCATGATTTATTTCTTGTGTGGTAGAATGGGCTTCCATATTTTACTGTATATAAATATATTGTATAATATAAATGAATACCTTGCTTGTGTTCATGTCTATTTTTATTTATTTAAAGGGGTGGTAAAATGACCTTTTCACAAGGTGTCCCCAGAGTGAGAGTGTGTGTGTGTGAAGTTTTAGCACAAAATACCCCACAGATATTTTTATATAGCATGTTAAAGTTGTCACTTTTTAAGGGTTAGCAAAAACGCACTGTTTTGTGCCTGGCCCTTTAAATGCAAATGAGCTGCTGCTCCGTCCCGACACAGAAGGCGGGGTTTTAAGAGCTCGTGCGTGTTAGCAGCTGCCAATCGCAGACACATTAAAATGACAGAAACTGTTCTGCCTTTAATGTTAAAACGGAGTCAGACAAAGATAGAGAGACTCCAGAATTAGTGACAAGAAGAAGCGTCTCTGAATGGTTAGTTGATTAATTTATGTAGCTGGTGTGGAGTTAACTATCTTCAAATAGCATATTCTGTCATGATAATCTATAAATCGCTCGTATAGGAACTGTTGTGAGATGCACACAGAGTGACTTTCTATTGCATGTGAAAAGACAGATGCTAAAGTTTGAGCTGACTCACAAATGTGCTGACTACAACAATTCTTCATCTTCTCAACATGGACTGCGTGTTCCGGTGCGGGGTTTATGTACATTTAGGATTGGTGATGTCACTAACGCGGGAGGAATGTCGTGTAGTCCATACCAGTTTGTTGTAGTCCTTTTCTTTAAAAGCAAATATCTCCCCTTGCTTTGAACTTTGAGCATTGTAACTTTGCAGATGTTGTTTATGCTCAAACAGCAACATTTAATATATAACATTAAAGGCAGAACAGTTTCTGTCATTTTAATGTGTCTGCGATTCGCAGCTGCTAACACGCACGAGCTCTTAAAACCCCGCCATCTGTGTCGGGAGCAGCAGCTCATTTGCATTTAAAGGGCCAGCACAAAACAGTGCGTTTTTGCTAGTGAAATCGTGTTTTGCTACCCCTTTAAATATATACACAACAAAAAGTTTCTGCTGTTTTATTAAAGCCTGTTTCAACCATTTCATCATCCTATTTGACACAGATTTTGTCTAACCACAATGCATCACTAGTGCTTCTGCTGATTCAACCCACTCTCTCAAATCACTTTAATCTTCTCTTGACATCGAAATGAAAGAGGGGGTTTTAATTCAACCTAAAGATTTATTCAATTGAATAAAAGTCTACTGCAGTGTATCATTAATCTGCTCACTGAGCATTTCACTCAAGTGTTTCATTTCAACATTTAATAAACTATTTCCACCCGAATATGAACATGCCTGAAGGAACGCAACTATGACAAGGCAAGGTAGAATCACAGAGCATAAATTTGTCACCAGCAATTGTTTTAATAAGTTTAAATCTTTGAAATGTACAGTTCAATGACATTTACAACAATTATTTCCATTTATATTTGCACGGTTCCTACTGTAGATATATTGGGATTGCCAATGTGGTACAAATATGATAAATAAGAACTTATTTACCTGCCATAAAATGGCCACAGAACAGTGATTTTAACAGTATCGAACATGCGAGGAGGTGCATGTTCGGAGGACACTGGAGAGGATGGAAAGGAGGACAGGCAGCTCCACATGCAAAATAAAAAAAAAGACACTTTCTCGAAAGAAACATTCACAAAGAGTGTGTCGTCTGAGACATTATTATTCAGCGTAACTGGCGGTATCAGCTACACACATAACCCGTCCCAGCCCTTACACGTCTCAGTAATCTGCCATGAAGCCTAGTATGTGTGTGCGTACTGGCAGTCATGCTAGTCATATCCTGATCAGGAATGTGTTTTAAATCATTGATACTATGTTAGAAAGACATCGCTTTTTTTAATGAGGTGTACGCCGGTCTGAAATAATCAAAATCAACTTTAGTCCTTGGTACCAAGATGCATCACTTCTTCATACATCCATATGACAATAAGCAATGATTTATCGACTAATGAAATGGAGTTAGCTCTTTCCAGTAAAGATATGGATCGTGGATGGCACAATAGGACCAGGAGGCAAAATATGAAAAGGTCCATGCTGGTCCAGAGGTGCCCTATACAGTACAAACACATCTCTTGATCTCTACTCTTCTATGTAAATTAGTAAGCAGGAGGAGGAGGCGGGGCATATCATATGGGCGTGGCTTGGATAGCGGAACACAGACACATCAACAAACTGGACGATTTAAAAAAAAAACAAAAAAAAACATGCACAAGTCGGTTGGTATGTGTGATTTTTACATGTCATGAAAGCACAACTGCTCTATTTCCACTGCCAACATACATGTTGTTCTACTTTTATTTCCGCTTAAAGGGATAGTTCACCCAAATTCTGACATCATTTACTGGCCCTCTAAACTCGTAAGACTTCCGTTCATCTTCAGGACACAAATTAAGATATTGTCAATGAAATCTGAGAGATTTCTGTTCCTCCATTCACCCAAAGACACTTAAAAAAAATCCAAGATCATTTGAATGATGAACAGATGTAATTTAGGCTTTTATTCAGATATAAACACTGATCATGAACAAACATAGGGCATCAAATATAGTAAACACAAGCTCAAGCATGTTCGCTTGACGTGCGAGAACCAATGAGGTTCGTTCTCGCATGTATGGTTGAGCCTTCGTTTACCATATAAAGTGATCATGTTTCTTCAGAAGATTTGAATTAAACCGCTCAGTTCATATGGATTTTATCAACACCTTGAAGCATCAGAGTTTAAGGTGAATATACTTTCAATGGAGGGACAGAAAGCTCTCAGATTTCATAAAAAATATCTTCATTTGTGTTTTGAAGACGAACGAAAGTCTTACGGGTTTTGAACGACATGAGGGGGGAGCAATTCATGACAGAATTTTTATTTTTGGGTTGGACTAAACCTTTAATGTTTTTACAGATGATTTTCTTTTTTTTTATTTCTTTTTTTATCACAGCTATGGTCTTTTAAAAATATTTTGCAGTTCGGGTATGAATCTATTGCAGAAGGCTGTCTATAAAGTATGGCCGCCTTTGGGTAACGCGTCTCTGCATGCTTGGAGCAAACAGAGGGCTTTCAGAGTCTGTAGCAGGGAATGCAGAGGGACAACATCTTGGCACATGACAACGAGAGATATGTGTGTGAGGGGAAGCAGGCAGGGAGGAGATGGTGCGTAAGAGTCTTTTAGCTCTGTGCTGTTAACCTTTGCTCTGTGAGAGAGGCCTGGTGGGCCACCGTCTTGTTCTCGTGTGAGCGGAGATTGGAGACCACGTCGATAAAGGCCAAGCTCTGCACTTCTTTGTGAAGCGGCTCTAAGGCAAGAGGAGAAAACACACAATTCAGCCATTCAAATCATGAGAGTTTAGTTCGGTACATGAAACAACATACACAACACATTTTACTTTACTAAAATAACAAAAAACAATTGGAATAACAAATGTTAACATTAATCATTTAATATTTAGGTTTACACTACATTTTAAAGGGGTCCTCATGATTTTTTAAAATATTTTTCTTAGTGTGTAATGTTGCTGTTTGAGCATGAAAAAGGTCTTCAAAGTTACTAATCACTAAGTCACTCCAATGATGGCCTCCCTGAATGGCCTCCATTGTAGTCTTGAGTTTTTTCCGGGTACAAACACGTCACAATATTGTTAATTTAAATCATTCCCGCTCAAGGCATTCACAAAAAAATGGGTGCTGGGTGAGTTGTGTTTATAGTGTGTTGAAACTTGCAGCTATGGTAAGGGGTGTGACATTTCCAAAACACGTGTGATTGTGTTGACCAATAACAACACACTGGTCCAGCCGACCAATCAGAGCACATTGCGCTTTTCAGAAGGAGGGGCTTCATAGAGACCAGAACTAAAAGCATTACTGACAGAATTGGACAGAGAAGTGCAGCAACAATTTAAAATGTTTGTCAAATAAAGTTTTTTGAAAATTCAAGCAGGAAAAACTACAGCTGTTCAAATGCAGCCACACATCTAATACTGTAAACTGAAAAGGGTATTTTAGTTTTACAATAAAACTGTATAAAAAAGTGCAACAAATAAATCTCGGAATCTAAAAAATGATATATGAATACTATAAGAAAAATCTCTTTATGACTTAAAGTGACAATTTATGTTAAATAAACAGCATTTCAGTTTTGACAGCGGCTGGTCATCCAGAACAATAAACTCGATCATTTTGTCGGTTATATTTACCGCTCGTTGGCTGTCTTTTGAAAACTTTTCTCTTTGTTTGAATGAAGCTTCCAGAGATTGTTGATTCTGGCGCGTCTCGTTCTTCTCTGCCCTTGCCTGTGTGTAACCCTCGTGTTCTGCGGGGTGACGCGTCTTCAAATCCTTTAAGTTACTTGTGTTGAAGTTGCTAATACTTGTTCCACCCCTCGAAATTGCAGTATGGCATACGAGACATGTCGCCGTTTTACTAGCTGGTTGGTTCAGTCTGAAATACTACTAAACAGCGGACGCACTGATAGCGTTTCTTCTTCACTGATCTAAACAGTGGTCGCTTGTGGCAACTTCCTGTGTCGCCGCAAGCAACAACTGTTTAGAGCAGCGAAGAAGAATTGATCTCCGATTTGCAGCGTCAAGCAAAGCTAGCGTGCATAACTAGGTATCGTTTAAGAAAATGGTATCGGATCGGTACATGGATAGAAGTACTCGCCGATACCGATGCCGGAATTTTTATTGGTATCGGCGGCATTTCCGATACTAGTATCGGAATCGGAACAACTCTAGTTTTTGTTAACAATAATAATGCTGTTTAAGTGTAGTTTCAGGCTTCTTTTGACTCAATCCTTCCTACACTTGTGAACGTGTCGAGTCATTTGTTTCGGTGATCTCTTGACTCACCCGATCCCATGACGGAGCAGATGATAATCATGGAGTTGTATTTGATCTCTGGTGCACTGTGCTCCTCTGTCAGTAGTTTGTGTAGAACCTGCACCAAACTGGAGTCGACAAAGTCCTTCTCTGCACAGTCTGAAATCAAAGTCGTGAAGTGACTCAGTTAAAAGTTCTGAACAGCACAAAGCATTTAGGCATACATGAATGAATGCCCTTATCTCACTAAAGGCTTCAAGTAATTTAAAATGACAGTTATGATAGTTTGAATTGATTATAAAGTATATTTGAGAGCATACAGATATGGCTATGTGAGACTATAGTTTGTATGAATTCCTTTTCTTTGCATGACACATTGACAGTACATTACAGAACAGCTCTTTCGGGATTATCCTGAACATTGTATTGATTTTCCTGGCAAAAACGTCCCGAGTCCTTCACATGAAAATCAGTCTACGGGCTTTCAGACAACCTAGGAAATCAGGGAACGACTCGTTTTTTAAGTTTCGTAACAAACTGTTCACACGCTGACGATAAAAAAGTGATTAATACATAAACATTCTTACATATAGCCCTTTAAATGCATGAAATTTGTTTTGGAAGATGAATATAAATAAAATGTCTTTACACAATTTGAATTGAAACAAGCATTTGTATGTTGGTTTGTAAGTTTAGCTATTTCAGAATTTTAATTAGACTATCAACCACACCAAATTGCTACAAAAAAATAGGTGAATTTATGTAAATTTGGACTCTTTTGCTATTTTTGTCAAGACAAAAGTGACTAGAACTAAAACTATTAAAGAATTTTTGTTACTTGAAATAAGCTGAAAGAAAATATTAATATTAGATGAAAAACCTAAATTTAAAAACAAATTTAGACACCAACTGAAACAAATTGAAGTACGTAAACAAAAGTTTCAAGCTAAATAGAAATAGCAATCAATAAATAAAAAGTGCATAACAAAAAGACTAAACTTACACTGATATTAAAAGATAAAACTAAAACTATAAAAATAAAAGATGACTTAACATATTGATAAATACTAAAATAACACTGCAGTGTAGTTGAATTCACCCTGCTGAAGACATTCAGATGTGTCAGCGTCTCTTTACAGATTTATATAACATACAGTAATCCTTGATTTTTACCCAGATCTAGTGCTGCTATGAGACCCAAGGCCACCAGCGCTTCATTCTGCATGATCATGTGTTCACTCGTCGCCATGGTTATCAAGTGCTTAACACCTTCACCTTGTATGACTGTTCGAACCACATCCTATTCAGAAAGAAAAAAGCAGTCAGAACCTTCCAGAAGACATGAAAATTGCCTGCAATAACACAATTCATTTGATGTACGAAGTTGTGGGTCCGATGACATTTCTGAACCATTTCTCATATAACACCAAGACTCAATGACCCAGATTATACATGTTTTAGCCAGATTTACATGGTAGAGATGGGATTAACTGCTCGCTGGATAAACCGGGTTCACACCATACCAATGTAGCCATGATTTGGCCTCCTGAAACAAATATTGTGAATCCAAAGAGATTCCTCTGATCCTAGACCAAAATCTGAAGTGTTTAATCGCTAGTTTGACATGTTCGCCGACAGCCGATTAATGACCATTGCGATCAAATATCACTTCCGATGAAATTTTGGCAGTGTCAGAAGTTTTTCTGCGCAGCCCTTTGTTTAGTTTTTTTCAAGAAAAGTCATGAAGAAAATTAAAGTCCCACTGTAGTCATTTTATTCCTTAAAACTCATCTTGGATCACCAAAATGGCATATTTAAAAAAAAAATTCTACGAAAAAAATTTGAATGTAACACTACACCCTTGCTTCATTTAGCATACCCGGATTCATGAATATGCGAATTATCCCCGCCTCCACTCACTCACATGTACTCAGAATACCTGATCCACTCCGTCAAATTAACTGTAGTAAACGCTGCACACGGCAAGTGGAAATGCTGATTTAATTCAGCCATATATGTTTGAACCAGAAACTGATTCAGAAGAAGTGAAAGAGCAAGTCGATGTATCAGAATAGTAATGCGTTTTATAATGTATCGCTCTCTACAACGTCGGACACATAACGGTAATTAATATGATTAGCTTGGCTTGACTACGTTATCAAACAACTAATAATGTGTTGCTAATGTTACACAAACCATGTTCCTATTCGCATCTCAGAGTCAGACAGCAACCTTCTAAAAATCTGCATCCTTAGAAACGCTTTGAACAACTTATAGAGAAAGGCACTATGTTGCCTAGTTCCCAAACTAATGTTAGTTCATTATAACACCATAATAAAAATCATAATTCACCCACTATATTGCTGTATGTACTTGATTTTTCATATCAACAGAAAAATATTGTGGGATAGCATAGCGTGATTGGTTACAAAATATTTGTTACATAGAGAACAATGGCGATTTCAAACCGTGTTTTTGCTGTCTTTGATTTACTGCAGTTTTAAGGAGAAAATACTCAGCAATGGTGTTAACTTATGAATTTACACATGGTTTGTCTTAAAGCATATTAAAAACACCACATATAATAGATATATAAACAACATTAAAAAACTTGAATGCCACTTAGCAAGAGATTATTTTTGTTTGCTATCCCCCATTTCTATCTCTCACAGACACCGAAAATGTCGGATTGATGACGTACAGTGAAGAAAATAAGTATTTGAACACCCTGCTATTTTGCAAGTTCTCCCACTTAGAAATCATAGAGGGGTATGAAATTGTCATCGTAGGTGCATGTCCACTGTGAGAGACATAATCAAAAAAAAAAAAATCCAGAAATCACAATGTATGATTTTTTAACTATTTATTTGTAAGATACAGCTGCAAATAAGTATTTGAACACCTGAGAAAATCAATGCTAATATTTGGTACAGTAGCCTTTGTTTGCAATTACAGAGGTCAAACATTTTCTATAGTTTTTCACCAGGTTTGCACACACTGCAGGAGGGATTTTGGCCCACTCCTCCACACAGATCTTCTCTAGATCAGTCAGGTTTCTGGGCTGTCGCTGAGAAACACAGAGTTTGAGCTCCCTCCAAAGATTCTCTATTGGGTTTAGGTCTGGAGACTGGCTAGGCCACGCCAGAACCTTGATATGCTTCTTACAGAGCCACTCATTGGTTATCCTGGCTGTGTGCTTCGGGTCATTGTCATGTTGGAAGACCCAGCCTCGACCCATCTTCAATGCTCTAACTGAGGGAAGGAGGTTGTTCCCCAAAATCTCGCAATACATGGCCCCGGTCATCCTCTCCTTAATACAGTGCAGTCGCCCTGTCCCATGTGCAGAAAAACACCCCCAAAGCATGATGCTACCACCCCCATGCTTCACAGTAGGGATGGTGTTCTTGGGATGGTACTCATCATTCTTCTTCCTCCAAACACGGTTAGTGGAATTATGACCAAAAAGTTCTATTTTGGTCTCATCGGACCACATGACTTTCTCCCATGACTCCTCTGGATCATCCAAATGGTCATTGGCAAACTTAAGACGGGCCTTGACATGACGCTGGTTTAAGCAGGGGAACCTTCCGTGCCATGCATGATTTCAAACCATGACATCTTAGTGTATTACCAACAGTAACCTTGGAAACGGTGGTCCCAGCTCTTTTCAGGTCATTGACCAGCTCCTCCCGTGTAGTTCTGGGCTGATTTCTCACCTTTCTTATGATCATTGAGACCCCACGAGGTGAGATCTTGCATGGAGCCCCAGTCCGAGGGAGATTGACAGTCATGTTTAGCTTCTTCCATTTTCTAATGATTGCTCCAACAGTGAACCTTTTTTCACCAAGCTGCTTGGCAATTTCCCCGTAGCCCTTTCCAGCCTTGTGGAGGTGTACAATTTTGTCTCTAGTGTCTTTGGACAGCTCTTTGGTCTTGGCCATGTTAGTGGTTGGATTCTTACTGATTGTATGAGGTGGACAGGTGTCTTTATGCAGCTAACGACCTCAAAAAGGTGCATCTAATTTAGGATAATAAATGGAGTGGAGGTGGACATTTTAAAGGCAGACTAACAGGTCTTTGAGGGGCAGAATTCTAGCTGATAGACAGGTGTTCAAATACTTATTTGCAGCTGTATCTTACAAATAAATAGTTAGAAAATCATACATTGTGATTTCTGGATTTTTTTTTTTTAGATTATGTCTCTCACAGTGGACATGCACCTACGATGACAATTTCAGACCCCTCCATGATTTCTAAGTGGGAGAACTTGCAAAATAGCAGGGTGTTCAAATACTTATTTTCTTCACTGTAAATCTCTGGACGAGTCTTCTTGTTTTTCGTCCGTTTTTAACGAGTCTTAGTCGTGTCAAGCCTGCTCAAAATACGGTGTGTGATGATGCACGTCTAGGCATAATGCTGGAACATCAGTAAAGCATCACCAGCTGTTTCCATCCAAAGTTGCCAATGTAATTTATTCTCAAATATTTGGAATATTGCATAAAACATTTGCAAATAAAGCACAATTTCAATCCCATGTGTTAAAAAGTACAAAATCGTCAATTCCTGGGAAACTGGTGCAAAATATCTCATTAAAAATGGAAGTTGCTGAAATATGGGAAGCCACTGTGGCTGTTTTTCATTCATCATAAATGACTTGTGCCTCAAAGTGTGCAGACGAAATGCAATAAATGCCGTTCTTTTGCGTTCGGATGCCTGGTGTTTGGGAACGCGATCATGTGAGACTCTACTGGGAGGGAATTAAACCAAATCATTTTGATGACAGACTTTGGCTCAGGCATTTCAGAATGACCGAACTAACATTTGAGAGGCTGTGCAATGCAATTGGTCCGCTTTATCCAATCATACCCACTGAGTTTTTTGTTTTGCATCGAGGGATTTGTTTGGTAAATGTGTTTCAATCGTAGTTTAAAAATTATCAGCCTCATTGAGAGCATAAGTTTTTGATGCACATTTTTAGAATTGATTTCCATCCTGGTGTTTCCATCCAGCATTTTTTATGCAATATCTCACAATGTGCATAAAAATAGGTGGATGGAAACATAGCTACTGGAATGAGAGAGAGAATGAAGTGTTAGAGTGTGAGACCTTTGACTTGCTGTGTCGTATGAGAGCGGACAGCAGGCGGTTGGACTCTCCCATCACTCCGGCGTGGTCTTTCGCTTCACACCACTCCACCAAACGCTTCACCAGCTTTGGGTTTGTCCCCAGTTGCTCTGCTGCATCAGCTGCAACACACACAGCACTGAACATGATCTACCCAACACAAACCACAGTGGAGCACATGCTGCAACACAAACACAAACACAATTTTTGGTCAAGATCTTGTATTGACAATGCAAGAGTCCAGCACTCTGTAAAGTCTCCTCCAGCACATCCCAAAGACTTACAATGAATTTAAGATCTGGACTATGGCCATGATGTGTCTATGGAAACACAGCATTCAACAACCTTCTTCACATGTAAGATGGGAAGATGGTTGTTGAATGAGAAGATGGGAAGATGGTTGTCTTCACTTGTAATGGGAAGCGCTTATAAACTGGGTGTTGTTAACCTAAGAGAAGATTTAAGGACTGTGGTTTCCTTAAAATGAAAAATTAAAGGAAGAGCTACTTTGTGGCTTTAATACTTTATGAAGCTACATTTGAACATCTGAGATATGCTGATGTAGATCTTTTATGGCACGTTCCTCTTAAAGGCATATTCTGGTGTTAAATATAGTATAATAAATCCTGTCTGTGAAATCCTGTCTTATCCCCTTGGGGGGGGGATTAACTGTTAAGTGACCATTTCATAGCTGGATCGGTTTTGCGATTGTTAATTAAAACTCAAAATAAGACTATTAAAAAATGCTTTTTATTAATTTACATAAAGCAGAAATACAATATAAATATTAGATGAAAAGTTAACAGAAATAAAATAAGTGTAGGAGGAAGTACTAAAAAGGTTTAAAACAAACTGAAATAAAAATAAGTGAAAGCTAAATAGAAATATTAGAAAACACAAAAAGAATGACAAAAGCACACAAAAATGTAACCTTAAAATAATACAAATAAAAGCAAATTCAACATATTTATATTTATTAATCTTAATTAAGGCTAATATGTACTCACGTATTTTTTCTTTTACAAATTAATGTATTATGAATTAACGTATTTACTAATGAAAAATTATTTAAATTGACATTAACCTAGATTAATAAATGCTGTAAAAACAGTTCACTGTTAGTTCATTATACTTGCATTAACCATCAACTGTTACCTATTATACTTTCTAAACATTATGGTAGTTCGATATTTTAAATGTCTTTTCTTGTCTTCTAGGTGTTTGTGGTTTTCACTTGATTTTTCAAACTGAGAGACAAGCCTGTGGTAATTGACAGCATGTCACAGACGCTGTCGATACAGCTTAAGCACTATTTAAGTTTATTTACCCAGGAATATTCATTTTAAACCCAAGCTGTCACTGAAAGCTAACACGGCTGGACTGCTGCCATTGAATGGCAATGCAAATTCATCCGTGGCGGATCCCTTGTCTGCAGATCTATAGTTTTTAAATGACAGAGTGCCATCGATCCTCTGCTCACTTAATATCAGAGACTAACTGCTGTGCGGCAGCCGCTGGGACGAGCCTGAGCCTGACAGCAAACGACACATGCTGTCTTTAACTGAGCTCAACACCTGTAAACCACAGTGATCTGTAAGCGGATCCATTTGAATTAAAAACCCTTGGAATAAAGAATTGTGTTGTGTGGCTTTTAGCTCATATCTGTTAGTTTGAGGCCATCTAAATGCTAACTTTTTAACAAACATTTGAAGTTACAATTACATCGTTATTTTAGAATTATTTATAATATGCTACTATAGTATTTACTTTGAGCTTGAGCTTTTATTTTATATTTTGTTTTCATTTTGATTTTAGTCTTTTTTTATGATGTGCTTTTGTCAATTTTCTTATGGTTTATATTTCTATTTAGCTTTAATTTATTTTGTATTTCAGTTTTAGAAATCAACCTACATTTATTTTATTTCAGTTAGTTGCAAATGCAGCATCTTAAAATAATGCTATTGATACAAATAAATATAAAATATAATATTTATATTCTATTTCAGCATTATGGCAATTAATTTTTTTTTTTTTTTTAAGTTTTAAGTTCATAGTAACAACAGGGACAAACATTAGAATGCAGTTTTTCTCTTTTAGAAAAAACAAAACAAATATTGACATTGATGACACATCCTCCACTCATGGTCGAGGCCACATTTGTGTCCAATCAAATTCTCTTTAGAATGGAAATGCCCCACCCCCTAATAAAACATCAACAGCAAGCAGCAAACTGTACAGTAAAGAAAACATCAATCATCAAGAAAGTTCATATATAGGATAATTTCATATATTCATCATTTCAGTTTATCTAAATTATAGGTAAGTGTGTAATTTTAACGCAACATTTTGTGTGAGCATCACAAACAGTCCAACAGCAACGCTGGCATGATTCTGGGGCGGGAATATCTGTCGATATTTTTTTACGTTTTGTTTTCTGAATCGTGGGCGGTTAATAAATACCCTGTGTGTCGATGAGCATCCGTAATGTTCCCAGGAGCTTGAACTGGACTGGTGGCATCTCGGATTTAAGGAACTTCAGGACTACATCCGACACACCAGCCAAGAGCATCTTAGACTTGTTTACCACTGGAGAAGACAGAGGAAATGATGCAGAATTAGTTTTAAGACACTTATGCAGAGGTTGGTGAATCATTCAATGATTGAGTGAAATTCCAGGCTGACCCGGAATGGCCAGGTTCCTCAGAGCGCTGAGGGCGGCGTGCTGCACCGTGACGTTCCCCTCTTCAACATGTCTGTCTAACAGCTCAAGAAGCTTCTGTACAATACCAGTGTCTACCATGTGGATGCAGTTTCCATCTGTACACACACACACACAAAACACTTTTTCACAATCTGGAACACAGTGACCACACAATCCTTTGTTGTAGGCCTGAGGTCTTACCATTGCGGGCAAAGTTAGCGATGGCTAGCGCTCCCGCTAGCTGGAGCTGGTGGTTGTTGGAGGGCACCCATGAGAGAACCCTCTGAAACACACTGCCTTTACCACCCTCAAACAGCTTCTGCATCGACTCATCTACAGGAAAACACATCACACATGACTGCAAACACAACACAAATACTGTAACATGAGAGAATGAGACAGATTACAATGTCTTTAAGATGGAGACCAACTAGGTTAAACTACTCAATGAACCAGTATTAGGTTTTGGCTGGTTGTGATTTTGTTAAACAGAAAGTGCAGTGAACTTATGGCACACTACAGAAGACAATACATAATATGTTTAATGAACATATTGTATAATAATATTATTAGCATTTTGCTAAAATTGAGTTTTGAGTGAAATCATGTTTCTTAAACTATGGTCTGCCCTGTAACAGACAGTTTGGCTCAACTATGCTCAGATTTAGAGAAAATGGAGTGTGAAAAGTTGATTTAACAAAGGAAATTATATATAAAAAATCTTTGAACCCATTTTTACCTTATTTTAGTTTCCTTTTTATAGCAGTATGGCTAATAAATCTGATATGGGACGTGAACAAGAAAACTTCCTGACTTCTTTGTAATGAAGAGCTGAGAGAGAAACGCACTTTACAATCTGGATGATTATCATGTTTGTAATGACAGATTTTTATAATGTTAAAAAATATTTATATTTCAACTAAATGCTGTTCTTTTAAACTTTCTATTATTCATTATAGAATCTTGACTCTTTTTGTTCTTTTTTTCACAAAATATTAACCAGCACAACTGTTTTCAACATTGATAATAACATTTCTAGTTTCTTGAGCATCAAATCATCATATTAGAATGATTTCTGAAGGATCGTGTGACACTGAAGACCGAAGTAATGATGCTGAAAATACAGCTTTGCATCACAGAAATAAATTACATTTTAAAATATATTCAAACAGAAAAGAGTTATTTAAAATTGTAAAAAAAGATTTCACAATTTTATAAGAAACAAACAATTAAAAAGCTTAACATCCACACACTTTTTAACGGTAGTGTATGTGAGGTTGGAAAAGGTATTAGAATTCATTGTCTTCAATACATTCAGTGAAAGTCATTTTAATACCCCACAACTTATTCAATATTGATGAGGTGAAAAATACATCTGCCAGAAAGGCCTTCACCCTTTCTTTGACTAAGTAAAAGGACGTGCATCCCTATGTAGCCAATAATGAGCTTATATAACTGCTGGAAAACTATATAAAACGTTCATGTGAAAGTTTCATTCATTATACATACAGTATGAGGTCATAGCTTGACACCATGTCATTAAGTTTTATAAGGCCCTGCTTGCTTTATTCAAGCTGAGGAAATGACGTCATTTTAAACATGTACCTCAAACTGTTTATTAAAGGGTTATTTAAGTGCTGCCAGAGTTTTGGTCCTGTACCTCCCAACAGCAGAAGGACCATGAGGTCCGAGGACGTCTTGAGCTGAGCCACGTCCTCCTCCCTGTCGCTATCCACCGTCTGAGCCACCACCTCCAGGAGACACTCCACCAAACCAGCATCCACCAGCTGAAGCTTGATCACATCTGAGAGAGAGAAAGAGACAGATCTTATTATATCTCAACATTCACAGCGCACCTTCATTAACACCGTCATGTCTAACAGGGATTTCACAGCCCATATTAAAATCATAGTGATGCACATCAGAGTTAGAGTCAAGACCAGACACAGACCAATATCACACACACACACACACCCTAAGATCCAAACTAAAACTAACCTCAGATTCAGGCTAAACCCGAACTCCAGGACCCAGAAGCAGTTGGTCCAAGAACCAGTCTGACGTCATAATGAACTTAAGTAGAAAATGCTGAATTTAAATTGAGCTTACCAAAATCGGCTGATGGCTTCTTGTATTAATTTATAAGTCTAATAACAGCCTTAGATGGAAGTTTGTTTCTGCCACAGAATAAAAAAATAAAAAGATATTTGTGACCTTTTTATCTCATAATTCTGACCAAAAAAAGTCTCTAGTTTTGTCACTTGGCCCTTTTCGGAAATAAGTCGCTAAAGGGGTCTGACTCTGAGATGTTGCTAAATCGAGCGGAGCTAAGTCACTAAGTTGGCAACACTTGTAAGACAAACTCACAATTGCAAGTTATAAGTCTGAATGGCGAGATATAAAGTCGTAATGCTGAGAAATAGTTCTGACTTTTTTCACCCAATTGCGAGTTTATTTTTATTTCAGAAAAAGTTTATACCCTGAAATTCTGACTTCTTCTGAGAATTGTGATGTAAACTCTAAATTGTGAGTTATAAAGTCAGAATTGTGAGATAAAAAGTTGCAATTAATATATATATATATATATATACAAATAGATATGTATAATAATATATGTATAATGATTTTCCGTTTTTAGTTTTAAATGTTTTTATGAAATAAAATATTTAGTTTGATTTTAGCACTTTAGTTTGCATCTGACCTTATTTGTGGTATAAATCAGCCTTACATTAGTTTAACAGCAGCCTTGTCTATAGATTATCTGTCCGTTTTCAATGTTTTTATGTAATAAAAATAAAATATTGTTTGATTTTAGAAACTTAGTGTACATCCGATCTTATTTTCCATCATGAAATTATATTACATAATTATCAGCATTGCAAAGTCTAAAAACAGTCTATGGATAATCTTTGTCAGTTTTAATGTTTTTATCAAATAAAATAAAAAAATTTACATTTTGTTTGAATAAAGTTGTTTAGTTAGCAAATCTGTGTACAGATTATCTTATTTATTATCATAACATTATATTATTTATATATCATTAACTTGCATCATCTATATATCAGCACTTTATTGGCTGCTGAAATTAAAAATTAAAAATTAAAAATGCATATCAGTTGACAACTATCTCAGACCATAAACTGAGACCCAGATTCATACACACTCTGGTGCATTTAAATGCATGTTTTCCCCTTCAAATACATAGACTGAATTACATAATCCTCTGACCCATAAATACTAAACCAGACACAGTGATGTAATGAACGTTACCCCATGACACAATTTCTCAAATATAAACAAATACAATTCGTTGTATTTTGCATTCCAAAAAATGCAGAACAACAATCCAATTGACCGAATAGTCAGCGAATGACAACAAGCCAGGGGGGAAATCTTGCAGGGATGGATTTCTGAGGTCAGACTGTTTCGCAGACATATGGGCGTCTCACTACGCATTTGGCTGGTTATGAAACGCCTGCAGTGTTCAGGTACAGCGCTGCTCACCCTTTCCCCCTCTATATCACACACACACTTGCTGCGGTCCACGTGACTCACAGAGCTTGGCCTGTAGTGCTGTGTAGTGGCTCTAAGTAGGCCGTTGTCTTGGAGACTGGCAGAATGGGATAGCGGCGCTGTGCACAGAATGCTAACAACCAAAGCGCCGCTTTCACACATGCTCTCAATGCTGTCGGCTTTCCATCTCCCACACCTGCTTTCTCTCTCTCTCTCTCACACGTTCTATTCTTTCATGTGAACAGTCATGAATTCTTACAGTTCAAAATATATAACTATAACTAACTATATTTTATTACTAAGATTAGAAAATAATATAAAATAACAGAAATATTAAAACAACACATAAAATAAGTTTCTCGTGAGATAAACTCTTTCACTTTCATTCAGTAATGTGCAAAAAGGGTTGTTGAATAAATTATTGCTTGTTAATGCTAAAAACAAATGCAATAATCTGAAAATGGAATAAAACCATATTATATCTTTCTTAAAGATCTTATATCTTTTTTATCATATTCAGCGAATTCGACACTATATTCCGACAGAACAACATAAATAAAGTGGTTTTAGAAAAAAACCTGAGCTTCTAACTCCACCTGGAGCGTGTTATTTGTTTCGCAAAAATCCACCGCTCCCGGTTCATTGTGTCCAATCAGCGCAGGGGGGTGTGAGATATGACTGTCAATCACAAGTCGTGCACGCACACGTTAATCACATGCGTGTGCCTGAAGTTCGCGCAGTAGCGAAGAGTGATGGCGCACTGACGAGCACGAACTCGGTGGGAGGGTATTCGTTGATAGTGGGGGAGGGGCATGAGAGTTGTAAACATTCAACATTTTTGCCGAAGGCAGCTTTAATCTGCATCATTTTTTTTTTTTTTACAATTTTTTCATTTTTTTTACAAATAAAATGTAAAACAAAACAATAAGACTTGTTTGTGGAGAATCAGGGTTATTATAGTTAACTAAAACCATAAAAAAATAAAATAAAAATAAAATGATATATATATATATATAATTATAATAGCAATGATACTAAAATAAAGCAAAAATTGAACAACATGTTGAGGTTTGTGTTTTAAACAAGAAACTACAATATTTTCAATGGTGTATAAAATAATAAATAAAAAAACATCAAGATGTATTCTCTGAAAACGAGGCTGAAATTAGTGGTTTCTATGGTAAATAAAAAATTAAAAAATTAAGTTATAGCTCTAAAACAAGACAAAGGCACTACGTTTTTTTGCAACGTATCAAAAATACACAAACAGAAACACTTTTTCAAAGAACAAATAACACCTCAATAACCATTTCCCTCCAACACACGCTTCAACAATTAAGATTCACCATCTAAACACACAGCTTTCTTTCAGATGCACATTTCAATGTCACTTCAAATCCTCAGACGAGCTCACAGACGAAAAGAGCATCTGACCGTGGCGGGCGGATTTACGTTCAAATAAGCAAGTCCAGACCTCAGCTTTAAGCAGACACCAGAGTCCTATTTTCAGGAAACGATGGATGTCGCAATGGCAGAGGAGACAAGTGATAACACTTATTATCCAAACAGCGAAGCAGCCGAGAAATCTCAAGCACCTGCTTAATTGTAGCTTTCTCTCGCGCGACTCAACCGAAGGCAATAGCCAGAGTCTTGGAAAACGCATTTTGAATGATTTTCATTATCAGATTAGAAAGGCTTTGCATTATGAGGTATGTCACTCTCTACAGCTTGGATGGTTTTGATGTCCCAGCTTACATAAAAAAAAGAAAAGAAAAAGAAACCCAGTAAAATTTAGCGATTTTTTAAATGTGAAATTTGAACTCAAAATCTTGTTGGCTCATGCTCAAGATTTCTGAGCCAAAACACAGCTGCAAACACATGCATTCATTTCATAAAGTGTCCTGTTTCCAACCACAACAGGTGGTAGAGTGTGACTTTCTATATAAGTAACACAACATGCTCACAGCTGGGAGGAAAAGCCTTTGAGGCTGCTGATGTCACTCAGTCACTGGGTCAGTGGGTCTACGGCGGGAAACATGCCAACATCCATATCCATATTCAAGCTTGATCAACGACTACAGTCCCTCAACTCATGCTGAAAGGAAACGCAGCATAACTAAACTTGGAAGCTTAACCTGTGCTGTTTTGATGCACATATTGAAATTAAGGAACAGAAATATATCAACTGTGAATTAATGTGCCTCTATTATGCTATTCTAAAGGTTCCTCATTTTGTTTTGGAGTCTCCTACAATAGGTTTACATGCGTCCAAGGTCAAAAACACTTCAATTGTCTCATAATATACACTGCAGCATCACCTCTTTTATCAGTGTCTGAAACGTTATCAGTGTCTAAAAAGTTAAAGGAGCCGTATGTAAGATTATGGCCAAAACTGGTACTGCAATCACTTTCAAATTACTGACTCGAGGTTGCCAGATATGCTGCAGGATCCGATTACGACACGTTATTAGCTGCAGCTGTGGGAACTAGAGCAGAGCTGGCAACCCGAATGCCGCAACACTACTGACTCCGTGATTGGTAGATCGGTGGAGGGTGAAGCATCAGACCAAAACACAACATGACAACATCAACATCAGTTGAGGGCTGCAACTTCACTTTTTAAATGACAATATCCTGGCCGGACTACTGTTGTCAGTGATATAAATATTTGAAATGAACATGATTTCTTAATGTCTAGTGACATATCAGGGAAAATGTATGATTAATTGAAATAAATTTCTTACATACAGCTCCTTTAGCTCCTCTCGCTACGGAAGCGAGACTGGAATTGCTGACGACTTGTTTCGGATGGAATCCGAAATCAATAGCTAATAGAATCAATAGCTTTATTTGTTGTGCACTTTGATCTTTGACCTTTTACATTCACAAACAGCTATATTACACACTGCATGAAAGGTAGTATACGAAAAAGCATAATAGAGGCACTTTAAAAACACTGGTCCGCCTTCAAAACATAAATATAAAGGGCACCGCTTTACAAATAAATACTGTGGCGATAACTAGATATAGTGTGAATATCAGACAGTAATTAGTAGCATGATGTAGTTTGGTGTTTGCACGGTTCTCCACAATACTAAAAGGTTCAGTTTTTGGTTCAACTTATCGGCATTGGCTGATGGTTTCTTGCATCAATTTTTTAAAGTCTAACAATCTTGCATTTGGATACTGGTAATATTCAAATAATAGTAATAAATTATAAATAGTAATATTACATTTATAATTTAATAATAATATAAAAAAATAGTTGGTTTCACTTTATTTTGATGGTCCCTTTAACACATTCGGTTGTCTATAAGTAGCATTGCACCTACACGTCTACTAACTCTCATTAGAGTTTTAGTAGAGTACTAGTAGACTGGTTGGGTCAGAATAAGTTGACATGTAGTTGAAAAGATACTTATAGTCAGTAGAGTGTCTGTTGGAGGAGCATCACAATAAAGAGTTAGCAGATATTAAGCAGACAATCTACTAATACTCTAATGAGAGTTAATAAAGTGTTACCAAATTGTTTTTATCAAATAAAATAAAATAATCACAAAAAAGAATAATGGCAATAACCTGGTACCATGCTCAAAAAGTGTTTCAACAAAAGTTTTTTGTTGACTGGTTAATTCGTGTTCATCATTATTTAAAGGTGCCCTAGAATGGTTTTTATTTTTATTGTATAATGTTTTCTGGGCTGCCCTTATAATGTTAGTATGTTTTTTAGATCAAAAATAGTCATAATTTAGAAATAAAAGGCATTTTTCCTAGCCTGATTTTAGCCCTGAGCCCAAACGCTCTGTTTCAAGGGGCGTGTCTGCTGTGTGTAACCGGCCTCTGCTGTGATTGGCTGACATGCTTGCATATGAAATAGCTACGTATTACATGTGAAACTCTCTCGAATACTTTTACTACAGATATTATACGTTTTTACTATTACAGCTATCGAGATTAACGAATCGTGAGATGTTTTTAAAGTATTTAGATCTATTCCCATCACATAAAATGTTGCCGTGATGAGCATTGAGCAAACAGATGACAGTGTGTTGATCGCGAGAATAAAGATCTTATCATTGCAACGCAGTTTCTGCACTCTCTCTAATGCTTTCACCAATGCAAACACGATGATGTAAATACAGTATGAGCTTCGTTGTGCAGCGTAACGTGTGTCATTGAATTCATAACGAGTTCGGCAAGTGTCCAGATAAACTCGCGCTGTGGAAAGATTGTTCTTTTGATCGCTTTCTGTATATAATTTATTCACAATTTAAATAAGTTTTGTTTCATCCTACTAAAATAAACGATGTGAAGTTGATATTTTAGTCACTGGCTTGACTTACTGATGCATAAACAGTATTGAACGATTTTGAGAGAAAGATTACCTGTCTGAACTTGAACAATTACACATCAGAAAGTGTTGCTTGGTAGCTCGATCGATCGAGGCCAGCTCTGTATTGGCCCAAGTTGAGGAAACAGTCTCGTCGGTGAAATGTTTAGAAAATTTCCAGAGAAAATAAAAATTAACCCATTGTTTCTTCAGAGGCTCGGATGAAGGAACTAAATACCTTTGTGTTCATTTGTACATCCAAACACTGAACAACTGCCATGCTTCGGCTGCGCAGTTCCGCCTGTCATTGAACATGGGCTGGCATATGCAGATTTTTGGAGTCGTACATATTAATGATCCCGACTGTTGCGTCACAGTCGGTGTTATGTGGAGATTCGCCTGTTTTTCAGGGGTGTTTTTCAAAAACGAGATTTAAGTAAGAAGGAGAAAACAATGGTGTTTGAGACTCACTGTATGTCATGTCCATGTACTGAACTCTTGATATTTAACTATGCCAAAATAAATTAAATTTCACATTCTAGGGCACCTTTAATGTCAATCACTGTGATTCTCACCATTCTCAGCAAGTGGTGCCAACACCTCAAAGATCATCTCCTTCTTCTCATGTTCCACCTGCTTACGGAAGAGCCGAACCAGCTCCTCTGCAATATTTGTAGAGGCGAACTGCTCCTTACTGGACTCTGTTTGAGGATCAGTCAAAAGACATGTGTTAACTTTATCCAATACGTCCTAATAAACTGTATTTGAATGTATGAAAATGTGGATATGTAGTAAGGCAATGTGACTGAAATGAATCAGTAACTCACCAAGCTCTGCCAAGTTGCCAAAGGCAATGAGACACATCTCTGTGAGCGCGGTGTTTTGAGAATGAACACCCAGCAGTCTGACCAGTGTTGGGATCACACCCATGCCGATCAACTGGGCCTGCAACGAGTCTAGAGCGGAGAGAAAACACATGAGACTTTCTGCACTCTAGTTCAGGCAGATTTGATCATATAAGAGCAATTTTTATTGATAGTTAAAGTCCAGTATTCATCATTATTCTGCTAATTACATTGCAAGAAAATTGATTATCCCCAAACATCATCAACATCATCATCATCATCATCAACATCATCATCAACATCATCAGGAAAAATCTCAACTTGTTTGTCTTTTCTTATAAACAACATGTCAGAGACAATAATGTGATTTTTACAATGAATAAAACCGTGATAACTTGCTATTAGCCAGCACTGTAAAAAGTTTTTCTCAGTGTTGTTATTGTTAATTTTTTATTTTTTTTATTTTAGCTGATCCATGTGAATGGGAATTATTTTGACAACATCTGTATGCGAAAAACGCAAAAGGAAACGTTTCTGTTTTTAGAAAATCGTTATCTTGTAAACGTACCCTCAAACTAAAACTATTTTAAAAAAAAAATTGAAATGAAGTTGAAATAAAATAAAATGTCATATTAAATAAAAATAAATAAAACACTAATTGAAATAAATAAGTTTAAGAACAAAAATTACTAAATTATAAAAACTTTACATTTAAAAAGTAAAAAGCTAAAACCATTTTATCGTAACCCAAACATTTTATTATGGTGTAACTCACTGATATTTACTAAGAGCTGAAGGTGCATATTTACCAGTAATGTACATCTAAACTATATTTTCCAATAATTATTATTTTGTTTTTAATTATCACTCATTCATTTCTTCAGGAAGCCTTTCAAAACTACCTTGCTTAATATATATATATATATATATATATAAAAAGGCATGAAAATTAATCACTTGTTATGAGTGATTTCATCACTGTTTACATCCTGCAATTGTGTGTATGAAGCTGCAGATTAAAAGAGCCCATTCACCAGATCAAAGTAATACCGGCAGTATGTAAAACGCAGCCACATTATATAACGCTCTGACATTTCATTTTTGTAGAGTGCTTTACTGAGACTAGCACAGAAAATATATAGTCTCGACCTGAAAATGTGAACGATAAATCAAGACCACAGTGGAACAAAGGACTGCTAAGCCATCACTTTTTATGCACAAGCACATGTCCTTCTTCCTGTGCTCAATCACAATTGTTCTCCAGCAGAAATATCTAAATGTCTTTAGACCAAATAAATCTATCTGAGAATCAAGCTTGCATATCTTTTTATAATCTATTTTAGAGAATACATTTTATGCGTGTATTTTGGCAGATATTTGAATTATTTGTAGTTGACCGACTGATATACCATCAAGGCAGTTATTTTACATCTTTAAATTATTGGCATAAGTTTTAGTGTTTGACAG
The DNA here is from genome assembly GCA_031834385.1 of Semotilus atromaculatus. Taxonomy (NCBI): domain Eukaryota; kingdom Metazoa; phylum Chordata; class Actinopteri; order Cypriniformes; family Leuciscidae; genus Semotilus; species Semotilus atromaculatus. The sequence continues at coordinate 12,269,606 of JAULUF010000004.1, forward strand.
ATAAGTGTCAGAAGTAGCTTTTATTTTGATAGCAGTTGGACTTTTATTTTGACAACACTAAGAACGCCAAAGACTGCAGGTTAGTTCACGCCATGCCGTAATTACCGTAATTACGAGATTCTGACTAGAAGCGTTCACGTTCTCCTAGAACTCGTAATTACAACTTGTAAACCTGAATTTTCGGAGAGCTCAGACTTGTACCACATGACCGCTGCACATTCATTTAGCCATTGACAGTGTTACCATAGAAATACATAATTCTGAATCTCATAATTACGGTAATTAACTGTGAGCAAAATCTTTAAAAGCTGTGCTATATCCAATTTGCCGCTTTCACATACATGTCATATGTGTACTGTATGTAAAATTAGCATTACATTCTCTTTATTTGAAAAAATTTACTTTCGCCAGATTACTGAGTGCCCTGTTGGTTGCAGTGTATATTTCCTTTTTAACGATTTCTTTATTTGTGAAAAAAATATATAATGGATTACAGAATCAAGAAGCCAAAGCATAAATCTGTGTATTGTTTTACACATTTATTTGTGTTCATTTCTTTCATATTGACTCATATTATTATTATTTATAATTTAGCAAATATGTCAAAAAAAATATCTAAATTGTGTTGCAGCAATTGTTATGCATGTTAATTAAATGAAATAGTGTAATATCATATAGGCTTTATATCGGCCATCCTGCGCTCTAAAATATCAGTTTTGGCCATCAAAAAATCCATATCAGTCGACCACTACTTATTTTAATCATAAAGCTCACTAAATGTATCATTTTCTGTCTTGTTTACTTTTAATAAGTGACATTTTGCATTGCTGTTAAAAGTAAGCCGTCAAGTTGACGGTTCGAAGATGTTTCAGTTTGTCTAGAAACGTCTCTGTGACACACCAAATGTGGGCGGCACCGGCACACATCTGATGCCATGAATTTGTCGGGAAGCAGATGTTGATCAGTAAATTCAATGAAGCAAAGAGGAGATGGCAGCTGAGACAGCAGAGCACTGTGTTAAGAAGACAGTCCAGCCAGAGGAAAAGATCCGCAGTTGAAAAAGGAGAAAAATGTTATTGAGTATGAGTTGAAGAAAGAGTATAAGGCACTTTACAACATTTACGAAACAGAAGTCCCTTCATCACATTTAACAAACAGTTGACAGTCCGAAATGCTTCATCCCTGTTATTTGCTTCACCAACCACAGAAGCTTTGCTGGTCTAAGCAAGAGGAATATTTAAGCAACATCAATTGGGTGAATGTATCAAATGAGAAAACACAACATAACAAGCATTGGCAGAACTGGACGCAAGCCAGAAATCATTGAGGAACTCTTGCCAGTAATCGAAGCCCAAATCACGTCAGAGAAATCTCAACCAGGACCTGCAGAGCTCATGACTCATGTTTCCTAAAAGAACTATGAAGTGTTTGCATCTCATCTCAAGCTCATGCAAGATTTAAATGCTTAAATTCCCAGCTATAACACTGAGAGTGTACAAACAGCAAAATTCAGCCATCACAGAATCGATTATACCGAAGAACTGCATAACTAGTGACTCTGCATATATTCTTTTACAATATAAACAATAAAACAATGCATGCAATTAAAAGTACACTTCCACTACTGGATGCTGATTGGTCAATACAGCCTGTCAGCCATGCTAAAATAGATTATATACTAACAGCTATTTCAACAAATAAGTAACCATTTTATAAAAGCAATAAGGCTCTTGCAGCTATGCTGTGAATATAGTCACGGACAGTTAAAGTGCTTCTGAGAGTATATAAGAAATATAGCACAGCCTCCTGGTCCTACATTTCAACAGCTGATATGCCTTGTGAAAAAGAAGTGCACTTAAAGGGATGGTTCTCCCAAAAATTAAAATTCTGTCAGTAATTACTCACCCTCATGTTGTTCCAATCCCGTAAGACTTTCGTTCATCTTCGGAACACGAATTAAGATATTTTTGATTAAATCTGAGAGCTGGATCAGTCCTCCATAGGCTTCTAAGGGACTGAAACTTGTTCCCCCCGAAAAGTTATTAAAGACATCGTTAAAATAGTCCAAGTGACTACAGTGGCTCAATCTTAAGTTTATCAAGCGACGAGAATACTTGTTGTGCGCAAAAACAAACAAAAATAACGACTTTATTTAAACTATTCATTTCATCTCTGTTGGCCTCGTCAGTAGGGCTACGTCACACGTAGGGTCCCTATTGGCCGACGCTGGTCATGTGTGTGTGATGCGTGTGACGTACATCACAGAAGCGTTACGTCGAGGCCGACCGAGATGGAAATGAATAGTTGAATAAAGTCGACATTTTAGTTTTTTTTTGCGCACAAAAAGTGTTCTCGTCGCTTAATAAACTGAAGATTGAACCACTGTAGTCACTTGGACTATTTTAACGATGTCTTTAATAACTTTTCGGGGGAACAAGTTTCAGTCCCTTAGAAGCCTATGGAGGAGTGATCCAGCTCTCAGATTTAATAAAAAATATCTTAATTCGTGTTCCGAAGATGAACGAAAGTCTTACGGGGTTGAAACAACATGAGGGTGAGTAATTACTGACAGAATTTTCATTTTGGGGGGAACTAACTCCATATTTTTTTTAAATAAATTATTTGCATAACAATTCCTCTATTAAAAGTATGCTAAAGCGCACTTCTTTTTCACAAGAGTATAAAAAAAAGGGACATTACAGTTCAGTGAGTATTTTTTGTTACAGATCTGCAAGACAAGTGTAATGTCTGACCAGGCATGTAAAGTCTTTTCCCATGTGAAAAAAAATCCCAAAGTGATAAGCTTATGTGATTAGATGAGTCATTTATCTTGGTGGCTTAGTAAATATGATGACAGGCTTTAAGTTAGAACAGATAGACTTTGCAAGGAAACGCAATCTGTTACAAGACAACATTTAAGTGAAACAGAGATGAGAGAAAGAAAAAGGCCATGGTTCAAAACAGCATGAGTGTGATATCAGCGATAATAAACAGCCCACTGGCTGTTCTCTTCCATTAAATTCATATCTGACCATTTATTTTCATCAGGACACCAAAAATGAAAATCCCTGACCTAAATTTGTTGATTTGCACTAGCCTCTGGATGCGAGGTGTAATAGATCGAAAAAAAGCTATTACCATTTCAACCCTTGCTGGCAAACAGGGATGAAGGGAGCAGCGCTTGGCCTGTCCATCAATTATTCAAGGACATCAAGTCACAGAGATGTAAATACACTGCCTGCATTCCCTTAAATATTTAACAATGCACTGCATTGCTGCAAAACACAAGGCCAGAGCCTTATGTAACCTCCTGGGCATTTTACAACTGATACGGACACTCGAAACTGTGGAATGTGTTTACTTGTGACCCAATAACGCATCCCGCTGAACTTTTCTTTTAAAGGTGAAGTATGTCATTTTTTTTTTCAATTTTAAAATTCTAGTTTAAAATGCAGGCGTATTTAGCATCACTAAACAGAAAACCTGCATGCTGCCTTCTCTTATCAAGGGGACTGATTGTTGATGGAACCACAAGAACGTGCCAATGAAATGTTTGCATTTTTTATGCATAGAGAATTTCATTTTTTTTTTTTGTCTGAAAACACAGCTCCTTTTAAAAATAAATTCAAAATGAAACATTTTTAAATCATGTTTTTAAATTAAAAATGTATTTCTTATTAAACTAATTTTTTAATAAATATTAAAATTAATTTTAGTCAATAATTTTTGGCCATACTGTCATACAAAGAAATTATAAACATGTAAAAACAAGAGAGAACCAACAAAATATTAATATCTGATTATGTTGCAGTTAATGTATGCTTTTTCCTGTGAGCTTTGTTTTTCAATGCATTTTTTTTTTTATAGTAAAGTTTGGCTTTTTTTTGTCGAGATTCTGATCATATTTTTTCCCGAGAACATTTTACCATTTCAAAACTAAATCAATCTTAATAACTATTATTCATTTAGTATATAATCATCTATAAGTGATATAATTTGGAATTTCTAGTATTGCATCCTTCTCATGGGCATTTAATAATTTATGACTTTTCAATGCGAGTTAAATCTCTTTTTTGGCCCATTTTACCAGTAAAAGAAAACCTGTTTAACAATTATGCACATCTGAACATAAGGCGTTTTTTCTAATAAATACCTACCCAAACAAGTTTGTTTGGCTTTTCCTTCATATTTAAAAGTATTTAAAATATCATTTAACTGAACTTATAAGGTCACACAAAAAAATCCCTTTTGGCCCATACCAATATTTGCATTTAGTCTATGTACGGAAAGTGGCAAAATTACACAATATTTATTAGGGATGGTGAATAAAAAATTCAAGACAGCTGAAGTCACAACATTACTAAACATTAACACCACCACCAGCTGCAAAGGATATCAAAGCTAGTCACCGATCAAACCTATCATGTCAAATCAGTGAAAGACATTAGATTCAGAATAAATAAGAGAAGTGAAACAGGCTTTCTTAGAGTGGTCCCCTACAGATATTACCATTAATGTTCAACCGTGAGGTGTAACTGCGCAAGTCAGAAAATCAAATGTGCATGCCTATTTTATAGAGAATGCGATAAAAGTTGTCATATCTACGTAGAACCGAAATATGTGAATCATTTAGTGAACATCTCAGACTATACCAATAAGGGACCATTCAAAAATATCGCCTTCTTGGTTTGGGGGATTGGTCATTACCATTATCATTGCTATAGTTCATCAGCATGCCACAAAAGACAGTCAAGAGCTTCCCGGTGGCCGGGTCAGTGCTTTGGGCCAGAGACTTAATGTGCTCTGCAACTATCTGAGCACCACCCGCTGCGTCAACTGCACTTCTGCCCTCATCTGCAAAACAAAGAGGTCACATAAAAAAAGAAATAAACAATATAAAAGGCAACAAATGACACAAAGAAACAGCAACCTGAAAAACAATGACAGAGAAGAGGGCGTTAAAGGAATAGTTCATGTCATCCCGAACTATTCAAATGATTCAGAAGCACAGGATTTCCCTTTTTGGGTGAACGATTCCTTTAATGGAGAGTCAGGATGGGATCCATGAATGCATCCTTATGGAATGTAATATGACAACTGATAATGTTTCTTGGAGAACACAAGAAAATGACAACTTTGAGATAAAAGAACCGCAAATGAGATCAAAAAGTGTCGGCTGGAAATGCATATTACACCAGCACAGGATTTGTTCACAGCTGTAAAGTTGAGGTGCTGATGTAACTAAAGGCAAAACAGAGTCCAGAGACCAGAAGTGCAGGAGAAGCACAGCAACACCCTCACTAACAGAGGAAGGTGTTAAAAGATCCACAGAGACACCGAGGTTCAGCGGAGTTGAAGGTAGCCGTTGACATCCATGGTATTTTTCTACTATGGAAGTCAATGGTTGCCGTCAACTATCTGGTTCCTAACATTCTTCAAAATATCTTCATTTGTGTTCAACAGAAGAAAGAAACTCATAGAGGTTTAGAACATATTGAGGGTGAGCAAATGATGACAGAATTTTTGGGGTGAACTATCCCTTTAATTTAAATGTGTTTGTCTTTCTCCTCTCCCAGTTTTCTGTGTTTCTGGGGATAATCTTCTTCCTGGACAGGGTGAACTATCCCTGTAACACGGACACCTAAAAATAAAGTTTATCCAAAAAATGTCATCTCATGTAACTCCACTCGTTCCTATGCTACACTACAATGACCTACTTTACAACACCATTTGACTACATAAAAGTGATTTATGAATCACGAATCTGCAGTTCAATCCCGTATACGGTTCTTTTTCACCCCATATTTAGTCATACTTTTCACAGAAGCAAAATACTGTCCAATACACCAGTGATTTATATTCATGCAATGTATAGCTAGGTTTTCCAGTAAACTCTGTGAACAGATGACAGTATTTGTGTGTCAGATGTGAGTCAGCTCATTTGGTATGAACAATGTTTCAGGTTTGTTTACACTAGTGCTTGCCCACGCAAAGTCTACGACGACTGCCTACTATCACACAATTCAGGAAGAGAGATAAAAAAAAAGGGTGAGAAAGTATTTAAATGCAACAAAACGAAGTAAAAGAACAGAATACGGAAAAGAAAGACGTCGAAAGATTTCAGAATGGCGTATAATATTGGTTTTTGGATGCGGTGTAGGGGGAAAGATACTACTGCGTGGGGTTTGCAAGTTAAATTAAGTCCTTGAGTGAAATGCATGACTGTCCGTTGACATGTGTCATCTTTATCAAAGGGTCAGGGTCATCGGGGATCAAGATCAGCTCCTCCGCCAATCAGATTCACCATTAAAACCATCTGTGTCCATTTGCCAAGGGCTCTTAATGCAATCTCATGTTTGTCTTTTAATTAGTAACCCCATCAATAATCGGAAATGTAACAGGTATTACAACTTAATCTACTTAATTGCTAATAATTCATATCAAATCCTTTTTAATTAGAGAACATTTGCACAGTTTAACTAGCTTGATCTCTATAAATATACCAATATAATAGACTAAGCCAGTTTCCCAATCTTTTTGTCTTATTTACCCACACAGACATCTCTTTTATCAACACTAAAGTGGAAATGTGTTATTATTATCTTATATTCTACTAAATTTCAGTTGGCATAATCACTTAATCATAATTACAGCTGCACGATTCATCGTTAAAAGACTATGATCTCCTTCCTATGCCTATAAACATTCAAATCTGTGTTAAAAAGAAAAACCAGTTATCTAGGTATGTAACAGCTTCACAGTCACACACAGTATCATTATTTCTGTGTAACAAATTTTCATGTTAAAAAAATGTATTTGTCATTGAACCATTCATTTAAGAGATTCGTTCAAAAACAATGATTCATCCAGTAATGATTGAAACAAGAAGTATTTATGAGTGAGTCATTGAATCATTCATTCAATCGATTTTAAAAAAATAATTCATTCAAAGTATTTAAACATTATAAATAGACTGCAGCAATTAACATTTTGTCAGAACCTCTGGTAAACTATGTTATTTTATTAAGTTCGTATTTAGAATCGTATCTCCATTTGAAACAAAAGAAAATTGATTCTCAATTTGTCCAGATTCATGCAGCACTAATCATAATCATGACTGAAGTTGCCATTATCAGAAATGATTCATATTTAAACTAAACACTGTGGTTTCCTTTTCCTTAAATGAGGCACTCAAGTTTGTTTGACCTGATGATTATAACTCTCAAACCAGATGGCAGGTTTAATAAAAGTGAACTAATTTGCACTCTTTGTATTGTAGAATTTAGGTATGATCCTCAAAAGTCAATAAGCATCAAAACCAAACAAAAACCTTTTGTACAAAAGTGAAAGTTTAAAGCCTATTGCAGTGTCCCGATTCAGAGGCTGCATCTTTCGAAGGACGCAGACTTCGAAGCCCAGAAGGTCAAACCAAGCGTTGTGAAATGGGATGCTCTAGCGTCTAGCCTATGGAGGATCGCATCTTTGAGAGCTGCCGTTCAAGAGCGGCAGTAACATTTGGACTGGACGTTTCGGAAAGTGATATTCTTCAACTGTCAGAAAACAAAACAGGGTTCACAGCCTGTCTAAATATGTTAACATTGCATCGCATCTTAGTAAGATAAGTCAACATTTGAACATCTTGAAACCCAATACTTACATTTAAAAGTCTAACCCGGCATTTTCTCAACAAAAAAAATCCAGTCACCACCGGAGCGAATCTTGGAATAGGCTAGTCTGCGAATGATTCCCTCTATACTTTATGGCCCGGGAAACGATGATGCATTTGTAAGCCGCATCCCGCCTTCGAAACGGGACAACCTTTGTCACACTGGCGTGACACATTTGACCTTCGATTGTTGAAGAATGTAGCCCCTGAATTGGGACAGGATGTACAGAATTATTTTTGCAACAAATGTTTGCAAATTTGCAACAAATTCAGTGTTTTTTTATCCAGCTCATTGAATCGGTTTAATATCTGCATTTAGTTTAACAATGTTTGTGCTGTAACTGAGATGTGATGGGAGGAGAAAAGGATAGAGGTGTGTTGCAATGAAGAAAAGAGTAGTGCGAGTGAGGCAAGTGAAGACCACTGCTGTAGAAAATATAACTCTGACCGACATCTTCACACTGTATATATGCACATTTATGAAAACCCAATTTCTACTACATAAAATCATCCTTTGGTACATCATAATCATGACATAGGAAGTCAAAATTATGAGATACGAAGTCATAATTATGAAAAAAGTTAAACTTTGAGATACTAAGTCAATTATGCAATTAAAAGGCAGAATTATGAGATACTAAGTCATAATTATGAAAAAAGTCAAACTTTGAGATTACTAAGTCAATAATGAAATAAAGTAAAAAATATGAGATAAAGACCTAACTTTAAAAGTCAAAATTATGAGATACTAAGTCAGTTATGAAATAAAAAGTCCAAATGATGAGATGCTAAGTTAATTATGCAAAAATGAAGATATTAGCCTAAATCATAATTGAAGTAGTACAAATTATGAGATACTAAGCCAATTATGAAATAAAACGTAAAATTATGATTTTATTTTTATTTTGACTTTTTATGTCATTACTATGATTTAGCTAATTTCGTTTGCTACAAACAACTTCAAAAATAAATAAATAAATAGATATACATTAAATGAGGGTAAACTGTTAAAAATTATGAGCACTCACATGAGATGAAGACTCATATCAGTTACCCAATAAAACTTCCCAAAAAATTTTCCTTTTTAAACAGGACGTTTGAGCGGTGGATATTGATGTGCTCGCTCCTCTTTTTAAAAATAGCCAGGCTGTGGTTGTCTCACAGCCATGAACCATTGCTGCGTCCCAATTCGCCTACTTATACTACGCCCTAAAAGTATGTAGCCTACTCTTTTTGTGACGAAAAAGTACATACTTTTGAGTGTGAAGCAAAAGAGTAGGCAAGCTTTGGGACAAACTACTTCATCATCTTTAACGGACAGATCTGCCGCTTAGTTACTTGCACCCTGTCACCGTAAACTGCCCTGTCAATCGTCTTGTCACAGTTAAATTCCTCCATTCAATTTAATTTAATTTCCTACAGTTTCGGAGAGAAATGTTGTAGCACGTTGATCAGCCAGTCGTGGGTCTTTAATGCAGAGACTCTTCACGTGTGTTTGCAATTTGAATATGATGATGCATTTAAAAGTTAATGGCTAAACGTATCTTTACAAAAGCTCACAATGCTGCTGCAGATGAAATATAATGAGGACAACATTGAATAAATAAATTTTCGTCAGGTTAAATACTGATAATTAATCACTCAAACCCCTTTATCTAAACCTCTCTACATAGCCGCCGGACTCACACATCCTCCATGTTTGTAGTTTTTGTAAACACTTTTTACTTGTGCTTGTAGTTCTAATCGTATCCTCGTCCAACACGCAATGGGTTGTTGTGGGCAATAGGGCTGTCACTTTTTATTCGATATTCGAATATGCATTCGAACATGACGTGAAATATCCGTATTCGAACTATAAATAAACTATCCGGTTTTTAAAGTGCCATGTTTAGCGCATTTTTTACAGTCTATGATTAGACCGTTTGTTTTTTAATTTTATTGTTTGCCATCTCATCCAGGAGCGGGCGCTCTAAACGTATTGTAGCGTCGGCCCATGACCAAATTAAGCGAATAATTGCCAATAGTCTCCCTGTTTTGAAAATGGAAGATAACGCACAGAACGGCCAGCCTGAGCGGAGAATTACGACTCCAACTCATCTAAAAAGTAGTGTCTGGAAATATTTTGGGTTCTACACCGTAGATACCACTTCTCTCAACATTGACGCGCAAATACCTGTGTGTGCGCGCGCGCTCCGAGCGCGTTCTCCACCGCGGGGAACATCGCCAATAAAAAGAGAGCCGCACTTGATCCAGATCAAGTTGATAAATTGGTGTTTCTAGCAAACAATATTAAGAAATGAATTAGGCTAGGCTATAGGCCTTACTCCTGCTGCTGTTTACGCTGTCAAGTTGTCAAGTGGGCAATATTGCACGGATCTGCACTTCGGATAGAATAGTAGACTATCAAGGTATCTTAGGAATACTCATTTTAACATACTACGATTTGGGACGTACTAATTCTATTTTCAAATACTATTTAGGACGGATAGTATGCAAATTGGGATGATTTACTACTTGCTGATTGGTTACAGGTTGTGTTAGGGGAGGGACATTATCGTTCTAGATAGGGGTGGGGGAAAAAATCGATTCTTAGATGCATCGCGATGCGGACGTGGACGATTCTGAATCGATTCACAAATGTCAAAAATCAATTTTCCCCAAAAAAATTATATATATTATATATTTATAATAACGTAATATATTGACGGAACGCAAAAGACGGAAATCTGAAGCGCGGAAGTGCAGTGCCCGGACCGTCTGTTGTGCACATAACAGAGACGCGATGGCTGAGCGCGATATCCAAACATCCTCCTCGTTAAAAGCTGACGTGTGGAAATATTTTGGCTTCTATGAAGTTGAAGGGGGGAAAGGAGCTGGACAAGAGCCACACTATTTGTAAGCGTTGTAGAATAAAACTAAAATATTTCGGAAAACACGACAAATATGAGAAGCCATATGACACGTTTCATATGGCCGCCAAAGCATATTTTTGTCCCGCCAAAGCCTTTTTTGATCGGTGAGTGATGTAGAAAAGAATGACTGCTGCGTTTGACAGCCGCGAGGAGAGAGAGAGAGAGCGCCCCGGCCGCGCACGCGCACTCTCACGTCTTCAAACAACACGGGCGCTGTCTTGGTCTGTCTCTCCCTCGCGCATATCAAAATCAATTAGTAAAAGGTCGGAAGACCGCAGTTTCACGTCGAGCATTTAGAGATTTTTAGAGATTAGAGACTCTAGGCCTACACTCAATGAACAACATCTCAACACTAAATTATAAAGGCCTGTCTCATAGACGCCTGTCTCAAATACAAGCCGGTGCAGTTCGACGATTCGGGAAAATAAAAGCCCGGGCTATTATTTGAAGTTTTACGGTACTACAAGTATGCTAGTTCAGGCACACATTTATTTTCCTGTTGGTTCTTTGCAATGTTAATAAAATATATTGTGTATGTTAATTCTTTATGGGTCATTCCTTTGTACTTTTAAAGCAAAGTATTTGTAGACACACACACACACACACACACACACACACACACACACAAAAAAAGATTCATATAATCGATAATCGGTTTAGCATCGAATCGCAGCCCTCTGAATCGTAATCGAATCGAATCGTGAGGTGCCTAGAGATTCCCACCCCTAGTTCTAGAGAGCATTTGATTGGAGTAAATTCTATGGAGCGCAGGATGAGTCAGCAATATTTTTGGACTGTACATTTTAAATGTATTTACCTGCTAAAAGGGAATTTGTCAGTTCAGAGGTACACTACAATTACACGAAGTAAAATTCTTTCATCCTACTGTTTTTTTATTAAGATATGATTTATGTTTTATAGGTTTAAGTGCCCCCGGATGGAAATAACTGGGTTTAGTCAATAAATCTGCAAAAAAATGACAGCTTCCTCATGTTTTCATCAGTCAAAATCACCAGACTCAGCTGTGATCCAGAGAGCTGCTCGACAGACACCCTCAAACACACTCCTGGGAACGGCATTCTTCCCGTTTTTCATCCAGACAAAGCTCTTTTCTTTTCCCTAGACTCTAGAAGTCCCAAAGGTTTAAGACTTCTACAACATACAGGTCAATACGGTTCACACCACTGTGCCGTTACGATTACAAAGCAAGCAAAAGGAGCAAGACACATTAAAGCCATAAATCATACTGTACACTCTCCCTACAACAAATAGCAAAAAATCAGAGTTGACAAGTTAGCGTTAAGATATAATTTCCATTATCAACCACTGCTAATTCATCAATATGGTTCAAATACAGAATAATTAACAATGGACTGTTACATTATTACTAATTAATTGTTGAAAGTGCGCATGAATTCAATAATTCAATGGTCTAAAGTCCATTAATCCACTTATACCATATTCCTGTATCATCTATGGGACGATAATAATTTAGGAATGGTATAAGCTCGGTATAATGTTAACCATGTGGGAAATGAATGTGTGCAGGAAGAGTTTAGCCATGCAATCTACAATCTATCTTCCTCATGTCACTCTGTCAGGCAACTGCACCAGCAGTTCCCCTTCAAATCATCCAAGAGACACGAAAATATCTCATTGTCGATGCACCGGGGCTTGGAATGGCTGAGGGAGCGATAATGGGCACTTACGGCTGTCGTAGCAGATGTTGCCGAGGGCTCGTCCCGTCTGGAGCAGAATTTCCTGGTCCTTACAGTTTAGCAGCTGAACCAGTGGAGGAATGAGCCCTGCTTCCACACACGGGCTTCTCATGAACTCTGCGGAGAACGGCAACAATTAAAGCTCAACAAATCATTATCAGATAAATTCACTTTCTGTTGTGCAATAGATGTCTGCGAGGTAGAGTCAACCAACCAAGTTCAACGCCTTTATGCATCACTAAATATAACCACACAAAATATCGCTAGTCAAAGAATGTACAAGATTGCTTATTAAAATACTCTAACTTGAACAAAAAAAGAACTCTCTAACAATAAATAAAAATCCTGGATAAAAATTTGAAAAGCTGGGAATTTCATTTTATCCAATAATAATTTATCTTGATTGATTTTTTCTGGATCTAATTAGCAATTTGTTAGTATTCCTTTTTAGGATTTATGAATAGAGTTATATACCTCAGTTTTCTTTTAGCTTACCTAAAGTACTGTGTAAATACCATGATATATGAATGTGAAAATCATTTAGTACCACTGTATATAAAACAGTACAATGCAGTGTTATTTTAATATTATTTATATACTATTATAGTATTTATTCATATTTTATTTTTAGATTTTTTGTTTTTAATTTAAGTTTAGTTATAATGTTAGTCATTTGGTTATGTCTTTTGTCCTTTTTAGTAGTTTTTTTTAAATACTTCAGTTTAGCTTTAATATATTTTTATTACATTTTTGTCAATTTATTACTTCCAATTAAACTAATTTTATTTTAGTTAGACGCCAAGGCAACATTTAGACAAAGTTTAAGATTGTTGTCTAATATTTACATTTGATTTTATTTCAGATAATTTTTAATAGCTTTAGTTAACAAAACTGGCAAGCAGCATCACTCACATTTTCTCACTCACAAATTGTATTATTATTTTACTAAAGATACCCACAAACCAACCAGACATAAAATATTGCATTCTCTGAATGTTTAAATGTTTGTAAGTGGTCAAATTCTTCTTGTGGAAGATTTAATGTACAAGTTTAATTTTCCACCTAAACATCTACATTTCAAAGACATTTTTTTATTTTTTTATTTCAGCTTTATTTCTAATGGTTTTAAACAATAACAACACCGGCACCGTGGAATTACCATCTGATCAATGTGCAATAGTAACACCGCAGTAAATCATACTGTAGCAAATGCATAATTTAAATCCCTAAAATACATCTTTCCTAATAGAAAGTGCTGGAGACATCAGTGGATGAAACACAGATGATCCCGGAGGGATTGTGACAGCTGAATGCCAGCAGGAGCTGTCAGAGATCTGGCACACCAGCAAGCCACTGTCATTAGCTACCTAGCAAACTGCTAAAAGGCCATTCATTATTTTAACCTTTTTATCTCGGGCACTCTCCATACACTTCCAAACCCCAGCTCTATCTGTCTGAAGAAACACTCGTGTAATTAGATCTTTATGTGAAGAACAACACTGACTCAGGTTGATGTGCTAAACCTGTAATTACAAAGCTAAAAGCTTCTTTTAGAGAAAAGAGATTTGGGAAAGATTTAATATTTGCTTGTTTTCTCCAGGCTTTTTTTTTATTTGTATTTTTTTATATACCAAGCCAGAGCCTGATAAATATTAAGTAAAAAAAAATGAAGTACCGGTACTTCAAACCAGTAACTAGAAAGACTAATTAAGCTGATCAAAAAACAAAGAATGAGATTCTGCACTGGTGTGTTCTAACAATACATGTAATTGCAAAAATAAATTTGATTCTGTTGATGAACGACTGGGTCTTTCAAACAGTTCAAAACGGACTGAAATTAGGGGACGAGTACATTTACATCTCCACATAGAAAGCTCTCCCATACTCTAGTTTACTCTGCCAAAGCTGTTATTCTGGAAACATCACATCTTGCAAATGGTACAATCATAAAAGCACAATACATATTAATAAATATTATAAATATTGTTGTTATGATATTATGAAAATAAATAGAAACAACATGATTTACAAGTGCGAAAAAACCTCATTGGTCACAAGTATGGTTGCGCTTTTGTTGACCATAGGCTATGTGATGAGCTCGATGTATGTGCGTTAATCGATTTTATTTAAGAATTAAATCTGTATTAAAAAATCATTTTAAACAATTAAAATTATTGTTTCTCTTTGGTAGACTTGGATTAAACCGCTCGATTCATAAGGATTACTTTTTCGATGTCTTTGTGTACTTTTTGAAGCATGAATATGTTGTTTACCTACACTTTCAATGGATGGACAGAATAGTATATATTAGAAACATATGCATTTGAGTTTCAAAGATGAATGAAAGTCCTATAGGTTTGGATGACATGAGGGTGAGACGGTGAGTAAATGATGAACGAATTTCATTTTGGGGTGGACTGTCCTTATAAAACATTTCACAGACCTCAACAACTAATCAATTAAACTGATAAAGAAAATAGGCTAGTTATTTTTATATTTAAATTATGTTAATGCAAGTATTTGTTTTTTTAACAAAAGCTACATTTAATTTATATTGCATGCAATGTTTAAATTCCTTTTTGCACAGCATGTACAGCATACATTCATACACTTATATTTATTAGTGACGTGTTCCCCCAAATAAAATACACCATCTTTTTTTAATCAGTTTAATTGATGATTTAAAGCAATAATTGATGTATTAATTATAAAAAAAAACTTAGTTGCAGCCCTAATTGAAATTTGATTAAAAAACATGTATCATACGTTGTACATTTTTAGGTGTTTACTGCAGGAAAAGGGATTTATTTTCTCATGGCACTGCATATCTCAGGATTGCATCATGCGTAGTGCAGTGTGTTTATGAGTCAACTTTTCTCATAAAAAATTTAAATCTGTTTTGTTTGTCTGTTTTGAGACTGACTGGTTCTGCTGCACTGATCTCATAGCTTACGTGCGAGGCTATCATTTCCTTCACACTGCCACCAGCAGTAATAATGACACGCATGAATGGCCACAGCATCAGTGAAACTGAGGGAGAACAATCAGAACAGCAGAGACAAACAAACAGACCTGTGAGGGGTAAAACCATATTTAAAAATGCTATTAAACAGGTTTCTATTAAGAATGATATTACAGACAAACCAGTGAAAATGAAGGCAGAATATCTCAGATTATTGCCTTATTTTATTACCTCTATCTGTTTTTTTTCTCGTTTAAAAACAATACTGTTACTTTAGTATTGTTGAAATTTGTATTAATATTTTGAATTAGTTTTCATTTTTTTATTTTCCGTTTTCTTTTTCATTTTAATTAAAGTTTTAATAGTTTTGTTGTGTGTTTTTGTCATTTTTCTTTGTTGTTTTTTTTACATGTCTTGTCGATATAGTTTTTATTTCAAATATAATCAATATATTGCAGAAATATTGCAATGCCTTGGCAACTAGCTGAAATAAAATACGTTTGAGTTTTTTTTCCAAGTAACGAAAATGTTTTCTTTATGGTTTTGGTTTTAGTTAACGATTATAAGAACCCTAAGCGGGTCGCCTCATGGGGACTGCCATGTTGAGCTCACATGACCAGCTTAATTCTACTCATTTTATATATGACCCTGGACCACAAAACCAGTCACATGTAGCACAGGTATATTTGTGGCAATAGCCAACAATATGGGTCAAAATTATCGATTTTTCTTTTATGCCAAAAATCATTAGGATATTAAGTAAAGATCATGTTCCATGAAGATATTTTGTAAATTTCATACCGTAAATATATAAAACGTTTATTTTTGTGAGTGAATGCAGCACAATCACGGACATAAATGGACCACTATAAAGGGCATATTGCAGGTTACAGTACCCCTACCCAGTGAGTCCACGTTAGCCGACGATATGTATAACACTGCACAGATCACAATATTGTATAGATTCTTATCATTTATCAGGCAATAGCAAAGTATTAGACCCTTACTTGCATGTGTTGTGTCAGCCATTAGGACAGAGTTTCCAGAGAAACTTATAAACAGAGAGCCTTATAAAGGCTTTGAATGGCCCCATTTTGGTGACAATGAATAAAAAAATAATCACAATCACAACTGTCTTACTGTATAAAAACCTTATATGTAGAAACAGCCAAAACCAACATTAAAGTGGTTTTGTATAGATTGAAAATGAATTATAGAACTATTTATGATAAGTAGTTTCGGCTGCAGACTAATAACAAACACATAAATGCATTACATTACAAGTTTATGAAGGATATGTTCATGAATTAGATTAAGACAAGGCACATTTGGTAAACAGATGTACAATGAGTGATCTCTGACGGATCCGTGACCGTCATGCTTCCTGCCGACGGACCGGGCGACCCGATGAAGATGCTGTGACAGTGTGCAAATATCGCTGAACGCTACACACTACCGCGTTTTTGGAAGCAGATGCAGAAGTGAAGTCCCGTCTTTTCACCTGCACATAACGCACCCAGGCACGGAAGATAGCACCATCCTTTTTCTTGTTCGGAAACCTGTGGACTCGAAGTCCTGACAGGCCATAATTCACAATAATTTACCACGACGATGATAAATTGAAATACAATAACCACTGAAAACACACTGAATCACGACCGCCCTACTGAATACCAACCTCCTCCGCACTGAGCGAACGCAGAGCCCAGTAAACGACTCCCTCTCGTGACATAATATGATGCAATGATGAAAACACGGTCAAGGAAATTGTCACGTGTTCTACTACTTTATTTAACTTTTCATTAACTTTTCATATGGTATTTTACAAGTTTATATATTAATTTTGGAGAAAAAAAACCCCTGCAATATGCAATATAGGCGATTTTCTCAATGTTTTTATTTTTTTGCACCCTCAGATTCCAGATTTTCGAATAGTTTTAAATAGAATCTCGGCCAAATATTCTCCAATCCTAACAGGGATACGGTCCAATTACTTTTAGTGCATTTCTACAATGACATCGTTAAAGGTTGTATCAGTCATTTCAGGCCCAAAAAAGCCCGAAACATAAATGATCACATTCATCTAATCTTTCCTAACGATCCGCTAGCTGCCCGCCCCATAAGCATGCCGTCCAAAAAACGCGTCTCTGTATGCAGCCTAGGCTCTGAAATCTGCACACAAAAACAAATGGGTACACCACCACTCAAATGTTTAAGCAATAAAGTTCCAGAGGCTGTGCTGTATCGTGAATAATAATTTAAAAACTATCGGTTGATTAATCGGTTATCGGCAAGTACGGCCCAACCTAGCTATCGTTATCGGTAAAATGCACTATCGGTCGACTTTCAACCAATCACCGACAGGGGCGGGTGTTGTGAGGTTTTGAGCTTGTGCACGGCTGGACGCGAAGTCGGAGCAACACCCGCCCCTGTCGGTGATTGGTTGGAACACTGTTTATTTTGGTTTTGAGTTATCATCAAGATTAGATGAATGTGATCATTTATGTTTCGGCCTGTTTTGGGCCTGAAATGACTGACACAACCTTTAAGTGAAATCTTTTGCGTGACGCTGCATCCACACCACTAGGTGTCAGTAATTAAAGAAGAGCAACGACTGATGTAGTAGCACTTACCATTTTTGGCCACCTCTGCAATGATGTTGGCTACTTTTGGTGTACATGAGTTCTGCACAGACAGAAGAGTGGGCATCATGGCAAGAACACCCATCTCCCGGACCTTTTCACTAGTCTCAACATCTGAAAACATAGTGAGAAACATCAGTGAATAATATGATACTATGAAAGTATCTGACCTGCAAACACAAAGGTTGATTCATTCACAAGTAGTGATGCAGGAACCGAAGAATCATTGAGATAGTACACGTCCAACGTGACATCTAGTTTAGATATGGTGACTTCAGTTCGGTCTGAGAGGTTCATATTTCTGCAACGAAAATGCTGTGCTCATCTATAGACCCTTTTTTTACAGACAGAGATTTGAAAAACAGTTATTAACAGTTATCTAGTATTAGCAAGTTTTGTATATTTTCATTTTTAAAACATTTATAACAATACTAACATTATTAATATTAGTATTGACTCATACTTATATTCATATTTTATCGTACTTTGGCATTAAATTACAGAAATCTAGTTAACACCGCTGCAAGCAATGTTGAGGGTAAATCATTACAAGTACAGAAAGTTACGTAATCAGATTACATTTTTCTACTAACGAGGAAAGTAAAGAATTACTTTTAAATTTACAACAAAATATCTGAGTTACTTTTACTAATAAGTAACCCCAGTTACTTTGTTGTTCCGTTTATTGACTGACAGCTCTCCTGTCCCCATTTTGAGAGAAATCGTAAGTGCAGAGGCGTTGTTGTGCTGTGTGAACAGGAAGGTTATTGTAGTTCTAGACTAAATGTGAGCATTTACTCTTCAGTATTCAGTATTCCTCAAAATAAATAAAAAAAAAAGTAAAATGCAAACTCAGAATATTACACAAACCTGCAATAATTAAATGTTGAACAACAGAAATATACTTTATGTACTTATTCTCACTTTATTTAGCAATGTCTTTGCTGCTGACCTGATGATCCAATTCAACCATACTAATAAGCAAAAATGACTTTAGATAAACATCACTGTGGATAGCAGGGCAGGGGTATCAGTGCGCCACACTGGTCTTGAGTCTCATGGAGGAGTCCGGAAGGATAAAAGGAGGAGTGACGACAGGGAAGGACCAGGCCTGGACTTTATGTTTTGTTTTAGCAGTGTTTCCTCTAGGATTGTTTCCAGCTGTGGTGGCAGTCCCATTTCCCCAGGGGGAGGGGGTGTCGCCCATAGGTGATATTCCCATCGGACACGCCCCCTTGCCCCAGGTGTTTAAACCAAGAATTATAATATGAAAGGCTCCAATTTAGAACGGCAAAGCAATTATGCGCATCCAATGCACAAAATGATGCACTTGAAGCAACGCAAAGTCACATTGAAAAGTTCAAAGCACAAAGCAAAGAGATATTTGATGCTTAGTGTATTATATCTATGCAACAGTTTATTGACCCTTTTCTTTTAACAGTTTTAAATTTCAGTTACAGTGCGCGCTCTCTACTCCAGTGCTGTAATCTAACAGACGCCCAGGAGAAAGGAATATGATTTAGAAAGCGCAATAAACTCCAGCAAGATAAAGTCATTTTATGCAACTCATAAGACCTTTATCTACAAATAAAGTATAATAATGGGAACATTGATCTTGAAGAGAGTGTCATCGTGTCACTATCGTAATCGAACGCGACCCGCTGTTTGAATGCTGTATGGAGAATGACTGATGAGAGATGAGTTTCTATTAACTTGAACTTAATGACTTAAAGGTGGGGTATGTGATTCTCTTTTTTGTCCATTTTTTCAAAATCACTTGAAATCCTATTCATAACCCACTTACAGCCACTGAGTTAGAAGCACTGAAATCTGTAGAACGGGCAGGACTCGAAAAACTCCAGCCAATCATTTCCAAGACCACCTAGAATCATTGGACAGTAAGTCCGTCAATCAAACGGTCGTACCATACCCCCCTCCCCCCTCCCCCCTCGCCCCGACCCCTTTGTGTGCATACTCAAAGCACATTGCTATGAATCCTGCTTTGAATAGAAGACCGCTGTACAGACGCCAGGGCTGAGTCTCGCGCATCTGAGTTTTCGCTCTGCATGATTGCGCGTCCATGTTCTTCGAATGGGTGGAGTCAGGGCCAGCGTTGGAAAAGAAGGTAGGACTTTTGAGTTGTGTATTTTCAAAATCTGTCGGCCGTTTTGGAAATCACATACCCCACCTTTAAATATTAATTTGTACCTCACATTATGCTATCGAATGACTTTAGAAGTCTTGGAATATAGTGCACGAAAACTTTATGGTGCTTTACAATGTTTGTTATGCCTTTAGTGGGGCTTAACAATAACACAACAGAATGGAACATATCGGACCTCACTAAGAAGCTGCAGCCGTGGCGGGATGATTTTTGGTGTGGCGGACACCAATTTATGTAGCGCAAACACTGGTTTTAGTTTATGTGGCAGTCGTCCATGAGGTGCTGCCGCTTTACTTTCGTTTTGTTGTTTATATTTTTTTTGATCATTAAAATTTTACGTTGAATGTTCCCGCTTCCTTCATCCCTGAACTTGAACTTTGTTACAATCACATTTTTGGGGTTTTATTGCTGAAGTAAGTGGGTTTGAACTTTCTTGTCCTGTGTCCTATTCTTCAGTGATTCAGAATGACAGCAGCTGAAAGGTTTGTTGGAGCTGCGCCCTCTACTGTACAGGCGTGAATTTACATTTCCTTTTGCATCTGCACTTTTGGTGGTGAGGGCCTTCATATTTTTATTTTTTTTAAAAACAAGAAATTCTAGCCCAGGTGAGAAAAAGTAACACAAAAGTAACGTAGCGCATTACTTTTTCATAAAAAAGTAACTAATGGAGCTTTTCCACTACACAGTACCAGTACTCGACTCGCCTTTGTTTGGTTTTCCACTGTGTAAAAGTTGTACCTGTACCTGCTTTCGGGTACTTTTTTTCGTACCACCTCCGGCGAGGTTCTAAACGAGCTGAGGCGATACTAAAATGGGACGTGTAAACACAGCAGACTGCTGATTGGTCAGAGAGAATCGTCACTATTCACTGCGTCATCATTGCACGTGCCAGACGGAGTATCCTGAATAACCCCGCCATTTTTAAATAGTTTGGCCAGATTGCGTGATATCCCTATTACTACTATTTTTATGGCAACTCGGAAGAATACGCCGTGGTCAATTGAGGAGTGTGTGTCGCGACTCGCGCAGAAGATTACGTCACGGCAGTTTCCTGCAGCGTCGCTGTGACGACCAGGTACTATTGTGGAGGTACTATCTGCAATGGAAAACGGAGCAAAAAGCGAGCCGAGGCGAGGCGAGTCAAGCCGAGCCGAGTTGAGCTGGTACTGGTAATGGAAAAGCGCCATAAGTAAAAAACTTACTTTTAAAAGTAACTTTCCCCAACAATGACTACCAGTTTCTAACACACCGGCTGATGTAGATGGTAAATTTTACTCTTGCTGTTGCTATTAAAAAATAAAACTGTTAAAGGTGCAAAACGCAAGTCTCTGAGTTTTTGCAGAACTACGCCCCCTCTGGCGACAAGCGAAACTGCAACCAGAGTGGTGGCACTGGACAAAATTGTTATTTTCTTTACTTTACGTGGAGTTTGCGCTGGGGTTTGGAATGGACTACAAGCTGGTCTCTTTGAATCCATCTTCTACCTTTGACGCACGAGTTGTCTTCGCTGATGCGGAGAATGCGAGACATAGCCTGGTGAGCGTGAACGCGCATGACGTCACGCCCAGTCTCAAATTCGAGCCCGAATCCCTCTTATATATTTACTGTACAGGATTATAGAGGCAATCTCAGTGAGCAGAGAAGGGCTCATTCAGCCCATCAGGCAGTTCTTTAAGCATGTAGAGGATAGAAAACAGGTATTTTTAACATGAAAAGTTGCGCAATGCACCTTTAACATTGTTTTTGTTAATTAAAATAAAGCTGAAATAAAATATAAATATATAGAAATGTTGCCTGAAATCTAAAACTAAAAACTAAAACTGATATAAAATTAAAGTTAAATAGAAACATAAAAGCGAATAAATATGACAAAAGCACATAACAAAATAAAAAACTTAATTAAATTCATTTAAAATGAGTAAATACTATAAAAGTGCATAAAATAACATTGATTCAAAAGGTTAATAGGTGATACAATAAACAGAAATAACCACATGATGAAAAACCAGCCACTGAATTTGCCAAAGTTTGCAATGGCATCAGTCTTTGAAAGCTAAAGTTTTGTTCTGAAGCAATTAGAGGCATTTAAAGGTGCTGTGTGTGTGTAATGTTCGCCAAAAAATCAATTCATACTCCACATTCCATACCAGTTGGGGGCAGTATACCTCCCGAAAGTGAGTTGGTCTACTCTAGAGTAACAAACGAGAAACGGCATAGTCTCTATGATCCGCCCCTACCTTCACAACGACCCTACAGCCATAGCCGAAGCCGAGCCACAACTCTTAATAGAGGACGTTTTGACTCCAGAGGAACGTTGGTTGATGTCAAGTGATTTTTAAATAAGACATCTTCAAGCTACTCCCCTTCACCTTTACCAGTGAATATGTTCATATTCGTTTTGTTCATATTACATTAATTTGACAGACAGCATTCGCTGATGTTGACCAAGCAAGCGCCATTCAGAGCTGCCAACTCTCACCTATTCACCCTGAGACACACGCAATTTGACACTTTTCACACGCTCTCAAGCCACACATCAATTTTCTCACGCACAGAAAAATCGCAAAGCAAAGAGGACACGGAGACCGACAGACTAGACAGAGCAGGATAGTTATGATATAAAAAAATCTCAGCTCTCAAATTCTGTCAATTTTATTACGCAATTCAAACAATAAATACCGTTTTGGCGCTTGCAAATGTTACACGACAGATCCTAGCGCACGTGAACCGATCATCTCTACTAGCTAATAGTAAAAAAACACGAACACTGTTGAAAGATACAGTAGGCTACAACTTAAGTTACCAAAATGTATTCCTCATAGATAATATCGACCAATAATTTTTTTTAATCAGCGTGCAGAGGTCAATAACATAGCTGGAGAACAAATATGTCAGATTTACCTCAGGAAAGCCATTTAATAAACATAATATAGGTCACGTAGTTGGCAAGTAAAAAAGAGCTATAGAGAGTATTTTGCTGTATATGTGTACGGTTAGCCATCGCTAACATTAGCACTTATATCGAACAGCCTTCGATACATTTCTATGTTATAACTTCCCGAAAAAACTACACAAACATATAAAACAAACTTCTAGCGAAATACTAACAGCATCTTACTTACCAATCCAAAAGAAATGTTGCAATTTCGGGTGTTCCCAGGGGTGCTCTCTGCACACGCAAGGTCTCTCGCTCACTCTCCCTCTCTGCCGTGCGCGCGCTCCTAGGTTTGGAGCAGTCTCTGTCCCGCATGCACGCTCGCTCTAGATTCCGGGAGATTTTTAACTAATTTGCGGTATAAATAGTCGATCACGAGTGACTCAACAGGGAGATCTATAGATAAACTCATCTTTCAGGCATTTGACCGACAGGGTTGACACTTCAGCGTGAGAAATCGGGGGTGTGGCGTGTGAGCGTTTAAAACCAATCAAATCCGTGTGTCTCACGGCCAATGCGTGAGGTAAGGGTCTCTTGCCAAGGGCTTCAGCCATTCTTCCGCTCTCTTCCCTGAACTAAATGTAGTAGTGGGCTGTACTTTCCACACGATTGACATCAGGTTCAAGTACGCCCACAACACAAGCCGTGCGAGTTATTCGTGTATTGCAGTTTGGCTGGTGGTTATGACAAGAGACCGCATACCGCCTCCCATGGCCGAAACTGGTATTATGACACCTGTCGGGCCGGGGCTAGTAATTTAGCATGCTAATTCAGGTTGATATCTCGGCAGCACTATAACTTGTCATTTTTTTAATGACACCATCGCCCTTATTTCTTTTCATTCTTTTGATGCGTGTAGCTCTTTTTTTTGGATATTTTTACCTCAATTCTGACACATGGCACCTTTAAAGGGGTCATATAATGCCATTTTCGTAGAAGCTAATATAATTCTTTAGGGTCTAAATTAAAGGTTTGTAATATACTTTAATTAAAAATTCTCATTAGTATTGTAAGAAAACACTTATTTTACCTGGTCAAATACAGCTCTGTTTTCAGCACGCCGTTTCAGTGCATGTGCCTTTAAATGATAATGAGCTTCGATCACCCCGCCCCTCTGTTCCACAGTCTATGCTCTGTTCTGTGCGTACATATTTGTAACACAATAACCATAACGCGTTGTTCATTATAAACGTGGGATTATGAATTATATTCAGAACGTCGTACATAGAAAACATGCCATAATGTACCCTGAGTGTAAACATTAGCCGCATTCATTGTGAAGCTAGCGATTTGCAAAGATTAATATAAATATATAAAGGTTAATAAAACATTACACTCACTTCAGTTCTTCTCGAGGTGCAGGAACACGAATAGTTGGTATCGATTCCTTTTTTCAGGAGCAGCTTCTTAGCAAAACCAGCTTTATACCTCCTCGAAAGCAGTCTGGTGTGAAATGACTCGCGCAAACATGAAAGCATTGACGTTGATCGTGGGGAATATTCCCTTCGAAAACAAACTCAGCCACTGCGTCTTCAGCGGTTCGAATTTAGGAACATTAAAATGACTGTTGTGTTCCTTATTGCACCCAAGAACAGAACACCACAATCGCTTAGACTCCATTCTGCTCAGTGACAGTGCTCCAGTGTACATTTCGGCACAACACCGGTCCGCGCGTGCATGATTGACAGCTCACTCACGAGCGAGGGCGGGTCTGTGTTGAAACGCTGCTGTCAATCAACAATCGTGGGAGGGGCGTGCGAGCTTGTGACGTCATAGGCTCGAACGGCTCGATTTGAGGCAGGGGAAAACATATAAGGAGATTAAAACAAAACCACTGGATGGATTTTTATCATTATATGATGGTTGTGTACAGACACTGCCAACACACATTTCAGTACAATCAACTTGTAAAAGTGCATGTACCATTATATGACCCCTTTAAGTAAACTAAACAACCATGAGTAGAACCGGATATTCTACTTCGTTTTCATTGAGTCTGTATAGTCAGTGTTTATTTTTGACAGACATAAATTCTACAACACACATTTGCCACTTCTCTTCTGTTATTTTCTGCATAAACATTCATGCAAACTGATACACCATTATTCTAATTATAGGCCTAATATTTTCCAAAATGGTCTATTATTGTTTTATAAACCATTTAATGTAACCTCACCATTAAATGGTACATACAACGTAGTCAGAATGTCTTTTCAGATCTAAATGAGAGAATAATGTTGGGGAGAATTGAGCTTTCCATTGCATTTTAAATTATGCTTTCCATTCATTTCATTTTTTATATCTTTGGCTACATTAATCGCAGCAACGTGACACTGCAAGGTCCTTATCAACAAAATGGATTTTATTCAATCCTGCATCCTTGGATAACCTGAAGATAATATGTATGAGCCCTGAGTTTAAGTTAAGGTTCCTCCCCTTCGCTTCTCAATGATTCTTTATTTCAGCTGTAAGTAAAGATAAAAATGAACAGCTATATAAAAGATATGCAGACTTACTATTGTGGGCCAAAGCTTTGAGCAGGCAGTCCAAGCAGACCTCGATGCTGTCTGAAGCGCTGTCTGCCGATGAGAGCTTCAGCGTCTTCAGGGCTTCGCTTAGGTTATCTGCTGATGACAGGGAAATAAACAACAGCTTTATAAGGCACTGTTCTCAATGATCCCAAATCATTTAACTTCATAAGGCTTGTTAAAGAATTAAATTGAAAAAAAATTAAAGTGCCTCTTATGCTTGTGCGAATATTAAAGGTTGTATCAGTGATTTCAGGCCCAAAAAAAAAAAAAAGTCTAATCTTTCCTAACGATCCGCTTGCTGTCCGCCCATAAGCAGGCTGTCAAAAAAACGCGTCTCTGTAGGCAGCCTAGGCTCTGAGATCTGCACACAAAAACAAATGGGTACACCACCACACAAAATAAACAGTGTTCCAACCAATCACAGACAGGGGTGGGTGTTGTGAGGTTTTGAGCTCGTGCACGGCTGGACGCGAAGTCGGAGCAACACCCGCCCCTGTCGGTGATTGGTTGGAACACTTTATTTTGGTTTTGAGTGGAGGTTGTACCCATTTGTTTTTGTGTGCAGATCTCAGAGCCTAGGCTGCCTACAGAGACGCGGTTTTTTGACGGCATGCTTATGGGGCGGACAGCTAGCGGATCGTTAGGAAAGATTAGACATTTATTTTTGGGCCTGAAATCACTGATACAACCTTTAACTTTCATGCAGTGTGTAATAAAGCTGTTTGTGAATGTAAAAGGGCTGCAAAGTTTTAAACATCCAAGTGTACGACAAATAAAGTTATTGTCTCCTTAAAGAAAGAATCCAGTGCTGAAATTCAGATATGGAAATAGGACTTTAGTTTCGGACATGCGCTGTAAGCGGTAGCCAATCACAACTGGGCCATCTGACCAATAAGAGCAGAGTAGGTTCTCGGAAAGGAGAGGTTTAATGAGACAACAAACTGTTTTAAGACTCTTTGAGAAATGAGGTGATGCTGCAGTGTATATTATGAGAAAATTAAAGGGTTTTTGACCTTTGATGCATGAAAACCTATTGTAGGGAATCTCCAAAACAAAATTAGGAACCTTTAAAATAGCATATTAGGAGCACTTTAACGCTTTTTATTTTTATTTGAAGGGCAATTGAAAGAGAATTCAAGTGCCCGGATTAAAACGACAACAACAAAAGAATAACTATGGAAGAACCGAAACTTCGGAACACCAAAAATGTTCGGATGAAAATTATTCTGATTTTATTATCAGTGACATTGATTTTATAACAGTTCAATAAACAACTACTATTAAGTGACTTAGATTTTAGACACAATACTGACTGTTTTTGCTCTGTTTCGCCAACAAAAGTTCATAACTAAGTCATTGCTAAACTGTTTTGCATGTTCAAGCAACACAACAACAGTGTTTCAATCATTAATGAATAATTCAACGTTTCTGAACAAATTGGTGGGGATTAGTTTTGAGTTAACAAAACAAGCAAACAAACTAGGCTATATATCATACTCCTGCATAGAGCATAACTATAAAACTGATTAATACCAGTTCCTTAAAAAAAATGCACAATAATAATAACTGATTTTATCATTTTTTCTTTCTTTTTTTGAAGAACAGCCTTCTTTGTCTTCGGTTGAATATAAAAAATATGAATCTTTATGACAAATTGTACAAAAAAGCTAAAACTCTTTAAACATAAGTTTGCATATGTTCTACAAAATATTTAAATATAAAGTAAGAAACTGCAGTTAAGGTTATTGAATTCAACAAACACACTTTTGAGTGTGTATATACTTCAATAACTACCACACTGGGCAGATATAGTAGCATGAAAGCAAAATTAATTAGCCTACCTTAAACTTGTTGGGTAGTATTATGCAATATTTTTCAGTCAGGTACAAAAAAAATCTGAAGACTGTTGCTGTTGTATGAAATTAACATCAGTTTCAATCTGATTTGCTTACTGTACACAACTATGAGTTAGAGCACACTGGTTTTCTAATATGTAATGTGCAATATTAATACGGTGGAATGGCCCTTTAGTAATCAGGATATTCAGAAAAATAAGATGAAACAAAAAGAAACGGACACTCTGGTTTGTAATATAGCCTTGTCATTTCTTTAGGACTTGTTAGAAACTGACCCATAGCCTACGTGCAGCTCTGGCGTAACTGCTGCCTTTTCACAGATTGAACATGAATTACAAGCCAGCATGAAATCAATGCATGTTACTGGTGTTATTGTGGATGATTCAGCCATGCATTTTATACTAGAATTCTGCCATTTCACTCAAACATCATTATATGATAATAAAGTCAGTTGTAACTTTCATTTTCTCTTTCACTTTAAAGAGATAGTCCAAAATGTTTTATTCAGTCATCATTTCCTCCCTCTCATGTCTTTCCAAACCTGTACAACTTTTCCTCTGTCAAATAAAAACATATTTTGACAAATGTTTTTTGTCCATGTAAATCAATGGTCACCAAAACCAACATTCTTCAAAATATCCTATTTTTTGTTCTGCAGAAGAAATTCAGATTTAGAACAGCAGGAGGATGAATACAATGAAAAATTAAATATTGTGTGAAACGTGTTGAAGTCCTATCAATTTCTGTGGATGACAAACGTAGCAGAATGAATATGGTACTATGTGTCTGTTTTCCACTCACAATGTTTATTCTTCTTTCTATAATAACATTATTATTATAATGATTAAGTATAATATTAGATTTGCTGTCACATAATGGATACTTAAGCCTTACTGATGGGGCCGTTGGAGTACATAAGACAAAAAAGGTTGGGAATCACTGTCCCAACACACCGCAGCCCATCCCTTGATCACAATATATTAAGCGTATGTCTGCTTATATGTGACCTCTGCAGACTCACCATCTTGCTATTGCATGATCCAGATTGTTCATATTCATTCTAATAACTTGAACATGCACTGAGGAGCGCAGCAAGCCGAGGGCTATTTATCTAGTTCACATATTTGTGTCAAGTATTAGGCTACATCACAGGCTGTCAATCACACAAAACTGGGCACTGGAGATGTCTAAGAAGAAATATGAAGTTAATTTCCTGGCAGCAGGGATGAACATAGATTCCCAGCAGATTTAAATACTCATCTCATTAGCTGTTTTCAGACAGTGGCGATCACTTCACCAAACCAGATGAATATATTTGGCCCCAAAATGAAGGATGCAGGATGATGAACATGTGTTGTCATGTTGTGCATTTGTGAATAATCCATGGAAACGTTAACGTTACATCACAGACTCTCTTTAAGGATGAGTTTCTGCATACTGTCTTCAAATCACATAATGTTAAACATGGACACACTCTCGAGTCAGTTTGCGACTCAAAACCATCAGTTACAGCCTGAGCTAACGTTACTCATACACACACTTACTAGTGTGCATTTATCTATCATGTGTATTGCATCAGTAAATGTTAAATACTGATCAAGAGTTCATATTCTCCACCAGATATCTGCAAATCTTCATGTTTCGCCTTACTTACCCATCTGGCTAGTGTGTTTTATAGTCCAAACGGTCTCCGAGTGTAACGTTAGTCTCTGGAGGACTAACTATGCTGGTTATCGTGAGGCGGGTACCGGATCGGTTTTGGTTCGCTTGTCAGACAGATATCCGGGCAAGGCCCACCTTAACCCACGCTGCTCCGGTTAAAACAGCCTCTACAGCTCCAGATGTACCGGGGAGATTAATACACCCGAGCTAAATCCCTCTATTCTGATGTCGGGAATTACGTAATTTTATCCGAAGAGATGAATGCTCATGTGCATCATAATAAAACCAGTGCCACTTCAGAAGCACTTCCTTCTAGCGAGCAAGCGGTCTGATTCTCTGCACAGCAGACGAGCGGTGACGCCCCGCCTTCCACTCAGCTGATTGGTTTGTGATCTGTACAAAAGGTTCTTGTCTGGACGCTGATTGGTAGACTAGGTTGTCAGTAAAACAAGCCGCGCCTCCTTAGGGATTTGTTCGAGTCATGTTGCTTACAAATATGAAATGGAAAATGATGAGAAGTCCGAATCGTTTACGCGAATCGGCTCTTTTTAACGGTTCGTTTCAAATTATAACGCTTACAAAAAAATAAATCAGTGATTTGTTTACGTTGTGACGTAATTACGCAATCGCCAGTCTGTTACGTTTTATTTCGATTAGGTTTATTTGTTAGAGTTTTGGCATTACATTAAAAAAAATATACAGTTTCAATATATTTAGCTGTTACATTAAAATGTATTCACATGTCTTGGATGGAAAACTTATCCATGGTTTAATAAAATGCTGTTTTAAGTAGCCTACGTTTTATTTATAACATATCTGCTATTAAGATAAACTCATTTAGCTTCTTGAATTAGTGAATTGCAATGTTTAATATGTCAAACTCTGCTCCAACCAGAAAACAACAGGTAAGATGTTTACTAACTTTTATTCACAACTCTAAATAATAAAATTACGCCCTCTACTGGACGTATTTGTGAAGTAAATTGATAAAGCTATTTGCAGTCCTACACATAGACTGTAAAAAAGAAGATAATGCCCGATCTTCTTTAGTAATTCTGTAACAGTGAGAATAAAATGACGATGATAAAATTACATTATAATGATCCATGGATTTACTATATTATTATAGACTGAATATCTGATTTTAATGACAGTCTACTAGGCCAATAACAAATCTGCAGTACCTAAAATCTGCAGTAGCCTACCTAAATGTTAAAAATCTAATCTTTGTATATAAATATAATATTTTTCTGATATAATGAAGTTCTGATTTGCTCCACCAATGTATACTTGCAGAATGTAAAGCAATTAGAAGTGTTGTGATATTTAATTTGTTAATATTTTCCCAACTTTTATTTATTTGAATATATTTTAAATGTAAAAAAAAAAATGTTTTTAAAACTTTTATACTACACTGCATCATCAGTTTGTCCACAAATCAATGCTGAACATGGTGCAATTAAACAATTAAACATTGCTTACATCTGATATCTTTAAAGTTTCGTATTAAGATGGTCAATCCAATTTTAAATTACACAATAGACACATTGGTAAAGTTCAATGAGAAGCTGCAACATAATGTATTGTATTATCAGTGAATTATTGTATTATTTCATTTGTACAATTTTTCTCAAAAAAATAATAACTAAATGCAGCAGAAGTAATGGCATAATGCCAGACCTGACATGATATATTAAATGTTTTTATGAAATATTTCCTTTTTTTTTCAGCACATGTAGTCAGAGTTACCAAAAAAGTATAATAATACAACAAATAAGGAGATTATGTTTTATTTAATCAGGTTTCTTAAGTGTGCTTGAATGAGGTTAAGTTCATCTGAGCTACCATGTATTTGCTATAACGATTTTTGAAAACCAGTTAAAATCAAGTAATGATGCAATCCTTTAAATCTTAACTTTTGAGTGTAGCAGAATTAAATGGATGTAAAATTATTATCATTTCACATGTGACATTTGGTATTTAATGTGACAGAAAAAAAGACAGTAACACCAGTGACACAATGAATCGCCACTGACAAGCATAAGACCAAATATCATTATTCTATAACTATAATTAAGTAGATGAGACTAAATTGTTACATTTGGCATATAATCTAAATTAATAGATTTGAATAAAGTTTATCTATAAATGGGAGTCACTGGTGTTACTGGTGTTACCCATAAGAAAGGTGACATCAGTGACAGTAACACCAGTGACAATTTGCATGAAAAATTCATTTTACAAAATGGCTGCTGCAAGGTATCAAACCACATGTTGTCAATCATGGTGTACTAACTAAATTAAGTAGTTTAATTCATTTGTATTCTCGTTTTTTTTTTTTTTTTTTTTTTTTTTACAATTACCTAACAATAAAGTAGGTCATACCAGTGACTTCAACTAAAAGCTTTATATGAAATCATGAGATAAATGAGAACATTTCTGATAACAGAAAAGATCAAGTGATGTCATCAGTGTGATTTTTCTTTCAAAATAAGAGATTTTTGTTTAACGGTAACACCAGTGACACAACTCCAGGGACCACTACTTTCATTATAAATTTTATAATATTTATTCTGCAGTTTGTTTTTTAATGTAATTTACATAATATAGGCTATTTGATAGTTATGTATACATTATTGTATTTTAAATAGTGTAAAAACCTGTTATTGACCTCAAAATAAAGCATTTTCCCTCTGTACATGACTGTAGGGACGAGCACGTCTGTGGTGCTTGGAATTCTATATAATTATTACAAATCAAATATTGCCATATTGATGGCTCAAGAAGGTGTAATTGTTCAAATAACATATTGTTTTATTTTAAAATGTAAAGAAATTGTAACCCTAAAGTGTTTTGGTTTTTTTTTGCAGATATTTCATTGAGGATCCATATGATTACACGGTACTGTATGTCTAATGGGCTAAATATGTTTAATAGGGCCTAAATGTAACTTTATATAAATTTACAACAACATATATCACTCAGGCTCCTGTATATAAAAACAGTTTAAAAACAATAAATTCTACAATAGGTCATATCATTACTTTGTCCATCTGATCCAACAAAAGTCAATCCAATTGTATGGCGGAATACCATAGCAAGTGCTTGGGAACACTTCGACTCTGCGCAGTAATATAATAATAATAATAATAATGCATTTTATTTCATGGCGCCTTTCAGAACACCCAAGGTCACCTCACAAGAAATATACAGGTCACTACACAAATCAAAACACACAACAATCAAACAGCGTATACATATAAAGTACAGTTAAATCTCAATAAAACATGTTATAAAAAAGCCTGTATAAAAATATATGTCTTAAGGCGCGTTTTAAAAGTCAGCAAGCACTCACTATTGCGAACATCAAGAGGAAGAGAGTTCCATAGGCGGGGGGCAGCATAACTAAAAGATCTGGCACCCATGGTGGTAAGACGAATCCGAGGTACCACAAGAGAAATTGAAGAAGAAGATCTGAGTGCACGTGAGGGGGTGTAATCATGGAGAAGTTGAGTAAGGTATTGTGGTGCAAGATTATGAAGTGCCTTATAAGTGAGTAGCAAGATTTTAAATTCAACTCTATATTTTACTGGTAGCCAGTGCAACTGCTGAAGAACTGGAGAAATGTGGTCAGTATAGGGTGTTCTAGAAAGAACACGAGCTGCAGAGTTCTGGACCAACTGAAGCTTATGCAGCAATTTGGACGGAATACCTGTGAAAAGAGCATTGCAGTAGTCTATACGTGAAGTGACTAGTGCGTTGATAAGAACTGCAGTATTACTATTTGAGAGAAAGGGACGGAGACGGTTAATATTGCGTAAACGGAAGTATGCAATTCGCGTGATATTATTAATTTGTGCTTGAAAGAATAATGTGCCATCCATGATGACACCCAAACTTTTAACCTGAGAGGAAGGACAGATTGCAGTATTGTCAATGTATAGAGAGAAACAATTCGATTTAGATACAACAGATTTAGTGCCAACAAGCAGAGCCTCAGTTTTATTGCCATTTAACTTCAGGAAGTTTGTTGAAAGCCAAACTTTAATTTCAGCTAAACAGCTTGACAAAGATGGCGGAGGAAAAGAACCAGTGGGTTTAGCAGACAGGTAAAGTTGGGTGTCATCCGCATAACAGTGAAAATGAATACCATATTTCACCAAGATAAAATATCACCAAGAGGGAGCATATAGATAATGAAAAGAAGCGGGCCCAAAACAGAACCCTGGGGAACACCAGTGGTGACTGTCGATATTCTAGAACTAAAACCTATTAATTGAATACGCTGATTGCGTCCAGAGAGATATGACCTAAACCAAGACAGAGCAGTGCCAGTAATACCAATGGAAGCTAACCTGTCAAGAAGTATCTGGTGTGAGACAGTATCAAAGGCAGCGCTCAAGTCTAGAAGGACAAGAATGGTTAAAAGCCCAGAATCAGCTGCCAACAGTAGATCATTAGTTCATCGTGAAAAATCCTTGGTTCTATTGACGCAAATGAGAGGGAGGAGGGAGCGGGGGAGAGAGTGATGATATTACTGCGCCGAGTTGAAATGCTCCCAAACACTTGGTATGGTATTCCGCCATAGCTTAGAAATAGCTTAGAAAAGCGCAACGTTTTATTTTGTTTCACCATTCTTGGTCGAGTTACATTACTCGAGTAACTGTATTTAAATAGGGAAAACGTGGAGGTGTTTGGTTGCTTCTCTGCTTGGATCCTATTGAATGAACTGGGCTAAGCTAAGTGCTAACAAAGTTTCTCCGAAAGACAGAGCGATTTAGTGCACGCACTGAGACAAGAGAAGTATGTATCAACTCGTCTTAGTTACGGGAATAACATATTTTAATATGAAAAAAACGGTGGAGTATCCCTTTAAGTAATGCGAGTAATGCAACTTACTGCTGATATTTACGCTACACCATGACACACTACGCTACTTCTGACGTCATAAGTTTGACCAGAAGCTACAATTTTACGTTGTAACGTGTTAAATATGAAAATATTTTTCTTACACAAACTCGTCGCTTTGCTTCAGAAGGCCTTTATTAACCCCCCGGAGCCGAGTGGAGTTCGTTTATAATGGATGGATCCACTTTTTCGAGATTCAAACAGATGGTTGCAATCCACTGCCATTATAAAGTTTGGAAGCATCAGGGTGTTTATTAATAACTCTGATTATATTCGTCTGAAAGAAGAAAGTCATTTACACCTATAGGATGGCTTGAGGGTGAGTAAATCATATGGTAATTTTCATTTTAAAGTGAACTACTCCTTTAATTACCCTCCACTGAACAATAATAACCGACTGCAGAACCGCAGAACCATTACGTCATAACAGTCTGAGGACCACAGCACCAGCCCGACTGTCTGAGCGCGGAAGTGGGCGGGTAGCAGTCCGTTGCCGGAAGTGTACGGAGTTCATGTTTAGACATGTGTTTAGACTAGACAGTAAAAGGTTTTTAGACAGTAAAAGATAGACAGTAAAAGGTTTCAATAGTAACCAACTGCAGAACCATACGTCATAGCAGTGTGAGGACGACAGCGCCAGTCTAACAGTCTGATGCCTTTTAAAGCAGCCTTTAAAATGTATTTTGAGTCTGTAAAGTTTTTAAAAATCGAAAACCCCAAAGATCTGTATCTCTGCTAAATGAATTTAATATATGTTTGTGATGCCGTTTATCCTTTGTTTGTTTCTTTTCTTTTTTTCCAAATTATTGTTGTTTCAAGTTATTCTTACCAAATGTGAAAATGTGTAAAAGAAATGTGTCAAGAACTTGATATTAAATTTTGTCATTTTGAAAATTCAATAAAAAAAAATAAAAAACAGTCTGATGACGGAAGTGGGCGTGGCAAGGCATTGCGCTACTTCTGTGTTTTAGAACGTTTCAAAGTTTAAAACAATGCTATTATAAATATATATATATATTTAACGATTTCATTAAAAAATATATATTTAAGAGATAGGCCTATATATATATATATATATATATATATATCAAATATTATAAAATATAATATAAAAGACAGGCAATGTAGCCTACTATTCACAAATGTTATATTATACTATTATAATTTAATATGTTATATTATATATGTTATAGCCTACTATTAACAAATAGTTTTTTTTAAGTTTTTTTAAAGTTAAAATTATACTTTATGCATTTGTTTTGTGTCAAATGATTAACAATATAAATTGAACAAAGCTTAAAACAAACAAAATAATAAAACGAAAACAAAGCTTGAGCATTTGAACATTTGATTTAATTGAAAAGCATTTTTTAAATAAAATGTATTTTTTCCCCCTCTGAAATAGCAAAAGCATCACACACTAGATGTACCTGCTCCAAATAAATAATAGTAATTAAATAAAAATACAAAATCGAAATAAATAAATTATATAAAACAAAATTTAACCAAAGAAAATAAATCTTATTAAAGTTATGCAGGCACACATTTAACAATAATTCTCAAGTGACAAATAAACTAAATAAATCAAAATTCCATACACATGGAGTTAATCCTGACGATTCCTGAGGCGCCTTTCGTCATGACACTCGCTTTTATAAGCTTTATTTTCTTTGGTTTGATTTTGTTTTTTATAATTTATTTCATTTAGTTCGATTTTGTATTTTTATTTAATTACTATTATTTATTTACAACAGGTACATCTAGTGTGTGATGCTTTTGCCATTTCAGAGGGAAAAAAAATATTTAATTAATCATTTTTGTTTCAGTCCACCATAGAATTATGTTGTGTTTGGTCTATGAAAAAAAAATGTGTTAGTTGTGAAATGGTTGAGTATTAACAAACGTTAATAGTTTTTTAAAAGTTAAAATTATACTTTATCCATTTGTTGTGTCAAATGATTAACAATATAAATTGAACAAAGCTTTAAACAAAAATAATAATAAAATGAAAACAAAGCTTGAACATTTGTTTGTATTGAAAAGCATTTTTAATAGTAGTATATTGTCTTTTGTTAATATTATCTTATATTTTATAATATTTGATATATATATATATATATATATATATACACTCACCGGCCACTTTATTAGGTACACCTGTCCAACTGCTCGTTAACACTTAATTTCTAAGCAGCCAATCACATGGCGGCAACTCAGTGCATTTAGGCATGTAGACATGGTCAAGACAATCTCCTGCAGTTCAAACCGAGCATCAGTATGGGGAAGAAAGGTGATTTGAGTGACTTTGAACGTGGCATGATTGTTGGTGCCAGAAGGGCTGGTCTGAGTATTTCAGAAACTGCTAATCTACTGGGATTTTCACGCACAACCATCTCTAGGGTTTACAGAGAATGGTCCGAAAAAGAAAAAACATCCAGTGAGCGGCAGTTCTGTGGGCGGAAATGCCTTGTTGATGCCAGAGGTCAGAGGAGAATGGCCAGACTGGTTCGAGCTGATAGAAGGGCAACAGTGACTCAAATAACCACCCGTTACAACCAAGGTGGGCAGAAGAGCATCTCTGAACGCACAGTACGTCGAACTTTGAGGCAGATGGGCTACAGCAGCAGAAGACCACACCGGGTGCCACTCCTTTCAGCTAAGAACAGGAAACTGAGGCTACAATTTGCACAAGCTCATCGAAATTGGACAATAGAAGATTGGAAAAACGTTGCCTGGTCTGATGAGTCTCGATTTCTGCTGCGACATTCGGATGGTAGGGTCAGAATTTGGCATCTACAACATGAAAGCATGGATCCATCCTGCCTTGTATCAACGGTTCAGGCTGGTGGTGGTGGTGTCATGGTGTGGGGAATATTTTCTTGGCACTCTTTGGGCCCCTTGGTACCAATTGAGCATCGTTGCAACGCCACAGCCTACCTGAGTATTGTTGCTGACCATGTCCATCCCTTTATGACCACAATGTACCCAACTTCTGATGGCTACTTTCAGCAGGATAATGCGCCATGTCATAAAGCTGGAATCATCTCAGACTGGTTTCTTGAACATGACAATGAGTTCGCTGTACTCAAATGGCCTCCACAGTCACCAGATCTCAATCCAATAGAGCATCTTTGGGATGTGGTGGAACGGGAGATTCGCATCATGGATGTGCAGCCGACAAATCTGCGGCAACTGTGTGATGCCATCATGTCAATATGGACCAAACTCCCTGAGGAATGCTTCCAGCACCTTGTTGAATCTATGCCACAAAGAATTGAGGCAGTTCTGAAGGCAAAAGGGGGTCCAACCCGTTACTAGCATGGGGTACCTAATAAAGTGGCCGGTGAGTGTATATATAGCCTATATATATATAGGTGAAACTCGAAAAATTAGAATATCGTGCAAAAGTTATAATTTTGATGATTATGGTTTACAGCTTATGAAAACCCCAAATTTAAAATATCAGAAAATTAGAATATTACATGAAATCAATACAAAAAAGGATTTTAAATACAGAAATGTCGGACCTCTGAAAAGTATAATCATGCATAGGCCTATGTGTATAGTTATATACTAAATATATTAGTTTCACCTTTAATTTGAATTACTGAAATACATGAACTTTTGCACAATATTCAAATTTTTCAGAGTTTCACCTGTATATACAACTATATATATATATATATATATATATATATACAATATATATATATATATATATATATACACACACATCTTAAATATATCTTTAATTAAATCGTTTAAAAATATATATTTATAATAGCATTGTTTTAAACTTTGAAACGTTTTAAAACACAGAAGTATAGCGCAATGCCTTGCCACGCCCACTTCCGGCATCTTAGGCTGGCGCTGCCGACTGTCTCACACTGTTATGACGTATGGTTCTGCGGTTCTGCAGTCGGACCTATCTCCCACTGAACCCATTGCATGCTTTGTGGTAAAAGTCAATGGGCTCAGGGGAGGCACGAAAGGAGGCTTTTTTGAGGAGGCCCCTGATGAATATTGCAGCTGTCTGCCGATAACGAGTCCCGATCCGATAGGCCTACTTGTATTATAGTACTTGGTGCACACTGCACACTTCAAGCACATTCGAGTAATTAAAATCAATCCAATGTAATCAATCCAGAGTTTCTTAGGGGCAGGGGCTCAAATGTCTATCTATCAAACAAATAATAGCCTACCAATCATTGAGATCATCTTGGGACATCCCTGACTTCTATTGTCTTCGAAATATGGTTTAAGTGTATGGCTACTGCTGAATGGGCTGGCAAGCTTTATGGTAAAATAATTTTATTCCAGTTGTATGTCATTAAATATAGGCTATTTTTAATTACACATTTGTAAAGATGAAGTTGTAGTTTAGTATTTGAAATTTCTGTCATCATTTACTCACCCTCAAGTTGTTCCAAACCTGTATTAATTTATTTCTTGTGCTGAAAAACAGTTTCTGGACCCTATTGACTTCCTGTCTGGTTACCAACAACATTCTTCAAAATATCTTCTTAGTTCAACAGAAGAACGAAACTCATACAGTTTTGGAACAACATGGTGAGGGTGAGTAAATTATGACATAATTGTCTTTTTTGGGTGAACTATCCCTTTAAGTTATCTTTTATGTCATTAATATCTTTTCTGCAAATCTCTATAATATATTTTAACGTAGGCCTATAGGCTAGGCTACATACAAACACAAGCGGACATTCAAGTAGGCTATAAGCACACTTCATTTTCACAAGAGAATATGGAAGCATCTGAACCCTTGTTTTCTTTTCTCTGTATTTTTCACATTTGCTTTACTAAATTAATATTTGTCTTTTGTAATAGGTTATATTTAGAGAGTCATTTAGAATTCAAATAAGTCATAAATTATTGCCAGAGGTTTAGTTGAAGAAAGCGAATGTGTGAACGTGCTTTTCTCTTAAACTAAGTTCCAATTGTTAATCTGAACAAACATTAAAAAGGCAATATTTGTAATGTTTAACTATTAAGAGAAAGAATTCGATTTTTTATACTGTAACAATAAACCCATATAGATTACGTGCCTTCGCAACACCAGCGCCACGCGTGATGTCAGTGATAGGCTATGTTGTGCTTTCTAAATGACAATAATTTTATACCCCACATTCTTCATTTATGAGACGAATTACAGGTAAATCAGAGGTCAATCTGCAATAAACTGAGCAAAGGTTATCAAGACAGGCTCAGACAGAGAAGAGTCACATCACATCACCCCTCCCAACCGCAGCTGCAGCTTCAGCTTCACACAAACCTGCCTCACATTATTCCAACGGTCCTCCGTCTGACTGAAACGAGCGCGAGCCTCGCCATATTCATTCGCGTTTCCATATCAGCCCGTGTGCCTGTCCATTATGGATATGTTGGGGAAGAAAGAGCGGAGAGGTAGAGATGTGAAGGGCTTGCTGAAGAGGAACTGGATTCTAATTGCAACCATCGCCTCGGTGATACTGGGTACGATGAGCGCCTTCATCTTCCCTTTCAGCACGGCCACATTTCTCTTCATTTCTCTTTAATCTCGCTTCATTGTGCTCTATCATCCATCATTCATTTAATTATGTATCCACCGCTATTGTTTTATTGTTGGCAGCTTACTGTGGTGTTACATGATGGACCGACGTTGTGCATCAATAGCTGATTTGACAATAAGAGCAATTAAAGTGTTTATTTGTTGCGTGTATGCACGAACAATATTTGCAGGTGTGTTGATGGGTGATTGTGATAAATGAAGGCATTGATCAGTGTGTGTGTGTGTGTGTGTGTGTGTGTGTGTGTGTGTGTGTGTGTGTGTGCAGATATTTTACTACTGCCACAGAGAAACGTGACCAGACTTCCAGTATGACACAGTAAAATCTCTCTGTGCTCCACATGACGTCACACAAGCAGTGACAAGTATTATGAATTAGTGTTGGTCGGGGCTAGTTGTCACACTTTACTTCAGTGACTTTGTTGTTTTATGGTCAATTTCTATAGCCTACCTAAACCAGTTGAACGTGTCTATAGTTATTGGCTAGAAAAAAAGACACGGTTCGTTGATAGGATTGATCTTTTGTGACAACATTAGCTAAAAGGGAACGTTGTTAGAACTTGGGCTAATGGCAAGAGTATGAACAAACGTGTTAACGGAAGGTTCTTTCAAAGTTATCTGGTCTTGTTACTTTTGAATGTTCTCTTAACATTCTGAAACGTTTCTAGAAATGTTTGCAAAATGCTAAAATGGAATGTTCCCTTAACGTTCACATAACCGAGATTTTTTTTTATATATATATATATATTTAAAAATTTCAAAAATAGAACATCCAAAAAATTACGTTTTTATAACTCAATTCGAATGTTAGCACAACATTCTAAGAACATATTTTTTGTTGGCGGGGCTGTCCCTTTTTATAAAGCCATATTTTACAATATAGTTGTATTAAAAATGCTGAAAAACATGCTTAAACCAGCCTAAATATGGCCAGGCTGGTTTTAGAGAGGTTTTCCAACTTGGAGAGGCTGGGAAATCAGCTTGAATCAGACAAGACCAGCAATAGCTTAAGCTTTGACTTTTCATGAAATGAACTATTATGTTAACAACTCAACCTACAGTTAAAAATAGTAAACATAGTGATACAACATGTGTAATTAATAAATTACAGCATAAAAACACTTGGCTGAGTACACAGTTCAACCTTTCTGTTAAAACATATCATCATCACGTACTGCAGTTGAACCTTGTCTTAATGCCTACATCAGTGTAACCATGTTAGTTTGTTTTTTCATCAGCTATTAGCTTACAACAACCATTTCATAATGTGCAAGACACTTTATGACAACCATTTCATAATGTGCAATTCTTGAAAATAAAAGCATGTTACTTTTAATTGTAAGTAATCAGAAATGAGTAGTTATTTGCCTTGCACACAACTGGCCAGTTCATGAAGGCTTAGTCATCCAAACATTAATGGTTTAATGCTTTTTCAAAATGCTTAGAACTAATAGGCTGTCCAATAAAATCTCACTATTGCTCTATTAGGCATTTCTGAGCTGATCGGTGAGGCAGTTAAGCAGAGGTCATAGATTATTCACTATATACTGACGAGACAACAAAAAAGTCTTTATTGCCGTGATGGCATGTACACTTTTATAATATATTTTATATATTTTAATATATTTCTACGTGTATATTATATTTGATATGTTATATATTATATATGTTTGATACTAAAAGTAAATTATGCTAACAGTATTTATTCTAGTTTTATATGTTTGTGCGCTGGCCGGGAAAAACACAGATTATTATGATGCCATGCAAGCTTGTGCGGTCAATAAAACAAAAGGCGGGTCAAGCAAATCACTGTTATTTTCTCAGTCATGAGCACCATAATCTGTATAATACTAAAATGTAATAAAGATAAGATCCGATAGAGTACAACAGAAACTATTGTAATTCACGTTGGCTTTTGTGGTTATCTGGGTTTGGTTTAGGCTTGTTAAACCTTATTTATATATATATCCTTATTATAACTTTGTTATAATGGAAGTTATCTGATATGGCATTGCATTTTAGCCAAACAAATATTTTGAAGCTAATCATACTGGTCCATGATACTTTTATGGCATGCTAATCACATTCACAACTAAATGAAAATGCATTATATTTTATATTTATATATAAAAACCTTTATAATGGTGAAGCACAATTTAAAATATATTACCTTTAAATGTAATATCGAATTACACACTACAGTTAAAATTATAATCAAGTACTTCACATGTGCTTTAGTATGTTAGTCAACACATCAAAATAAGTGTACATCTTTAAAGCATGAAAAAGGGTTATCATGCTTTATACTTTAAAGTGAAACATTTCATTTGACATTATTGCAAAGTGCACTTTTTAAAAGTGTGCTTAAGTCTGTTAAGAAATACAGTCATGAAAGTGTACTGTAAGTAAACTTAAGTAGACTTTTATTTGCTTAATACTGCAATTAGTTTTAAATAGAAAATTGTGAATTTTGCTAACATTACAGAAAGAAATTGGAAGCAGACACATTCATAAATACATTTCCTAGCTGCAG
Organism: Semotilus atromaculatus; assembly: GCA_031834385.1. Classification (NCBI taxonomy): domain Eukaryota; kingdom Metazoa; phylum Chordata; class Actinopteri; order Cypriniformes; family Leuciscidae; genus Semotilus; species Semotilus atromaculatus. Next base: position 12,311,658 of record JAULUF010000004.1, read on the forward strand.
TGCAGTCCATACAGACTTCATTACGTTTATTGGAAAGCTTTTTAGTTTATTTGGTATACGTCATATCTGACTATATCAAAATCCATCATTATACAAGGATGGAAACAAGATGATTTAAAACTCAAAATGATACATTTGTCTGAAATATCTTTATCAGTTTAACAGCTGCAGATAATTCAGCACATTTTGTGTTATGCATCTGTTGACAAAAAAAATAGAGGGAATTTATTTGTGCCCTGAATGTCACAAAGCATTATTAGCATACTCTCGAAATGTCAGATCTTTGTCAGTGAGATGACGCTTTGTTTTTGTGATCATTTTGATACAGTAGTACACTCAGACTAGTTATTATGAAAGATTGTTTCCGCCACGGAATAAAAAAATGTAAAAGATAAATGTGACTTTTTATTTCACAATATTTTCTTAACTTTTTTTCTCAGAATTGGACTCTATAACAAACAAACAGCGGAAACAAGCTCCCAGAAGTAATTCACCACAAATCAATATGAATTTATACACTTGGAAAAAAGTTTCTATACAGAGCCCTAGGGTTCTTGACTCAAATTTATTGAACCCTTTATGCCACAAAGTTTCTATACAAGGAGAAATGTCTTAAATGATTGCATAATACTTTCATGTTTAACAGGTTATTACAATTTTTTCTAGTTATAAGGTATGTTTACGAGCTGCTTAATTCATAAAAATCAAAACTAAATTAATGAATTAACTAAATCCATAAAATGATCCCATGATGGGAAGCTCTAAACCTGACAGAACCCTTTAAGGTTCTGTATCGAAGCTTTTCTTCCCAGAGTGTATCTTTGTGTGGTTGAGATCATTCTTGGAATATTTAGCTCTGCACATTCAGTCTGGCTTGATGTAGATTAGACACAACTAAGAGCTTTGCATTTCCAGTCAGTTTGACATGTTCTCTCTATCACTCTATCCATTGCAGGGATCGGGCTTGGAGTGCTGGTGCGGGACTATACCTCTCTGTCCCAGCTGGAGAAGCAGTACTTTGGCTTCCCAGGAGAAATCCTGATGAGAATGCTAAAGCTGGTCATCCTGCCGCTCATCGTCTCCAGCATGATAACAGGTATCTCTCTCTATCTGTCTCTCTCTCCCTCTTCAGCCCATCACAGTATCTACATTTATGACTGGCAGCGAATATTCAGAGGTGGTAAATGTTGCCTTAAATTACCAATATACTCATTTAAATATGTTATTATTTTTTTTAATCTATTTTATTTGTTACCATAGAGAAGTCCCCCACGATATGCATGGGTGTGTAAAGAATGATAAGGAAAATAGCTGTTTATTGAAAATCAGTTTACCTGCATATCACACAAGGATTATAAAACTGACTGACTGCGTCATTCATCTGAGCTTATATTGGTCAAAATGTACCATTTATTTAAAAAAAAAGAGAGAGAAACATTTAGTGTTCAGGAGCCTGTTCATGTTCACATATGTACATGTGTGCTTGCAAAGATAAAGGCCTTGGACCTGTGCATGTGTGGATACACACACACACACAAACAAATGTATACACGTATAATGTATACATTATACAAACGATTGAGTATTACAGGCTTGATAAACTTTATCCTCAGATTAATATAGCTTAGATCAATCAGTTTCAAAAATAAATACAAAACCTGTTCTAATTGAAAGAAAACAAGTCGACAAAAAGATCGAATCCTATATTTGGTGATAATATAGCATAACGGGAGATTTAGAAGCTATTTTTTGTAGGCCGGTCATTTTTGACTAGGAAAACCACAAGTGTGACTTTGCACAAAATAAAAGCATTTCAAAACAAACATTTTGGTTAAACATTAAATGACACTAGTGTAATAAACAGTGATTTTTTCCCCCCATATTTTTTTGAATATTGACAAATTTATCACAAATAATGCTTTTTTCACTCAAAAACTGAGGTGCATAAGCTCAGATCAATGAGGTCTACAGTTCCAAAGAGAAATACAAAACCTGTCCTAATTGATAGAAAAAAAGGTCACAAAAAGATTGAATCCAATACTTGGGGATAAAATACATAACGAGAGATTTACAAGCAATTTTTTAAAGGCCGGTCATTTTTGACCTGGGAACACCAAAGGCGTTACAGGGTTTTCAACACAGCGTAAGAGTTATACTTAGTACATAAAAGAGCAATCAGAACACAGTTTAGAGCTAGTATTTGTCTTCTGAATTCATTATTTTAATATTTGTGTACTTTGCATTGTCCCTTACCAACAAAATCATCTAAAAAAGATAAGGATTTATGCTGCTGATTATGTGGAAAACGCCACGCCTAAGTGCCTTACATTTTTTTTAGTATAACCCAGTTGCAATGTAACTTGCATTGTTGTTGTCATTCTCAAATGTTAACGTATGGCCTTGCTTCCTGAAGGAGTGGCAGCGCTGGACTCAGAGGTGTCAGGCAGGATTGGGCTTCGCGCAGTGGTTTATTACCTCTCCACTACCATCATTGCTGTCATTCTTGGTGAGTCATATAAACATCAAATCTATAAACTTTAAAGACATATATTGTGGTTGTTTAACAAAAATGTTGTGCTCAAAAGGAATTGTTCTTGTGACGACTATTAAACCTGGGGTCTCTCAGAGTGCTGAAAATATCGAGAGAGCAGGAAGCACACCAAATGTGACCACAGTTGACACCTTGCTGGACCTTGTTAGGTAAAAAAATAAAAAATAAATTTAAATCGCACCCCTTGGTCTACCTATGTTGTAAGAAAGATAATGACACTTGAGGAATACTTAAAAATGTATAAATAAACTCAATGACATGTTGACCATTTTAACTATGGCTTATGTATCCAAATATAAAATAATATAATATGTATTAAGCACTTAAGTTATTTGTTTTTCTCATTTCTTCAAAGGAATATGTTTCCTGAAAATCTTGTGCAAGCCTGTTTTCAGCAGGTAAAATATGAAATGTTTTAACATATTGCTTAGAACAATCCAAATATAATACTTTTGAAATAAACAACATCTGTGTTTTAGTATAAGACGCAACGCAAAGAGATTGAACCATCGAAAACCAACCCAAACACAACCAATACAACTACATTTCCACCCTTCACCACCATTATTTCTACAGTTGCACAGGTGAGACAAAGATGTTAAAGAATGTATGGGGAAGAAAGATGAATGAAAAAACGTATGCATTTATTTTTGCCTTCTTTATGCTGTAGAATTTGACCAAAGACTACAAGATTGTGGGCTCATATTCAGATGGGATTAATGTTCTTGGTATCATCGTATTCTGTGTGACTTTCGGCCTTGTCATCGGCAAGATGGGAGAAAGAGGACGCATCCTGCTTGAGTTTTTCGATGCTCTGAATGAGGCCACCATGCGACTTGTTCAGATTATTATGTGGTTAGTTCTGACACGTTAAAAGCATGTCTAATGGCAAGGACACCCTAGAAACCACATACCAACTCTCTAGCAACCACCAGAACACCATAGAAACCACATCGCAACTCTCCAGAACACCCTAGAAACCTCAAAGCAACTCCCTAGCAACCACCCAGAATACCCTAGAAACCATATAGCAGCTCCCTAGCAACCTCCCAGAACACACTATAAACCACACAGCAACTCCCCAGATTACCCTACAAACCCTGTAGCAACTACCTAGCAACACCTTAGAAACCACATAGCAACTGCCTAGAACTACCTAGCAACCACCCAGAATACCCAAAAAACCACAAAGCAATTCCACAGAACAACATAAAAACCACATAGCAAATCCATAGCAACTACCCAGAACACCCTAGAAACCCTAGAAACCTCATAGCAGCTCCCTAGCAACCAACAAAAATACCCTACAAACCCCATAGCAATTATCTAGCAACACCTTAGAAACCACATAGTAACCGCCTAGTACTCCTTAGCTACCTCAAAGCCACTCCTTAACAATGACCCAAAATACCCTAGAAACCGCATTGCAACCCGTTAACGACCATTTAGAATACCCTAGAAACTGCATAGAAACCATCTATAGAAACCACTCAGAATACCATAGAATATGCATAACAATTACCCAGAAAACCTTAGCAACCATTCAGAGTCAGACTACCATAGAAACTACTTGAACAGCCTAGAAACCATATAGCAACAAACAAGAACACACTAGAACTAACTCCTTAGCAACCATTCAGAATACCCTAGAAACGGTATATTAGCAATCAGCCAGAAAACCTTAGCAACCAGTTAACTACACCTTAGCTCACAGATACACGGATACACCTCTAAATCTAGTTGTTATTACTGATATTCACCTCCACAAAAAATATTGTAGGAAGATATATCAGTCTATAAATGAACATAATATTCTCAGGAGTTTGTGTGTCATATTGATTATAAATGTACTGATACTTAACTAATGTTTTTCTGCAGTTACATGCCAATTGGCATCTTGTTCCTGATTGCTGCTAAGATCATTGAGGTGGACGACTGGGAAATCTTCAGGAAGATGGGCCTGTACATGGTGACGGTGCTCAGCGGGTGAAGAAGCTTCTTTAATGTTCCCTTGCTGATTTACTGGCCGTTTACTGTTCTCCATATCAGCTCTGTTCACTCACAGATAAGAGCCAAGGACATTCAAAACTGCTCAAGCTGCAGATGTGCTAATAATACATTTCATAAACTCCAAATTTCCACTTATTAGAGTGATTTAGGCAACCGAACATCAGTCAGGAGATTCTATAGCCGGTGTTAAACAAATGCCATGTGCACTCGTGTGGAATGGACCGAAAGGACAGGTTTAGATTGCACATTGCTGAGTCAAACAGAAAAAGAAAAAAAAACTTGTAGGATATAAATCCAAGGCCTAGTTTCACAGACAGGGTTTACATTAAGCCTTAGTTTTATTAGGACATTTAAGTAGTTTTTATAAATGTGCCTTAGAAAAGAACATACTGGTGTGCATCACAAAACAATGGCACTGACATAGTTTAAGATAAGTTGCTCTCAGTTAAAGGTACAATATGTAAGTTTTCGCCGCCAGATGTCGCATTTTTAAAACAATAACAAAGACGAAGCTTGATGATGGCTATGAAGGAGTAGAACGATGGGAGATGTTGTTTTCACCATCCAGAGATGTATGGAATTCACGAATCATGTTCACGGATGAGGCAATACATTTTGTATCACCTGTAAGTTTGATCACACTATTTTATGTTATCGTAATGAATTAGCTGCAAGGAACGTGAAATGTAATGCTATATTAGCCTGTTACTGATAAGTGACTATTTGTAAAAACAATCGTAACAAAAGTAAATTTGAACGAACCCACAGTATTTGCAAGTAATGGCTAAATATATTTATTGCAACAGATACTGTATTTAATTTCACTGCCATAGACTTGGTCAGCAGACTTGATAAAAAAAGTGTTACTGAAGTACAAACAAAGTGCAATATAACTATGTGTACAATAAATAATATTTGCTCACCTGTCTATCAAAACACATGCGAGAGCGGAGTCTCTGTCAAGTCCAAGTTTGTCGTGAAGCTCTCCCTATCTCAAAACACCACGCCGATATTGATCCTTGTTTTATTTCTCCGGTTTTCCCAAAGCCTGCTTGCCTCAGTTGATCTACGTTTGAGATTTTTGGATTTTCTGTACTCGCCAATCAATAATCATGAACCATGATGACTGAACGACACAACAGCGGCATGCGAGATACAGTATTATTTATATATTATGTATATATATACATAGATTCCCCATTAGCGGCTTAAGTATAGCAGCCCATTTAAAGGGATTTAAAGAATATATACGCTAATGTATATATGACATGTCTACAAGTTTCTACTTGTAAATGTGTACCTTGAAATGCAATGTAAGTCGCTATGGATAAAAGCATCTGCCAAATACATAAATGTAAAATGTAAATGTACAAGTACAACTTGTGGGATAATGGAAGTACACAACTGCATGTGCAAGTGGTTTTTTAATATTTTATTACAAAAATCTTACATATTTGTGCCTTAAAAACAGCTCAATCATGCATTTTAGTCTGGGAATAGGCTTAAGCCTTGTCTGTGAAACCGTGGGGTCCGTGACCTTGGTCAAAATATACTGGATGTTCATTACTTATGATAATGTATAATATAATGTTTAATGTTTTAAAATATGATTTCCTTCCACAGACTAGCCATCCATTCCATCATATTCCTCCCCCTGATATACTTTGTGTTTGTGAGGAAGAATCCTTTCACCTTCACTCTGGGAATGGCACAAGCCTTGGTAACGGCTCTCATGATTTCCTCAAGGTGAGCCAATGAATATTCTAGCATCTGTATTTTCTGTGCATGTTGACAAAAGGGCTGGAAAACACCACAACTTTTCAAATCTAAACAGATTTTAAAACACTACCACTGCGTCCTAAATCGAATACTTCCCTACTATATAGTATGCAAAAAAACAGTAAGCCAGCAGAGTAGTATGTGTACAGTGAAGTGACGCAACACAGTAGAACAGTGCCCGGCACTGTAACTTTTTCAGCGCTGTATTTTTCTCAATAATTTCTCCCATAGGGATTTCATAAAAGTCTTTGTTAAAGCGTCATAAGCCATGAACCAAGCCAATCATCTACGAGGTGAATCATAACATTACAAAGTTTGATCGGAAGCAAAAAAGTATTTGAAAATCAGACAAAAAGACAAAGGTCCAAGACTTAACAGCTATGGAGAAATATAAAACTACTAATTTAAAAGTTTTATATATAAATTATATATATATATATATATAAGTATATATATAAATATATTAATAAGAAATAAATAAATAAAAAGGAAATAATGTACAAATCACATTCACATTTCTTTCTTTTTTAATGCAATGAAATTCAGACATCTCAAGTGGCACTCAAGTGTCCCAATACTTTTTGGGCCACTGCACAAACAAAAGGCATAAATTCCCTCAATGCTATGAATAATTCTTTAAAACAGTCTTTAATGTTGTATTTTGATCATTATTTTTGACCTGTTTATAGCAGGACTTCCTGCTTCTGAGGATCTGTCCCTCCAGTTTTAGACGTTTTATGTTTTTTAAACCCGCAATAATCAATGAAAACTGCTATTCTGGCAAGTATTATGCTTTTTATAATAACACGAGTTTTTACTAAATCAGCTCAGCCACTCTGCCGGTCACATTCCGATGTGCAGAGGAGAACAACAGGATTGACAAGAGGATCACTCGCTTTGTCCTTCCAGTCGGTGCGACTATCAATATGGATGGCACTGCACTATATGAAGCTGTTGCTTCTATATTCATAGCTCAGTTGAACAACTATGATCTGGACGCTGGTCAGATTGTTACCATTAGGTAAGTTGGATATAAGCCAGTTGGTGTGATATAATAGAGTTAAGTGGCTTTGTGAAAGACAAAAGCCTGAATAATACTTTTTTGACATGTTCTTTTCATAGTATCACAGCAACAGTCGCCAGCATTGGTGCAGCAGGAGTTCCGAATGCTGGACTGGTAACCATGGTGATAGTCCTCACAGCAGTTGGCCTTCCAGCCAACGATGTCACCCTCATCGTTGCTGTCGATTGGTTGCTGTAAGTATGTCAGGTTTACTTAATGTGACACAATAGAGTGCAGCAGGATGACATATTTTTGTAGGCCAACCCAGAAGTTAGCATCACAATGGTGTGCCCTTGACAGAACCCAAGGATTTTTCCATTGGCTTTTGGATTATTGAAGAAAATAAGCTCTTCACAAATTAATACGACTTGTATGAATTTTGAAGCCTAAATGCAATCGGCAGAAGTAAATAACTAAACGTAGGCTATAAATGAACTACACCACGGTCACATTACTTCAACGTCACCACCATTAAAGGGTTAGTTCACCAAATAAAAATTCTGTCATTAGTTACTCACCCTCATGTCGTTCCAATGTCTAGCATTGAATATATTTTTGATGAAATCTGAGAGCTTTCGGTCCCTCCATTCACAGCTACACAACTGAAACTTTGACGTTCCAAAAAGTTCATATAGAGATTGTAAAACTAATCCATATGAATTTTGCAGTTTAGTCCAAATTGTCTGAAGAAATACGATCGCTTTATATGATGAACAGATTGAATGTAGGCTTTTATTCACATATAAACATTGATCAGCGAACATAAACAGAAGCTCAACCGAAACTGCTTGATGCACGAGATCAAACCTAATTGGTTCTTGGTGAATCTCAAACGTGCTGCTTAACATGAGAATGAACCTCATTGGGTCTCGCACGTCAAGCAAAAATGCTTGAGCTTCCCTTGTGGGAGTTGATGAATGTTTATTCTGAAGTGTGCATACGACGGACACTTTACTATCCCATGAGGCCACAGGAGGGGATTTACGAATGGCAGTGAAGTGATGCAACCAACATTTGTAGGTCACATGACAGTAACAACACGGCAGATGTAGTATGTCTGAATTTCATTCATACTACCCACGTTTATACTACATAGAACATAAATTTTTTAATGGTTGCAAAGTAAGTTCCAATTCAAAGTACATACTCAGACAGTACGCGATTTCGGACGAAGCAAGGGTTTAGCCATTGTGATAGCTTTCATGTACATTCAGCTGGTAGATATGATGTTTCTGACATGACTTGTACTGTGTTCATGCCACGTCGTAATAACCGTAATTACAAGATGAAGGCACGTGATGTTCTACTCGCAGCTTTTCACGTCTTCGGACTCAGAATTGTGTGTTTCTATGACAACATTATCGATGCCAAACAGAATGCATTTTTCATCCTTAAACCAAACTTGGGCCTCCAGCCGACAAAGTTTAAATCCCGTCTGGCTAGTGCGCTGCTTCTTTTGCGGCTGTTCGAACACCACATGAACGTTTACATTACGAAAGCAATTCGGTCGAATGCGTTTTCGTCTACCCCTTGAATTGGACAAGCTCAAAACTTTTAGACCCCGTTTACACCTGTATTTAGCGTCGTCCACTTTTGATCGCATCTTAATACCAACAGGGTCCATATATAGGCCAATTCACACTGCACCTGAAGGTTCATGTGACACCGAACACTGAGTAATGGCTGCACAAAATTCTAGAGAGTTAACATTGATTTTCCAATCAAATCAGCGATCGCTTCCGAACCATGATCAACGTGTTGGGAGATGCCTACGGTGCTGGAATAGTCCAGAAGCTGTCTAAGCGAGAACTAGAGAGGATGGACCTGATTTCAGACGTGGATGCGGCCAACCCCTTCGCCCTAGAGACCACGCTGGACGACGACGAATGCGAGAAGAAATCTTACGTGAACGGTGGATTCACCATTGACAAAAGCGACGCCATTTCCTTCACCGAGACCTCGCAGTTCTAGAGGTAACGTGACAAATGTGACATCACTGAAAGGAGGGTTCAGAGAGGTAGGAGCCATTCATAAAAGCTGTGCCATGACTAGGACAGAAAGTCATTACCAAGGACATGATTGAGCGCAGACATTAGCAATACCTGCCCTTGCGGTTCTCCTTCCTTCATTTTCCCAACCATGCTCTTGAACTTACGTGTGCGCTAGACAGAGAGAAAAAAATGGCCGTAAGGAAACTATGTGCTTCCACAGCTCATTTACATGTTGCCATGATTTATGCAAAGCGGTTTTTCCTTTAATTAACTGCAGTTGTTTTCTTTGGCTTTGTACTAATGAATAGCTTTTTAGCAGTAGGTGATTTTTGTATTGTACAACAAAGAGCATGTTGCTAACTAGCCAATGTTATTACAGTATACACAAAAAAAATGCTGAATTTAAGGTTATCGAAATTCGCTTTTTTTTTTCTTCGCAAATTATGTTCATATGTTTTAGACTCGGTAAAGTGTGAAATTTTGCCAGTTATGTATTTGCACTTGCTATTGAGAGCCAAATGTTTATGAGCTTTGCGTGTCTTTCATTTCAGATTTGTGCCAAATTGTTGATATGAAAGGGAAAATTTTTATACAAACTTCTAAAATTAAATGAAATATTGCATGATATGGATTTGATATGAAGTACAGGAATGGCCTTGAGAATGAAAATCAGATCCTTTGTACACAATTATTTTGTCATGACACTGAAGGTGGCAAGCCTTAATAGTTTCTTCAGCAAGCCACTCATTTTATGGTTTTACTTTGTTGTTGTTGAATCAGAGCTATCTTGAAGAATATTTTTTAAAAGACTACACCGATGATGTTTTCAGTGCCAAATTTCTGCCATTGAAGCAATTTTTACGTTTCTTTTACAGTTTTTAATTTCTTTATATTTTGTGTTACATCAGCAATGAGATAAAACGATCAATGTGAAGCATTAATGGTCTGTGTTTGAGGTTCTGGGACTGAATTAACACCATAAAGCACACCATTGTACAACTGTATTTATACAGTACAGTAGTCAAATTAGTTATACTGTATGATTCAACAAGTACTGTATGTGTATCCACAAAATAATAAAGACAAATGTCAACACCTGAAAAATTGCCTAAATTTACTTTTTTTCATGTAACAAAACACCATGAGATGTTGTTTAACAAGTTTCAGCTTGTGTTGTTTAATTGTAGAGTGTAATGTTTATAATATCTTTGATATACACTCACCGGCCACTTTATTAGGTACACATGTTCTATTGCGCATTAACGCAAATATCTAATCAGCCAATCACATGACAGCAACTCAATGCATTTAGGCATGTAGACATGGTCAAGACGATCTGCTGAAGTTCAAACTGAGGAAGGAAAGGTGATTTAAGTGACTTTAACGTGGCATGGTTGTTGGTGCCAGACGGGCTGGTCAACAAGGCGAAAATGAGTGGACTGAAATAACCACTCGTTACAACCGAGGTATGCAGCAAAGCATTTGTGAAGCCACAACACGCACAACCTTGAGGCGGATGGGCTACAACAGCAGAAGTCCCCACCGGGTACCACACAAAATCTCTGAGGTATGATTTCAGAACCTTGTTACATCAATGCCATGAAGAATTAAGGCAGTTCTGAAGGCAAAAGGGGGTCCAACCCGGTACTAGCAAAGTGTACCTAATAAAGTGGCTAGTGATTGTGTGTGTGTATATAGACGGATGTTCTTCATTTATTTAATACTCAAAGGGAAATGCAGTCCAAGGGGGAAATGCTATCGACAAAACACACCTGAGGCTCCCTGACACAAACAGAATAAACTGTTTGAACTTCATAATATTTGAAAGGCAACATTTGCATATAAATGCAACAAAAAAAGAAAGGATGTCATTCATCAAAGCACTGCTGAATGCTCATTTTAGAAGATTTGTTTTTGCATGTTATTAATGGACATTTGGCTTATTTACATGGGAATCTCATTGTGAAACGGTGTATGTCAAACACTTTTATGACCATGTGTGATGCTACTAAACCACAGTTTCGACAAGGAAGACACATTTTTTTTGTTATGAGGGTTATATTAAGCACATGTACCATTTTAGCATCACAAAAGTCTATTTTGGTCTCCATTACATGATACAAGCTTATGAGCTGAATCAGGTGTGGACTTTTTTGGGACCTTAAGGAACAGGGTTGAGAACCACTGTGCTTCAAAAACACCTGGAATATACTATTTCACTTCAAAACTGCAATACAAACACACTCATAGTTGAATGGAAAATGATGCAATGCCACAAGAAATCACAGGGTCCTCTGCTTCATCTGTAGATAAAGAGAAGGACACTCTTTAAATAAATACCCACTGAAGCTGTACTACCCTTGAGAAAAAAAGAAGTTTGCTTAATTTGCTTAATTGTATTAAATGTGCACGTGTAGGGAACTTAAGTATATATATATATATATATATATATATATATATATATATATATATATATATATATAAGCTGTACTTGCAGATAATACAATATTAATGAGATAAGTTTACTTAAAAAGGCTAGACTTCCATGACTATTTCTTAAGACACTTAAGTACACTTTTGTGTAAAATGAGCACTTTGTAATTATGTCAAATTAAGTTTTACTTTAAAATACATTTTAAATCATGTTTTAATAATCATGATATATTGGCATGCTTTAAATAAGCACACTTATTTTGATGTGTTGACTAACATACTGAAGTACTAGATTATAATGTTAACTGTACTGTGCTTTTTTTATATTACATTTAATATTAAAATATTGAATGTATTAAATTGCAACTTCATCCTTACAAATGTGTAACAAATATATTGAACTACATGACATACAAGTTTAAATAGAAATTACATTAAAGTACTTCATTTACCATAAAGGCTTGTCAGTACATTCGGCTGACATTTCAAAGACAAGAAGTAATTATGAAATGTCATAAAGATTTAATTAAGTCCTACTTAAGTGGGTAAAAAAAAAAGGGCAATTCTAAATAGTTGATATTTGTATTTAATATCAATTTAAACTATAATACACATAATAAACTATAATAAATATTTAATTGCAATTAACATGCAATTGACTGAAAATATTACATTCAGTTCACACTTAAGTATATTCTTTTTAAGATTATGGCCAATACTCTTATTATTATTGCAATAATTTATCATTTAAGCATATACGCACCACTTCCTTATATCACACACTGGTGTTTAAAATGGGCATGAGTGGGCCAAAACACATCTCCGTATCAGTACCTCGTCTATCTCAGAGTCCGTGGCACCCTGACATCAAAAACAGAGGCAGAGGAGGTTAAATGATCCATCACACAATCTGCATAACATTCCACTGCAATTATTTATTAAATAGAGTGTGTGTGTGTGTGTGTGTGTGTGCATTTGAGTGGTACTCACACAGGCTAGTCTATGGACTGCTTTGGGAGATGTTAAAAGGCTCTGAACCCGTTCCTGAACCTCCTCCCAAAGGTCAGAAGAGCCCAAGAGAGAGCTGCAGAAAATAACACAGTATTTAATTTTTTTTTTTAAATAAGCATCACTATTACAATTGCTTACAAGAACAGTGAACAAACGCCTCAAACCAGTGTATTAAAACTCTGGCAGGTAAACTGTCCTGATACAGACATGAACGATACTTCATATTGTGTGATGTGGAAAGTCAGAGCCGGTTCTACAAAAAAAAACATCAATCAAATTCATTCATGCAAATCTACCTGGGGAACACACACAAACATACCCATTGTGCCTCTGGTGTTCCATGCTGGAGTAATTTGGGCTGGGAGATCCCTCATATCCCATTAGGGAACGATGACGGCCCACTTCATCAGCGTAGTCGAGGAGATCATCTGTGTCTGAAGAGTCTTCATCAGCCATCTAATGAATATATCAGATAATGAAGGACAGTGGCAGATCATGTCAGGCTTTTCATTAAAGAAATACCCTTGTGAAAAAGAAGTGTGCTTAATTATATTGAATGTGCATGTGGCAAGCAGTGCAGGGCCGAGAGCCTTGGGAATGGAGCGAGGCCGGTGGGCGAGAGTGCTAATGAGCATCACCTGTGCGCCACACCGGTCTCGAGTCCCACGGAGGAGCTCCGGAAGGATAAAAGGAGGAGTGACGACAGTGCAAGACGAGAGAGGACCAGGCCTGGACTTTATGTTGTGTTTTATTATGATTATATGTGTCAATCGTCCGTGAGGGCCTGCCGCTTTACTTTAGTTTTGCTGTTTGTTTATTTTTGGATTAAAGATTACGTTGAACGTTTGCTGGTTCCCGGCGCCTCCTTCCCTGAACTATGAACATTGTTACAGTGCACATGTAGTTTTTTTTTTGTTTGTTTTTTTTTAACTCTACTTGCAGATCATTTAATATCAAAGTGCCCCTATTATGCTATTTTCAATTTTCCTAATGTTGTTTTGGAGTCTCCTACAACAGGTTTACATGCATCAAAGGTCAAAAAACTTTAATTTTCTTATAATATACATTTGCACATCACCAGATTTTCAATGATTCTCAAACGACTCGTCAGATGAATCAATCTCTCTAAATCCCTCCTTTCCGCAAGCTACCCTGCTCTGATTGGCCAGACAGCTCAGTCTGTTGTGATTGGTTTACTGTGTACAGTGTGCGTGTCGAAAACAAAAACGCCATAACAACCATAACACTGACCGCTCTGCGTGTCCTGAGGGTTCCTATGTAAACTAAACACAGTAACGAACAATGACGTCGATTTTACCATATCAATCCGAGCGCGAGTCCGATGATGAAACACTGGAAGAACTAGTTATTCAACTCGAACCTCCATCGCAACGACTCGAGCAGGATACACTACTCAGTTTGAGATAACATTACATTATGAGATGTTGCAACTGTAATTCCTCACCATCAGCATTAACAAGTGTATGTCCATCAACAAACCGATTATTTTACTTATTTACCGAGTATTTTTCTAATTTATTGCGGTGAACATGTGGAAACCGTCTCAATAACATAATGCATACATTAGCCGAGCTCTAGCGTGAATGACTGATGTAACATAAAAGTTGGTAAAACAAATCTTGCTCCATCCTTTATCTCTACTCAAAGCAGTAAGAACGACAGACAATCTGCATTAATAGACACAGTTTTAAGTAATAGATGTGGCCCATTTCAGTAAGACAGTAATAACGTGATTAAGCCAGTTAGCAGGAGACATACTCAATATAAAACTCAAAACTAACTATTTTGAACACTGGTAGAAAATATATACATCAATAATTAGTCATACTTACAGGTTGTGATTCTGAGGAGCAAGTAAGTCCAAATTAACTGGGTACTGACCCGTCTTTCTAGAGCAAGCGTTTTGGAAATCCTGCATTGAACTCTGAGATTTGAGAAGCAGTCGTCAGTAAAATGAAGTGAAAACAGCAAAAGTTTAGGATTGTACTGCTGTGGTATCGTGGTAAAGATTTTTAAACACCGATTCATTCTTCACATGCTCGTCCTTGGGCAGTTGTACTTCACATTGTACAGCGCAGCTTCTTCTCAACATGATGCTATTCAGTATCAGCTGCAGTGTTTGAGGTTCAAGTTTTCCATGGTGTTTACGCGTGCAATACGTGGACGGGCAATATGCTAATGTTTCGTCTTGACGTCACATCAAAATGGCTTAGGACTCATTTGAAAAACGATTCATTTCATTGACTCAGACTTTTGAGAGACAATAACTTTATATACGGTGCACTTTCAGATTTAAAACTTTGCAGGATGTTTTCTAAAGTATGTTTTATGTTCTAAAGAACCTCAGGATGTTTAATAAAGTAATAGACAAACAATATTTGCAACTAACCAAAGGTCTGGAATAGCCTCTTCTCAGGTCTCCTGAAGAAAAACAAGCAGAACACAGAATAAGTATGGTTTACGCATTAACATTCAGTTGGTTTAAGTCAAACATCACTAAACTTAAAGGGGTCATCAGATGCCCGTTTTCCACAAGTTGGTATGATTCTTTAGGGTCTTTATGTAAAGTTTGTAACATACTTTGGATAAAATTCCTCAATGGTTGTGAAAAACAACACCCTTTTTACCTCCTCAAAAATAGCTCTGTTCACAGCGACCCGTTTCAGTGCATGTCTCTTTAAATGATAATGAGCAACTGCTCAATCCATCCCTCTCTTCCATGGGGGGTGTCGTGACACAAGACAAATATGCTAATACGGGACAGTCCGTCTGTGGTCGTGAGCGGAGCATGAGCAATATGACATCATATTGCTCAGAAAATCAGACGCCTTGTTTATTGAAAGTGTTTAAGCTTTTTGAGGATAAAAAAAAGGAGTGAATGGATTTTTTTCATTGTATGGTGGTTGTTTCCACACACTGCAAAGACACATTTATTTGCAAACATCATATAAAAGTGAATTTTGCATCCAATGACCCCTTTAATAAAAAGAGTTGCAAAGCTTATACAAATGAAGCATGAATAAATACAAATACATTAATGATTGGTGTTATAGCATTCATACCGGCTTTTCTTGATGGTTTTGAGTGATGTGGTGAAAGACTCCTTAATCTGGAGTTTCTGTCTGAGACGGGTGAATAATGGGAAGAGGACCGTCCACCTGATCTCTGAACCTACCGTGGGCAAGTAAGCACAAACACACAGACGTTCAGGAACTGAGGGGCCAGTTCCACCATGGTAAGACTTAAGGCCATTGCACACTGAGCCCGAAATTTTCGTATGCGTTTTTTCGTATTCGTGATTCGGTGGCTCTGAATTGTCACAACACCTTTCAAACACCATTCAAACTGCTTGCTACGGATGCGAAAAACGCAGAAAATCGAACCTGATTCGATTTTTTTTATGACGGACGAAAGTTTCGGAGGCAGTGTGCAAGCGTGATTGACATAACGTGAGGTCGTATTTTTTTTTTTTTTTTTTCTGTAGTCAATAAGTTTATTCCTTAAAAGTCATATTTGATCACCAAAATTAGGCTACATATTTAAACGTTTTTTCCTTGAAAAAAAAAAGTGTCATGCCTTAAAATAGCTTGAATGTAACTCTACACCCTTGCCTCATTTAGTACACGGACACGCAGTTATTTGAATTTTATATATAATATAGTATACATTTTTCAATTGTAGTCTATTAAAAAGGCATCTGAAAAAAAAAACTAAGTGCAATGTGATGTTGAGATACTGAAATATCGGAAATGCTTCCAATACTAATTATACTACCAATACTTTCCACAGAATAGATACAGGATACCAGCTGTGCTTTCTCGCTCTCTCATCTTGACACATAAACCCTCCTCCACTCTCTTACTCATTTCATTTGCTTTGGATGAATATTGTTGGTGTTACAATTTGAATTTCGGCGTGGGGTTGCTTGTATTGCACATCATTTTACTCATTCCCTCAGATTTTATTCTCAAACCCAAAGTGCACGCTCATAAAGCTGCCTCTCGGTACCAAATGGAGCTCTTTTTGCTGCTTATTGCACTTAAACAGTCAAATACACACAAGATAATGGCAAAATACCAGTCTTGGCGAGAATTCACGTAAATAACATCAGTTATGTTTTAAGTGAGTGTAAACAGTTTTAAAAAAAGCATGTGTAACAGTATAATGGATCCATGTGTCAGGTCTTAAAGTGACAGTAGCCTAATATACCTGAGATTATATAATTATTAAAAAAATTTATATGTAAGTTTTTACCCCATGGTATCAATGTCAAAATTGGTGGCCAGTGAAAATGCTGAGTGGCAAGTAACTTTGGAAAACCACTACAACCTGTAATATTATAGTAATGTACCAACTGGGGTTCCCCATATATACAGAATATACATCTGATACCTGATCTCTGTTGCGATGTTCTCTCTGACTCCATGAAGCAGACGGGAGATGTCTTTGGGATGAGGAGATATCCTGTTTCCATGACTTTTTTGAGGTTTTCCTTATTGCCCTCTAAAGCAAATAAAACATCTTCCAAGTTCTTGCTATCAATATTATAAAGTAATACAGCTAAAATCATTCTTCCATTTCAAAATCTGTATTTTTACCACAGGAAGACTCAGGAAGCCACTGTTACTGGAGATCATATCACTGATTGTTGTCTTTGTGGAGAACTCTAATCTTGGAGAGATACCCTGAGATGAATCCATGAATATAAAGACAGATTTTCCATTTTAATAATGCACAATAATCCATTATTGGAGTCGGTAAGCAAATAAATTCAATCAGTATGGTAAATAAATAAGCACTTACAGGAAAATTGGGATGGCGTGTCATTAATGCCTCTCTCTCTACTCCAGAGAAAGATGGGACCAGCTTTGGCTCTGGGAAAAGAAAACTTCGAGCATCTTCTTCAAAACTGGACAATATTTCTCCAGCTGTAAAAGAGCAATAAAAAGCCAAAAGAGATTCAACTGTGGTCAGCAACCAGCAAAATGATTAATTTAGTAATAATTGAGAGATAATATCAGTCGTACCTGGAGGAATCAACTGAATGAGTTCTATTTTCACTGGTTCACCTGGGAAAGAGAAACACACTTTAATATTCCTTGTGAAAAAGTAGTGTGCTTCATTTAACTGAATGTGCACTTGTGTGTACTTGAATTTTAATCTTAAAAAATATTTTTTTTTTTAAAGCTGTACTTTCAGATAATATAATATAAATGAAATAAAAGGACATTTAAAGAGAGTAATAATAATAATAATAATAATTCTTAATACTCTTAAGTACACTTTGAAAGAAGTAGAAAGTCATTTACACCTATGGCTTGAGGGTGAGTAAATTGTGGGATAATTTTCACTTTTGGGTGAACTATCCCTTTAAGTCCTACTTAAGTGGGTCAAAAGAAACGGTCTAAAGTTCAGCTAATGGAATGTTATATAGATTTAAACTACACTCACCGGCCACTTTATTAGGTACCCCATGCTAGTAACGGGTTGGACCCCCTTTTGCCTTCAGAACTGCCTCAATTCTTCGTGGCATAGATTCAACAAGGTGCTGGAAGCATTCCTCAGGGAGTTTGGTCCATATTGACATGATGGCATCACACAGTTGCCGCAGATTTGTCGGCTGCACATCCATGATGCGAATCTCCCGTTCCACCACATCCCAAAGATGCTCTATTGGATTGAGATCTGGTGACTGTGGAGGCCATTTGAGTACAGCGAACTCATTGTCATGTTCAAGAAACCAGTCTGAGATGATTCCAGCTTTATGACATGGCGCATTATCCTGCTGAAAGTAGCCATCAGAAGTTGGGTACATTGTGGTCATAAAGGGATGGACATGGTCAGCAACAATACTCAGGTAGGCTGTGGCGTTGCAACGATGCTCAATTGGTACCAAGGGGCCCAAAGAGTGCCAAGAAAATATTCCCCACACCATGACACCACCACCACCAGCCTGAACCGTTGATACAAGGCAGGATGGATCCATGCTTTCATGTTGTAGACGCCAAATTCTGACCCTACCATCCGAATGTCGCAGCAGAAATCGAGACTCATCAGACCAGGCAACGTTTTTCCAATCTTCTATTGTCCAATTTCGATGAGCTTGTGCAAATTGTAGCCTCAGTTTCCTGTTCTTAGCTGAAAGGAGTGGCACCCGGTGTGGTCTTCTGCTGCTGTAGCCCATCTGCCTCAAAGTTCGACGTACTGTGCGTTCAGAGATGCTCTTCTGCCCACCTTGGTTGTAACGGGTGGTTATTTGACTCACTGTTGCCCTTCTATCAGCTCGAACCAGTCTGGCCATTCTCCTCTGACCTCTGGCATCAACAAGGCATTTCCGCCCACAGAACTGCCGCTCACTGGATGTTTTTTCTTTTTCGGACCATTCTCTGTAAACCCTAGAGATGGTTGTGCGTGAAAATCCCAGTAGATTAGCAGTTTCTGAAATACTCAGACCAGCCCTTCTGGCACCAACAATCATGCCACGTTCAAAGTCACTCAAATCACCTTTCTTCCCCATACTGATGCTCGGTTTGAACTGCAGGAGATTGTCTTGACCATGTCTACATGCCTAAATGCACTGAGTTGCCGCCATGTGATTGGCTGCTTAGAAATTAAGTGTTAAGGAGCAGTTGGACAGGTGTAACTAATAAAGTGGCCGGTGAGTGTATAATGTACATTATGACATGCTATAAAGTGTCAGAAAACATTAGCCTACATTTAGTTTGCACTTAAGCATATTATTTCTGTAATGAGTACACTTTTTAAAACTATGTTTAAGTGTACTTCTTTTTCACAAGGAAAGGCAGAGGAGAATTAGCCAGATGAAGGAGTAAAGGACGTGGGAGGAGAGGGAATAAACACAGCAGCTCACTCACACTGCAGGAATTCTGCTATTGCTGCAGGATCAGTGGAGTAATTCAGGATCTACAAGAAAAAAAGATGGGAGTTTACAAACCAGTTAGATGGCTTTTTTTATTTAAAATAGATAGAATGGTAAATCACACCACCTTTTCAAACCTTATTTTCTCCCGAATCAGTAATGGAAACACTGCAGGAAGACATTCTGACTTCCTATATTGATTCATAAGACTCACACTGAGGTAAACATCATCTTTGGCTGGTAGATGCACACCTGGACAGGTTATCTAAAATACAAGTATGATAAAAACTCTCCATATTTCCAGGTAACAGAAAGACACACAACAGTCTGCACTGCTTACACTACTGTGGCCATTCACTTAAGGATAGTTCACCCAAAAATTAACATTTTGTAATAATTTACTCACCCTCAAACCTGTATGAGTTTCCTTCTTCTTTTAAACACTAACGAAGATTTTTAAAGAATGTTAGTAACGTAATCAAACAGTTGATGATCTCCATAGAAGGAAAACAATTTCAACTCTCTGGTTACCAACATTATTTTAAATATATTATTTTGTGTTCGACAGAAGAAAGAAACTCATACAGGTTTGGAACAACTTGAGGGTGAGTCAATAATGACAGCATATTTATTTTTGGGTGAACTATCCCTTTAATTAGTGGTACAGCGTTCTAATATTATCCACAGTTATCTTACTAAGATAATTATCGGAAAATCCTCACCGCCCTCAGATGAAGGTCAACGATCACTTTAACTGCTTTGTGGGACATTCTGTGCTTTGCTGTTACCACTAGCGAACTGTTATTTTCCCGAGTTTATTTATGGTCAATCCAGGAGAGCGTCGCGTTTCCATGGCATCACGTGCACTGGGAAATCCACCCCATTTCCGCGATTCAATTTATTCGAACAGTTCATTTCAAAGAACCGGTTCAGGTTCAATCTTCAAACACAACCAAGTGATTATTATACGTCACGACGAACGTCATGATGTATCCCCTGGTTATTATTTCAGTTAAGAAATGTAATTGAATGCGTCTCAGTTCAAATTGTTGCCATTTTCAGCTCATAAAAACATAGTTTTGTTAAACATAAATATAATTCAAATTCACCCAAACCATTACTAAAATTCATTTTAAATGTCTTTGTATGCATAAAGCTTTTCCTGGGGGTTTTAAAGATTATATTAAATACATTTTTCTTCGTGATATTTTTTCTATTTTAGGATTTGACTATAACAGTGGTTATATATATAATTATATAAGTATAATTAATTGTCATTCAAGAATCGGTGCAATAGATGAAGAAGATTCTTCTCAAAGTAACGCTTTGCTTAAGAATAGGACTTTTATTTTGAAGCAGATACTAACCGGAAATCAGAAGAGTTAGTTTTGTCATAGCTAATTTGTAGTTTACAATATTTTGTTTGGATTTAGAAGAAAAAATATAATGTACTAATATATACATGGGCAGTATTACTATTTGTATTATGTAATACTATTTTGTATTTTAAAGCTTTTGGAAAAACATCAAATGTAATTTGTATTTAAATACATTTGAGTATTTTTGAATTTTCTAAAATGTATTTTTAAAAATAAATAAAATACTTTTTGCCAGTCAACCTCTTTATCAAGGTACTTATTTCGTGCATTAACTAGTCCAGACACGCCCCCTCAACTCAATCCCAACATCATATGTACAACTGCAGTGCAATAGACCTTATTCACAGTAGCGCCATCTTTGATTTTTAACAGGAATGAAAGCGAGGCTGTGAGGGATAGACCTCCATATTCTCTTCAGTGGGTTGTACTACTATCAAGTGTGTTTGTGGATTCTGCTGACGAAACCATGCAAAAATATGTTTCTGAGAAATTCCAGTAGACCAAATAATCCAGACAATATGATCTGTTTAAAATTATAAGTGATCTAGGAGCTTTATACAGCTTTTTACAGCGTATCCCATTGAAAACACAGTAAGTCTACCCCTCACAGCCTCAGTTTCGTACCTGTCATGGCGCTGGTCTGAATAAGGTCTATTCAGCATTGGATGAGCGATGTTTCTGGAATAAGGTGAGGATGACATGATAAATTATACTTGTTGATTAAAGTTAAAATAGTTCATTATTCAGATTTGCCTTATGTTAACATGAAAGAATAAAAGAGCATAGACAACTGGGAAAATAGCGTTAGCCAATCAGTCTGGATCGTTTGTTGATTTTTATCAACTAGCTTTTCAAATGTGTTTAAACTAAAGCATTACTGTATGTTAGGGCTGGGTGATATGACGCTAACGTTACATATCATAGCGATGATATAAAGTGTGAATCGATGGGAACTTTTTCTAAATCTTTTACATTGATAGGCCTATTTGTGGGGTAAGATAGGATATTTGTTATCCGCGCAGTTTTTAGTGGGAAGGAATTTTTGCAACGTGGGGAAATCAGCACTGTTGAATGATACACCACAAAAATCTTCAGCTTTTAGTTTTATTCATAACAAAAATGTAATAAATAAAATCTTTGGGTAAATAGTGTCTAATTAATCTAAATGAATTCTAATTTTAAAAAGAAACGTTCTAATTTGAATAAACTTTACATAAAATAACTGTTTGAAATTCAGTTTTTGCTGTGGTATCAAAACTGATCATGAGAATTGTGAAACCATGATATATGTTGTTACTGTGAAGTAAAATTTTGAAACACAAATATTTTGGTCATATCGCCCATCCTTTTCCTTTGCTAAATAGCAGAAAAGTTATCCAGTTTTACATACAGTATGAATTTGTAATAGTGTTCACCACAAGTAATAGACTACATTGTATCCTGGTCAGAAATAAGTAAATAAATGGCTGCTATTTTGTATAAGTTTTTTTGTAATTGCCAGCAAGAAAGAAAGAATGACAGAGAGGGCAGAGATAAGGTTAGGATTTAAAAGTCAGTAGGCCTATGTAGTTTCTTCATTCACTGTGACCTATACCTGTACTGGATGGACAATTTCTCATGTATTTTGTGTATTATTAAAATACAAAATATTGTATTTGTATTTAAATAAATTATTCCCACAGTATTTTAATTTTAAATACATTTCCATGTATTTATGCCCATCTTACCTCACTCAATCATCTGTCCTCTGACAACCATGAAATCTGAATTTACTATTTACTGAATATATATATATATATATATATATAGAAAGGAAACAAGCAAGATCCTCTATTATAATTGTGGACAGGCAGAGTTATCATTTGCAACATTTAATTGTTGCACAGCTGTTTCCCTCCGAGCTTCGCTTTGTTTACTTTACCAGATGGTAAGATAAAATGACGACAGACAAATTTTGCGTGCGTTTGGTTTATATGGTCATCGTCAAGGGTACCAGAAATACAGCTGAATACCAAGATAAGAAAAAAACAAAACTGCAAATAAAACTTGCACTTTAGATTTACAACTTAAAATAAATCTACCCAGCTACATTTTTAGGTACAATAATAAAAGTAAATCAAAGTAACAACAGCATATTAGACTTAGTCGATAACCGAATACACTTTAGTGCGGATTCTCAACTGACTTGACCAGCGAGTGCTGGACTGCACATGCTAGTTAGAAACCATCTAGAAAGAGCAAACATTCGTTTATGGTCAGAAACATTAAAAATGAGCATGACTAGGAAACAAAAGCTGAAATCCATTCAAAATGTAACAGTATCAGTGACATTTTCATTGTATTAGAGCTAGTGCCTGACAGTTTTGTAAGACACAATTTTGCAGGAATAACGAAAAATGAGGAAAACTACTTAGTAAATTCTAATAAACATCAGAAATGAAAGGATAAAAACGTGAAAGGAGTTATGATCGAATTAAAGCAAAAGTGCATCTGATACTTCAGTTCTGAGAGCTCTGGGCTGCCAGAATGACTATATATTGTTTTAAAAGGAAGAAAGAGAGGAGGATGAGGGTCATTTCCCTTTGGCTCTATTCTCCATACACACTCTCGTCACTGTAGGCGATGTAAAGGAAGAAATCTTCTTCATGATGTTCCTGTGTGCGAGAACATGAAATTATCAGAGGAACAAAATAAAACGACTTCGATATTGATGAGGAAAGAGTGAAATACCTGGTACAACTGGCCCATGGTGGCAGAGGTAGGGGGAATGACATTGTTTACGAAGAAGAAGAGAGCATCCTCGGCTCTCAGGTGGATTCGTTTTCGGATGAGAAAGTAAAACTGGCCCACTACAACAACAACAGAAAATCCATAATATAAACACTATAGAAAGAAAAACGTACTTGAAACAATGCCCCTATTATGCTTGATCAGATATTACTTTTCATGTAGTGTGTTATATGGCTGTTTGTGAATGTAAAAGACTAAGTTTTAAAGATTAAAGTGCACGATAAATGGAGTTATTGTCCCCCAAAAGAGTGAACCGATTCTGAACTGCCTCAAATGTGCCGTCAGTATTTCCAGTCTTACTTTCTGCACAAACCTACGTAGGATTTTAACACGTGTGCATAATATGGTCTTCATTGGCTGGTCATGAACGACGTCTACTTTGCCCCAGTCCTCAAAACACTATACTTGTAGCTGAGACTGGAAGAGTTCGGTTCATGTTGTTGACATGTCGAGAAGACGCTGTTTTTCTGCGCTGCGATTGCAGATCCACTTTGTGTGCACTTAAAAAAAAAAACATGGGTTCAAATTGATATGGTAAAACTGACGCCATCGTTAATGTTCTTGTCATTGAGTATCAAGTGCTGTGGAAGATCCAGGCTGAAGATCACAACAGACTGGGTCACCCGACCAATCAGAGAAGAGAAGGCTCTTGAAAAGGAGTTGAGATACTAAATGTATTAAATGTTTTATTTAGGTTCCAATACAATAGTATTTTAACTGAAAAAGTTCTGCACAGTGTTTTCCATTTTTTGGCATAGATGATTAGATTCAAAGTACAGCTGGGCCTTTGTCACTATGATAATGTGAAGGTATTGGTGATACAATCAGGCTGATTGGATCACCATCTATACATGACACTGTTGTGCTGATGAGAGCAGGAAATCTCTGCAAACGAGCTGACTCATTTACACGCCCCCTTTATGTAAATCCCTCCGCCTTGGAATGTATATTTAACTACAATGTATACTGTTTAGTTAGACTCGCGATGAGCTTGGAAAAGACTACAGCAACGAACAAGCTCGTGTGCTCAATAAAGAATCCTGCTTAAAAGACAATCCGAGTCTCCTGGTCTTCGCTTCTGAGTTTTCTACACTTTAAAAGAAAACAGATCACAACAGAGAGACTGAATCCTTTATCGAACTGTTTCAGACATTATGAGAAAAGAGGTGATGCTGCAGAGTATATTATGAGACTGTTTTTTTTTTTTTACCTTGGATGCATGTAAACCTATTGTAGTAGACTCCAAAATTAGGAATCTTTAAAATAGCATAATAGGGGCACTTTAATAAGTAGGCTACATGTACTATGCTAACATAGAAAAGCTCAACAAAAACGTATCTTCTTTTCACGGCATTTTCTAAAGCAATCACTGACATTGTAAATGAACATCCTTTAAAAAAAACAAACATAAAACGACTTACCCGTCAGGTCAGAGGGGACCAGGTATTTCTTCTTGTCTAGGTCACCTATTCTGGCTTTAGGAGCTTTTTCCACAATTACCTAGTACAGAATCAAATAAGAACTTTTTTTTAGTGTAGAAATGGTAGTTAACCAAGCATTATATGAAACTGAACGATTCACTTTCGATTGATTTTCCCACTGTACATATTTCAAGCCTACCATGGGTGATTTTTTTTACTTGGTGCAAAGAGGATCTGAGAAAAGCTGTGCTATTTTTGATAATTAGGTTGCAGATTGAGGAACAAGATAACTATACAAAACACTTTTGGACCCAAGACTACTCTGTTGCTACTCAGAAAATGATTCATGATTTTTGTTTGTTTGTTTTTAAATAAAAATGTCCTAAAAATTATTCAGGGCTTTGGGGAAAATAACACCTGACAGTAACAATAGTATCAATCCTTCTGTTCGCAAACATAGCGGATATGAAATATAAGCAGCCATGACTCTCTT
The DNA here is from genome assembly GCA_031834385.1 of Semotilus atromaculatus. Lineage (NCBI taxonomy): Eukaryota > Metazoa > Chordata > Actinopteri > Cypriniformes > Leuciscidae > Semotilus > Semotilus atromaculatus. The sequence continues at coordinate 12,337,480 of JAULUF010000004.1, forward strand.
CAGAGTCAGACATCAGTGAGCTGTAGCCACCAGAAAGCATTTACTAACTCAGATGTGAGTCTTGTTGAACGTGTAGCTACTTTTATAGTCAATGTTGATTTTAGAATTATCAGTCATATTTGGGCACTTAAAACAATTGATTCATTTGAAACAGATATAAAATGACTCGCACACTTTTTTTATATGCTACAAAACACCACCTTATTTTGGTTGTAAGTGATCTAAACAAAAGGAATTATGATTTCAAAATGTAATCTTTAGAGGATTGCTTGTTTTGTTGTTTTACTGGGTTGGTTATAAGGTAAAAAAATTCAACCTTCTGAATGTAAACATGTTGACTGTATAGGACATCGAGGCTATTTTAAGATTCACCACTTCAACAGGGTCCTGAATGTATTATTTTACCCATAAACAAAAATGTAATAAGTTCATACACATCGCATTACACTTAATTAAGTTCAATCTTTTCATAAAGCCTTGCGCATTAACGGTTAAAGCAGATGAGAGTCGACCATAAAAACAAAACGAGCTGAATGAGTGTTAAATTGTTCGGCTTTAAAAGAACATTTGATTTATATAACCGTTCAAATACGCTATTAAAAAGCATAACATGGGTTAATTTGAATTACTATTCATTTTAATAATAATAAAGAATTGCAGATTATACATCAACGTGGCCTTCAGCAGTTTCGCCCTTCACGTGCTACTGAAGCTTAAGCTGTTTTTGTTCGTGTAAGTTAACGTTAACTTATGGTTAGAAAGAAGGAATTAACACAAGATAAGTTTGTTTTGTCACGGACGAACAGTTAAAAACATGTAGATCAATCAGGCCTCTCGTGTTTCACTGGTTTGTTGTGGTTCCCTATAACGCGAGCTTCTGTTTACACATTTCAAACAATACAAACCGACTTACAGGAACCCTGTCTGGATATTTCTTCCTGATTTTCTCTCCCTCTGATCGCCTCTTCTCAAAAGGATGCTCTTCTTTGTATTGAAACTTCATGGTTGCTAAAGGAAGAGTAAATGTGTCTCAGAAACACAGAGTGTCAGAAATGTAACCAGCGCTTCTCTCTCATACACAGCTACTAGTGCTTTCCCTTCTGCGCATTAATACGGGCACACTATATTTACATCATTTTTGTCAACTAAAACTCGTATTTTTCCTGAAACCCACGCATCCTGAAAAAACTGAATATTTAAAGTCTTTGACGCAAGACTTATTAAAGGTGCTCGATTGTTACTAAAGTGTTTTCTGACATTTCGCTGTTATTTTTAAATTAGGGACTACTTTCTCGGTTGTACACACTGTAGAATTGTCAAGCGGTGCTCCGGTCAGTCATATGACTATCTGCCCTAACTTCCGGTATTCAAAGTGACGCAGAGGTGTTTATTTAATAAGAGCAATATGCAAACGGTCATTTATTCATGAATGAATAAATAAATAACAAACAATTTCTATGAATTGTTCTTAACGTTAGCAAACTGTTCTCTTTGCTTGTAAAAAAGTTAACATTTAAAAAAAGTATTTTTTACGACATACACGGAGACAGCATATTACACAGCAAAAAATGTACTATCTCTGCTTATGTCTTGTCCAGTAAAAATACTTGAATTCCCTCAAACTATTTAATCAAGTTTATGCTTGAAACAATAAAAAAGGCAGTCAGGTATAGTGACAAAAAATTCGTATCTACACAATTTTAATTATCTCTCTCTTTTATACGCACACATATCCTGACCAGTGATGGTAACACTTTATAATAACTGCACGCTATTAATCGTTAGTTAAGCATTAGTAAACAGTTAATTCATAATTTATAAAGCATTAATAGATATTTATAAATACAGCTATAAATGATTTATTCTTGATTTAAAAGGATATCTATAATGTGTTCAATAATTGTATTTTCATACTTTATTAATGATCAATTTTTCATTTCTAAATTAAGTATTGCATTATTTATAAACCAGTTTTTAAGCGTTGTCAGTGGTTCATAAGATCACTTAGAACGTGTAAGTACATGATTAATAAACTATTTAAATGTACATTCATCTTATTATAAAAACATATAGTAATAGTTACTTAGTGTTAATAAATGCTTTATTAACATGTATTTATACGGTAATTCAGGGTTAATTCGGGTAGTTATAAAGCATTTAGTAGTGGTCATTTAACTATTTTTGTGAGCTCATCTAAAGTGAGGACTATTCATGCCTTGTAAAGCATTTACAAAGGAGATTTATAGGCTGTTCATATTTCTATGTTCTGTATCACTGTGTTGTGTTTGTTTCATTTTTCTGTTTAGAAGATAAATGAGCCTTTAAATCTCCTTTGCAAATGCTTTACAAGGCATGAATAGTCCTCACTTTAGATGAGCTCACAAAAATAGTTAACTGACCACTACTAAATTCTTTAGAACTACCTGAATTTATTCCATTTACTTTCTAAGTGATCTTATGAATCACTGACAACTCTTAAATAACTTGTTTGTAAATAATGCTATACTTCATTTAGAAATGATCATTAACAAAGTATTAAAATACAATTATTAAACACATTTTAGATATGCTTATAAATCAAGAAAAAAACATTTATAACTGTATTTATAAACTGCTTATTAATGTCTATTAATGCTTTATAAATTATGAATTAACTGTTTACTCATGCTTAACTAATGATTAATAGCATGCAGTTATTATAAAGTGTTACCAAGTTGGGTAAGGTGCAGCAAAAGGGTAGAAGACATTTGTTGCCTACTTCCAAAATTTTGCAGAGTATACTATTAATAAGACAGAAAAAGGAAACTGAACCCAGAGTATGAGAGTGACACGTTTTTATTAGTAACGTGCACAGGTCTATGGACTCCTTGTGTCCCAGGAAGCTGCCTTGAGACTTCGGTGTTTGATTGATGAGAACAGAATGACATTATCTGACAGGTGCACAGAGAAACCAACAAGGCCTTGAGTAAAAAAAAAAAGTTTCTGTTGCTCTGCCAGCTCTTCAATACAATGAAGTACAAGTTTTATAAATTCAAGTCTTGTCATTATTACATTTTCAGGAAAGAATTTTTTTTTTTAAAAAGGCGCCCAAGTGGTAGGATTTCATAACCAACCATATACATTCTTGTAAAGAATTAGAGCAGAAAGGCTTAAAATCTGTCGTTTAGCTTCTTCGAAGTACATATTCTATTACATCCTCCCTGATAATCATAATAAAATTCATTTACTGCCAAAAATAATTGACGAGAATGAAAAAAAAAATTTTTAAGAATTTGCTGCAGAATATGGATAATACTATCTTCCACATTCTGAATTTGGACAGGTCTACCATACAGAAGGTGTTAAAACCCCATGTTTTCCAAGACAGTACCTCAATAATAGCATACACAACTCTACAACAATAACCCCCGACTGGTCTGTGTCATCAATAGTTTTTTCCAGTGAACTCTACTAGATGTGCAGAGTGTCTGTGGCTGTTAGCCAGTCTGTTTAGTAGATCTCCGTTTGCGCCACCTTTAGAAGTGAGGTATGACGTCCCAAACCGGAATTGAAGACGGAAGTCATGAAAAGGTCTGTTTTTATCTTGCTTCAGTATCCAGTCACTCCATATCTTCAAATCATTAAAAAGAAAAACAGATGTCCTCATACACACATAGCACAAACATAACTCGCACACGATCAGCATAGGTAGAACTGTAAGGCAGAGACTCCATTCTGAAGAAGGGGAAAAAAAAAATGTAGGCAAAAAAGCTTCCTGAAACATCCTAAAGTTTGCCTTTTCCATCCCCTTTGAGTTCAGGATTGACTCTCCTCCTGATAGACCTCATGTAAGGCCGTTTTTGGAAGGCGATGAGTCAAGAGTCGAGGGAGAATGATCAGGCGGATGTCAGATAGGGAAGCAGTTTGACAAAACGAAACAAAAAAAAGAACGGACTTGAAGAAAGCCCTCGGTCGGATGATCACCAGAGTCGATGCTGGTGGAGATTTCTGCTCAGGACGGACCGTACGTCTGCGGTGAACCTGAAGAGGGAACACATAATGAAGTGGTGCTATAAGATTTCAAGTGAACAGCATACAAATTGTTCCATGTTTTAGTTACTTTTAAGATCCTTACCTTAGTGCATCCAGCATGGGCAGCAGGTTAAGAAGTGCTGTGTCACTGGGGTCACTAAACCATGACTTTATAGGTATTGCATTATCTATGGGTCAGAATAAAAGAAATGTAGAAAACAATTACACATTCAAACCAAACACGTTCTGGAGGACCACATTTCCTCAGAAGACCTTTCATAATAAATGGGTAATTCAATAAAAAAAAAAAAGGGCTTTCAAGAAACCCTGGATGTCTATATGGTAGAAAAGTGAACATTTCTGAGGAAACAAAGAAAAAAGGCTGTTATCTTCCCTTTTGCCAAATAGGTAGGAAAACTTAAATTTAACAGGTAGGAAACAGGTAATAGCAAGTAGGAAAACACCCATAATGCACTGGGCATGTTGTCGTCCAAGGCCAGTCCAAGTCTGCTATTGGATAGGCTTGACCAGTCAAATACTGCTTTGCTTGAGTAGGAAATACAGTGTTGGACTTGTATCGTTCCGGCGTGCAAGAATGCAAAGAATAAACGTTTAGCGGGAGCAAGTTATTTTCGGTTTCCAGTGAAGGATCCAGAGTCTTGTAGGCAGAAGCTAAAGGCTGCAAAGAATAGTAAATATGGAGACGACGGGACACTGCGACGGAAAATCTGAAAAACCTCTGTGTTTGTAGTCTACATTTTAAACTGAATGACTATCAACACAGTGTTTTAGATGAAACGGGGAAAGAAAAAAAACGTAAGAAACCGCCATTTCATCCATTCATTTGGAAGAAGAGGAACGGGGTGAGATCCTTCTGCCAAACCAACCGAAACAAAATGCCGTCAAGTAGGGTGTTGCCATAGTATTTTTACAATGATACTGTTTAAAGAGTAGATGAAGTACTATACATTTTTACAGTTTACAGTGATAAATCTACCCTTACAATAAGAGTTTTGTTAATAACTCAGTGGGCGGGGATACAAAAACGTGGAAGTATAATCTGTAGTTTTCACGAAAGCCCTGCAGCTGTCAAATGGACTTTTGCTGACAAATAAACTGGAATTTCTCAGTCCAGGTAACAGAGAAAAAGAAAAACACTGTTCATTTATATATACTACAGTCATTGTGCCAATATAAAATCGGCAAACATTTGTGACTAAATGTGCAGTTACATTTATCAGTGTTGGTCACATGGATTCGCTGCACTGACCAGCAGAAATCTGCTTGGTTTGAAAGTGACTTCACACATCGCTACACTATTGACAATGACAGCAGAAGGTTTTATAAACGTTTTCTGTGTGTGACTATATAATATGATATATAAATCCTATATGTGATATTAAATCCTGTTTTTGCATATGGCATACATTACTGGGTGCTGAACATGCTAAACACGGTGAGGCTGAAATGGCCTAAAGTACACAACCACAGATATCATGCAGTGAGACCAGCTGGGCAACTGCTCGAACACAAGTTAATCCTGCAAAGGAAGCAGTGCAAACTACAGCGCGTTGTTGAAATCACGTTATAGTCTTACCTGGATGACTGCGATATGCCCCTGGCGAGTTGTCAAGAATGACTACACTTGATAAGTCATCATGTACAACGGACAGGTCTTTAATATAACTACCTGAATCCAGTGTACAGTGCTGCACAAGATAAAGAAACGGAGAGTATTGTTGAAATATATCCTTGACTAATTTCTGCCTTTTCCATATTTCTCATAGGAAAGGTTTAAGAACAATGAAATGTAAGGAGTTTCAGTGGTTACCTGTCTGTAGTATCTTCTTTTTAGGATTCCCTTGTTGTTATCCAGCTTATCAGCTACTGCAGAGCCATAGATCTCCATACTAGCAGTGAACACTACTAACTCATACCACTGACTGACCACCTCTAAGAAGAAGTCGACATGCGGCCTTTTATGTACAAAGAATCTGACTGGGTGCTTGTCTATTACCACCTGAAAAAAATGACAGTTTACATGAGAAAATGAAAGAGAAATTTGGGTGAAAATAACAGTGATTCATGATTAATCGAGAAGGATTTGAATAAAATTAATAATAAGGGCTGTATACATGTCACTCATGCGACGAAAAATTGTTCTGTACGATGAAAACTTACCGCAGTAACACGTGTGTAAGACAGACCTGTTTGTTTGTATGATGTGAGTTCGTTGTGTGCAAACTTTTTTTATCCCGCTCATATGCGCTGCAGCTTTCATGGTGATGAAACGATACATTCGCGCAACGAAGGAGCTACTGCTTAATGTTTACTGACACATTAGAGTGATAAACAAACATGCATGATTGAGAAACAGCACAGAACATATTAAGCGCAATAAGCTGCGAAAAATAACTCAAAGTGGTACATGTGCACAAACTAAAGCCTTGTTTTACTTTGAACTAGCATCACTGTGACTTGCACCTCGATGTGCTTGTAGTTCACATGCTCGCAGTTTCACTATTTTCTGAAATGATAGGGAGATTTTTGGAAAAATAAAATACTCTAACCAACAAAAAGTAGTAGTGAGAAGTCGTTTGACAGAATCTAGTTTTTGTCTTTATGGCATTAAGATGCATTTTGGTCAATCGGATCACAAGTGCACAACGCTAAATACAGGTGTAAACGGGGTCGAAAACATTTAGAGCTTGTCCATGTTCGACCACTTGCAGAGGTGGTCAAAAACACATTTGACCGGATTGCTTTCGTAGTGTAAGCGCTCATGTGGTCGAATGCGTTCGAAAAGCCACAAAAGACCATCTACTCTCATCCCACTGACCTAACGAGTAAACATCATGGGAAGCGCACTAGCCAGACGGGATTTAAACTTTGTCGGCTGGAGACAAAAAACGTACCAAGCACAATGTTCTCTCACCATTCCTGATTTCTAACACGCACTCAGCGTTCGACAACGTACATTTACCCGCCCATAGACCCTCCCCTCAGTGAAATCAGGACAGAAGTGAGACAGATTAAAACACCAGGTGTAAACAGGAATATGTCTCCCTCATCTACTTGTGATCCGATTGACCAAAACGCATCTTAATACCAGGTGTGAACAGGGCCTATGTCAACCCTGTAGCGATAACCGCAATATTGTAATACCGCGATACTGACAAGCCAACCGCAGAGGAATGCAAGCAACCGTTATGTTCACATGTCCTTCTTGTCTTACACCTCATGCATTTGTCATGAATTTTAAACAAGAGTGACAAATGTATTTTTTTTTTATTTAAGACTCCGTGTACCATTGTGATTTGTACAGAGGCTCTGTAGATTTTGACTAAACAAGCCTAAACAGACAGAGAGAGAGAGAGAGAGAGAGAGAGAGAGAGAGAGAGAGAGAGAGAGAGAGAGAGAGAGAGAGAGAGAGAGAGAGAGAGAGAGAGAGAGAGAGAGAGAGAGAGAGAGAGAGAGAGAGAGAGAGAGAGAGATCGACTGACCATGTGTCATTACATGCGTCTTTTCCTCTTACGATGAAAAAAATGTGTGTGTCACAGATTATAATAAATATATAAGGAATTCAGATATATTATGTAAACATATTGAAGTATAATAGTGCAAAATATAGCGCAGTTAATACTTTTCCTGGGAAAATATGCTCATGAAAAATGGGCTCTTTGTTAAGTATAGTTTTATGAGGCTTCTATTGATATTTACTTTGGTCCATAAACTCAAAAACAACAGAATAAATTATCACCCACCCCTAATCGGGGGGGATTGATAACATAATTAGCAGCATACATATATAGTATGCATGATGAACTATAGTTGTTTTCAGAAATGGTAACAGGCGTTTCATACTTGTGCTATAATTGTGTGGCCAGTGCTATAAAACTTTTAACATCTGTAGCACCAGCTACAGCAATATCATAGCAATGTTCAAAAAAAAAAAAGTTAACGTACAGCCCTGATAATAATAGTCTATAATAATAATAATAATTATTATTATATTTTAATATGTAATATTTTAATTAGGGCCGGGACTTTAACGCGTTAATTAAGATTAATTAATTACAGACCTTAACGCGTTAATTAACGCGATAACTGATTTTAATCGCTTAGTTTTGCACCGCGGAACGTTTCTCATTGGATGAATAACATTCTCATTTTCCACTAGATTTTTTCCTATATCTCATCAGCAATTGTGATTTTCGGCCCGCTCTGCACCAGCTGACCACTAAGGAGCGAATGTACAGTGAAGTGACATAACCGCCAGATTCAAACTGTGCTTTCGCGCTCTGGCTGAGCCAAAGACGGACACGCTCAGCGCTTGTCATAGGCGATCACAACTGCCTATGACACACAACACTGAAGTGTTTTTAACCACATAATGTTTATTTTAGGTTTTAGACATTTAAATATAATTTATAGCAAAACAACACATTTATAGTTTGTAAAATACACAATGGTGTCTATGGAAGCAGCAATAACCCAGGAAAATATATTTGCCGACGGTTTTTATTCATATCAGACACACAGTGTAAATAACTATAAAGTCAACTCTATTCTACTCCCAGTTCACCGGCCACTTACTTTCATGTATTTCGGGAGATACTGATGAATTCACGCGCTGTAATAAATCCAACAGACAGGAATCTCTGAACTGCAGCCCAAACACGGCGCCCATCTCACGTTACAGATCAAGATAATTTATAAAGATTTTTTAAACAACAAAAACTCACTTACACATATTTGAGAATCGGAAAAGAAAAAAGTTGATGACATGGTAAGCAAGTTTTTTAATATTTAGAAATAAAAGCGCTACATCTGTCGTGCAGCGCTATTTTGGCTGTGGTGAATCACGTGCCAAGCCTGACGCGTCACCATGGAAACCTTTTTTAACTTAAAAAAACAGTTTACAGAAGGTCTTCCTACCTATAGGCTACCCGGATTTCTAAAATGTAGGCCTACTATATTTCTAAATATGCTATTGCTACATTTAATGGCAAAAATTGCACTGGTCTGCTGGACTTGGTTGAACAAAAATAAACAATATTTTGTTGCTTATTATGTATTCAGTCATTATTCAATGGCAGTATACTAAAAATCCATGTGAAAAAAAATACTTCACACTGTTCTCAGGTCAAATATTTATGAGATTAATTTCGATTAATTAATTACAAAGCCTCTAATTAATTAGATTAATTTTTTTTATCGAGTCCCGGCCCTAATTTTAATTAATTAAATTAATTAATTAATATTTTAATTAATTAATATTATAATTATTTCACTTTTATAATATAAAATTGTATTTATGATTTATTTATTTTGTAAGAGCAATATATACCTGATATTTCTAGGTTTTTAATGAGCGTTGGTCTATAGATGTGCATCTTATAGTGCAAAATTTAACAAACAATGTTTCCTCTTACTTTGAGGATGAAGTCTGGCGGTGTACCAGGCCGTACTGTAGGTCTGAGGACTCCATCGTGATGCGAATGGATCAATGTCTCGTCAAGATCTAAAACTAGGATCTTTCGCTTCACGGTGTCTGAACATGAATACAAACACAAATTGACAGGTCAGTCAACGTATATGAAAAGACTTCACACAAACACAACACTGTCTCAATTCAGCTGTCTCAAGACTGGGCATGTTAAACCTCACCGGCAGCTTTGTGTTGTCAATAATAATGTCTAACTTGATGAGAGAAAAGATATACTCACTGAGTCGGTTTCTGGAAACGGGGGACAATGGTAAAATGTCATATCGCACTGTTTGATACTGGATTATCTAAAACAGGAAGACAAAACAGGAAACAGCCACTTCAGTACAGCACAGTGCATGACACGTGTACAATGCAGCAGAGGACACTGTGTGCACACCTTTTACAGTTTATTTAGCAAGATATAATGGTTTTAGTGGAACATTTAGGCCTACATTTATTAACTCTGAACTTTTCAGAACTCATTAGTCTCTAACAACAAGTGAATAAAAAAAAAGATCATTTAAAGGTGTGGTATGTGATTTGCAAAAGATTTTGAAAATACACAACTCAAATGGTGTATTTTACCTTCTTTAGGTACCTACGTTTACCTACGCTGGCCCTGATTCGCACGAGGGGGGTATGGTACGATTGTTTGATTGACGGACTTACTGTCCAATGATTCTAGGTGGTCTTGGGAATGATTGGCTGGAGTTTTTCGAGTCCTGCCCGTTCCACAGATGATTAAATTGCTTAAATTTTCATTTCAGTGCTTCTAACTCAGTGGCTGTAAATTGGTAATGAATAGGATTTCAAGTGATTTTGAAAAAATGGACAAAAAAGAGAATCACATACCCCACCTTTAAACATCACATGAAAGCATGATAAAAAAGCTTGTGTATAACTGCTGAAGCAGGTGGAACTTTACATTATCCAGAATTTAAATGTGAAAAAAAGACAGTAAATTTAAAAATACAGGACCATTCCAAAAACAACTGTTGACTATCTATCCATCCATCCAAAATAGTTTTTGGTGAACTTTAAATGTATGACTGTTAATGCCATGTACTTAATTTTTGTTATTAATATTTTTAAAAGATTTGTTTATATTTATTTTTATATTTAATTAAATATTACTATTAAACATTGGCATTAGGGCGCTTCTGCTCACCATATTCAAGATTTGGAAACAAAAAAAATAGATAAATAAATCATATTCACGATAAATAATCAATATTGGTTGATCATTAACATTTACTATAGAAATATCCATGCCTAATATGTTATTAAAAACATGTCTAGGACCAGAAATTGACAATTTAGCTGATAATACAGGGTTTCCGTGACCGCGAGAACCCTAAATTAGTCAAAATTAACTTAAATTGACTTATTTCACAACTGGTTAATTAGTCGCTTACAAGTACGCAACCTTCAGGAATTGAACTGAGCTCAAACTCAGATCACTGTCTCTTTAAGAGGTCTGAGACCCTCTGCTTCAGTCCAGCACTCACCACAATGTGGATACTATTCCTCTCTTTCTCCAAATCCCTCTCTTCTGAGCTATCTTTAGCTCTCCCAGCTGTCTAAAAGTGTCAGAGGAACTTCGAAGAGAACAGCCGAGCGAAACTGCCAGGGTGACTTTGAAAAGGGGGCTGTTTATTCCCAACTTGCATTAGGCCTCAATAAGGACTCGTTCATAATGTCAGGTCAAGTTGAACTGACCCAATGCTTGGAAGACTGTAAAGCATGTTCAGAGAAGTGTCCGCTACTCCGGCACCCATATCAGAGTCCCAGACGAGTAATACTTCAATAATTGCGTCTTAATGATCATCTTAAAGATTATTATACAACTGGCTCACCAAAGCCTGTTGTGCACAGGGGGATTACAGCATGTTTTCCTAGCCAAAGTGTTTACATACTCTGAGCTAAAGCATGTGACTCACTTAGCTACTTATTAAAAACAAAAACCTACTGGATATTCACATATTATGTTATAAATTATGAATCCTCTATTTTTATAAATATTATTAAAAATTGTTTTTGGTTTATCCATCTTACCCTGATCATTATTGCTTTAGGCTCACAGAAAGGTTCTTTCTCTTAAACTTATTTGAATTTGTATCAACTTTTAAGTTATTCCATCAAATATTTATATTTTATTTAAGCTTGATTTTAATTCACAAAATCTTGAATCCAATAGTTTTAGTAAAACAACAATAACACTAAAGTTATTTAAAAATGAAAACAACAAATTCTGGTGTCAAGTCTTATTTTGCACTTATCTCCCCTGATCATTACTGCTTTAGATGCATAGTGAAATGCCATCATTTCTTGAAGAACTTCTTTAAGAAAAATAACTAATGGTGTCAAGTCTTATTTTACACCAATGGTACATGTTCGGCTTATTATTAACACTTTACGCCCACAGTAAAGTGTCACATTTACCAATTTAAGGAGCTGACAAACCTGCTGTCATTAGTTTGCAAATATCAGTGTGTTTAATGGAATCAGTATAACACGTTATTTTTTCATAACCAGTAAACAAGTTGTATAGTTACCAACTAAATAAACAGGCTTAATGGACATGTGTCTCTAATGAATCACAAACCACTAGCACAGAATAAACATGGGCAACACTTTATTTTAATGTGTCCATGTTACTGTGTAATTACACATTGAGTACTGAGTAATAGTAATTAACTACATATACTTACTATAGGGTTAGGGTAGGATTGGGTTTAGGGTTAGCTGCATGTAATTATGCCTGATTTACAGTTACTATAGTAAATACATGTAACAAGGACACATTAAATAGAGTGTTAGACTACCTAAACATGAAATAAAAAAACCACTGGCTACTTTATTAACATTTAGGTGATTGAGAATGATTAACAAACCTAACGTTATATGTTTCCAGACAGGTGTCTGCTTTCCCTTCAGACACCTGCATGAAAGTTCAGTGCCATGTCATGAAACTAAAGTTGCTCAAACATGAAAAGGACACTCACCGTTCGTATGTGCTTCCTGAGGATGTATAAAAAGAAGCTCCACAGCCTGGATGTCACGCCGAGGAAAGTGCGCACACCGAGCAGACATTGGCGGGTCTTTAGCATGTCAACCATAACACCAGAGTCCGTGAGGTGTGATTTACACCGCTGACAAGAGCAACACAACACACCTGTGGAAATAAGATCCTGCCAACCATTCACAACTTCACACCTCTCGCGTCTTGATATTATTCAAATAAACGAGTGAAGGGTGCTAAAGTGCAGCGTCTACAAAAAAGTGCGTGGGTTAAATATCACTTGGTAAATGTCTTTCTCTTTAGAGAGGTAGGTAGTTTCTCTGTCCGGCTCCTTCAAATGCTCGCTGGCTAAGATGGTCAAACAAACTGGAGTGTCGAACAAATGTCTCCGTTCTGCCAAAAGCCACGAGAAGTGCGACTGTCCATCTGCTGCAACATTAAAACCAATATGCGTTTCCGCTTCTTTTTGATAATCTTTGAGAAAGTGAAAAGAAAAAGCGTACAATTTCTCAGCGCCGACAACAGTTTAAAGCCAATACGGTAGAGCAACACGGGCCGCCATCGCTTCCCTGACGTCACTTCCGCGAAGAGACAAAGTTTGTGCTCACGTGGCCGCGGCGTTTTTCAAAAAGACTTTTGAGTTCCCATCCAGTGTTCACCAGTGTGAATTCAAACCCTCGGAAGCTTCCACAATTTTCTTGATATTTACTTTATTTTACTGATGACAGTGTTTAAGTAAAAAAACAAGTCCTTTTTTTTGTTGAGATATTAAATTATTAAAATGAACAAACAAAAGATTTAGCGTAACTAGTGATGAGATTTCGATTCATCCCAATGGCGCTAATCTTTTGAATTCGCTCACCAAAAGATTACTTCAGAAGCCCTTTAAAGCCACCATGAAATCAAAATGTAACATTCTTTTCAAAATATTGGAGTATTTATTATAAATAATCCATGCACATCCATTTTTTAACCGTATGCCTCAATCTTTAATCAAAATAACTTTCCCTCCCTCTTTCAGCAACATCTACTGGTGCGAGGGCGGGACAACCTGTCAACCACAACAATCCAATTCCAATCAATTCACCATGACAATATCAAGCCCCTCCCTACATTATTTTCTTGTTCGAGAAGCCGTTTCATGCTGACTTTAAGCATGTTACATTGTTACGCCAGTAGTTGGTGACAAGCGAGTGTCTTTTTCCGTTATCAGTTATGTTACTAACTTAATTGATTTGTTATATTTCACAGGTAAAAAACACCCCAATGTGTATTGTCAGTGTAACAATGTATGAAGCACAGGTCATACAGAAATCACTTTCCAAACAAGCAACTTTCTGTTGGTCAACTCACACATCAGATCTAGTAAACAGAAGCTCAAGCATGTTCACCTGACACACGAGAACCAATGAGGTTAATTCTCGTGTTACGCATCAAGTTTGAGCTTCTGCAAGAGGTTCGTTCTCGCACGTCAAGCAGGTTCAGTTGAGCTTCTGTTTATGATCGCTGATCAATGTTTAATGTGAATAAAACCCTAAATTCAATCTGTTCATCATATAAAGCGATCAAGTCTCTTGTGAAAATTTTGACTAAACCACTCATTTCATATGGATTAGTTTTACAATCTCTTTATGAACTTTTTGAAGCATCAAAGTGGTAGTTGCGTAGCTGTCAATGGACGGACAGAAAGATCTCAGATTTCATCAAAAAGATCTTCATTTGTGTTCAGAAGATGAATGAAAGTCTTAAGGGTTTGGAACGACATGAGGGAGAGTAACTACTGACAGAAGTTTTATTTTTGGGTGAACTATCCCTTTAATGACGCTGGTCAACAAAGCTTAAGTCAAAAATGTGTACAATATGTATCCGTGTCAGACTTTCAATATAATTTTATTGATCATTTATTGTACTTTATTTTGTTTGGAGCATGTCTGACCTCACATAACACAAAATTTGAGTATCATCCCATGAGCTTTGTTCAAGATCTCCACCAACAAGTGAAAAGCTGCATGTCTACAACACGTATATACAAAACCCAGGATGATATAAACTGTACAAAATTAGCTTAGTAATAAGTCAAGAATAATCATAATTGGGCAATTATACTTAAATATTTTCAAATCAGTGCTTGAAAATAAGTGCTTTTAATCCACAAATACAAAAACTGCATGACATTACTAAGAAGTTCATCAATTTATGTCAAAATAAAATCCTTAAACCTGGTCTTGTAATAGCTGAGAACAGACTGACTATTTGATTCATAATAAAATAAAGAATCATAAATAAATAACTTATAAAGATGAATTTGACATTCCCAGATTTAGGATATGATGTGGGCTGTCTTCATTCACACATCAAGATCATCATCTGGATCCTCCTCATCAAAGTCATCGTTGGCATCAGGCTCGTACATGATCCGTCCCGAGCCAGGAGTCGGCCTCAGAAGAGCTGATTTTCTGGGGGGGGGGGGGACAGATTGCACTGCAGCATTAAAGACTGAACTTCTCAGACATCAAAATTGTTCAGATCTTGGTGACACTTTATTTTATAGTAGCTGCAGCTGTGGGAACTAGAGCAGAGCTGGCAACCCGAATGCTGCAACACTACTGACATCGTGATTGGTAGATTGGTGGAGGGTGGAGCATCAGACCAAAACACAACATGACAACATCAACATCAGTTGAGGGCTGCAACTTCACTTTTTAAATGACAATATCCTGGCCGGACTACTGTTGTCAGTGATATAAGTATTTGAAATGAACATGATGTCTAGTGACATATCAGGGAAAATTTATGATTAATTGAAATAAATGTCTTACATACAGCTCCTTTAAAATAAAGTGTAACCCAGATTTTTAGTTTTTAATTAAATAATCCGATTTGTTTTACAAACAGTATTTTTTATTGTCAACTAAAACTATGAAAAAAAAATTTCGTTCATTGAAATAGTCAAATATAAATACTAGATGAAAATAAATAAATAAATAAACAATTACTAGAAATGGTGCCTTGGCAATTCATTGAAAATTTATAAAAAGTAACTAATACAAATTTAAGTAGTAAAATTGCTAAAAACTGAAATATATTTTAATCAAATCTAAATAGAAAAACAGAAAAATAAAAATGACAAGCACATAATACAATTACTAAAACTTTAAACTGAAAACATAAAAATGAAAGAATTCAAAATATTAATAAATATATTAAATGAATGGAATATAAATTATACCAAAGACTATATATATATATATATATATAGAACAGTTGAATATTAGACGGTGCACTAATATTACTATGAATGGGAGAAAGTGCAATGCACAATATCGCGTAATAAGTCCCGCCTCGTAAATAAAAGAGCCAATCGCCGATTGTCAAAAGCCAAAGTCTTCAGGTGTGTTCGACATCTGAGGCACGTTCAAGCTCAGACTCTTGCGTCATCAGAACAGGGTGTTCAACGCACCAGTTTCCGTTTAAAAAAAATTGTGCAACTTTTTGTCAGGGCTGAACGCAGCCCAAGCCTGTAGCCGCTGTTAGAAGCTCCGGTTTAGAAACAGTCAGAGTTCAGAGACGAGCACTTAGGACTGCACATGTGCATTGGCTGGTCCATCCTGAAAAATGCAGTTTTTTAAAAATGATTTAAGCCTTTAGAAACAAAATTTATAGCCGTTCATTTACACAACAGCGGCGTTTTGGGGGCCTGAAACGCAAACTTTTCAAAACAGGTTTCAAAGTGTACGTTTTTTGAAAACGATACCGGTATCGTCTTCGCATAAACTACAAACATGCTAATTTTTTTAAGCAGTGACACCATGCGCATTACGTGTTCAGCCTAATACTTTGTTTCTTTACAAAGTGACTTCGCCAACTACTGGCCTGGCAGCAGAATACAGCGGGGTTTTTTTTT
The DNA here is from genome assembly GCA_031834385.1 of Semotilus atromaculatus. Classification (NCBI taxonomy): domain Eukaryota; kingdom Metazoa; phylum Chordata; class Actinopteri; order Cypriniformes; family Leuciscidae; genus Semotilus; species Semotilus atromaculatus. Next base: position 12,353,908 of record JAULUF010000004.1, read on the forward strand.
TTCGCTGATCCTTGTGAACGGGAATCATTTTGACAATGTTGTGAACGCAACAAACGCAAAGGAAAAACTTTTCCGTGTTTCGTACATCTTTGTTGTGTAAACATACCCCGAAATAGCTGCCCGAAAGGAGTTTCAAAGATGGTCGCCGAGCGAAGTGACTTGCCTGAAAGGACTTTACTAATTTTACTGATTTTACTAATGTTGCCTTCATGTGCTTCGGAAATTTCCTACTTCTGGAGTTGTGATTATGAGCTTGTCGTATTCAAGTGCTTTGTTGTCAGAGAGAACAGAAATCGTTATTAAATATCATTTTGACGACTTATTAAAGCCAAAATGATATTTAGCTTTCCATTCATTTACAACCAATAAAACATTCACCATGTTTTTACAATTCTAGAATAATGGTCAAATACAGGCTAATTTCTAATACAGTGTGCTTCAAATGATTATTTATATATGTAAATATGCACTAATGATAAGACAAGGCTGTAGCTGACTGTTGTGGAAATAACTAACAAAGAATAGCAGTCAGAGCAGCAATCGTTCTCCCCTCGGCCATATTTAAACTTTATGGCCCGCCCAACTCTGGGACTTGGGTATTAAAATTATCTCCGAGCTAGAGAGGGCGTTCATGTTACATCTTTAACTAGGAAACTCATATTTACGATAATTCCGATAGCACAAGATAACACTGTTTTCATCAATAGAGGCCTCTTACTTCTCTTTGCTAAATACAAACGGCAGTGCCACTTTCTCCTTGGCTTTTCTCTCCTCCTCAGACAGGCGTAGATTGAAGGTCAAGTTTGATGCTGGATCAGCCTGCTCAGATCACAGTCAAAGACAAAAAGTTACAACAAAAACCTCCATCTAAAGTCATTGAGAATCAAAGCGGCTTTGCTCACCTCTGCTACTTTTTGCTCTTTCTGTACATGCCCAGGTTGACGGAGTTTGGCCTGTACAGACAGGGTCACGTCCTCGGACACACTGAAATATTCTTCCTATAAATTGATTACACACTTAGGATTTTAGTTTAGAATCACATGTTTATTCAGTGCAAAACCTCATGTCTTACCTCTTGCATAACTTTGCCTGACTTTGTGCGTCGTGTAGTCGTAGCCACAGAATGATGTTCATTGTTTGCAGGTGCCACAGAGATAACAGTGCTGGCTAAGTGGCTTATGATCCCTACAACACCTTGTAGATGCAAATCTGAATGCAGGAGACTGATAATAGTTTTAATATCTTCTCCTAGTGGTCAGTGGAAAAAACAAACAAGAGCATTATTTCCTAAGTCTTGAATTAGTCAAAACTTAAAGCCTGCTACAGACTGTGTGATTTCGGCACTCCTGTAAGGTTATTACAAATCACACTGTACGCCATGGATCTAATGAACTTGGGTACGCCATGTATGTAGACTGTACGATGATGACACCTATTGAATAGTAGGCTATGACGCAAGTTAGTATAGAAGAAAAAAAACGCCATCAGCATGCGCTTGTTGTAAACAAATAGTGCAGGACGAATCTCACTTTGGCAATTGTGGTTTTTATGTGCGCTGAAAAAAAAGAGGAAGCGAGGAGAATATGGACGCGGCCATTGCTAGGAAAAAGAGGCATTTCAATTTTGTAAACGGAGCGCCATGTTACATCGATCATTACACCATTTCATGTAGCATTTTTTTTGGGTGGTCAGTAGACGTAGTTCGTAGAAGCAACACAGTTTGTCAATGTGAGATGTTTCACCTTTTCTGAGCTCTTGAAGTCTTTGAGAGATGACAACAGGATCATGATGTCTTAAAACCAATGAGAGCGAGTCAATAACAAGTACTGGTGCTTTGACATGCAGCGAGTCATTGATGAGCTTAGTTATGTGTTGAGAAGTGAGCTGATCGACGGTGAAAGATGATCTGCTCATCCAGCCGAGGGGATCGGGGAAACCCTTATGAAAATGAAGCCTTTAAACACATGAGAAAGTATTTCAGTGGCAAAACAAATAAAATAAAATAGACTGCATGTCTGTCCTGAATGCTAAAAAAAGAAAAGAAAAAATGGTAGTAAATGAATCAGTAATATACTAATATTACTAAAATATTACACAGTTGTTTATGCCCTTACAAAATATGTTAATAAACAGTAGGGGGAAACAATGGTAAATACAAATAATAATAAATAAATAATATCCTACATAGTTAGCAAAATATGGTCAAAATAATAAGATAGCAAAATAACCAGGCTTATCAACTTAAAAATATAAATATTATTTATGTCAAAGGCTGTGCATATTATGGCACAAATGAATAAATTGCTTTACATGGGTATTTACTTTTACTGTTGTTTTTGCACATATAACATTTGTTAATTAACATCAGTGAAAAATAACTGACAACAAATAAAAAACAAAAAATATAAAGTAACTAACATGCATAGTTAAGGAAACAAAATAACCACCAGGCTTATAAACCTAAAACAAAAAAAATATATATGCATCACAATTTTTTGGTGCAGGTTCTTCTGTCATTTGATACTTTGGCTATTATTAATAAAATATAACATTTCAGATGCTGTGTAAGCAAAACTTAAAATAAAACTTTTATTTAAGGTGTGGGTGTGCCCCTACATTTTCTTCTTGTGCTCCTACAATGTTTTTCCTACATTTTCAAAAAAAGTTATTCTGGAGCCCTGACTTACAATATTCATGTTTGTTTTGCATAAATGTAAAAGAAAAAAAGGTTTCATTTGAAGGTGATTTTGTTTATTTTTGCACAATAAACTGTTTAGTGTGGTGTTTTGTCACCAATTGTAAAATCTTGAATCCCGAAGCAAAACAGTTGAAAACCACTGCACTATTATATTTAAAGATTTAGAATTATGTGCATCCTAAAATACACACTGTCAGTACCATTTAATATAATTTATATGATGTTAGGTGCTTTTAGGTGTCACCATATGCCATATATATATATATATATATATATATATATATATATATATATATATATATATATATATATATATATCATGTATTTTGCTCACTTCTGCAAACAGCTTCTGTCCAAGCCAGCAAACACTTCTGTTTCACTCGCCTCGAATCCCAGCACATGTACGTCCTCGCCCCTATAACATATTTTTAACACAAACCAAACACTGTAACAACTTAATGGAAGATAAATACTTAAATAAAAATAAAAAAATTCTGCAGACAGGAACTTGCCTCTTCAATGCTGCATTAATAAAACACTTGAGGATGCCCCGACCTGTGCATTTGACAGTATCTGAAACGTACAAACATATAACTTAGGCTACTTAACTTACTATACTCAGCAGTGTAGAAATGTACAAACGGGGTAAGAGTATTGTTGTTACCTTGAATGAGTATGAATCCTCCAGCCTCTGCTCCCTGTAGCACATCTAGCAGCATGACTCAAACGTACATTTAAACCTATGATTTAAACACTATTAGCTAACAGCTAAACAAATCACTTTTGGGCTTGGCAAGCTACTGGATGGCTTATTACACCAACTCTATTGATTAAACATCTTAAAGACCCAGGTAGAATTCAAAACTCTTGGTAATATAAAAGAGTTATGGTAAAATTCACGATCAACACGAGTTTGATGATTACAGCGAATACTCAATTTCCCAAAAGCACAGCGGCTACTCGACCCGCGCTCTTTCTTCTGCTGTTTGCAAACTTGAGTAATGCATTAGCGCCACCTACTGTGCTGTAGTGTGTAGCACTGGGTCCCTTGCATGAGGATGATCATGTCTGGTGGTCATTGTCCATAGCATCTAAAAGATTGAAAACCCTTGATCTCATCTAACACATTTGATTGGGATAGGGATAGTTCACCCAAAAATGAAAATTCTGACAACATTTCCTCAGTTGCCCCAAACCTGTATAAATTTATTTTTGAGAATATTTTGAAGAATATAGTTAATAACCAAACAATCGATGGGCCCCATTGACATCCATAGTATAAAGAATATATTATGGAAGTCAATGGGGCCTATCAACTGTTTGGTTAACCATATTCTTCCAAATAGTTTCTTTTGTGTTAAGCAGAAGAAAGAAACTCATACAGTTTTGGAACAACTTGAGGGTGAGTTAGTGATGACAGAATGTTTTTAATTTTTGGGTGAACTATCCCTTTAACCATGATTAGTGTCATCAGTCTCGTTGTTTTTAACCTCTGTTTTAGCCTCTATGTCTGAACAGCAAGGATGTTTTTTATCTAAGAGGCAGTAAAGCTATTTAATTGTCTGTTTCCTCAAGGCCCAACATAACATACAGTGACAGCTCAACATTGCCCTCTGGTGATGTTATGCGGAACATGGGGGGGAAACAGTGAAATCGTTTAAGATTCACTCCTATCAATGCTCGCTGAATTGAGAAAAGAGAAAAATAATTAGGTAATATGATTTCCATCTTTTAAAATGATATTTAATTATATGCTATAATATAAGTGTGATATGAGTATGAGTATGTATGTATATGTATATATATATATCAGTAATAATAACCCACAAACCTTCCTTAAAAACTGAAATGTTTCTGCTGTAACGAAGCCGCGGATCAACTCCTCCATGACGTCATCAGCGCGCGCCGCTGGGTTTCAGTCTGCTGGCCTCTGGAATGGGCAGATATCACCAGCCCATATTTCACCACTGATTTTTTGCACGTACTCCACCGAGAGTCTGTATTTTTCCCGTCGTCTACACGATGCTATGCGGAGGTGAGTGTTTTTGTCGCAGGGCGTTTGCGTGCGGGTAAAGGAGCGGCGGTTTGAGTATGTGGGAAGAGCGATTAGCTCGTTAGCGGCGGTCCGGTGGAAATCCCAGTCTTTCATTTAGTCCTGCTATAGTTTCAAACATGCTTTGACTACTAAAGTTTTTGACTGGACGAAGTGAAGCGAACGCACCAAATTGTTTCTATGCAAATTATTGATTATATTGCCCGTGTGAAACGTGTGGCTAGTGAAGTTAAAGGCTTTAATAGCAGCTGGCTAACGCTTGAGTCTTGGTGAAAACATCACTAGTGTCTCGTGCCACGATTCACTTCAGCGCGATGTCTGTCACGTAAACCTCCTGACAGGGATTACTAACACCCAAAACATCAAATTTGTACGTTATTGCATCTTATTTTTGGCTTTTAACGTTTTTATTACGCTTTTCTTTATGTCTGTTTCAGTTTAATAGTGTGGATAATGTAGGCAGGCGAAGTTTCCGTTTCATGGAAACTTTTCGCTTTAGCAAACGATTCGGTGACTGCTTTTTGATTCATGAAATTGGCTATTAAAAATTAGATATTGCTATATTTAGAAAGGTGGCAGGGCATTTTATACACCTGACATATAGCAGAAATCTACTTTTACTACGGAGCAAAATTGCGCCTAGAATTGATTTCCGTGGGCATTTTATTACCTTTTACGCGGGTATGTTTGTATTTGGGTCTGTCGTATATTTATGTATGATGCTTGAAGTGTGCTCTAAACACATAATACGACTAGATTTGTATTAATGTGAAAAATACCAAATGTTAGACTAGCACACTAAAAATTAGAACTAGTATGGTGGGTTAGAAATGGTTTAGGCTCTTTCTATTTCTGCACTTTCTTTCCCTTTATTGAATCTGACGTGTATGACTCACAGAAGCATCAACAGAGTTAGCCTGGAAGAAATGTTTATTAAGTGCTTTATCTTTTAGGCCTAATTCTATTAACTATTATGGCTGTTACTGCACTTATTTTATTGTGAGGTTTGTTCTGTGAGATATAAGGTTAAATATTATTAGAATAAGCTTTGAAATACTATTAAAATGTTGTAGTAATAACAGTTGTAGTTTTTAGAGTATGATGTCAACATTACTAATTTAAAATAAAATATAGTAAAATGTGATATCTTACATTTTGAATGATTTCGCTTCTCTGTAAATGGAAGTTTGCAAAATTTCCCTTTAACTGCTCTCAGGTTAAGTGATGTTTGTCATGATAACCGTATTTTGTTTTCTAGTATTTTCCTCAACGTTGTATTTAGGCCGAACTGAAAGGGGCATTTGTGGATTTCCTTGGTAATTTCCAATGGGTTTTTTAGAAAAGTGGCTTTTGATGAATGAGTAAAACAGGTCTGTGGTTATGGTTACTCAAAAGAGACTTCCACATTTTGGTCTAGAATATAAATGACACAGCCATACCTAAAAAAAAAATAAGGTATTTTGTCACTTTTTTTCAAAGGTTTTGTAATGTTCTTAAATATTTAAATATTTCCGTTAGTTGCCAATGCAAAATTTTTTGCTCAGTTTATTTATAATTTAACTTTATTGCAAAAACTATAAAACATGTTTATCAATAACAACACCTGTATTATATTATGCTTGTTTAATTAATGGCTCAACAATTATTATCGTTTTTTGCACATAAATTGCAAAATTGTGTGTATTAGTGTATATTGTCCAAATAATCTGAATTGAATCAAACTTAGCTGCAACTAATACATCTAAAGGGTTGAATTAATGTTGATTTGTTGTTTCAAACTGACAAATAAACGGGGAGATCTGGGAGCAAGTAACATGGAGAAAGATTGCGCAAACTGCCCAAAAATTCCTTTAAAAACGTGAAATGCAAAGTAAACTATGATGTAATGCATATTTGAAAATATGTACTCTTGCACGTTGCTTATAAGTAATATGGCAGTTGTACTCAATATTCACCAAAAATATTATAGCTATATTCAGAGTTTGAAAATGACATTTGTCCACATTCTTTAATTGACTAGTTGGCACAGTTTATCTAAACCAGCCATTTTATTGGCTTGGTCAGTATGTTTAGCGATAGCCTATACATCATTAGTTTGAATATGTTGTTTATATTTATACATCATTTCTTTATGCATTTAGGTAAGGTGATGGAAGAGGCCAGCGGGAGGATCTCAGAGCTGATTCCAGTGGTGCTATTTCCGCGGCTGTCAGGCTTTGTCCCTTCCTCTGTTCAGTAACAGCGCCCGTTCTCATCCCGAATCATGAAGCCAGTCCACGAGCGCAACCAGGAGTGCCTCCCTCCCAAAAAGCGGGACCTCCCTGTTAACAACAACAACAACACCTCCACCAACAACAGCAGCAGCAGTAGCATCAGCGGCGGGGCAGGAGGCAGCGGAATTGGGAGTGGAGGAGGAGGTGAGGATGGCCCGTCTTCACAAAGCTCTGGAGTGAGCGGAGAAGCCCAAAGTGGTAGTGGCGAGTGGGTGCGAGCCCAGCCGAGCGTGCATTATGGGGTGGAGGGCGCTGAGGGTCTCATCGGGTTACCCATGGATCAGTATAGCATGCTCTATAAAGTAGCTTTGCCCGCTGGCACCTACTCGCCTGTTCTTAGCCACATTTCTCCTGCCTACACCGTTCCTTCCTCGGTGTTGCAGCATACTAGTGTTCCCTACCCTCCGCTCGGCTACACCCAGATCCCGCACTCCTCCCTGCAGTTTGTTAGCTCTCCGTACGCGACTGCGGTTCCCTACGGCGTGCCTACGGGATTTGTTCCCCAGCCGCATCTAGTTCCATACCAATCAGTGATTCAGGAAGGAGTGGTCTCGTCCCATCAGCAGCAGCAGGTCTCGAGCCACGCGTACACCAAAATGACAGCGCCTCTGGTGCTCCAGTCTGAGCAGGCGGCGACACAAGCGGCTCTGGGGACTGTAGGGATGTTACCTGCCGGGGAGCACAGCCCCAGAGGCGTGTCTGTGTACTACCACCCCGGCGTCAGGGGCGTCCAACCTCAACGAGCCCTAGAGCAGGAAAGGGAGGTGAATGGCGAAGACCGAGACCACGGGGGCAGGGAGAGCCATCTAGATGCAGTTTATTCGGCCAGAGGTGCACGGCTGTTGCAGGAGTCCCATCAAGACAAGAGCTTGAAAAGCCGCAGGCTGGAGGGCAGAATGTCTCCAGGACAGAGAAGCACGCCAGACACTGATCTCGAGGTAAGGGACAGATGGTTTACTATTATAGGATCAATGTCTTAAAATGTGGTTTCGTAGAGTTTTAGAAATGGACCCTTTTCACAGACTTCACATTTCCACAATTATTAGCATTGCAAATATAGTAAAGTTTTTCATATTTAAATTTATTTATAATGACTAAAAAAGAATTAACAATGCTGCGATGGTGTTTCTGATACTTCGGGTGAGGGACTGATCTGATGACAAATTTCTGACCAACGTCTTGATATTAGTCATGAAACCGCTATCATGGATGTTTTATTTAGCTGTTGGAGCACTGGTAATGCAAAATTTTTTTTTTCTGTCGTCTCTCGTTCACCACTATAGAAGTTTTCCCTACTGATGACTTATGCTAATGTTAAAAGGGTCAGTTTAAAGAAAGTGGCTTATTTAAGGTCTGTGGTTTTTCATCGGTTTCGATCAACAAACTGAAATGTACATGCTGTGGCTTTAAAAAAGAAAGGGCATGTAATGTGCCATGTATGTGAGACAGTGTTTGAAAGCATAAAAGGTCATTTATTTTAGAACACAAATATGAATTTATTGCTAATGTCAGCAAATTGAAACTGCTGTTGAATGAAACAATCACATATTTGACCTTCTGTTTTACTACAATTCATAAAAAGAGTTGCAGGTGGGTTGTTGACTTGATATGACAGCAATTTGTGACAGCAATTTCTGGCATGCTATAATCGGAAACTCATTGGATAGTGGGTGTAACATGTCAGAGTAGAGCAAGACCAAATGTGGGTTTGCTAAAAGCAATAAATAGCTATTTGAAAAGAGAAGTCATTTCAGAAGAAGAGCAAGGTATTACAATGTACTTCAAAGTAAATAATGTGGTCAATTTAGATTCCTTATTGAACAGTAATTTGCCACATCACAGGATTATTGAGTGCACCTCAGAAAAGCTGATTAATAATGGTAGCCAGTCTATAATATTTTGACCTATATTGAGATCAGATCTTTGTTTAAAGGTGCAGTAAGCAATTTATGAGAAACAATGTTGATATGTGAAATCAACACTCACAAACACACCCATCCCTTCATTTCTCCGCCACCTAAATAGCAAACACAGGCAACCTATAATAGCTGGCACATTAGACAGCTTATGCAATGGATGAATCAGCTGTGATTCAACAGCATACCTTGGTTTTGTGAAACGTAGCAAAAAACAATGTTGCTCACGTGTTGAGCAGAAACAAAGGAACCTCTGCGTCAGTTTTCAGGCCTTCCCTCTCTCTAACGTCTCTCCAGCGCTGGAAAGCTTTCCAATATTAATGTGGGTCCTCCTAAAGCTCTTATCTGATCAAAACCCTCCTTCCAATTATATTCCCCAGACCTTTTCCTCTTTGGTAATATCTCAGCCATCTCTCTTTCTCTTTCTGTACTACTCGCTCACTCACTCTCTTCCTCCACCATGAGTGTATACGCTAGTGGTACACCCCCTACTACATATCAACACTGCACTTATTGTTACAACTTCCCAGGTATTCACATTTGAATAGAAGTTGGAAATCAGGTTTCTTTGTTGAACTAATCATTATCTGCTACAACCTGATTATTATACAACCAGAAAGGTTCACTTGGAGTGCAACTACACACTGTGATGTTTTGCAATGCCAGACTTTTCATCGAACTTAATTTAATATTGCAAAAATATTGTAACATAATCTGGACCTACACAGAGTAGCCTAATATTTTAAATGTCTCCTGCTTCATCTCTACTTAATGTATTTTCAGAGTTTTTCCTTTTTGGGGGTAATTCTTGTGAGTCAGCATCAGTTTACACCACTTCCTTCCTTTATTAGCTGCTTTGGGTGTGTTGAGGATTGAGTAACTCAGGCTACTACTTAGGAACAACAGAGATTGGTTTTTGATTTATACTCAGCAGAATCTGCTGTGACAAGTCTTGAGGCAAGTCTCACCTTTCATTTGTCACTATTCAGCTTATGGTGCTTTATAAAAAAATAAAAAAATCAATGTCCATCCATTGTATCTTTATAAAGCCTACTGTATCATATTTGATACTCGAAATTCTATGGCCTTTAAATTATCACCATGATCAACTTTGCTGAGAATCTTGTCACACAATCTACTATATGCCTTCCGTCGTCTGATTGATACTTGATAGTTCATACTACTTTTGCAAGTAAAAGGCATTTTAGTAGAATTATAACAACGTTCCATTTCAGGCATTTGTCTTATTGCTGTGAAATCTACTTATTATTATAAAGTAAACGTAAGAATAACCTTTATATTTTTATATTCCAAGCAACTTAGTTTTATTTGATTATCCCTCATTTGAAGAAAAATCATGTTAAAATGTATCAAATGATTCATCAGGCTTTTGAGGAACATTTATTTGTTCGTCTCTTTATCACTGTATTGCATTGCATTATATGCAATAGGGTTTTGCCTGCCACAATAAAATAAAATAAACCTACATAAAACAAAGCATTTAAATATTGTCTCTGGAGATAGGCTATTGTGAATTGTGATATATGCATTTTATGCAAATATTCTGCTGAACCATTATAAAAATTTCATTGATTTACATTACAAGCTATCAGAATTTTTTTTTATCTGACTTTTTGGCAATATAAATAACTTCAACTGCACCAAATTGCATATTTTTGCTCCATTTTTCCTCCTTGAGTGAGTGATCCATATTATCCTATATCATTATTACTATATGAGCCATAAATGTTACATTTATCAAATATGATACTAAACAAAAACGCACATGAAAATACAAAGCTTTTTATTTGTTTTTAGATTTTTGTCTAAATATTCAATAAACTGTTCCATTTAAAGAATTCGATTTTTCTGACTATAATTTTGTCATTTCATTTGTAGGTCCAGCAGGTGGTTGGACGACTGGCCTCTCCTGTCCATGGCATGAGTCGCAAGGAAGCAGCACATGTCCCTCTGAACCTTTCTCAAAGCTCCCAGAGGAGTCGAGAGACTCAGAGCGAAGTCAGAACAGCATATGCATTAAATCCTGCTGAATCCAGAGCTCATCAGCAGCATATCGTTCAACAAGGTCATGCTGTGATCTTGGCCAATGGGCAACCTGTTTTCGTGCCCCTGGACTACCATCATCATCACCAACAGCAGCAGCAGCATTATCAATCCAACGATGTGGCCTCAGCAGCCATCGTTGCTTCTCCCGCTACATATACAAAAGCCATGGATGCAGTAGCGTGTCTCCCAGAGCGGGCGGTGGCAGAGCTGCCTCCCCAACACGGTCAGCAGCCCTCTCAGCAGCTTCCCACTCAAGCTCCTGGTGCTTTACCACAGGCTCCTCTGCTGGCACCCACCGGCCCGTCACACTTCATGAAGGGCGCCATCATCCAGTTGGCTACCGGAGAGCTCAAGCGTGTGGAAGATCTGCAGACTCAGGACTTTGTGCGGAGCGCAGAAGTTAGCGGTGGACTGAAGATCGACTCGAGCATGGTGGTGGATATCCGTGCTAGTCAGCGGCCCGGTCTAGTGGCGCTGCATTTCAACGTAGGGGAGCAGCAGAGCAAAGTGACTATAGATGTTCCCCCCGAACACCCGTTTTTCGTTTTCGGACAAGGTTGGTCGTCCTGCAGCCCTGAGGGGACTGCCCAACTGTACGGTCTCACCTGCCACCATCTGCAAGTGGGCGACGTCTGCGTGTCCGTGACGCTGCAGCAGCAAGCCACTTTGCAGCAGAAACCGACGCAGCAACTGCAGGCCCGGACTCCCACCAAAGCCAACTCCACGTCAGGAGCCCATCCTCAGCCCATGGGCCCCCCTGCGCCCCAGCACACCCATCGGCCACCAAACCAATTAAAGATGGAGCGCATCCACAGAGAGAGGGACAGGGAGAAGGAAGAGCCCATGCAGGTCGGGGGTCCTCGACACATCGATGTGTCCCCCAGACCGAACAGGACTTCAGCAGAGCACACCCGGAGCCAGAACAACTACTATTTGCACACTGAGGGTCATGCTCCACCGGGAACCGGAGCGGGAGCCTCTTCCATAGGGGCGTCCCAGAGGCGCTGGTCTGCCCCTGGCTTCCAAAGATATAACATCAAGAATGAGGAGGGAAGTTTAGCCTCAGTTGCCACCTCTGGCTCCTCTCGGCCATCATTTATCCCTCAGGAGGTCAAGCTATCCATCGAGGGGCGCTCGAATGCCGGCAAGTAGCAGCAAACACAAAAGAGATTGTCTTTGGGAGTGAAGTGTCAGTCGGATGTGAAAGAGGGAGCGTGGTCGGAGGGAGAGAGAATGTAGCCTCAGAATGTTTGAGATTTTGCACATATTGGAAGATTCCCCCTGCTGCCCCCTTCTCCAGTTCTTTTCGGTTCTGGTCTCGAGCAGAGGACTTATTTTGCCAGGTCATAGTCAGAGTTCGCAATGATCTGCATGGGCAGCTTTATCTGGTAAATCACGTACCAAAGCCTGCGTCGTCTGCGTGTTCCTGTGGGTGAACTATCATGTTTTGGCAGTGATCACTTGCATAAAGATATCTTGCAGTTCCTCAAGTAAATGGTTATTTCAGAAAGGCCAGGGATAAGAATGGGATACAGCCATAGAATCTTGACAAGCCTTCACAATAATAATTATATATTTTGAAGAAGGACGAAAGAGGATAGATTGCTCAACAACTTTTTTCCCTAAAAGACAGGCATTTTCTCTCTAAACATTGACTGTTTCCCTTGTTGCGCTGCCAGGCTTTTATTGGCTAAGACCTTAAACTTGGACAGTTTTTAATGCGTCTCTCTCTAGAGGTGTGTTTGTCCTCACTTTCCTACACTCTCCTCCTCTCCCTGACTCTTCTCAGGGTGCTTCTGCTGAGGACTACTTTCTAGTCTGGAGTTTGAGAACAGTTGCCCAGCATTGTAACATCAATCAATTGATCCAACAATCTTTCTACAATCAGGAACTATTTCCAGATGAAGTCTCACACGCATCTTAACAGTTGCATTAACGACTCCTCAGAGGTTTTTAGTTTTGATTAAGCAGTGACCCTGAATCTGCATTCCAGTTTCAATGTGATCTCTCCTCCTCAACCCATTGGAGTTATCATTTCCCAGTAAGGCTGGTCTAGGAAAACGCCTCTAAATAGTACCTCATGGTTGAAAGCATCCTTCAGTCTGATTATTAACTTTTTTTTAACCCTACATTGTTGTGCCCTATTTCCTGGAGACAACATGTGGTGTCAGCCAAATTCAGCCGTGCTTGCGAAGCTGAGACCAAATGTGGAACAGGTTCAAGTCGTTTGCGAACGGCTTGTTCCTGTGGAAATGGATTATTGCTCTGAAGCGTGCAGGTTTAAATGAAATCGTCCCATTGGAAGCGTTGAGCACAGACAAGTGTAGATTCACTGCTGTTGGGTGTGGACTGACCCTGCTCAGTTATTAAAATCAAAGCAATAGTTGTTTTTCATGTTTTTTTTGTTTGTTTGTTTTTTAAAATCCCGTACAGGATAGATTACTCCTTGTATTTAGATTTTTCTATGTGCAGCGTTTGCAGTCTGTATGTAAAGACCCTTTCAACATTTTACTGCACTTCTCTTGATTTTCTAAGATAATGCAGTTTTACTTTGTGATAATACTCACTCTAACAGTTACAACAGGAGTTCATTAGAAGCATGCAATTACCCCTAAAACAACACCTCTTTCTTTTAGGCAGATAAAATAAGTCTGACCAGTAGTGTCTTCAGAGATGACATATGAAATCACACCTCAAACTGGGGCTTTTCTGAAATACCCGCTGATTAGGATATTCAGGGTCAGCTCTTGATATTTATAAAAAGACCTTGGTCTACCTTAAATGTACCTAACCAGGTATGACATGATAAAACAAGTGATGCATGAGTTACATTGTGGTGTGTCTGCGAAAAGCGCCAAGCAACAGGCCAGTTTTGGCTATCAATTTTATCGATTTCCTTTTTTGTGGTATTGTGCTCGGTTACACTGCCTAACGTGAAATGTCATTGGTCCAAAATCCTTCCATAGGTTTTTTTGTCACAGGGTGCACCATTTTTGCTTTCAGTTTGGACGGACAAATTTCTCATCACTGGAAACTTGTCACGTCATGCCTGGTTAGGACCAGTGTTGAACCGTAAACTCATTTTGAAAGAGCTTTATTAATATAGTTTCTAATTCAAATCTTTGAGGTTTTTATGGTTTCTTCTTTGGTTTCTGTAATTGGTGAACTCTTGTACAGTATTGCGTTCTCTTCTCTTCTTGGCAATATTACCCACAAGTGATTTTTAAAACTTGTACTGCAGGTCTTGTATTGCACAGATAAGTTTAATTGATTCACACTGACTCTTTAACAGGAATCAGATATTATGTGTTTTATTGTTTTTTTGTTTTTTTTAATAATGAAGGGAAAATGTTTGTGTTCTTTTGAAGTATTCAGTTTTGTTGGTGGTTTTTGGCTCATGAGAAACTGACAGGCAAGGTTGACACTGTTTACACATTAGCCAAGAGAAAATGCTGCAGTTTCACTTTTCGTAGTTACTGACCATTTTCAGATGGATGAAATCATGACTTAAGTGCAATTAGACCAAATAATATAAACATTAGGAAGATTGTGTTTAGTTTCAAAACAGCATTCCAGAAAAGAGCCTGACATTCCCACTTTTCCTTTTGCTGTTGTCTTTGTAATGTTTCTTTGTTTTCCCCTCAATGTTTTGCCTTCACTTACTACTTGTCAGGTGCAATTTTTAGTTTCCATTTTGGCTCAAGTTCTTTCATGAGACCTTTGGTATTTCTCTGCGTTGTTGGCTCTTGGCATTGCTGGGCTGTCTCTGTTTGGGCCATGATTTAATTTAACAGTTTTTGCACTCTCACTATCACTTAAGGCTTTAAGAGGAGGGTTTTTTTTCTTTTAGGTAAAATAATAATATATATATTTTATATAAATGTAGCGCTTGCATTCAACTAGTTAGATTTAGACTTCCTCCAGACTACATCAACCTCAATGATACCACATGTCTGTGCAGTTCTAAAACCTCTAATGTTAAAGAGAAGTTCGGAAGAGGTATAAAGAAGGGTTAATCGATTGAACTCACAGGACAAATTATGTGGGTACACTTAGTGGGCCCCATAACCGTTTGCCCTAGTATAAACCTGATAAAAGTCTGATTCAGACAAAACGAAGAAATGGCAATGTGTGATTTGATCAACCAACATTGGTTTGAATCCATTTGTTGTTTATGAAGCATTTCATGAGCATCAGCTGTTGTATTTCATCTGTTGTTTTGTTTGGAGACATCCTGTTCCCTCTTAAAAGGAGTCCCACTTTCATGTTATTTATAATCTGTTCTCAAATCTAGTTCATGTTATTTCTTCCTTGCTCTTTCCCCTTTGTCCCAGAATGTTTCGGTGGCACATTGGACCCCTTTAAGATAGTTCACAGAGGACACTTCATTGTTGTTCAATGAACTTAACTGTGGAGAGTGAGCTGCCATCTAAGGCCTTGAAGACACAAATTTAGTATGTTCCTTACTGGGAAAAACATCTTAAACCTGCCTAATCTGGTGGTCTTGTCTTCAGCCTGTCCAAGTGCGTATGGTTTGCTGGTTTTAAAGCTGTTTTGAACAGCTGGTCAATCGGCTTGGGAGACCAACTTTGACTGGTTTCAGGTTGTTAGGTTCACACACAGGGAAAATTTATAAGAGTGGGGATTTTTTGGTTATTCAAATTTAAGACCTTTTCCATTGTTTTAAGTATTACATTTGACATGAAGCAATACTTGACTCGAAATAGCAGAAAGATACAGCTTTAGTATGAGCTATGCAGTAGAGACTCAGTCAGCACCCTACGCGTAATGCAGTTTTAATACTCTCTCACCAGTTCGTCTGTGGTCTGCTGCGTTTCAAGAAACATTTCGATATCGTTGCACATTCTGTATTTTCTCTAGTAACCCGCAGGCTTGGTGACCTTTATGGTGGTAGTCAGTTAGGCCTATGTAACTAGCAAATTACATAACTTGAAGCTTATCTTGTCGCTAGTTTGGTGCTGTTTTTTTTATTTTATTCGATTTTATTAATTTAATTTTTCAGCAATGGTGCACTGTTCTCGGTCTTCTCAAATGCACTGCCTTACCAGCCATCTCTCGTGGAGATGAAATCTCCCGCATGCAACCTTTTCATGGCGGAGATGGACTGAGTTCGCTTTCATTAAGAACTGAAGCTACTATCCTGTGCACTGTAACCAAGAATAGTTGATGCTATGTTTGTGCCTTCCCAATGTCTTAACTTTACTCTGTTCTCTGGGAGATTTGCATGTCTCCACTTTGCTCTTACTGTCATCACATGTCGTATATCAAATTTTGCTGGCTTTAAAATCATTCCGTACTGTTGAGGGCCATTTTGATCCTATCTATACTGCAACGTCAACCTTTCTGCCTGAAACTTCATGGTATCCCAAATACCAACAATTAGGAATATTACGATAAAAATTTAGTAATGGAGTGCTGCACTGATGACATTTTTTGTAGGTCACCCTGGAAGTTAGCATCACCCTGTTTCCCTCAACAAAACCCAATGGATTATTGTAGAAAATAAGATTAGTTTTATTGTAGATTATTGTTTGGCTCTTTTTATGAAAATGTATGACTCTTGCGCGTTTTGTTCATCGTGATAATCTTCACAAATGAACAGAACTTTTATGAATTTTGAAGCATAAATGCAGTCCTCAGAAGTGAAGGCAAAAGGAAGAAGTAAACGATCTACACCACGATCTCATGACGTCAGCGTCAACACCATTAAGTGTCCGACAACCTTTCAGGTTTTTATTTTTTATTTTTATTTTTTTAAATCCCTTAAGTTGGAATAGTTTGCAAGAGCATAATTATAAACATAACAAGGTTGTGAACATGAACAAATGTGAAGATGAGTTTACATGTTCGGCTGAGGATGTTTAATGTCCCCGACTACCTCTGTAGTCCCATTTAGCCACTTGTTATCAACCGACTTTTACAAGACAAGTAAAAGCTTTTTAAACAATCATGGGGGGTATTACTATGCATTTTATGTTGTAAAATAAAACATGAAAATATCTTGAGCTTGTTAACTACAGACTTTATTTCAGGCTTTTAACCAAAAACCCATTTAAAAAAAACATTTAGTTTTAGAAGTGCTAAAATGTTAACCCGTTTCCAGGTTTTGGACAGCTAAATTGTCATCCCTACAGCACTATAGTTTAGCTATTGACGCAAGATCAATGTGGGGGGTGGGAATCTGTAAATTGTGACACTGTAAAGCTGTGATTTTTATCATTTGACGTTGCATATTCAATGGTAACAGCACAGAAGATTTAAGCTTAAGCTACATTCCTACGCTTCTGCATTTCCTTCTTTCTATGGATGTGAGAGAATTAATCCAATCATGTCCTTTTATACCTCGCTTTTGCATACATATTGAGTACAGCATTGATGTAAGCATTTCATCTCTCTATAAAGAATAGGATGCCTGCACACTAGACAAACAGAGGGTTTCATGGGTAGAAATGCATTCTTAATGAGGAAAGAGTTGGATTAGTTGAAATAAAGTGGGGATTTTTTTTTTTTTTTTTTTTTTTTTCCAGAATACTTACAAAAGCACAATCAGACCAGCCTGCAACAGTGTTGCATTTTAGATTCAGGTTTTGGTCACATGGCAGATTGTCACTTTCACAACACTGGCGTTTTTCCTTTATCAATGATGATTTCCATGTTCCCCATTGAAATCACAGGATATATTTCTGGTGTGTAGATGCCCTATTCTCGGTGCACATGCCTTCTGCGTTGTTCTTCGCTCTGAAACCGTGTTGTTCTTCCATAGAGCCTCACCTAATCATGTAACATAGACGTTAGTCACTTTGATGCAATGAAATGTTCTGCACTTATTTCCCCTCACCTCTATAGTGTTATTGTAAATGTTTCGCCATTTATATTGAATCATTCGAAACCACGTAAAAACAATCATCAAACATTTTTATGCTTGTACAGATATGAAGATATGTTTTGTATAATATTAGCTTGTCAATAACGCCTTAAGATGTGCATTGTTAGTAAACGATGCTTACAAGTTTCACGTGGAGACAAAGTCTCATTCGGTTCTAGTCGTTTTGACCGTGGACAGCTCTGTAAAGGTCTGGTGTAATGTGGCTCGGGTTGCTCACTGATATAACAATAGTGACGTTGCACTTCCTGATTGTAAGATGATCTTTTTTTGGACTAGCTCATAATGTGTATCTTAGTTGAACACAATGCAAGCTTAATAAAATTCAAAATGATTATTTTATTTATATTTTGCTCTTGTTAGTAGAGCAGAAGTGAAGTCAAGACTGATGCTTTGCACTGATTCCAGCTCAGAAACATCTTCTCACTTCCTTTAGTAAGCAGTCCTTTTTAGAGAAAATGTGTAATGTTTGAATCTTACAAAACCGAATTTCGGCCATTTTGCATAAACTACTCGTTTTTTTTTGTGGTGAAAAACTTTTTTTTTAATCAGAAAATCCTCATTAAAGTGGTTTGAGGAAATGAGTGAAAACTAAATTTATTGGAGTCTGTGTCAGAAGATGGTGCGTAGAAAACGAGAATCCCTGCAGATATACATATAGTTTGGGCTAAGAGTCCTAGGAAATCTTTTACAGTCGTCCATTTAGTCTCCATGTTGACATCCGATGCAAAATGGAGAGTTTAATAGTTTGTGAAGTGTGAAAACGGCTGAACCCACTCGAGAATAAACCGTCAAGGTTTTCTATATCAGTAACATTTCAGTGACTTGTAGTTGTATCATTGCTTCAAATTGTTTGTGATGATTGATTTTTTTTTTTCTTTTTTTTTCTTTTTTTCTCTCACTCTTGTTGTATATATTGTTTTGGAAGGCTTTATGAACCTAACACATGGCAGTTTGTGTAAATCCCAGACAGAACTCAGTGGCACGGCAGGCCAGAGTCAGTAATGTCGGCTGAAATCAGGTTTCTAACGGTTTAAAGGTTTTAAAGGAATCATTATATACTCTCAAATTTGACATTGTACTTCTTGGCACTAAGTGACACTGCTTTTTATGTGATGTGTGACCAGTTTTAAATGGCATCTTTGTTTAATGCATAAAAATCTGCGAAATATATGCAATGATGTATGTGTTATATTCAATCCTCAAGTATAATCCAGGTTGTATAAACTTTGTATAGTATGTTTTAATATCGTATGGCCGTACGCCCGTACCAATATGTATTAATTCTTCTCAGAAGCCTTAGAGTCGTCTGCCCAAAGTGCTCCCTTAGCCTACCCTACACCTACCTGAACTTTACAAAGCATTAATAACTATATTTTGTTGCGTTTTTATTTGTACCCTTTTTTTGAATAAAATAGATTTGTACTGTATATTTGTACCTCTCTGTGAACTACTTAGGGCTGTTTTGTTTTATTTTGTTTTCCTGTTTTAATTCTATGTAAGGACACAAAGATATTGTATTTTTATTGTTACAGCTAACTTCTTTGAAACATTGCATTTATCATGTTTGTTAAGTAAACACAATATAATATATATATATCTATATAATATTAACATGCTGGCTTGACGTCTGTTTTTCTTATGCGTTCCATTCAATTAGTAAATTGTAATACATTTTAAAAAGGGTTGGAAAAGTGCATTGATGCATCTGATGAATCCAATTCATCAATTACAGAGTTAAATAATAGATTGATTAAAATAATATCCAATGTAGTATGCATTATTTTATTTATTTTTTAATCTGAAATACAAACTTTACTGTACAATTGCTCCTTTTTTTTATTTTTTATATATATATATATTTTATATTTCACTATGGGGTGAATTATTTTGTCATCTTTCGAAAATAATCAAGATTACTGAATTAAACCATGTTGTGACCAAATTTCAGATGAAACCAGCGAAAATACAAATATTTTTTATATGTATTTTAATGTGGCCTGAAAGTGTACCAGAGAAAATGCTTGTTTTGCTTTTTTGATGGCTATTTTCCCCATTACAGATATTATCAGCATGACTATTTATGAATACCACATTTTCAATATGGTTTTTAATCTTACTTGACATGTGTGCAAAAGTTTTTTAAAGAGAGAAAGACAGAAACAAACTCTTAGCAGTAAAGTCAATGTTTATTCCACATTCTGTTCCTGCTTTTATGATGAGCTTTCAATCTGTTAACCCAATAACAGAGCATGGCTTTCTGAATAGGACCGGATTTGGCGTTGTTGTGACCAGTGCTATTCTTGTCACTTTATAAGGTTTCAGTCATTTTGGCCTTTTAGAGAGTTGTAAACATTATCATGAAAATATCTAGATAGACAACAAAAAGGCAAGTAATTATTGGACTCCAATCCTTAATGAAAAGCTTGAATAAATGCATTAACATGTACTTTATAACATGCAAGTTCCATTGCCACGGGTTCACTGAATTGTATGCACAAATATGTAAAAAAAGAAAAGAAAATGGTTCTTTAATACATAGCATGTCACATGGTAATGCAAACCACTAAAATATAGTTTAGGAATAATGCAGACTATATAGGGTTAATGTTTGAAAATACTCTTTTTTATATTTTATCCTTGTATATCCTTTTATATTTTATCCAGTCAACATCTCATTCTAGACTACAGAGAATCATTAGTTTTCTCATTTCATTGGGATGTTTCCTCAACTTTGATGCTACTGTATGATATAACTCTTGCTTTTATAATGCTTTATAATGAATTTCAGGGAATTTACCATAAAAATTGCATTTTTCTTCCTGAATGTGCATACATTAACTCGATTAAATGAAAACAAAACTATGGATGGATCTCGTGGTCGAGGATTACGGATTTGAGGATAAATAGCTTGACTGTCAAGAGTTGCCTGAGGTTTGTGATCTGGAGCATTTGAGTCCATTTACTTTCATATCAACTGCATAGTAGTAATACAAAGTTTCTTGAGTACACAGCTCTAAATTGCATAGTGATGCCTCATCACATGTACATTAAATCCTTTTCTTTTCCTTTAGGAACCCATCATTAATACTTCACAACAGCATAAACATGGGACCAGTTGCCTTCAACCGTGCGGAAAAGCTCAGCTGCGTCACTTTGAACATTAGAGGTATCTCTAAAGATGGTAATGACAACGTTGTGAATTTAAAACACTGGAATGTGCATCATTCACTGTAGTAATAAATAAATTGTAATAAGTATTGGAATGAAATATAAGACATACATATCATACACACAGTCTACCCTGTTTTCAAGAGGTACTTCCAGATGTACAGTGGTCCGTTTTAACATGACTGACTCTTCCGCCCATACGAAACACTGAGAAGTAAAGCTTCAAGGTGATGTGTGTAGTGTTCTCCCAACTTTGTGCAGAGTGATTCTCAAACTGTGGTTGCGACTTCAGTCAATAAAAGGACCTGAATAAATAAATTATAAGATGCACCAACATTGAATTAATCAACTAATTAACTTCTAACAAGGAATTAACATTAATTTTAAGATACAGTGTTTCCGTTGACTGTCTTCAATGATTAACGTTTATATGTCAGTGTACGCAAGTGTTTGGTCTAATTTCTTAGCAAGCAAACAGTTGGCTCATTTAAGTTTATTAGCTAAAAGTTTAAGTCCTTTCCATAAAATAAGAAAACAGCCTTCTGGCAAATGTATAGAACTGTGGTTCAAGACCGAATCAGTGAAATGGACATTAAATAAGACCCCCTTTTCCTTTCACTCTTGGTCAACCACCTTACAACGTTTGAGAAACACTGCTGTAAACACTGGCTCTGTGACGCTTTTGGTCTGTTTGTTGGGAGTTACATGTTAATCTTTTGGATCGGTTTAAAATTTGGGATGGGAGTACCTATTGGACTGAACAATGGAAGTTGGGGCATCTCAAGGTGGAACAGAAATTACACACTTCACCTTTGAATTAGTGTGAAACATTTTGTAATGTGTATTTACCTTGTTATTTCCATTTTTAGCATACACATGTTGCATTATCACTGCTTCATATATGAGGGATTTCTCTCTGGAGGTTTTCATCCTGATTGTTTCGTTGTACATGCATTCGCTAAACCTTTACATCATTGCACATCTCATAGAAATAGCACATAATCATTTAAATCATTAAATATAAAAGCACAACTTTCCAGTGACAAAGGCAACTTTTTTTTTTTTTAATTTGTACACTACTTGTGTTGCCATTAAGATCGAGCACACACTAAGTGCCTCACCATTAACAACAAGCATTCCCAGGTCCAATTCAGGACCACACTAGTTTAAAGAGGTAAAATACACATTATACAGTACAGTGACAGCAGCAGAGGGCAGAGACTGGTTGGTTGGTTGGTTAGTTGAGATGTAATCGAGTTATGTAAGATCCTTATCAACGTTTTGGCTCAGGTGAGGAGTTTGCAGTCTGAATAAGAGAAAAAAAGGCCAATGTGACCAGTAAAAGTGAGTATAAGGTAGTATCTGATCTGAGAAATTTATGATAGTGAAGAATTAGGAATAGGTCTCCTGCTCCTCTATGTTCTCAGGCTGTGAGGATGCCGATGATCCACACCATCCCTGAGTTCCTAGCAAAAAAAAAACAACCCGTGTAGCATTGTTATAAGATATAAAGCCTTTGGGAGGTCAGAGAAGTGTGTTTGAATGTGCTTCGAAGCAGATACTTTCAGTAATTAACAGTACATCCACAGAGATGGCCTCCTCCTTTTGAAAAGGACAACATCTCCAATAGAGGTTATCCCAAATGGCACTCTCAGCCCTTGGAGTGCGCACACAAATAGTCCGGGCTCAATTAAAGAGTGCAACTAGGGGCATATTGGCGGCAAAGGTGGCGTCCTTGTAAATCTTGATAAATAGGAGACCATATGGTCTCGTGGAGACAAAACCGTTTAAGGAAAACCAGGAGACCACAAGCCCACATAGATTTCACCATTTGGATCAGTGGCATTCAAACAGCATTTAAATAAAGTGTTGTTGTTTCAGCAAACATGTAGGGCAATGATGATAGTAGGTGTGTCCAATCCTACTCCAGGAGGGCCACCTTCATCTCTAATCTGCTCCAACACACCTTTCTGGAGGTTTCAAGTAACCCTGAATGCCGCCATTAGGTGGTTCAGATGTGTTTAATTAGGGTTGTGGCTGAACTGCAGGAAGGTGGTCCTCCAGGAGCAGGCTTGAACTCCCCTGGACTATAGTAGTTGTTGTAATAAGGAACGTTGAGTCAGTGTGTGTGGTCCTGCATGGCCCCTGTGGTCCCGGTCAAGGCCACAGGTGTGACTAGGCCATGCAAAGAGCCCATGGTGAGGTAGTTGGTTCTGTGAATATGAGCTAGTAGTGACCCAATCTAGGGTCCTGGGAGATGAGCCATAGTTGCAGGTAAACTCCAACCTTTTAGACTGGCAAATTTGAACCGTAGGCTGAGTGTGGAGTGTGGCTACACGTCTCACTCCTGTCACTGTAGGTCCGTGTGCAAACAGAGAACCTCCGTATGGAAAGGCCTCACTGCTCTGAAGAAAGATGGCTAAAAGTCTGAGCCTGAAAAATTAAGTAGACAAATCTCCTAAAAACATGCTTACAGACAGGGAAACATGTTTGCCTTGTTTCCCTTCTGCGAATGTTCGTATTTTTTTATACAAGTTCAGTTAATTTTGTAAATCAATTTATGTTACATAAATCCACAAAGGGTCGTTCACACTGACAGCAAATAAATTTCATACGAGGAGGTCAGCAAGTCGCCATACTGTTGGTTGCTAGTGGGCGTTCTACTTGACTGGTGGTGATGGTAAAGGACTCCAGTGCCTCAGGCCTATTTTTTCCTCCTCTGACTACCAGATGGGAACATCATCTGCATCATCTCGGTCTTATTTCAATGTTTCACTGAGGTCATAGCTAAAGGGATGAGGCGGGTTCTCAATTTCATCATAGTCTACTAAACATTGCTGAGCACTGGTTTTAAGGAGGTTTATTTCTTCTTGCTGTTGACTACTGTAACCAGCCACCCTCTGGGGTTCAAAGCAATTGCCTGTCCTGTATATCCAGTAGAACCATTTCTGTACTGCAACATCCAACGGTTTCAGGCAGCAAATCATGTGAGCATCACTGTCTACACTCCCAGTGGTAGTCGCCACGTGTTGCTGCCTGTCTGCATAAAGTTGAACTCTGCTCATCATTGTTGCATTGCAACTCATGGCTTCTCACGTTGCATCAAATCTCTTGAATGACATCTGGTACCTACATCACTGAAAGTAGCTGTCAGGGTGAGCACCTCCTTGAAACTGCAAGAGCATAACATTCTCATCACAGTTATAGTCAAGATAGTTATTCTTTTAAAATGGCAAGATCTTCTGAAATGCCGGGCTGAGAGGTGTTTGGAGCTGTGCTTGTTAGGGAAGCTTCATAAACAGTCCATTGTCCATGGAGGGGACAGACATGGGGAAGGAAAACTGGAATAGATTCATGTCAGCAGTGAGCGCAGCCATTGCAGCAGGATCATGCTCAATCTGGTTTCTTAGCGATGGGTCGATCTTCTCCAAGCGGCGCTTTAGCCTCTTGGCCTCCCTCTCACGGATTAGCCGTGCCTGCCTCTTCTCGGGTGTCTCGTTGGCCCGTTTGAGTCGCATGGCCTCCCGGTCACGCTGTAGACGACGTGACCGCTGTTCATCTGTCTCCTGCATCCTTTGCATCCGCTTTGCCTCACGGTCTCGTAAGCGGCGCACCTCCCGCTCCTCCGGTGTCTCGCATGCCCTCTTGGTCTTCTTGGCCGTTCGCTCGCGTTCCAGCCGCTGCATCCGCATCTCTACGGGCTCGCTCTTCCTGCGCATTGCCCATTTCCTCATGGACGGTGACTGGGCATCCACAAGCTGCTGGTAGGCTACGCAGCTGTTGCAGACCAGCAAAACTCCAGCCGGGTACACAGGCATAGGGTTCATGAGGTCTGGAAGAGGTGGAAGGCCTGTGCTGGAAGGGCTGAGGCTGTCAGACAGTGAGGGAAGAGGAGGTGCAGAAGGGTGAAGTCCATCCGGCAATGAGGTCAGTACAGAACCAGGATTTGTGCTGGGGTTAGTCATAGGGCTTCTGGGTAGAGAGTTGGACATGGCACAGGCCTCACCCTCACTGTTGATTTCTATACTGCTTGTGTCAAGGAATTCCTTCAACTTTCCCCTACAATTTCAGAACAGGAAACTGTTAAGAGAAGTTCTTTTGAAAACAATGAGGCATCCTGCTAAAATCATGTCTTGAGCTGACCTGTTGAAGTTGTTGGTGTCTGTGAAGCGAGCCCCACACACTGCACAGTTGGACAGACGGTCCTCTGAATGGATGAGAAGATGGCGGCCAAGAGAGCCTGGAGAACTGAGAGCTCGTCCACAAACAGGACAGATATAACTCTTACTGCTACCCACAGCTGTGTGCTGGTCACAGAAAATAAGACAAGAGATTTCATACAAGAATTCTTCTCAAATTGAACAGTCCAAAAATGAAAATGGTTATTCACTCAACCTTATGTTGTTCCAAACTCATTTGACATTCTATCTTCGGGACAATTTTAAATTTTGTACTGGTCATTTTTCAAGCATTTACAATGGGGATTAGAGTTTTCAAGCTTCAAAAATGGCCAAAAGTAGCAATAACATCTCATTTAAGGTAGTCTCCATTCATCGTAAATGGTTTGAAAAGAGTGATCAGTTCAGTACTTTATTCAAAATTTCTCTTCATGGAACAAAGTAAATTAGAATGTCATAAGAATTATTTTTAAAAAATTGCTTAAGGCTAGAATACACTACACAACTTTTGCACAGATTTTTGCTCTGATTTGCAGTCTGGAGGAGCTATCGCTAGTTGGAGAGTCATATTTCATAGTCATAATAGACCGATTTTACAGACGTAGGATGGGCACAGACTTTTTTTTTTGCTGGATTCCATCCAGTCAGAGGACATTCAATGTTTGATGTTGAGTAAATTTTAGAACTCGTATTGTTTTCATTTGTCAAGGATCTCCTGTGTGAGTTTGTTCAGTTTGTTTCTACTTCTGGTAGTATATGATCTTCAGTCATTCAGTGTATGATGCCCGGTCTTTGCCTGTTACCATTTACAAAGTCAACAAGTGTTCAGATTTTAAAAGTTGTGTAGTATATTTCAGCATATAGATGTGCTTCACAATTGACATGTAATTGACAAGCTCCAAATGCAGTTTGAGTGATCTGATAACAAAACGTTTTTGGCTCGAGATGGATTTTAATACCAGGTGTTAACAGAGTCTAAAATATACTAGAGGCTTCAGTAGTCCTCACCTGGTAGACATGTGCAATGAGCTGATCTGGGCTACTGAATTCCAGGGAACAAAGCGGACAAGCAAAAATTCCTCCCTGGTCTGTCCCCTCCTCGCTCTCCTATCAGACATAATGAACCAACAAACAGTTAAATGTTTAGAGTAACAAGACTTACAGTCTGAAATGTAGTGTCATATTTTAAATAGTATGATTGAACACAAGTGAAGAGACAAAACTGATAATGACTGTAGCAGAGGACAGATGCAGCACTGGTGCGGTGTAGCAGACAAATGGATCCATAAGCCTTTGTGACTCATTCCAACTGTCATTTAAACTGGGTTGCTACAGAGCCATGAGTCACCCTACAAAAATATACCCTTAAAGATGTGATGGTGAAGAATTTTCTAATGCTCTACACCTCAAAATATATGTAAATGTAAATAAAATGACAATTATATAGACCTAATGTAGACCCGCTTCTTTTTACCGCTGTGCTCGTTGTGTTCTGTCTTCCAGTTTGTGTTTCCACATGAAGCTAAGATCTTTTGGATTTATGAATGAACCACTAGTTTTAAAATCTTCCCAGTCTACTGGCATTTATGACATCCGCTTCAAACATTAATCATGATAATGTTTCGTTAACTCTTCGACAGCGAAAGATGGCTGCACGCTTGTTTCTCTGACGCATAAGGTCTATACCGTACCTTTGCATTCATTTAAATTGACTGATTTCAGAGTGTAAATCTGTTACAAATCTAAAATTGTATCTTTTTCAATCTTCAGTCAAAGCTCTCAACTCAATCTATATTTAATTATGTATATATATATATATATATTTGCATTAAATTGAACTATTTTAATGGCAAAAGACAAAAATAAGTTTTTTTTTTTTTAAGCGTTCAGTACATTATCTTGATGTATGCATACAATTATTATAGTAGGCCAAAATCACATATGAAAGGCATACAAGGCTAGTCATTTAATAATTTTTCAATCCCCCAAAAATAAATAAAATGTGGGTAATGTTTTTTTGTTTTTTTTGTTGCATTTCAGGACTTTATAATCTATTTGCAAATCATTAAAACAGTGAATAAAGCTCTTTACAGCTCTTTACAGTGAATAAAGAGTTGTCTATGAAAAAGCTAGTCATGCAAATCATGTGATAAAAGAAGAATGTAAGATAATCACAACAGTCTACGCGCATAACTCACCTCCTTGACATCATCCTGTAGTATGAGGCCATGGCCTCTTTTATTACTCATCATGCTGTAATCAGCAGAGGCATTTGAGGAGTCATCCTTATCAAAATCACTATCACCGTCATCTGGCAGTATAGGAAAAAAGTTCATAATATTATCGACGGCGCATTCACAGGTTACCTTGCTTTTGTTTTCTAAGTTTCAACACTACAGAATAATCACAGTTGTCTTCCTGGATTTTTAATATTTTATGAGCAGTAAGCAAATATATAAATAAATTCACAGACAGCTGTCGGGAGTTGCCTTTGAAGCCGTGTAGCTCACCACTTGTGCTGTCTTGCTCTTCAGGTTCCTGCGAGTTGTTGCTATGGCATTCGCCGTCTTCAATGAAGTCATCTCTAGCGTCCATCTCAAAAGTGTGATGAGGGCCGGACAACCCAGTCGTGTGAAAAGGCCCTGTGAGTGAAACAATACAGTCACTGAGAATACCAGGATATATACTGTATAACTAGTTTTTGAGTGGTGCTTGCCATTATGAAACACTGCTTTGGTTGCCAGGGCATTGCTATGCAGTTGCTAAGGTATTTTGAGTCTTTTTAGTACATTTCTGGGTGGTTGCTAGGGTGTTGCTTACAGGCCCATGTTAAAAGATCCTAGTTGCACACAGCAAGTCTCTATGATATTCTAATCTCAGGTCCCTTCACTTTAAGTCTGTAGAATTGTTTGTATTTTTAATGCCAAAAATATAGATTTAACATTTTAATTTGAGATATCGTTCATGACTGTAGCACAAATAATGTGGAACAAGTTACATGCCGAGCATTAAAGGAGAACTCCGGTCAATTTTAACATTGAGCTCATTTTTTTGTACATTTGGAGTGCTGTCAGTACAGACAAAAACGACAAAAATCGGTGTTTCCTACACCGTGTTATCTTCTTTTTAAAATTCGCACCCTGTTGACTTCAATGGGGCAAGTTCTAAACCTGCGTTTAGCCTGCTTTAACATCCTTGATTTGTCATTACAAGTGCACAGCCATGTGAGTGGCGTTATTAAGAATGACCACGGTCAATCTGACTGCAGTTGATGTGAAAGATATTAATAAAAATGATGTTAATTGAATTCAGCCAGCTCACATACCTGTATTTACGTCCTGTTTCCGTTCGAAGTCCACAGTTGTCGATTGTCGAGTTCGCGCGCGCGCGCGATCATTGGTAACTAAGCAACTCTTAAAAAATACTGTACTTAAAAAAAATTCTCAAAAAACTCCTCCGTGTGTTCAACATCTGATTCGGATGAACTATCCATTTGAGCTGATATTCTCAGAACACCACACAGCACCGTCATCTGTTGACAGCTGACAGAGTCTCCACTGTTGCTTAGTTACCAATGATCGCGCGCGCAAACTCGACAATCGACAACTGTGGTCTTCGAACGAAAACAGAACGTAAACACAGGTATGTGAGCTGTCTGAATTCAATTAACATCATTTTTATTTATATCTTTCACATCAACTGCAGTCAGATTGACCGTGGTCACTCTTAATAACACCACTCACATGGCTGTGCACTTGTAATGACAAATCAAGGATGTTAAAGCAGGCTAAACGCAGGTTTAGAACTTGCCCCATTGAAGTCAACAGGGTGCGAATTTTAAAAAGAAGATAACACGGTGTAGGAAACACCGATTTTTGTCGTTTTTGTCTGTACTGACAGCACTCCAAATGTACAAAAAAATGAGCTCAATGTTAAAATTGACCGGAGTTCTCCTTTAATACTTAAAGGGATATTTCACCCTAAAATAATGTCATTCCAAAGTTCCAAAGTCATTCGCAAAATACATTTAGAGTAAGGAAACAGCCATAAGACATCATGAATGGGTTGTATGACACATTTGCTTCAAACTTTTTATAATAAAATCAATAACATATATTGAGTTGTTTCTGACGTAAAAAATAAGTTACCGGTAAGCGTAAACTTGTGCACACTGAAAGTAACATGAAGTATTATAATAATAAAAATTAAAGGGGCTATATGTAAGAATTTATGTATTAATTTCTTTTTGTATTGCCAATGTGGGAACAGCTTGTAACGAAACTTTAAAAATGAGACCTTCCCTGACTTCCTAGGGTTGTCTATATTTTTACTCTAGACTGTTTGACCAGGAAAATCCAAACAATGTGAAGGTTACACGCTCCAGAAAGCCTCTCTTCCGTTCAATGACACATGAAACGAATGCTTACAATGTTCAGGATAATGCTGTACTGTACTGTACTGTACTGTACTGTCAATGTGTCGTGCAAAGAAAAGGGATTCATTCAAACTATTGTCTCACATAGCCAGATCTATATAAGTCTCGAATATACTTTATAATTAAACTATCATAAATGTAATTTTAATGACCTCGTCTGTAGACATGACGCCGGTTATTTGCAGAGCTGGTTCAAACATATCCCACATCACCATGATCAGATGCTTTCTTAACTGCTGCTTTCATAAAAAAAATAATAATAAGAAAAGTGAGAAAGAAAATATACCGTGTATAACGGGATCTTAAATAAAGTTCAGTTTCTTTTACCTTACGTGTGCGCGAGTGAAAGCATGAATAATAAGTTTCTGGCTGTAGTTCATTTTAAGGCCACTGGTGTCGCTAAAAACTAAGGTTTCTCGGTAGAGAAATTACTGCTCAAATGTCCAGTTAAGAAGGTGATTACCTCTTTTTACAATGTGCTTAATCAGACATCTGTCATACTGGCAGTCTCAGACGCAGCACTAACATGGCAAACTGAATTGGGAGTAGCTATTGAGAAGGAGAAGTGGGATGTCATTTGTAATCAAACAAAACGGATATCTGTCTGTAATCGCGCCAGGTTGTTACAGTTTAAAATTATTCACAGACTGCAAATATCTCCTAGCAAAAGACATCAAATGTATCCTCAAACCTCTCCCGATTGCCTTAAATGCAAATCTGCGGTGGGTACATATACACATTGTGTTTGGTACTGTCCTAAAATTCAGTTATACTGGCAAGATGTTCTGAAAGATATGAGCGCTATATTTTGAACTGATTTGGCATGTGATCCTGTCTCGCTGCTCTTGGGATATAGAGACAGTAAAGTCAGTCCTGGTTCAGGCAGACTATATGATATCCTCACCTATGCTGCACGCAAGAACATTTTCCTGTCTTGGATCAGTGACAAACCTCCTTCTACAACATCTTGGCATAAACTCATCATGGAGCTTTTTCCTCTGGAATACTTAACTTGCCTTCTTCACTCTACAAAAGGACGTTTCTTAAGTATCTGGACTCCTTATCTTCGCTTCACTAACTCTACCGTCTCATCTATATTGAATCGTATCGCTATAGATTAGCCCTTTTTTTTTTATTTGTATTGTGTCATATGTCTTGAATATTGTCCAGATCTATGTTGTGCTGAGCTTTGTTCTTGTCTGTTAAATTGTAATTTGTTCAAAAGAAAAAAAATATATTAAAAAAAAAAAAAAAAAAAACTAAGGTTTCTGAATTCTATAGCCCCTTTAAATAACACAAATAGCTAGATTGAGATATATTGTTATGAAATACAATTACTCATATTGTGAAATAAGAATCTGGTTGCATTGCCTGCCCCTACACAACAGGTTACTGAATTAAATGTATAACAAAAATTAGCTTACATGATGCTAATCCCCTTAAATAGAGGTCAAACGAGTGATCTATTTTGTGGAAGTGGAGTTTGAGGCAATCGAATGCAATAAATGTTTTATTTGGCATTATCTTAACTTATCTATCTTGCGAACATCTGTTTAAACCAGGGTTCCTCAATAGGCGGAAAATAGACTATTCAAATCTGAATGGACTGAACAATTTTGTTTTATTTTGCCTGACCACCACAACGCAAAGCCAATGTGTTTGCAATTTTAACAACAATTTTCCTGAACATTCTGAGAGTCGCAAACAGAAGGTAACACAATTGGTAGCAGCCTTCAAGCAATCAGCTGCTGTTATTCATAAAACCACATCCATACAGGAGCTATTACAGAAGGTGCCATTATCCGATTGCACGGCAACAAGTGTCTGTCCAATCTTTTATCCAACATAAAGAAAGCCGAAGTCATATAACTTACAATAGACTCGTCTTGCGACCGAACCGACATTGAACAGCTGCCAGTGTTCGTCAGATTTTTTGATGGGAAGTTTTTCAGCGAAGAGCTGCTTTGTTTGCTGTCAATACAGGGACGCGCAACCGGAGAAATAATTTAACGAACGGATGCAATTCTTTGAAAAGAATGGATTAGATTTAAGCGAAGTTGTGTCAGTTGTCACTGACGGGGCAGTGAGAAAACAGACTAATGAGAAAAAGATAATGATAAATAAAATCAGAATAATTATATTGTGATTTGTGACTCTTAACAAAACAACAACAATAATAGCAGAGAAAACATTGAGGTCATACTCATAACATTGTGGTCGGTGGCCCTTGGCTTTGTATTGTCGGCAGAGTTTGGCCCTTGGTAAAAAACTAATTGAGGAACCATGGTTTAAACAATAATTTTGGTATCTTGACAACATTAATAACTGATGAGATGAAACAACTTATAGTTTTTTTATTTAAAGGATTATTCCGGTATTTAGCACTTTGAGTCTATGACCCCGTTCAGACTGCAGGCAAAAGTGGGCCAAATCTGATTTTTGGGGGGGTCAAGTGACCAGGTCAGACTACTTCCACTTCCATATGTGGTCCTGAATCAGACCCAGGTCTGATTTTTTTCAACGCGGCCGCAGTGTGAACAACCAAGGCGGATTTGATGCGACTTTTACGTCAATCTACATCGACATTTGTCACAAATTATGTGCCAGCGAGTTAGCCCAGTTAGACCGTAAAATTGCCCTCGACATCAGAAAGTTTTCAAAAAACAGCGTCTCTGTGAAGCTATTCACATCACATTCCCACCACTCCTGGCTTCGTCTCCACATCCACACAGACCTCTGTAGTGAATTTGCAGCCATAACCCCGCAAAAGGGCAAAATAGACAATTTTGCTCTTTCTCCTCATTCTTCTCCTCCTCAGCACCTGCTCATTAATGTTACAGCTGCCATTACACAAACATTTTAAAAAATAAAAGCGAAAATGCTTACTTCCTCCATTAACTCCCCAACTTTAGTGCAACAGCGTGCTGCGTCTGATGTCATTTTTGTTCTTTTGCGCATTCTGGTCTGTTCGAAACCGCAAACAGTTCACACCGGAATCTGATCTAGGACCACTAACCACTCGGTGAGTTGCACAGTTTTGAAAACGAACGCTAAGGGTTGTTTTAAGGACATGTTTGTGCTTGCCGGTAGACAGCCACTCTGAAGCGATCAAAGGCGATTCTAAAAGAGTCCAAAAGTCGAGACAGGACCCATCGTCAAAATTTCTGTGTCCAACATTCTAGTTCATCCAAAACAAACTAGAAAAATACCTGAATTATTCTTTAAATAAGGCATTATGAAAGCAATATAATGCCATAAGAATACCTTTTATAATGCATTATAAATACAGGCTTCATAGAAAGTGTTACCAAAAAAAAAAAAAAAAAAGATTCCTGGATGCAACCCACAAAAAAGACTGCATCTGATAGATTTTCACTTTGAATTTCAAAGAAAAGACTGCGTACATCAACAACAAGGGCAACTAGGTCCAGAGGTGCTCTGTGTACAGAACAATAGTTGATGCTGCATTATTAACACATTACAAACAAGCACACTTCACCTCACGCTCACCAACCCCCACGTTACACGCTGAACCCACAACATACACTGCAGTCCCAGAGGAAACCGCCTGCATCTCCTGCGTTCGGCGAGTCCGTGCCTCTAATGTGAGAATCATCTCCTCCAGAGCACTCATTACGCCCACACGGAGCTGCTTCCCACCCTGCATGCATCCCATTACTGCCATCTACCAAACACCTTCTGCGAAGCCGCTTTAATGAGTAGCATGAACGGCAACTGGCATACCA
The DNA here is from genome assembly GCA_031834385.1 of Semotilus atromaculatus. Classification (NCBI taxonomy): domain Eukaryota; kingdom Metazoa; phylum Chordata; class Actinopteri; order Cypriniformes; family Leuciscidae; genus Semotilus; species Semotilus atromaculatus. The sequence continues at coordinate 12,387,349 of JAULUF010000004.1, forward strand.
ATAAAACCAGATTTGAATGTTTTCTGAAGAAGTAATGAGTGCCAGTGCAACATGCTACAGTGTTCTGGGAGGTTGACTCTAGATATGAATCAGATCCCTCCTTCAAAGATCTATGGGATATTTTTACCACCTCTTTTATTGTCCATCAGGCTAAAATTGAGTCTGATCTTTTATAAATGTAACACCTGATTTGAGGTAACATCAAATGCTTAAGTTGTGACACATCGACCTTATGATAATGCTGTTTCCGGGAATAATCTACTCCTTTTCAAGTGAGAATAGCCATTTATGAGCACTATTATAAAACACCTTAAAGGAGAACTCTGGTCAATTTTAACATTGAGCTCATTTTTTTGTACATTTGGAGTGCTGTCAGTACAGAGAACAACGACTAGCTTTTTTAGACTCAGACCTGGAGTTCTCCTTTAAAGCCAAGTGTTTAAAACTCGGTGTACACTAAAGAATCCATGCTCACGGTGTCCCAGACACCAATGCTTTAACGATCCAGAAAAGATGTTTTGCCAATTTTTTTTAATGAAGATAAAGGTTAGGGTCGTGATTTTCTTTTAAATAACTAATAAATTGGACATTTCATCACAATACACCCTGACATTAATTTTCTTAGCCAGCGATATGATTTTTGCAGATACAAGCGTGCAGCCATCTTTAGAATATTGTGTATGAACTTCAGTTTTCTGAAGCATCGCTGTCGAAGAGTAATTATTTAGTGAAGTGGATTTACTTATAATAACTGTCGTTAACTCTACAATAAGTATTGTAATGTTTGAAGAGGATGTCATAAATGTCAGTAGACTGGGAAGATTTTGAAACAAGTGGTTCATTCATAAATCCATCATGCAAACTGGAAGATGGAGCACAAACCGCACAGCGCTAAAAAGGAGTGAGGCTACATGGGGTCTATATTATTAGATATGTTGTGCCTATTTTACACAATCAGTTACTTTTTTCTTAACTTACAAATGCAACCAGAGTATAACAAACATTTAATTGAACTCCCTGAAAGTTGCAAACCCTGTATCCCAAAAAAACAAAAAAAATCAACTTGCCCATGAGATCATCAATCGTCTGATGACAGCTTATCAATGCGTATGCAGTGAAATAAGCAATGACAACAGTCAAGAAAGTCTTTCCGTCTTCTATGCCCTCTAAAATGCGCTAATCACAACAAAATGAGGTACTCCGGACACTTTGGGTTACGGATTTGTATTTAAATCCTTAAGGTTAGTAGGCCCTACACACAAAAATGAATATTCTGACATCATGTACTAACCTTCATATCGTTCCCAACCTGTCTGACTTACTGCGCAACTGTGCAAGAATGTTGGTAACCAAATAGTTCTGGTAAAAATGTAATTCCATTGTACAGTATTGGTTCTTTGGCGAGTACATGGTTCTTTGGTTCAATGAAAAACTTTTAACCTTAATGGAACATTTCCATTGCACAAAGGGTTCTTTATTGTAGAAAAAGAGTATTCAAATATTCATCACACTCAAAAGTTATTTTAAGAAAAGTTAACTGAAAGGGTTTTTTGGAACTGAAAAATTCTTCTTCTTCATTAATAAAGGGTGTGTTCAGGCATGTTAAAACGAACTCTGGTGCAATTGCTGTTAGTGCGGTTCATTTGAATGAGTGTGAACGCTGTCATCCGAACCCTGGTGTGCACCAAACAAGTGGACCAAGACCATGGGGTCTTGGGTTTCAAATTAAATCTGGTGCAGTTCGACAGAAATATTAACTCAACACGCACCAAAGACATATAAACCAAACAAAAACTGGACATAATGTCACAAGATGCGACCCTCAAGCACACCTGTTTTTTGCCCATCCCACTTCGGTATGGCATCAGAACCGCGTCTCCTCGCGCAGATCTTGGTTTGTGACGGAGGGATTCCTGCCGCTGTTTTTACTACTTTACACATTTTATAAGCTCTTCACGAGTTCTCATCTGGTCAAAACACCATCATATGTAGGCTACCCACATACAACAAGCACATTTATCCCAGCACACAGCATGGTTTTGGATGTCCGGTATGTTCCGACGCAATACGCTATAAAAGCCAATCAATCAGGTTGTGAACATATCCATATGCCTTTAGGTTCAGTGTTAAAATGCCAATGTGAACGCTAAGCGGACCAGGACTAAATGTTTTTTGGTCCGGACAAGCGAAACGAACTACAAATGTGAACACACCCTAAAATAAAATTTCCAAAGGGTCTTTTTGCAGCAATGCTGCAGATGAACCATTTTTGGATGACCTGCAAAGCCTTTCAGTGTTAAAGGGTCATGAAACCCCCCTCTTTCAGCTCAAGTCTAGCTCACAATCTTTTTGAAAAATGCAACTTAAATGGGCGTGGACGGCTGTGAGAAGAAGTGAGGGAGTGGGTGTGTCTGGCCACCACTGTCATTGCCAGTGGCCGATGCATCGACTGTCACTAAAAAGCAGTGATAAAAACGTGAGGAAATGCTAGATTTTTTTTAATGTCATTATAAAATATATAGTTGTTTATATAGATACTATAAATGCATATATTTGAAAATAATTAATTTTCCTCTTAAAAAAACGCTCCGTGCATAACCTAGATCTACGCGGCCCCTGAACCCCCATAATAAAGATCGCTCTTTGGAGCTGGAAGACTTCTCATTTTAGACACAGACACACACACATACCTCTGAATTGATAGAAAAGTCCTCGGGACTTGGTACCGCATCACTCGCAAGACGCAAACTGCATTGGTTGTCTTGTCAACAAGGCGAAATCCACCATTCTCCAGTTCTCGAAGCTAATATTTGCGGCACACACTATAGTTTAGATGTGTCCGTGGTTGATGGCAAACCAACCGCCCAGAGCCAGAGTCTAGCCCTGGAAGCATCGCGGGGAAACATATTCAACCCACTTGGACTTTTGCACAAACAAACACTTGTAGCGTCCCATATTTGTCTATCTACTTCGCGATATCACAGTTTGACATGTCATGCAACTTGGAAAGATCCACGTGGTGTCATGAATAATTAAGAGACAGTGTCTTCTCATAGGATATGAAAACTCAGTCTCATTAATAATTATGAGACACCGATGAGTCATCAACGCACTATACTGTGCACTGCCACGTCACAGCCTGTGATGAAGATTTTAAACCCGGAAGACGAAAAAAGCGGAAGAAAACTAAAATTTAACCATTTGAATCATACTATTAAATCTAACAGATGCTAACATTGTCTTCAATGGTGTTCAACACACATACCTCTGTTAAAATCTCAGAAAATTTGGTTTGCGGTTTCATGACCCTTTAAGTTCTTAAAATAAATTTTTTTTAGGGTCTTCATGGAATCATTGATGCCAATAAGAAAAAATAAATACTTTTCTCAATATCTTATTTTAAGTACCACAGAAGAAAGTAAGTCATACAGGATTGGAACGCCATTAAGGTGAGTAAATAACAACTGAATTTAAGTCTGAGCAATGGTAATAGTGATGTTTGCCTTATCTCAAGGCAACCGATATATTAGACCAAGTTCAAAGTGGACTAGAATCAGGTTGTTCTAGTGTCGTCGTGCAGAACTTCAGGAAGCTTTATTTTATATTTGAGCTCAGAGACCATCTCAGGAATGACTCCACCACATGTTGTTTTTCCCATCTGAAAAACAAAAGCCGCCGGATGTAATATTTTACATCCACTAATCACTAAAGGAGGTTGTCAAGAGTTCCCTACTTTCCAAGCATCCTCAGGACAGTTTCAAAGAATGTTTGGGGGCATCCACAAGGACAGAAGATTTTGCATGAGAGAATATAAGCGCTAAACTACGAAAGACTACAACAGAACGGCTTCACGGCAGTCAGCCCGTGATTGATGGAAGAGAGTTACCCATCCCCCACTGCCAGTTCTGTCTGTACATCTGTCTCTCCACCCTCCCTCCGTCTTCTCCCTTCCATCCACCCTCGCTCCCCCTCTGTGTGCCACTGTGATGTTATCTCAGAGTCTGTGTGTCTGTAGGCAGGAGGTGACGCAGTGTCTGTCTGAATCCAGACAAAGAGACAAACTCATCATCCAACAGACACATGAGAGAAAGGGTAAAGTCAGAGGAGGAGGGGGGGTGGGAACGAAACAGACAAACAGAGGCAAAACTTAACTCGGATAGCAAACAATGAGAGCACTCCTGAATTCAAACCATCCCTCTCCCACAGCCCCGCCAATCCAACAAATACTGAGAACAGGGCCAGGCAGAGCACGGGGCCCTCGCACACTGTCTAGTTTGGTGGGGTTGAAGAATGGTCATTGACAGACATCAGATAAACCCAGACAACCAATTCAGGACTCACTTTGCCTAACTGACAAAAGCCAGACATGATGGAAGGGCAAGATCAGTCATACATGTTCCCATGGAATGAAATTTCCCACATTTCCCCCAGTGTCTAGTAAGAATCAGTTTGGGAGGGAAAAGACAGAACGTCATTTACTGTAACGTTTCAGTCTTTTATCAGGTCTGAAAATCCTTACCTCATGTCTGCAGATAAATATGGTACACTTCTTGAACACAGCTGGAAAACTAATATAAAAAAGGGTTCTTTATTGGCATCCATGGTTCCATAAAGAACCTTTAACATCCACAGAGCCTTTCCATGGCAAAAAAGGTTCTTTATATTGTGAAACATGTCTCCAGATTATTAAAATGTTCTTCACACTAAGAAAATAATGGTTCTTTTAAGAACTGATCACTGAAAGGTTCTTTTGGGAACCAAAAGATGTTATTATATGGCATTGTTACATATGAAACCCCCCTTTCGGAACCTTTTTCCGAAGAGTTTGAGTGGCCAAACTGTTTCCATATATTATCCTGCTCTTTAGAATATTTAATTGATTTATTAAAAGTGGAATTCAGTAAGATTTCTAAATAATGACCACTGTAACACTGGAAACCTGTTTCTTAGATAGCTATCATTGTCTTTCACAGCACTGCCTCTACAAGTAAAGTAAAATAAGTAAACATGTACAACAATTTTACTTTAAATAAAAAATTAAATCCATTTCATGTCCATGTATTAATTTATTTTGTAATTAACTGTGTAATAAGAGATATAATGTACAGCCTGAGCGAATGACTGTGCATTATTCCTTAGATTTAAATATGTTTTATGTTGTACACTGCTACAAAGGAGATCAGAGTATATGAGCTAACTTTAATGCAACCACTGATAAAAAAGTTTTTTATAGAAACTAGGGAAGCATTCATCTCTATTTATTCAGGCAAGACAATTAAGACACACACACACACACACATATATATTATACAAATAATTTGTGTAGTAAATTAACATGTAAACTAGTTCTGTCAAAACGATTAGGCTGCAGGCTAGTCACGATTCTAAAAAAAGTTTGTGTGTATATAAATATATAGTAGTGGTGTCAAATTGATTAATAGCATCTAACATCATTTTTTTTTATATAATAGCCTATGTGTGTGTGTGTGTGTATATACATACTATAGATATAGATATAAATGTCTGTGTGTGTGTATTTTATAAACAAACTTTTATGTTAGATGTGATTAATCGATTTGACAGCACTAATGTAAACCTAATTCAGATAAAGTTATGTTATCCCGGTGAAATCAGATATCTAACAGTAGCCTACAGTAAAAAAAAAAAAAAAAATGTATGGAAAGCACGTACAGAAAAGGTGTAGGCTTCATCTGGACTGGTTGTAATATTTTTGCCAGGCGGTTTATATTTAAAGGCTATTATTTAAGATTATGTAGTGTTTCACTATCTCTTCTCAATTATATCAGTGTTGATATATTATCAGAAGTGCGTGCGTGTGAGGATATTTTCTGTACAGAAACATCTTCAGGGTTCAGGTATAGGCTATATTTCGTCAGGTTCATTTACAGTCTCTAGATTCGGTTTTACGCAAGCTGATATCGAGACCATGTTGTGTTGATAGTGTACAGTGTGTGAACGCCTGGCCTCTGTACAGTAAAATGCGGATGTAAGACTTTACCAAAGCAAACAACTCAATGCCACAGAGTATCATGAGCACTCGGGCTTCCCTACATGATGGTCACTATCACCTCCAGGAGACAAAACGCCGGCTTTTGCACGAACTAGTAAATGAAAAGTGTTTACAATACCTGGGATACCTACAATTCACTTTGAACGGGTTGGTCTGTTTTCGTCTTGACATATTATCCCCCACTCCCGGATGAAAAAAGTCGAATCTCTTCTTTGATCCGACTGATGTGTGAAGATGCTTCTGGACAATCCGAAGGGGAAATGTTTTAAAGCAGACAACAATCCAGAAACCAAACGGGCAGAACTGAGCACTAATCGGCTACATTGGCCAGCGCGATTAGGTTCATTTGACTAAAAGACAATCAAAGATCACTTCTGCGTAAACAGACATCTTGGTCTTGGTCGGCGATAAGAGCGCGTTCATGTCGATAGAGATCGGTTTCCTAACATAAGAGATCGGGAAAGATGTGAAAGCCTGCGCCAATGTAGCCGGGCAAATACACTGCAGAGAATCTCCACCGACATGCATTTCAAGCGATGAGCTGAAGTGAGAAGAATGACTAATTTTATCATCTGCCTTCTCCTGCTCATGCGCGAAACATATATTCCTAAAGGGGGCGCTCTGAGGCTCACAGGACCCACTCACCCGATCAAATACATGAAATCTCAGGACATGTTTTGTTTACTTACAAACATTTGTCCACTTATAAACATTGTCATTTATATCTTCTAATTTCAGCTGTTGGTATTAGCATTTCATTTTCCAAATAAGCAGTGATTGGTTCATCCACAACAGCGCTGAGAAAAGTAACAGTTGCACGTGCTCATCTTCATCATGGATCAGTAAAAACAGTAAGAAAAGTCCAATTCAAAGTGGCTGCACTGGCTAGTGGCTATAATATACAAACTATGATTGAAACTTCTTTGATCTGCTCAAAAATAATTTTATGAACACAAACCGACAAAGTATTTGTCCAATTTGAGATAACTTCTTTGCGCTTTTCTCCACCTCTTTTTACACATTTTGCAAATTTCCTTTCTAACCGTTTTTTCATTTCTATATTTGTAAGCCTGTTTGGTTTCTAAAAGAAACAACGAGACGCATTGTGGGATACACGTACGTTGATGTGGAGGACAATGACGTTTTTCTAAAGGTTGGCTATATAAATGTGGCCTACTCGATGAAAACATCTATCTATCTATTCAGAATAACATTTAAAGAATGTGTATAGCATAGCCTATTCTTTAGTATAATTACTACCTTTATGGACAGATATTTGCATACCTTTTAGCTGAAAAAGAATAATAATAAAAAAAAGAACCACACTTTTTAATATAGGCCTATATGTAATTGTTAGATAAAATTATGTACAACAGTAATACTTCTCAGTCATGCATTTGCAATAATAAAAGAGATATTTGATTGGGGTGTAATGATATCCTCATGTCACGATTCAATATATCACGATACTGATCTTTTTACGATATTATTGCGATACTCCAAGAGATATGGTAAAAGGTTTACAAAAAAATTGCTAAATTTGGTTTTACATGAAATGAATAGGCTTGGACTTGGTGCTGATAACCCAAATATATTTTAGCAATGTGTTACTGTGTAAACAGAAAACATTCCATGCCACAGATATTTATGAAATGGACATGTATGTCTGACAGATTTTGATAATTGAATGGATCATTCTGCATGTGATTGCTCATATGATGAAAGAATGTTTAAGAGTTATTATGACAGTTTTACTGAGAATCAGCTAATCGGTTTTGATCAGCAAGCCATGTGCATTGAGTTATTGTGCAAATTCTAGATAATTTTGCACACTTCCCAATGTGATTTTTTTTTTTTTTTTACGTGATGTGAACAAGAAACTATTTGTTCAGAGATCTGAACTTTCTGTTTTGAGAAATATTGAGAGTACATTAAATATAGTTATATATAATTAAATATATTTGTGCGTTATTATAACAATAATGTAATTATAATATAATAACCATACGTATATGGCTATATACGTAATTTAAAAATCGGCATGAAACAGTTGCTATAGTCTTTTCTTCCAGATTGTGACGTATATCTTGGTGAAACGGGTTCTCGAACAAGCAAAAATGTAGGGCAGCAGCACTTGATTTTGTCCAATTTGTGGATCTCACGTGAGTGACAGGCTATTGCCCCACCCTCACATCAGTAAACACGTCATCAGAGAGATGTCGCTGCAAGAGGGAGGGGAAGTTATTTTGAATATAAATTATGGATTTAAAATAAATGATGTGTATGGATAAATCATTTATAATAAATACTGCAATAGGGTTATTCCATAATTTTCTTTAATAAATGTTGATTTCATGGTGACTTTAATAGAAAGTAAATAGCCTATAGGCTATTTCAGAGAATATCTGAATAATTTACTTTGGCTTTAGTGACAATATAAAAGCCAGTTATCTGACTTTGGAAATAACATGCGGCAATACTTCGCCACAAAATTCCTCGTCAGGTCGACCAAACGACCCCTGGCTCACTAAAGAGAACCAGTTCAGTGACTCCCAAAGGAAGTGCCACAACATTGCACGCTGACGTCATCACTGACTGCCACGAGGTGAGGTGAGACCGAAGCACGGCTCTTTCACGACAAGTCATCCATCCGCCGAGCTGACACGTAGATCAGCGTTAAAATACAACTACTCGATCGACGTAATATGAAAACGGGCACAGTATCACGATTTTTCCTGTGAGCACAGCTTGGGATTGATATCGTCGGGTATATATACATATCGCATTCCTTATTTATATTCTCTTTATAATAGGCTACTTGAAAACACTAATAAATGTTCTCAATACTAACACAACCTAGTTCACAGGACCCTTTACTATCAGAGTTAGCTTGTTTATAAATAAAAAATAATAATATAAGAAAAACTAAAAGCCATAAAAACCATTTATATGAGGTTAATGTCATTTTTTACATTTCAAAGATTTGTTTTGCCCATAATAAATATAACATACGAATTATGGTCTACAAAAAAGACGGTAGATGATTCATACCTAAAATGTACATTTATGCGAGAGTTTTTTTAGAGACAGGTGGGCCTACATAACTCGTTCCAAAAAAAAATTAACACACACACAAAATATGTTCAATGGCATATTTTATGTCACAGAAACAGCTTTTTTTTAGTCCCAATCATATTCCAGTTGACATTGGATAATGCCATCCATTGATAATATAAATAAGTCTAATATTTACTACCAGAGCTTTTTTTTTAAAGAAAAGAAAAAAAAGAGCCTAAATTCATGCCCCAAATAGCTCAATTTTGAAATTATAAATTGTATTTGAAATTTTGCAACAAGTAAAAACATAGAAAAGCATATATATGAGATTAAACGTTGGGAGTATTTTTTTTTTCCATTTTTTTTTCAAAGAATTTCTTTGCCCATAATAATAGATTTTACGAGAGCAGGCGCGCCTTCTTACATCCGCATTTGAAGTTCGGAACATCAGTCATGTAACCTTCCGCCTGCGGTAGAAGTGCTGAGGCTGGGACCGCCGCCATTTTGAATGTCTGGTCCGTTCCTCCTTCCGTCGATTGAGAAGATTGCACTTGTTTTCTGGTATCGTAACGGCTGGTGAGTCGAACCTTATTTTAACCGTTTAAATGATTTCAGTTACGACTGGCACGTTCTGAGCTGTCAAGCGGCTCATATTTATTGGGGTTAGCTAGTTTAGACTCTGTTCTGCATAGGAAGTGGAGCGCACAGGCTAAAGCTAAAGCAGCTCGGGAGTCTCTCGCTCGGTAGCGGCGCTCTGCGCGTGCACCGGGACGCTGTCATAAGCTCGAGCGCTAACGGTCGCCGCTCGCTAAACTCTCATTCTCGCTGTATTTCCACAAAGACGTTCCATCACCGGCCGTGAAATTCCAATTACACTGTAGTTTATGCACGTTTCAGTTGGTTTAAAGTAGGGGTGTGTGTTTAATCCTCCGTCAAACCGACGCTCAATTTGAGGCCTTACGAGATTCCAGTCAGTTAGCAATGGACACGCAGCACTTCATTCACCGACATTACGAAGGAATAACAGCAGTACTTCATACTTCGTAAGGAGTGATAATATTCGTGAAAAGCACTGAAATGTACCCGTTTTTTAACCATAGCTTAATGTCGTCTCATCTCATTGTTTATCATTTACTTTAGCACTAACGTTAACTAATGGCTTGACGTTATAGCGCAAGTGGATGGGTCTAGAAACATAACCTTAAATAATCTCTCTGAATACGACAAAATAAAACCGTCAGGGTGGAAATGAAGTAGTGGTTAAGGTCAAGAATACGAGGTGTATGATTCTACTTGTGTGTGTTTTAGACCAGTTTAGTCACCAGGTGGCTTTGAGAGAGATGTGAAATCGTTCTTGATGTTGTAACAGTTAACGTTACTCTATATAGTATGTGGTTAATGCTGTTTAAATTGTTGTCTCTGTCATATCTTTACACCCGTTTGCTTGTGATGGTTATGAATGGCGTGTTGGCATCACTTCATTGTGATTGTGGAGTAAGGTTACAGAAATAAAGGAAGTGATCGTCTGTAAACGTGTCCTCCCAGTCACTGCTGCAGTTTGCATGATTCCTGGCTTAGATTTGCATTCTCTGTCCACGCCAAGAGTTTTCTCTTGTCAGGTTTTTTTTTTTTTTTTTTTGGTTAATGAATAATGTAAAGGTTGCAACTGAATTAATTAGTTAAGGTTGCAACTGAATACATTTTCAATCTTATTATTAGACTATTAAAGGTTTAGTTAACCCAAAATGTATCCCATAATTTACTCACCCCCTAGCCATCCTAGGTGTGTATGACTTGGCTCTTTCAGCCAAAACATATCCTGGCTCTTCCCATCTTTATAATAGGAGTTATTAGTACCACAGATTTTGAAGCCCAAAAAAGCGTCCACCCATCATAAAAGTAAGCCATACGTATGCTCAAGGGGGTCATTAAAGGCCTTCTGAAGCAAAGCGATGCATTTTTGTAAGAAAAATATTTATAACTTTATAATCTATATTCACTAGCTTTCGGTTTCAGCCCTACCCAAGTCGAGTTCTGGTGGAAGAGTGACCTTTGACCCGACGTGTGACATAGGATGTAGGAGTAGCGTAAGCTTAGGTGAGAGTAGACTCCTTTTGTGGTTCGACAGGGCAGGGCAACAAACTCAAGCTACTCCTACATTTCCGACTAACTGAAGCTCCGACATTTCTTCTTAAATATTCTCGTTTTAGACTTTAGACAAATTTTTGACTGGTGTTTTGTTTTGCTCTATCCTCTGCGTTTCCACATTCGTCAATACGTCAGGGTCCGAGTTCAGTCTTCGACTGGAACTCTGGAAGCCAGTGATTTATAGTTTATACATTTTATTTATACTTAATGATAGCCACAACTTCAACATGAATCTTTCAAAACGTTGCATTTAAACATTTTCCTTATAAAAATACTTAATTTACAAATTAAAAAATGCCCACCATTAATAAAGTGCTAAGAATCAAAAGACCTCTGTCAGTAATACAAATGTCACTTTTTTCGATTAACAACTGCATTTGCTTACAGGTGTGTGAGTCTTGAGATTTTAGATTTAAGTGGTCGCTTGAATGTATATCTGAATGATAGCCAAAACTCTATTGTAAGTCGGGTAACCATACAGACCGTATCAAAGATAGTGGTGTCCATAACACCAGGAAGTGTGTTCAATAAATGTGTCCAATCACGGTGTGAGTTTATTCATCAGATATTTTAAATAACAACTGCTTTAAAGGCTTTGTAACCAAGTGCAGAGAGTTCGGATGAGCGCAACTCATTACAAGATGAGATTCTCATTCGTGGAGTTTTTTTTATACTGTAAATAATCGACAACGCAAGAGTACTCCTGATGTAAGAGTCCCACACTTAAACATTTGGTTTGTTTGTTCGTTCGTTCTCATACTTTTATCTTCATAACTTTAATGTAGACCTTTGTCCAAAGCAGCACTAGTTTACTGGGGTAGGCCACCAGCAGCGGTATGCTACTAGTATTTTTATTTATTTATTATTACTACCAAATAATCCAATAGTTACTACTAGTACTTCTTCCATTAGTAACTAGTAGGGCTGTCACTTTTTATTCGATATTGGAATATGCATTCGAACATGACGTGAAATATCCGTATTCGAACTATAAATAAATCCGGTTTTTAAAGTGCCATGTTTAGCGCATTTTTTACAGTCTATGATTAGACAGTTTGTTTTTTTATTTTATTGTTTGCCATCTCATCCAGGAGCGGGCGCTCTAAACGTATTGTAGCGTCGGCCCATGACCAAATCAAGCGAATAATTGCCAATAGTCTCCCTGTTTTGAAAATGGAAGATAACGCACAGAACGGCCAGCCTGAGCGGAGAATTACGACTCCAACTCATCTAAAAAGTAGTGTCTGGAAATATTTTGGGTTCTACACCGTAGATACCACTTCTCTCAACATTGACGCGCAAATACCTGTGTGTGCGCACGCGCGCTCCGAGCGCGTTCTCCACCGCGGGGAACATCGCCAATAAAAAGAGAGCCGCACTTGATCCAGATCGTTGATAAATTGGTGTTTCTAGCAAACAATATTAAGAAATGAATTAGGCTAGGCCTTACTCCTGCTGCTGTTTAAGCTGTCAAGTTATTGTTTGTGCCGTGCTGTTCGGATTCAGTTTTTTCCCCCATGTAGCCTACTTTTGTGATTGGCTATGCATAGTGCCACTTCATATAGATTAAGTTGATAACCTGCTGTTTAAAACATTAAGTCAAAGATTTTTTTTTTCTGACAGGCCTGAGTCCTGTTTATGACTGTCAGACTGTTAATAAATTTGTGATTGAATCTCCGTTACGGTGTTTTTCTTTTTTTTTGGTGGGGGGGCGGGGCTCGTAGAAATTCGAATATATTCGAATACATTGCTTGATATCCGATAACCGTTCGAATTAGATTTTTCTCAAAAGTGACAGCCCTAGTAACTAGCATCAATTCAGTCTGGTTATGCTTTGCTACTTAATTATTAGTAACTAGTGATGCACTGCAATTTCTGCATCTGAAAATATATTTAAATTGTGTTTTTGGTTTCAGCCAAAATCGTTTTGAAGGGCTGAAATCATTGATTTTAACAGTCAGTGCTTCTCCGTTGATGCATTTTGACTGTCAATGTCTATTTTGTGCTCACCATGTGGATTTCATGTAAACATCAGCAGTGTGGGCGGCTGGGCGCACTTCACCATGACCAAAAATGAAGCTTAAGCTCGTTGCCGAAGAACTGTTTATCACCTGAGAATGCAACACCTTGAATAGCATACTGAGTTCAATTACCCAAATTTACTTTCTGAAACTTTTTTTGTGAAATGACCTTTTCGGTCACTGTTTATAACTGTTCTAATAGTCTGCTTGCCATATCTTCTTCCTTAAACTGATTTGGTGTTTCTATTTGGTTTATAGCACTGCTTATTGAAACTTGTTCTCCAGGTCATCTCCTTGGGTGCCTTTTTTTCCCTCTTTTCCTGGTTGCTAAGCACAGCTTCCATGTGATCAGACGTGACTCTCTGGAGGCAGGTGTGAGATAAAACCTAGCTAGGCTATATGTTGAAACCAAGATCATTATATTTGGTATTGTCACCTGAATTCAGCTCTCTTAGGCTCACAGTTTAAATGATTTAGAAAAATTATGTTAATGTTTCCATAATCATATATGGCACAATATTATCATATAGCTACATATACCTACCTTTAGGTTTTGGGATTATCATGTTATTGTCCCAGATTAGGACATGTTGTAAAATATTATTGTAACACATGCTGAACTACAGCCGTTTTTGTGGTTTTGGCCGATTCTTGTCATTCGGCTAAAGAGATTGATGTTATCAGGAAACAGATTTTATCAGGAAACTCTTTTTGGGCGTTTTCACACCTGAAAGTCCACACCGAAGTTCATGTTTTGATACATTTTATACATTCGGTAAGTTTTGGTTTGGTTTCACATTGCAAATATTCAAGTGCACCAAAGAACTTTACATGACATACTTGCGTCCTGTCGTCGTCATCTGTGTGGGCTGCATCTTGACATTGATTGGTTTGTAAACGGATGTGCGTCTGACATCAGCGTTTTGTCAATTCGGCACGTAACTTTGACAAGAATGAATGAACAGACGCATAACGTTGCCACTATACTGTTGTTATTACGGCATTACCACCTGCAGCAACTATTCTTGAGGATAGTTCAAATTCGCCAAATGAACGTCCTCGTTGTGCACTGCAAACATTTTATCGTTGCCAGCAGGAAAGGAGGGGAAGATAACAAGCAATCCTGTGAGAACCACCAGAACTCCCTGTAAATGGTCTGAAAGTCCGAAACATACAGAAAATGTATTCACACTAGAATCGAGCCAAACCTTTGTTCAGTTTGATCCGGACCGAAACTACCTCTTTTTGTCTGACCAAATTTCATCTGTTTGGTCCGAGGAAGGTTTCACACCTGTTAATTTGTTTCGCATCAAACTGAAAAGCCTGAAAATCCTGACCAAACAAGGTAGGTGTGAAAGGGCCCTTAAACTGTCTATTCAAAGCTGAAAGACTTCCCCAGTGCAACAGGACTCTTCACATCAGCAGTTTATTAGAGTCTCCCCAAGTTTGCAGTTATATGCTTTTGGCTGGAGACCCACAGTGGAACAATACTCTTATTATACCAGGACTGGGACGTATGGTCACGTAAGGCTGACCATGGAGAAAGTATTTTGCTCTTGAAGTATAAAGCTTCCACACCTAGTGTCACCTTAAGCCCTCTATTGTACCCAGTTTGGCTTCTAAACAGTGAGGTCAACCTGGAACTGTAAGCAGTTTACCTGTACAAAGAAAGGTTGCTTAAAGGGTTAGTTCACCCCAAAATGAAAATTCTGTCAGTAATTACTCACCCTCATGTTGTTCCAACCCTGTAAGACTTTCGTTCATCTTCGGAACACGAATTAAGATATTTTTGATTAAATCTGAGAGCTGGATCACTCCTCCATAAGGCTTTTAAGGGACTGAAACTTGTTCCACCAAAAAGTTATTAAAGACATCGTTAAAATAGTCCAAGTGACTACAGTGGTTCAATCTTAAGTTTATTAAGCGACAAGAATACTTTTTGTGCACAAAAATAAACTTTATTTCAACTATTCATTTCCTTCTCTGTGGGCCTCTAGTCAGTTAACGTAGTGTGATATTGGCCGACGCCGATATCGGTGCCTATTGGCCGACACTGGTCGTGTGTGTGATGCGTGTGACGTACACCACAGAAGCGCTACGCAGTTATACTACGTGAACTCACTCGAGGCCCACCGAGAAGGAAATGAATAGTTGAATAAAGTCGGTATTTTAGTTTTTTTGCGCACAAAAAAGAATTCTCGTCGCTTGATAAACTGAAGATTGAGCCACTGTAGTCACTTGGACTATTTTAACGATGTCTTTTATAACTTTTCGGGGGGAGCAAGTTTCAATCCCTTAGAAGCCTATGGAGGAGTGATCCAGCTCTCAGATTTAATCAAAAATATCTTCATTCGTGTTCCGAAGATGAACGAAAGTCTTACACGGTTGGAACAACATGAGGGTGAGTAATTACTGACAGAATTTTCATTTTGGGGTGAACTAACCCTTTAAAAAGCAGTCCTGCATTATTTTGAACAGTTTCTTTGAATGACAATCTTCCTCTCTGGATCATAAGGCATCACATGATTAAGTGGCTAGGTGTGTGTCATGCTTTCTTTTTCCCCGTAAAGGGAAGTTCCTCATCCATTCATCTGTTAAAATTATGGCAGTACTACTGATGTCACAATACTGGATGCTGGATCACTAGCTGTCTTGATGAAGCTGAGGATCTGTAGCGTTAAGGCATATACACTGCAATGATTCACCATGTTTGTGTGCCAGCTCTTTGGGTGAGGAAAACACATCATGTTTCTCTCTCTTGAACGCAGACTGCCATTACATTTTGAAACCAGTGTAAATCAGTGGCAGGAGCTGTACTGGAAATAGGGAACTGGGAACTTTTTTTTCCCCCTTGATTGAGCTGCCTAAACGGCATCATATTCAGGAGTAGGACTAACTTTCATCTTCACTGTGTAAACTATGTCCAGGGGCAGAATAGGGCTTAGGAGGGAAAAGGCAGCCAAATCTGTAGTTCTCTGCATCACTAGACAAATTTATTTAACTTGGATTTTGTTACTAAAATTTTACTCTTTAAAAAGTTACTCTACTACTTTTATCTTCATCATTTTACTGTACACTTTTTATCCAAAGCAGCACTAATACCACCACAGTCCACCAGCAGCAATATGTCCTTATGTGCTGTTCAGTGCACAAAGCAATTGGGTTTTCTGAGTGATTCTAGTTTTGAGACCTCTTACTGCAACCTCAATCTACTACATAGCCCATAGTGTTACTTCAGGAAAAATGTAAAATTCTGTCATTTATTCTATAGGGATGAGCACAAGTACTCTGACATGACAGCGATCATCTTTTTCATGATGGATCATCTCTGTGGCTTTTGTTTTAAAAAAAGTTTTTTTTTTTCTGATTGGTTATTGCTAGCATTTTGGGCGGTACCCGATTGTCTGATTGGTTCGCGTTAGGACAGTGAGCTGCTCAGATGGACAAAATATAGTGAAACCATGGATTTGAAAGTGGGTATCAAGGATATGATTAATCTTATAGGGTGTGTCCTAGAATGGGCAATGAGTTTATTGGTGTTTCATTCATTCTTCAGCTTCACCTCACACAGCTATTCCTGTTAGATGTTTCTTTTTCAAAAACATTGATGCATTATTGATAATCTACTTGTTTTATATTTCTAATCATATTTTGATAGACTTTTTCATGCCATATTTTTATTTTTCAACATTAATTTTCATAAGTGTTTTGAAAATATTTTCATTATTGCCATTACAGACACACCCCGCCCAGAGTACTCGTTTTTGAGACCTATCAGTACTCGAAATGAAAAATTTACAAAAATGTCCGTCCCTAATGCTCACCCTCATGTTGTTCCAAACTTGTAATTTGTCGGGGAAAAACATTTTTTGAAGTAAAAAAAACAACAATTAGATGTATTTTGTGCTCCACATCTATACAGGTTGAGAAGTGCATAAGGGTGAGTAAATTATGAAACAATTTTATTATTGACTGTCAAATCACTACCTGTTATATAATGGGGTAGTTCTAGTCTCGACTTCTGATCGTTTAAAGGGCCCCTATTATGATATTATGAAGTTTCCTAATGTTGTTTTGGAGTCTCCTACAACAGGTTTACATGCATCAATTCTTACAAATCAAGTTTTCATTTTCTCATAATATACATTTGCACATCACCAGATTTTCAATGATTCTCAAACGACTCGCGAAATGAATCAATCTCTAAATCCCTCCTTTCCGCGAGCTACTCTGCTCTGATTGGCCAGACAGCTCAGTCTGTTGTGATTTGGTTTACCGCGAACAGCACGTGTCAAACTCCCATTGCCATAACACCGCCAGCTCTGCGTGTCCTGAGGCTTCCTTCACCCTAAACTAAACACGGTAACGAACAATGATGTCGATTTTACCTTATCAATCCGAACACGAGTCCGATGATGAAACACTAGAAGAAGAACCATTCATTCAACCCGAACCTCCATCGCAAGGACGACTCGAGCAGGACGTTTCAGTGATTCACTACTCAGTTTGAGGTAACATACATTATGAGATGTTGCTATTCCTCACCATCAGCATTAACAAGTGCATGTCCACCAATTAATTTTAACCACAGATTCTTCACATGCTCGTCCTTGGGCAGTGGGAAAAAAATGTCTTTACCGTCACATTGTGTCACACAGCGTCTCCTCGACATGATGCTCTCCAGTATCCACAGGATCAGCTGCCGGTTTGAGGTTTAATTTTCCCTGGTGTCTGCGTGCGCGCAATAAGTGGGCGGGATAATGTTTCGTCTTGACGAAACGGCTTATGGCTCGTTTGAAAAACTTTTCATTGACTCAGTCGACTCTTACTTTTGAAAGACAATAACTTTATATATGGTGCACTTTCAGATTTAAAACTTTGCAGGATGTTAACGTTCACTTAGAGCTATTTTACACACTACATGAAAGGTAATTTTCAAAAATCCATGATGGGGCCCTTTAATGCAGAGTTCCACATCCACTACACGTCATGGCTAATCACACCCTTTAGCTGTGCTTAAATTAACAGCATAACACAACATAGTATGCCTTGTGTTGGTATGAAACCTGTACAATGAACTTAACTTGCACAATTCATCTGCTTAAATAGTGAAAACATTCGCTACACATTTAAAGCAGAGGATGCATCAATAATTGCTCCGCAATTTTTGCATTTCTTTGAAACTCATTATATTGGATTGGCACTTAACATTATAAATAATATATGCATGCACACTAGCATTTTGATGCTGTTCATTCATTTTGATTTTATTCGAATAGGCAAATTGCCTGTGCAGAGATCCACCCCTACCAGAAGTTATGAGAGCAGACGTGTTTGCAGCTTTAGTTAAGCCGAAGCTGCTAATTGCCCTTAGCCTGCATGTCATCTGCATAGAGAAGTTTGCTAATGCTAACATAGTGCCAAGTAAGCTGAAGAGGCACTTAGAATTGAAGCATCCCTTCCTCAAAGAAAAAAGACTTGGCTTTCATCGAACTGGCAGAAAACCAAGAACTGTGTGAAGGCATCTGACATAATACAAGTGGCTAGTTACGTATTGCTGGAGCTTATTGAAGTGGGGGGGAAAAATTGATAGCTCGGACACTGATGTGATTTTGTTAAAAACAGTCGTTCTGAGGCGTTTTGGCTCTATTTACTTAGTGTTTACACATTTACCCATTTGTGCCTGTTTTGACTAATATTTAAATTAACATGCCTGTCAGTGCTCATTTTAACCCCCTGAAAGTCTTGTCAGCAAGTTGCCACTCAAAATTTGAAAGCCTTTTTTGTTCCTAGATCAAATTACATTAACCCCTCTCATACCTTAATGTTATTTTTTTAAATAACGGTGTTAAAAAGGTGAAATAGTCACAGGACCTAAGATATAAACTTTCCCTGATGTTTTTGTCGAAACATCACAAAAATGTTGAAGTCAATAGATTTGTTATGCTCCAACTGCCCAGGGCTTTTGCCAGAACAGGGGGGCATTTTGTTTTCATAGGGGGGCATGCTTTATATGATCTGAGAAACAGACATTCACCAAAACAACAACATTCTGTATTTATTATTACTGAAATACACTAAGATCTATATTAAAAACAACACCAAAACACAAGATAGTCCATCCTGCAATACACCAAAACCCATTTGGCTATATACTTTGTAAACATGAGTCACGAATACTTTTCATTAAATTATCCAGACATCAATGGCTTATAGTTTGAGTTGAGAAATACACTTTTCAGAATTATCACTAATCTGGGTGTGCATTTTGCTTTAGAACCAAGCAAGTTGGCATTTGTTTATTATATCGCTATATTTACCTCAATAATCACAATATGACATTTTCCCCAAATTGTGCAGCCCTAATTTTTATCCAAGGCAAATCTTAAAAACCTTAAATAAGCTCTTTTATATTATTTCAACTTGTTACTTGCCATGGAAATAGCCAACGGAACTGGCATGGCATTAAAATACTAACCAACCAACCAATGATACTAGTACAGTTAATAAAAATGTTGGCAAGAATATTGGTTTGTTGCATCATTTGTAGATACACATTTCTTTCTTTGAATTTCTCATTTTAAAACCAGAACACAAATATCAGTGTTTTTAGCTAAACTGTGAACTTAAGATAAAGGCCACTGCATGTTTTATTCCTTGAAATAACACTTTGCTTTTATGACTTCATGCTTAATTGGACAATGGCATTGTGCATTTGTCATTAAATGCACTTCTTTGCACTGTCCATCCATTTACGAATGTAACTTCTGTTTTTCTGCAGGGAGATCCTGAGAATGTCATTGTTTAGCAAGTAATTACTGTAGTTCCTTTCTGGCTCGAGCAGCTTAATTAGGTGCTGCATGCTAACAGATTCAAGTGCGGGTTTTCTCTGTGATGGAGAGCCAAAAGCAGCTCTCATCTCTGCATGGAGGAAGGGAGCAATATTAACTGTGTGTGAGATGGATCTCCTGCTGTGATTAATGTGCATTATCAGAGCAGTAAACCACTTGAAGTGCTCTGTCTTTTTGGTGCCACTGATTACTTACTTTTGCAACTTACATTTAATTACAAGGTGACCTTACGCTATCCATACACTCCATCACTGTGTTGAGAGGAGCTGCTCGGTGTGTGAGGTGAAAGTACTGTAATGCCATGTCCATTCAACCTCAGTCTGCAGCATGAGTAATTTCCCGTTCAGTCTGTTTAGATAGACGTTTATATATTTAACTGCTCTTTTTGCCACAAAGCTGTCACCGCAGATCCTACGACACCTTCCTACAACAATCCAGGGATGTTTTCTGAAAAAGCAGCCCAATTTCACTCCCTCCATGCTAATATCCCTGTAATTCTCACTGTTTATGAGCTGAAGATTAGTTTTCTCCTGTGTGTGGTAGGTGTAAATGTGACCCTTCGAAGGGAGTTTAATTGACAGGCGATCTGACCAATCATAATCTGCCGAATCCTCCATTTTGTCAAAGCAGTCAGGAGAGTTACGTTGGTGGATTTGAACTTGAAAAACTGTGTGTACTGACGTCTTTCCGCGGTTAAAAACAACATTCCTTCTGATGTTCGTTCATATCTATTTCATGCTATATATTAACTAGAAGGAAGAGATGATCGGTTCACGCGCAGCTTTAACTGAGGCTCTACCAGCGATCTGTCACGACACATTAAAGAGCCACAAAATGGTATTGTTTAAATTTCTTTAAAAAATTACCACATTTGAAAGTTGACTTTTTCATATCAAAAGTAACCTTGTCTGTCGGCGAGTTGTCAATGTCCTCTTTCCTCCGCAATGTATTTCTCACTGTGAGAGAACATGATGTGTGTCATGAGAGCGGCATGGCTTGTCAGACATAGCAACAGTAACTAAAGGTAACTCTTTGCGAACAGTGAATTGTATAATATCCCCTTTCCTGTCAAGTCAAAGTTTAATTCCATCGCCCTTTTCTTTTGTTTGCTCCAGATGTTTGTGTTAGAGCTGGATTACTGTTGAATGCTGTAGAAATAGGCTCCTGCATAAGCAGTCATGTAATCTTACCAGTTTTGTATGTGCTCGCTTTTAATTTTTAATCAGCCTGCCCTCCAGTGGATTGAAACCTGATTCTGTTAAAGGAATGGAATTTCACATGTGATTCCACCTGCTTGTGCCTCATTGGCTGATGAAGCTGATTATGGCCAAACTCTGATGTCTGCCTTTTCCAGACTGACTGTCCCCATAGAAAAGCTCACCTCATGTGCTAGTCATTTATGAGATGCTCGGTATCTTTTGGGATTAGAGCTCTGCAGAACGACTGATCAAGAGAGCGCTCTAGGGTGTTGTGCTTAATTCATCTTGAAGTGCAGGAGCAATTTCCCTATTTACATCATTATCATGGTAACGCTTCATTTAGACAACCGGGTTGCTATCGTGGACTATTAAAAAATCGATTAAAGCTAATTTACTAGTTAATATCAGGAGAAAAGCATGAGTTATAAATAGCGGAAATATCATATTAAGCTTGATGTCTGAAAAGTCCGTTTTTTTTGTTTTTTATTAAATGGGATGTACATATTTTGAAAAATCAACTAGTGGATTGCCTGAATGACATAAGATTGGATTTAAAAACACCCTGTATAATTAGGCTGGTTTTAGATTCATCTGTCCCCATCTAGATGCATTTCTTAGGGAGCTTTTATATAAGACTAACTAAAAGGAATTAAACCAAATGCTGGGAACTCTAGATACATTTAAAGTTGTGTTATTATAACAACATTTTAAAAAGAAAGCAGACGGACAACAGATGCAACACAATCACCAAAAAAAGTCGTCCTGAATGAGTAGAGCTGTAGAAGTGGTGCTTTAAAAGGGATTTAAAGGTGTAACTTTTCAGAAAGGGGTTTAGTGTGAAATTGTGTTGCTTGCTGTCAAAATCTTTTGATCCTAAGATCTCATGTTGCTCTGGCAAATGCAAAAATGGTATAAATCTTCATTTGTCTTTGTGGCACATATATAGGAGCTACTGTGACGTTCCATTGGCTGACATTGTGCTTTCATTACAGAGGATGCCAGCTCCGATCAGACTGCGGGAGCTGATCCGGACAATCCGGACGGCCCGAACCCAGGCGGAGGAGCGAGAGATGATCCAGAAAGAGTGTGCTGCCATTAGGTCCTCCTTTAGAGAAGAGGACAACACGTACCGCTGTAGAAATGTGGCTAAGCTGCTTTATATGCACATGTTGGGCTACCCAGCACACTTTGGCCAGGTGAGAAAACAGTGTTTCAGAAATCGCAGGGTCATCATTGGAATCTTTAATCCACTTTAACCAGACAGCATTTTGCAGTGTTTGATGGGCAAAATCTCATTTTCAGCTGGAGTGCCTGAAACTGATTGCATCACAGAAGTTCACAGACAAACGGATAGGATACCTGGGAGCCATGCTGCTCCTGGATGAGAGGCAGGATGTCCATCTCTTAATGACAAACTGCATCAAAAAGTGAGTGAGCAGAGGATCTCATCTTGCCTCAACACTTTCATCAATTCCAACTGGCTGTGTGATTGGTGGGAGTTTAATATGACCGTTGTAGGTGGAGAGCGTAGAAGTGAAGTGCTGGATGATTGGGAGCTGCTTCCTGAGTTTGATGGCATTTTAAATGGCATCTCTTTCTTTTCCATTTAGTATCCCTCAAACATCTTACATCAGTTAGTTGACATGAACCATGTTTTATGCCTTTGCTGTTTATCCAGATTGACTTACATTGCATTCCAGGTATACATTTTGATCATTGTATGCAATGCCTGGGAATTAAACCCATGACCTTGGTGTCGCTAACACCATGCTCTATTGTTTGAACTACAGGAAAGCTATTTTATTTTTTTTTACCTTGAATTGTTTGTTTATTTTTTCATATTGCCTATATAATCTCGTTTAAAATTAATGACTTTGGTTGCTTAGATGCTGTAATTTTTTTTTTTTTTACCAGATCCACCAAAAAAATATTATTGGATGTGTAGCATTTGACATCAATATATGGGAAGCGTTTTCCCTCCATTTTAAAATTTGAATAATTTTGGTGTCCTAACTATGGACATATTGATTGATTTATTTGGTTGTTAGTTTTTATTTCTTGCCTCCTTTGACCCATTTTTGAATTGCCCATTGGTTAATAATCACTGACTTAAATGATTGTATACATTTCCTTATGTTCTCTCTGCAGTGACTTGAATCACAGTACACAGTATGTGCAGGGACTGGCCTTGTGCACCCTGGGCTGCATGGGCTCATCTGAAATGTGTCGTGACTTAGCTGGAGAAGTGGAGAAACTCCTCAAAACGTCAAACTCCTATCTGAGGAAAAAGGTATTTCACTCCTTCATAGCTGAACGTGGACTTCATGTTCAGTTGGATGTCGAGCTCTGAATGTGTGAACGGTTTATGACATGACCTCTTTCCCCTCAGGCAGCACTGTGTGCGGTTCACGTCATCCGTAAAGTCCCAGAGCTGATGGAGATGTTCCTGCCAGCAACAAAAAACCTGCTCAGCGAGAAAAATCATGGTGAGATTTCTGCTCCTTAAACTTTCCCATAGATCTCATTTTATAGACATTAAAATGAATAAACAGAGATCATTCCTACTAAGCAATACATTTTCATCATATATGTGTTAATAAATTGGATACATTAATGTATGTTGAATTAAAATGACCGTTTCTTTTATTTAATTGCAGTATTACAATTTTGTGAAAATGGAGGGGTGAACTTTGAATTGAGTGGAAGCCGCCAATTTGTTAAATGTAAAAAAATAAGTTTTTTTACATTTAAGCTTACTTTGTTTAAATTGGTTATCTTATCAATTTAGTTTAGTATTTAGTTATTTACTCTGTCCTCAATATAATTTTCCACTTGTCAATTTACTTGTCCATCTCTTACTTTCAAAAGCAAACTCCACCATTGTCCTCAATGAACAGAATCAAACAAAATGACAGTAATCAGTCATCTTTTTAAAATATCACTCCTAAATTGACACCCTCTTGTAAAATGACTGTCAGTCCCCAGTTCAGAAATGGCAAACGTTAGCTTTTTATTGTTAAGAAACTAGTTCATTTGAATGTCTTTTGTTCATACATTCAGATTTAAATCAGTCTTTCACATTAAACAACAACAGCAGAATGTCAGTTTTTTGTTCATTTTCATAATGTAAATGAGCCGTTTTTGGGTTGCTTATGAGTTGCATAATGAAATCTGTAGAAAAATAAATCAATGCATTGTTCTGTTTTCTGCAGGAGTTCTCCACACATCTGTTGTTCTGCTCACTGAAATGTGTGAGCGAAGTCCTGACATGCTCTCTCACTTCAGGAAGGTACATAGCAAGCGTTCATGCCTTGACCTTCACCAGTCACCTCTAAAACTGTTTATGCACCACATCAGCCACTCTGAGACAAACACTCTTATCTGTTGCTGATCGCGTTGACATGACTACTAAAATGAGACTGTAGTCCTTTGACTGAAATCTGGATGCTTGTCCTAGATTTAGCTGCAGGTGTGTTTATCTCACTGAGAGATGAGGGTTCTTCCTCTGTATATCTGCTTCTACTCCTCCCACCCCCAGCCAGATCTAATGTGCCAGCACGCCCACCTCTCATGCTCATAACTGTAGCATTATGTTAAGCTCTTCTCTGAAAGTGACTCTTTTTTCCAATTCCCCCCTAACATCTACTTCATATTTTTTCTGTCATTTGTCTTTGTTACAATTCCTGCATTGTATTAGAATGAAAAGGTAAGAGGACATTCTGGTTTCATAGCTGGTGCATGCTCTTAAAAAAAAAAAAACACTCATCCTCATGGTCACTGTAGATGTAGTCCAATTTTTGGTTTTGATGTGCTGTTTATTTTGCAATTGTCGTCATTTTAAGTGTTTTCTTTTGTTTTTATGCAGGATTACGTAGACCTCATATACATTTTCACTTGTCCTGCGTTTTTCCTTTAGATTAATTTTAATGGTTCTCTTTCAAACGGTCACTATTGGGTTGTGGTTTTTCCAATATGTACATTATAGTGGGGGCACAAATAAAATGGAGACATTTCAAAATTAATGAGGATTATTTTAATAAACAGAAAAAAAAGTGCCAAACGTTTACAAAAAAACACTGACATGGTATCCATGTCTTAAACATCTTAAATAAATGTATAGTGAAACCAATCTATTGGAAGATGATCAACTCAGGGTGCCTACTTGTATTGACACTTACGGACCCTTTTTATGTGCTGTTCTGTTTTGAAATCTCAATGCTGTGATCTCGCTGATAGTCCTTTTTTCTCTCACTGTTTTTCTTTTCTTTTTCTAGCTGGTTCCACAACTTGTACGAATCCTGAAGAATCTGATCATGTCAGGCTACTCCCCTGAGCATGATGTGTCTGGCATCAGTGACCCTTTCCTGCAGGTAAAGACACATTATCTCCTGTCTATGTTGCAGTGTTAAAAAGTGCCGTAAGGGATATCTGCTGTTCTGGAACTTTTGGCAGAATTACAATTTGACACGCCCCCTAGTTCTAAAACCCCACCTTGCAAAGACAGTTTAGAGGAAATTGCACACTCCCATGACAAACACTTTGTTTGTGAAGCGGAGAATGAACGATTAATTTCAACATACTCTCAGCTTCCTGCTTCCCTTATATGGACTGATCTATGAACATGCAGAATAATTGATGGGAAGTGCCTGTAACTTTTCTGATTAGCTGAACCCCATTTACAGAACCAAGGGTAGTCTCCGAGACATGTCAGTTTCAGTAAATCATATGTCATGTAATAGAAATATTTCCTGAGTGCCATTCCATAAAATCTCTTACAGCACCTTTAATGTTGCCATCGATGTGAATTACAGTCTGTAATGTATCTCAAGTCCTTTGTTTGGTCAGATCCACAAAATTGATTTTTAGAGTGGTCCTTAAGTTTGCAATCCACTTTTTCCAATCGAGGTGATATCTGTTCTTTATATGCTAAAGCAATGGTTCACTTTGTGTTTCTTGGGATTTTTAAGGTGCGTATATTGAGGCTACTGAGAATTCTGGGAAAGGGTGATGATGATTCTAGTGAAGCTATGAACGACATTCTTGCACAGGTAAGCAAGTATGTTTAGATCCACTTTATAACCACATACCTTTTCCTTTCTACCTTCTAAAGATTTCCCATCAAATAATTTTTTAATAGGTTGCAACGAACACAGAGACGAGTAAAAATGTAGGCAATGCTATCCTCTACGAAACTGTTCTTACTATTATGGACATCAAATCAGAGAGTGGACTAAGGGTGAGTGTTGCTCAGAAATCTGTGTGGATTGTCAATTTCCTGATTTCAAAGGGTGTTTCATGGCTCCAGACTAACATTTCAGAGCAGTAGCACCGGTTTTGCAGTAACTAATAATATTGCATTTTACTTCTTGGAAATGCATGTTCGACAGTAAATCATTGATCTTGAGTTGAGATGCAAAGAAAAGGAACTTTTATTAACAACTAAATTTTATAGAGAAAGATACAAATATTTGGGTTATCGCATTAAAAATAACGAAAAAGTGTGAAGCACTTGACAGTGCTTGAATTTCACCTTCAAAAGGTTGTATAAACCTTTAAATTAATAATGTAAAAACATTTGACTCTTTCTGCCACAATACCATGTTTACAGTTAGTTACTACATTAAATCCATGGGGAATAATTGGTGATTTGTGGACTGAAAAGCCTTCTATAACTTGTTTGTTCATGGCACAATGTGTCTCCCGGTTTCCACGTCAACACTATTTGATCTGATATGGTTTATAACAGAGAATTCTTCGCCGAATTCGAATGCTTCTCACTAAATCTTGCAGTGATGTCATTAATACAGAGGTAAATTCAAATGTTTTCTCACTGGATATCCCAGCGCTGTGTAACGGTGTTGCTTGATCAAGATCGGCCCCAGCTAAACAATGAATCATTTGGCCTTGGCTGCATTATGGTAAATGGACTGCATTTATATAGCGCCTTTCACAGACCCAGTGGCCACCAAAGCGCTTTACATAATGCCTCACATTCACCCAATCACTCACTCATTCATACATGGCACCATCCAGCTCGTCTGGAACAGCTGGGGTTAGGTGACACTTGGTCAGGTGGAACTGGGAACCACTAACCTTCCGTTTTGTAGACAACCTACATGAACCACTGAGCCACTGCCGCCCAGTTATAGATTTTTCTTGGTCTAAATGTGATGTGTTGGGGAATTTGGCTATTAACATGTAACATTTCAATTATATTCTGCTGAAATGAACGAAATGACTTGGAAAAAAGATGCGTTTATTTTGCTGAACGAGACTCAAAGAGCCAGTAAAATGATCTGAACTTCCCATCAGTACTGCGCTGTCTAATATTGGTCTGAGCTGATAAACTGTCCGTGCTGCACATCTCGAACGAGATTCATATGCAAGAAAAATGGCAGCTCTTATCAGTTGGGCAATGTAGTGGTTGCACCAGTGCGAACAAAATGTACTCACTACAGCAAGAAAAGGGATCACAAAATGCAGTCTGGAGCCCTGGTATCTGCAGAAAATTATTAAATTCTTTTGTTTATTTTATTACAGGTTTTAGCAATTAACATTCTGGGACGTTTTCTTCTCAACAATGACAAAAACATCAGGTATGTTTGGTTTTGTCTGTGACTTTTAACCAAAGTGTTATATTCCAAAATTGCTGTTCCGTGATGAAGATATTGAGTGATCCATCGTCTGAGTGTTACATTGATGATCTCATTGTCTCTGACTACAGCTTAATTGTGGACTGAAAAAGCTAATTTTATGTGTTGTCCACACTAGACTCAATTGTCACAATGATAGGGCTTTGACATTATTACTCTCCATGATCAGATATGTGGCATTGACATCTCTACTGAAGACTGTGCAGACTGACCACAATGCTGTGCAGAGACATCGAAGCACTATTGTGGACTGCTTGAAAGACCTTGATGTGTCCATTAAAAGGTAAATTATGTGCAGGCTGTATGGATTTTATATCAGTTATGGCTTAAGAGGATGAGTCCTGCTGCTTACGCTTGTCCTTCCTCAGGCGTGCAATGGAGCTGAGCTTTGCCCTGGTCAACGGCAACAACATCCGGGGCATGATGAAAGAACTTCTGTATTTCCTGGACTCTTGTGACCCTGATTTCAAAGCAGACTGCGCATCAGGGATCTTTCTGGCTGCTGAGAAGTAAGGCTGTTTATTGTGAAAACGTAAATCATGTTAAGCACAAATCATTTGAGATGAAGTGCCAACATTTCCCATATTGAGAGAATGGATTTGCAGCATTTGCACGTCCTTGTAGCCCTTTTAAAAGTCTGAAGACTGTTGTTAGAGGTTTTTAAATATTATAAAAGCTTAGTTAAGTGGATACGTTAAAATTCAATAACCAAGCCCTTGAAAAGCAAAGAGGTTTTCTAGAGTTGTTCGAGTGACTCATGACTGTGTGATGATAAAATGAGTGATCCATCGGCAGAAGTTGACACTGTTGACACTTTTTTTTATCTGACAGTACTAAAAGGAGTTTGGTTAAGAGTGTTTAAAGGGTTTTACTTATTATTTTTGCTTTAGTGACTTGATTTAATATTTTAGTCTGTGAGCTTTAATCTACTGGCTTGCAGAAATAACTAACACTTGTTTGTTGCAGGTATGCGCCCTCCAAAAGATGGCACATAGACACCATTATGAGGGTTTTGACAACGGTAAATATCTCTCATTTTTGTACACTATATTCTGCTTGAATGTACTCATTAAACTAGATCACGTTCATGAATATTTCAGTTTACCACTTGATGTAAATTTAAAGTTGCGATGTAATGGAAATATCGATAGGCCTTTTGATGTACATCCAAGCGAAATAGATTATTAAAAAAAGAAAAACTGCAGAATGGGGACTTGGTTCTATGGATTGTTTGTTGATTGGATTTTGATATGTGGGTAAGGTTGGGGGTTTAAGAAGATTAAATGATTGGAGAAGTCTTGCATACATCACCAGAAAGAAGTCTGTCGCAATGACAGTAAGATGACATTTTTACAAAAAATTATGGTAAAAAAATAAATGAAACATGAATGGAGGAATCATTCAAATAACAACTATAACACGCATTTAAAAAATAGGGTGAATTTTCATTTATTGCCGACTTTGAAATAGGGCTGGACCTCTTCAGACCTTTTACAACATGTAGAAAACATGAAGATATTAGAAAAGAGATGGTCCCTTTCCTGTTCGTGTCCCACATCCCTGATCCCTCTCAAAGCACAGAGTGGTATGCTTGGGCTATATCATGCGTCTTTGTGTGGAAATATAAAACTAATAATTTTTTTTTTTTACTTTGTTATATTATTTAAGTAACCATTATTTACTGATATTTATTTAAATGCTTTACAGGCATTAGTGTATTGTTTCATTAACGGAAGTGCTCAAATATATGTCTGTTACGAAAAAGATGTTTGAGCCTCGCTTATTATTATTTTCGATTTCCCTCCGAAGCTTTGAATATTCCATGTTGATTACTACGGAAGCTTCGAAGCTTAAAAAGTGGTATTCGGACCAGCCCTACTTTGAAAGTATGCTGTTGAATCACAATATGGTTTTAACCGTGCTGCTGATGATATTCACTGTAGACTGTAAATAATAATCTTATCGCTGACAACAGATTTTCTTAATCTTAGCCATGGTAATGTGTTTTTGACGTGTGTCACGTGATACCCTTGTTCCAACAAAATGATTTTGATACTCATGTTGAAACAAGTGCTTGGCATTTTTTGCTTGGAGAAATTATCCTGCCCTCTGGCCTGAAGTTAGCAGTTCCTGCTTCAAAACCAGGGCCATTTGTTCAGGTCCAGAACCACATTTTTTGAGGTAGAAATGTATGAAACAGCTCCCTTTTGGTGGCAAAGTGAATTGATACCCTTGTTGTGTCTGCTTTTATAGGCAGGGAGTTACGTCCGGGATGACTCTGTGCCCAACCTCATTCAGCTCATTACAAATAGTGTAGAGATGCATGCCTACACTGTACAGAGACTCTACAAAGCCCTCCTGGATGACATCTCTCAGGTTAGAATCATCTTACCACTGTCATTATATTCACTTTGAAATTACCAATTAAAAGTCAAATGAAGAAAACACAGAGAACTATTAAAAAAAGATTATGCAACTTGTGTGCCTAAATTCTTCTGAAGTCATACAGTAGCTTTGTATGACCAACAGAGTGAAATGTAAACCATTTTAAGCTTGAAAGCATCAGGCCTCATTCACTATAGACCATTTTGTGTTTGTAATTTACATGTAGTCATTTTCATAAAACATGGCCAAACCATCTTAATATAAGGGCTTTCTGCACAGCCTTTCGTCAATCTCAGAAAAAAATACATGAATATCAGATGATGTCACCAACGTCTCCTCACTGACGTCACTCACTTTTAAAACTTGTCTGCCGCCATCTTGAGTACCTGATTGGTCAAGATCGATACGTCAGTCGCAAAGGAACTAGCTAGCTGTGCTTTCAAGATGTTGTGCGGTGGGATAACATAAATATAACACATGTAACATAAATCTGTAACGTTCGTTATTTTGAATAGAAATCATCACTCATAAAGCATTCATTCACGTCTTCTCCGGTTTATTTGTCTTCAAATACATGCAATATACAGCATCCGCCAGGGCTATTAGTCCAATGGTCCCATTTTTGAAGAAATAATGATTATCACGTTTGTAAAATATTTTGTTATACAGGATAACATTTCTATTCATTTTCCACTGAATCATGCGATCTGAAGAGCTCAAACAGCAAATGCAGCGAGATCTGTCTCCTCTTCCTGATTTGCGGCATTTATGATCTCAACATGCGCTCATTCGCTGTACAGCTGTCAATCATCTCACGTGGTTCAACGTGACCATTTATCCTGCCTCTTCTGCATGACGCGGTCCTGCATGACTTCCTCATTCTGACATCCGTGATGATAAAGCTAAAGTAACGTCTCTTCACCTGAAACAAGAAGCTAATAAATGCACGATTTGAAGTATATTTTGGTGCTTTTCCACTGCATGGTACGGTTCGACTCGGCGCGGAACGGTTCGGCTCGCTTTGCTTTTCCACTGCGTGGTACGACTCGACTCGGTACGGTTCGGTTCGCTTTAGCTCGGTTGCTTTTCCACTACAGTTAGTACCGCTTCAAAGTGGGTGGGACTGATCGTTATAGTTGCTCAACTCCTCGGCAACCAACGAGAGGAACATCTGCAACTCGTCCACTTAGTGACCACGCTTCAGCCATTTCTTTTTTTAAAGTTTTCATCTTATTTTTTCAAGTAAGTCCTTTAAAAACAGGTGCTACAGCGTCGGCTGTTGTCTACTGGCTATTTAAATCTAGCGGGTTTAGTGTCTCGTGTCGTAAATACAATGACGCTGGTAGTGACGATTCTGTCGGACCAATCAATGATCTGCAGTGTTTACACGTCACATTTTAGTACCGGTACGGTACGCTTGGAACCTCAACAGACCAGGTACCATTTAAAGCAAGCCGTACCGTACCATGCAGTGGAAATGCGCCATAAGTGAGCCAAGCCGAACCGAGCCGTACCGTACCATGCAGTGGAAAAGCGCCAAAGCGCGCCGTACCGAACCGAGCCGTACCATGCAGTGGAAAAGCGCCATTAGATTTGTGTGTGGTTTTCGTGCGATTGGGGTATTTTCATTATGAATAAAGAATGTTTACAGTATGCATGCTAGGTAAGGATAGCCCATAGCTTTATATAAAATACTATATATAACATATTTCAATATATTTTTTTTGACTTGAAACCATTTTAAAGGGTCATGAAACCCCCCTCTTTCAGCTCAAATCTAGCTCACAATCTTTTTGAAAAATGCAACTTAAATGGCCGTGGGTGGCTGTGAGAAGAAGGGAGGGAGTGGGTGTGTCTGGCCACCACTGTCATTGCCAGTGGCCGATGCATATCGACTGTCACTAAAAAGCAGTGGTAAAAAGTGAGGAAATGCTAGATTTTTTTTATAGCTGGCAAAGTTAAAGCCTACTGAAATACACTGACACTTTATTATTGTCCTTTCAAAAGTAACTGAATGCCCTGCTACATATAGGCCTATTAGCCTACAGTAATCGTAATTCTATTTAAAACATATTAATGTAGGCTACATGTATAATTACAATGTCATTATAAAATATATAGTTGTTTATATAGATACTATAAATGCATATATTTGAAAATAATTTTCCGCTTAAAAAAAAAAACGTTCCGTGCATAGCCTATCTACGCGCCCCCTGAACCCCCATAATAAAGATCGCTCTTTGGAGGTGGAGGACTTCTCATTTTAGACACACACACACACACATACCTCTGAAGGGATAGAAAAGTCCTCGGGACTCGGTACCGAATCACTCGCAAGACGCAAACTGCATTGGTTGTCAACAAGGCGAAGTCCACCATTCTCCAGTTCTCGAAGCTAATGTTTGCGGCACACACTATAGTTTAGATGTGTCCGTGGTTGATAGCAAACCAACCGCCCAGAGCCAGAGTCTAGCCCTGGCAGCACCAGGGAAACATATTCAACCCACTTGGACTTTTGCACATGGAAAACAAACACTTGTAGCGTCCCATGTTTGTCTCTCTCATCTACTTCGCGATATCACAGTTTGACATGTCATGCAACTTGGAAAGATCCACGCGGTGTCATGAATAATTAAGAGACTTGTCTTCTCATAGGATATGAAAACTTAGTCTCATTAATAATTATGAGACACCGATGAGTCATCAACGCACTCACAGTGCACTGCCACGTCACAGCCTGTGACGTGGACACGATGAAGATTTTAAACCCGGAAGACGAAAAAAGCGGAAGAAAACTAAAATTTAACCATTTTAATCATACTATTATGATTAGTAGTAGGAGGAGAGCGCTTGGCTTCTGGGTTGCGACTACCACCAATCAGAGCATACATGGATGACATGACAACCATGACTACAACAGTAGCCTGCACTAATCGGTTATTGGGGAAGTTAACAGATAATATTGAATGGGCACGAATGCAATTTAAGCCCTCTAAATCAAGGAGCATCTCCATAGTTAAAGGAAAGGTAGTAGATAAAACATTCTTCATTAATGGTGAGGCAATACCAACAGTTTCTGAGAAGCCAGTGAAAAGTCTTGGGAGATGGTACGATGGAGATCTAAAGGACACAGTTCGAGTGGGAGAAGTTAGACAACAAGCAGTGGAAGGGTTGAAGAGCATAAACAGCTGTGCTCTACCAGGCAAACTAAAACTCTGGTGCTTTCAGTTTGGTCTACTGCCGAGGTTGCTGTGGCCACTGACTGTGTACGAGGTTTCTTTGACAACAGTGGATAAGCTGGAAGCATTAATAAGTTCATACATCAGGAAATGGTTGGGAGTTCCACGCTGCCTCAGCAGAGTGGGACTTTATAGTAAAGGAATATTGCAGCTGCCAGTCTCTGCTTTAACCGAGGAGTTTAAGTGTGCCAAGGTCAGACTGGAAATGACATTAGTAGAGTCACGTGACAAATGTGTAAGGGAGGCAGCCCCTGTGTTAAAAACTGGTAGAAAGTGGTCAGCAAAGAAATCTGTAGTAGAGGCAAAGGCTGACCTTCAAATAGGGGATATCGTGGGACAGGTACAGCATGGAAGAGGGGGTTTTGGGCTCAGGTTAGCTCCTCCTAAATGGCACAAGGCAGGCCCAGCTCAAAGGAGGAAGCTGGTAGTCAACGAGGTGCGAAAGCAGGAGGAGAGGATGAGGAGTATAAAGGCCATTTCCCAGGCCAAGCAGGGAGAGTGGATGAGATGGGAGAGTGTGGAACAACGCAAAATGGGCTGGCAAGACCTTTGGTCAATGGAAGAGAGTAGGATCAGTTTCCTTATTAGGTCAACATATGATGTTCTCCCATCACCGCAGAACCTAAACCTCTGGGTAGGAGAGGATCCCTCTTGTCCTTTGTGTTCATCACCTGCCACATTAAGGCACATTTTGACAGGATGTAAGGTGGCTCTTAGCCAAGGTCGGTTTACTTGGCGCCATGACCAAGTACTGAGATGTTTGGCTTAAGCATTGGAAGGCAAGCGTAGTATGACCAATAAGTTGCCGCATGTTCTAGCAAAACATTACACGCAGAAGACAACATTCCTCCGCCCAGGCGAGCAACCACCAAGAAAAGGTGTTAACACCAATTCTCGGCCAGGACAACTGGAAGCTGCTAGGGACTGGAAGATGCTGGCTGATCTTGATCAACGGCTTATTTTTCCACCTGAGATTGCCACCACTAACCTACGACCAGACATTGTTTTGTGGTCTGGATCAGCACGCATTGTTCAACTGATAGAGTTGACAGTGCCATGGGAGGATGCTGTAGATGAGGCATATGAGAGGAAGAAACTGCGGTATGCTCATTTGGCCACTGAAGCAGAACAGCGAGGATGGAGAGTCCAGGTTTATCCAGTGGAACATTGCGTTTACATTGCGTCGCACAGTAAAGAACTTATCTGAAGCAGCAGAAAGGAGCAGCAACTGGCTGTGGTTGAGACGGAAAGATTCTAGCTGGCAAGGTACAGGCCGCCACGCTACGGTTTCGTAGAATTCTTGAAAAACTTGAAGAGTCTGTTGGTTTATTTGTATAGGTTGTATAGTATAAGTTGTATAGTATACTATACAATTTGTATAGGTTGTATAGTATAGAATGACGGGTGGTTGGGTAGATATTGTGTTTTGCGTTAGGTGGTATGCCATACGGAACCGTTGCCACTGTAACTGCTTTAACGCACCAGACAGCCTTAATCAATCGGGTTGGCGCGTATGGTTGGGTTGCGGAGAGATAGTGAGATTGTGGTTAGGTCTCAGCAGCAGGAGGGATGTAGAGGTCAGTAAGCTGGGCTGAGTTGAGTGGGGGACGGAGGGGGGTGACTCTGGGACGCCAGAGTCACTGTCGAGCCCTCTTGAGGTGTCGTGGGCTAGTCGACGAAACACTGAGGACGGAAGGTGCCCACTTGAAGACCCTAGAGATGTCCCCTACTCGGCTCAATCCAGACGGTTGTCGTGTTGGTCCACTAGGGAGACCACACTGTAGTTGCAGCCGTCGTGTGTGCTGACGCACCAAGTACACTGCAGCCGTTAACGCCGGACAGAAGGGGAGTCACACCCTCATATGGAAAGAAGCGTAAATGGATGGAGAAGCATAGTTTACTGTAAAGCTACGTCTTAGTGTTGCTTATCTTGGCGAAAGCCGAGTACAAATCAGCATGAAGTTTTAACATCTACTCTCGTGTAATGGAAATCATTAAATCTAACAGATGCTAACATTGTCTTCAATGGTGTTCAACACACATACCTCTGTTAAAATCTCAGAAAATTTGGATTGGGGTTTCATGACCCTTTAAACCGCGACTGGAAAATGATACAAATACTCTGGTGCTTTAAAGTGATTTTTAAGTAAAAGTGTAATATTAATCAATTAAATTGTCATGTCGCTTTATGCTACCAGGAGCTATTCTATTCCATACAATGATTTTTTTTTTTTTTAAGAATTCAAATAATGTTTCAAGAATAGGGTTTCTTTTTCCTTTTCTTTTTTTTTTTCCTAACAAGACTTAAGATAATAGGCTTGTCAGTACCATAGACAGTACTCGGTAGGTACTCAAGATGGCAGTCAACTGGAAAGAGCGGATGATGTAAGAGGTCACGTGACTGATATTCATGTATACGATGCTCTCTTTAAGACTCACTCACCTGAGAGCACTTGCAGCAATGCCTTGATCTTCAATGCCATCCTCCAAACTAGTTCAAACACAATAAACACCTTTTATACAGACTTGGTATACAGATCTCTAATTAGCCAGCTGTACATACATGGATCTGTGGTGTTACTTCTGTGAAACACACATACAGAATTTAAGTAATGCGGGTTTGGAATGACAATTGTATAATTAAATTATAACAGAATTATGTCTGTGTGAACTAACTCACACTTTTCTTCCTATAGCAACCTCTAGTACAGGTGGCATCCTGGTGCATAGGAGAATATGGAGACCTTTTGGTGTCAGGCCAGTGTGAGGAAGAGGAACCTATTCAGGTAAATGTCTCCATGAGCACTTCAAACTACACATGCAGTTATTTTAACGGCAGAACAATTGTATCATTCTGATTTAATCTGAAAGGTTTCTGAAGATGAGGTCCTGGATGTTTTAGAAGGTCTCCTCGTTTCTAACTTGTCCACCCCTGTAACAAGAGGTTATTCCCTGACTGCTATCATGAAGCTATCCACCCGTTTCAGCAGTGTGAAGTAAGCATAATTGTTCTGACTCACTTTTGATACAGAGATATATTTTCTTGAAATGAGTTTGTGTCCCCAAACGGATGAGACAATGATCTTCCATTTATTTTCATTTTGCCCTGCAGTCGAATCAAAAAAGTGGTGTCAATATATGGCAGCAGCATAGATGTGGAGCTGCAGCAGAGAGCTGTGGAATATAATGCACTTTTCAAAAAATATGATCACATGAGGTAAAAGATCACCTACAGTTCCAGACTCATGTTTGTCTCAATTTCAACAGCCAGTCACTTTTTATATTTGATAGTTCACTCCTAGCTCTTGTTTCTTGTCATCACCCTATCTCTTTATCTTTCCCATGAAGACCTGCATTACTAGAGCGAATGCCTATCATGGAGAAAACAGCCTCTAATGGCCCAGCAGAGATTGTGCAGACCAATGGGGAAACAGAATCAACCATACTGGACACAAAACACCTTCCCAGCATCACACAACCAGCTAGTCAGGTGAGTTTTCTAGAGCAAGGTTTCTCAATCCAATTCACATTTTAAGCATCTCAATAATCTGACAGCGTACTCAGCCTCTGAAAATGTGCACTTCCCTCATACACAAGCAAAAACAACATAAAACGAGTAGATGCTGAAAACCCAGTATACATGTTATTGTATACAATTTATTGTCTATTTCATTATGCCATGGGAGATGAGGGGTTGTCAGATTAGAAAAATGTAATAAAAAAAATTGCAGAGAGCTGTGAGCGGGGAAGCTCCAATGTAAGCATTGTAGGCACCAAGAACGCTGTTCCTCATGGTTAAACATCCAGAACAATAGCTGAGTAAGTTTTTTCGTTGTTGTGGTTAGTATGTTATGGGTTAAAGAATGGGGTCAAAAGGCTGACAACATGGTGAATGTAATGTGTCTGGGAAAGAATATAAACTAAAAAACATACACTATATGGACAAAAGTAATGGGACACCTCTTAATTCTTAAATTTAGGGGTTTCAATCAAACCCATTGCCACTGGTGTATAAAATCAAGCAATAAGTCAGTTTGTAAAATTGTATCCGTGCTAGATTCCATGGACAACTTTGTACTATTGGAAAATGGAAGTGATTAGGAATAGCAGCAAAGTAAAGACTTGGGTCAAGTGCTGAGGCGCATGGTCAAAGTCAACAAAGCTCTGCTGATCCATAGTTGAAGAGTTCCAAACATCCACTTGCATTAATATCAGCACAAAAACTGTGCGACGTGAGCTTCATGGAATGGGTTTCCATGGCCGAGCAGCTGCATGCAAACTTCACATCACCAACTACGATGTTAAGCGTTGGATGGAGTGGTGTAAAGCACACAGCCACTGGACTCTGGAGCAGTTGAAGCGTGTTTGGGAGTGACAAATTACGCTTTTCTGATGGGCATGTCTGAGTTTGGCGGATACCAGGGGACTGTTACAGTTGCACCAACTGTAAAGTTTGGTGGAGGAGGGATATTTGTATGGGGATGTTTTTCAGAGGTTAGGCTAGGCCCTGTACTTCTGGTGAAAGGAAGTCTAAATTCTTCAGCATGACCATGGGAAGGCCCTTTTCTATTCTAGCATGACCTTGACCCAGTGCATAAAGCAAGGTCCATAAAGACATGGTTGGATGAGTTTGTTGGGGAAAACTTGACTGGCCCAAACCGAGCCCTGACCTCAACCCCATCGAACACCTTTAGGATGATCTGGAACGGAAATTGCGAGGTCAGGCCTTCTCGTCCAACATTAGTGCCTGACCTCACAAATGCTCTACTGGATAAATGGACAAAAATTCCCACAGAAGCACTCGATTTTGTGGAATGCCTTCCCTGAAGCGGGAAAGCTGTTATAGCTGCAAAGGGGAGGACAGACCCCAAATTAATGTCTTTGTATTTGGAATGTGATGTCATTAAAGTCCCTGTTGGTGCAATGGTCAGGTGTCCCAATACTTTGGTCCATATAGTTTACCTCATCTACGGGTAATAAGTACATTCTTCATTTAATTCATATCTTATGCGGCTGTTTGGCAATTCAAACACAGTGGGAGTTTAGTTCACTGAGTGCTCCAGTAACGATCTGTTGATTTGAATCAGGTGTGCTAGATAAGAGAGATATCAAAATGTGTATCGCGGTGGAGCCATTAGCAATGGGTTGAGAACCTCTGTACTAGAATAATGAAAAAAATCTCTCAGGTATGGTTGAGCCGATAAAGAGGGATATTTAGCCATTGTGAAATATTTAAGCTAATGGTCTGTTTCCTGTTTTTCAGGCAAATGATTTATTAGATCTACTCGGCGGTAATGATGTGGTACCTGTTATCCAAACAACTGTTCCCACAAAGCCTGCATCAGCTGGAGGAGAACTGCTGGATCTGCTGGGTGACCTTTCTCTGACAGGTACACTTCTGCTGTTCTGTACCAAATTCACATCCTGCCATTCCTGTCTCTCCATGTTTAGAGCACTGACTTTACAGTGTTGTCATTTAGTCCTTATAGTAGTTCACCCAAAAATTAAAAAATATTATTTATTAGGGCTCTATTCTCATTTTGATGAACTGATATCAATTCTTAAATTCCAAGCATTGATCTTTTAGTCTATGCTGTTTTCAGGTGATGTGTGAACTAAACTTTATTCGTAGCATCCCATCCAATAAAGCTCAAGAAGTTTTGTTACTTTTTACAAATTCTGTCAATTATAGTACGAAATTCAAACAATAATGTGACAGGGTATCCACGGGGTCTTGAAAAGTATTAAAAGGTGATAAATCAATTTTGGGAAAATTAAGACCCTTAAAAAGTATTAAAAAGTCTTATCACGGCTTTATAAAGTCTTAAATTTGGAAAGTATTTTTTCTGAATTAGCTGTCCAACAGTTTGAGTCCCAAAAACATCGTGAAAGTGTGTGAATTTAGTCATTTTTATAATAAAAAAACGAACAGGTACATAAAAAACTAGGCTATTGTGGGTGCGTTCGTAAATTGCCTCCTCTGAGAGCACCAGAGTGGGCAGGCGGGCGGAAGTTCAAAAGCACAATGTACGCTCTGGCGTTCCCAGTGCGTATTACAACGCACCGAAATGTTTTAAGAGAAGGTTGGTGAACGCATGAACAGAATGGGGAAGTTTTTTAAAGGGGTCATGACATGGTTTTTTGTTTTGTTTTATTATGTTCCCTTAGGTGCAATTATAGTATTACTATAGTTTTTTTGTACAAAAAAACGTTTAAAATGTAGTGATTTATGACATTTTCCCACCCTGTTTCTCACCTCTGATTCAAACAGTCTGTTTTGGGGGCGTTTCCCCTTTAATACTTCAGTGTTAACGCCTATACTGTTATGATTGGCTAACGTCAGTGCTGCTTATGCATAAATTATTAACGTTAATCATTTTGTATCACATGTAGACTACACAATGCTCCACCACGTGAATCTTCGGTCTTCCAATCTTTTACCATCGTGTCAATTCTCAATTGATTTTGATTCATATGCGCAAGGGAGGGAGGGAGAGAGAGAGAGAGAGAGCTGAGAGAGAGAGAGAGAGAGAGCAAGACAGTTTGAAGGCGCGCGCGCGGCCGGGGCTCGCTCTCTCTCTCTGCTCGTTCTTTCAGTAACATGCCCTGTCACACTCATCTGATCACTCACCGTTCAAATAAAGCTTTGGCGCGCTGCATATGCTGCAAATAAACTGCATCCAACTGTTTTCCCTGACATCTGGATCGTTCGGCAGCGTATTCAAACATGTTGTATCTTGTAAACAGACCCACTCGCTGCACGACAACGCATGCGATGATGTGAAATGAGTCGTAGTTGTCCTGCGCTGGAGGCAGTCATATGCAAACGACTGGTACGTCACTTCACACCGTGACGTCACTTCTAACCATGGATCCAGAACGAGCTGTTTTTAGAGCTTGATTAAATAAATGCTTCGTTTATAATGGGGAGGACGTCTTAAGCTATGAAACTTGCAGGAAGTTTTAATAGTACATAGATCTCTTAGGCCTCGTTCACACTGCAGGCAAAAGTGGCCCAAATCCGATTTTTGGGGGGTCAAGTGACCAGGTCACACTTCTTCAGAAATAGTGTGAACACTCAAATCTTGCCCAGATCTGATTTTTTCAAATCAGATTTAGACCACTTCCATATGTGGTCCTGAATCAGACCCAGATCTGATTTTTTTCAATACTGCCGCAGTGTGAACAACCAGGGCGGATTTGATGCGACTTTTACGTCAATCTACATCGACATTTGTCACAAATTATGCGCCGGCGAGTCAGACATTCTGTCAATCGATCTCTGACGGAGATAATCAAAGATTGCCCTCGACATCCGAAAGTTTTCAAAAAACAGCGTCTCTGTGAAGCTATTCACATCACATTCCCACCACTCCTGGGGTCCGTGTATAGGCTACTTTTGCGTCCATTCGTTTTTCCTTTAACTCCTATTTGAAAAACGAAAAACATGCTTTCTTCTTTATTAGTTTTTAGACTGGTGAAAAAAAATATTCACATACAAACTTATTTTCCATATACATTTTTACAAAAATAAGAAATTAGATTTCTGCATTTTATTTGCATTGACCCGGAACATTTAGGCCTAGATAAACGTCTGTGAAAATGTTTTATTTTTTATTTTTATTTTTTATAATCTCAGTATAACATAATAAGCAAAAAAAAACAACAACAAAAAACACTTCACATACAAAAAAGAAATAGAACACAAACTCATTTCCAAAACTGTAATTAGGATAGGTTATATAATAGCCTAATAAAACATTCATCAGTTATTTTATGATAAACTATAGCCTATTACTGTCTTAAGTGAACTCATTTAGGCTAGTTATAAACGCAAATAATAATAACAATAATAGCCTAATAATTATCATTATTATTATTATTACGTTTATTAGGCTACATATTTAGAAGACGCTTTTATCCAAAAAAGAAACAAAGCAATTCGTCAAATGTCATTCATAATATCCATAGTATAATCGCGGGCGCGAACACTTGCATTTTTCTTATCAACAGTGGAAACCACTTACTGTTGATACTCTATAATTTCTGGTCATACAGAAAATAATAATACATAATCCGCAACTACTTTTATTTGTGTAAACTCACAATAACAAGAAAACGTTGTGCTTTTGTAAAATAAAACAATCAGGCGCGCTTTCATGAACTGGAACACGTCTCAAAAATGAACTGAAACAAAATATAGCCTATGTAGGCTAAAGCTTGAAATGTCCACTTTTAAACAAACAAATTCGAATCGAAAGCAAAAACTTTGATTATGAAATATAATAATATGATAGGTGCATTTCTCTCTAAATTTACAGCGGAGATGGAGACATGTTTGCAGACACTCTTTAGAAAACACTAGTTTATTAATAAACAATTAAAATGCCTCATTTTTTCAGACACATTTATTAACATTAGCCTATAATAATCTATAAATCACCTGTCTGTATATCCAGAGATATGGCTCTTCTCATTCAGCACTGCAGGAAAAATATCATCGGGTTCTAAATTGGCCTTAGAAAATTAGTAAAATCGACATTTGTTCCATATTAATTTGTAAATATTTAAAATGTTTCATAAAGGGGCAAAAAATCATAAACAAAAATATGAAAAATCGTCTATAGCCTACATTAGCCTATATATACTGTAGGCATGCATATATATATATATATATATATATATATATATATATATATATATATATATATATATATATATATATATATATATTTTGTTTGTTTTTTTTTTGTTTTTTTTCGCAGCATTTGGTGTGTGCAGTTCAAATTCATATTTTGTTGTTCAACTTTGCGTTTTAAAAATACAACAACCGTTCATTTTTCGTTTTTCAATTACGGGTTAATAAAGGAAAAACGAGTGGACGCAATATAGCTACATGGACCGTTTGGACAGAATACGAGACAGAGTTCTTTATTAAATTCATAAAAGAAAAAATAATTACAGGAATACTGGATTTTAAACCTCAAAGAAACGCCACAATCAAGACCTTGGAGCAGAAATGAGGAGAAACACCC
This sequence comes from Semotilus atromaculatus, assembly GCA_031834385.1. Lineage (NCBI taxonomy): Eukaryota > Metazoa > Chordata > Actinopteri > Cypriniformes > Leuciscidae > Semotilus > Semotilus atromaculatus. The sequence goes on from JAULUF010000004.1 coordinate 12,429,968, forward strand.
AGAAATAGCTCATATCTGCCGACGAGTATAGCTTTGGGGATAGCCACGTCTCCTTCCATTAATAATAATAATAATAATAATAATGTCTAGTGCGGTGGCTCTGATATAGGCTATAAACCTACCAACATCCGTTGCCATGATTGTTGGAATGACTGATCGCGAGAGGAAAAAAGGACGTTATAGTCGCATAACATCGGTTTAATGGAAACGCCGTACTTTCGCAATAGTTTTTTATCGATATTTAGAGAGAAAAAAAATCGCAAAAGTGTTGCGCAAATCTGTAATGGAAACGCGCCGTTATTGTACTTTTGCGCATGCGGGTCAGTTCGAAACCGCAAACAGTTCACACTGGAATCTGATATAGGCCACATTTTAAAAGGTAATGTGAACAGCCAAACAAAAAAATCGGATCTGAGCAAAATATCCGAATTGAGCATTAAGACTTGCGGTGTGAACGAGGCCTTATATACCAAAAGATCAAGGCAAATTTGGTTTCTCATGTCATGACCCCTTTAATAAACTTTGCTTTGATTTACTATCCCAGCCTATTATTTTTTTGTATCAGAGTGGTCTATAGTCTTTATCACAAACTAAAACTGTTAAGTTAAAAGTATCACTGATGTAAATGGTTGCAGCTTGAAGTGGCGGTGAGGTATTAAAAAATATTGAGAAGGTCTTGAAAAAGTCTTGAAAAGGTATTAAAATTAACTTCAAGATTCCTGCATATACCCTGTGTGAACCGATCATCTCTTCCTCTCTACTACTAGTTATAGCATGAAATAAACATGAATGAACATCAGAAGGTCTGTCGAAAGATGTAGTGAAACATTGAAATGTGTCATGCCTCAATCCATGTTTCAACTGCAGAAAAACAAACTCCGGAGTGTTTTGATAAATATTTGCACTGTATGACATAATTTTTTTATTTAGTCTGTTCTTTAATATTTAATGTATGTTTGAATAAATCTGTCATGAAATATTTTTTGCAGCCACTGTTTAAATGTTTATATTGCAAAAAAAGTAAGTAGAGTAGAAACTATTTTATCATTAAATTATTATAAACCTATTATTAGGATTTTTTTTTTTTTTTTTTTGCTATTTAGATGTTTATACAAATCAGTTGTTAATTTTAACCTTTAATATTATTGTATACCAACTGTCAGGGTTCTCGGTGTAGTTTTATTTGAGATAAAAAAAATTTAAAAAAATTCTGCCCTAGTAATTTACTCATCCTCAATTTGGTCCAAACCTGAATTACTTTCCTTCACCAGTAATTATTTTTTTTGGGTGAAACCCTACTCACACCTTTTGGGTTCCTTCTCACTCCTTAGGTGGTCCAACCCCCACCCCTGCTCCCTCTGTACCCATGTCCCAGCCCCCTTTCCTTTTGGATGGTCTCTCTTCGCAGCCCCTTTTCAATGACATTGCAGCGGGTGAGCTTACATTAAATTTCATCATAATGATTAATGCAAAATAGGGCAATGCAATTATCATATCCATTTCTCTCTTGCAGGCATTCCGCCAATGACGGCGTACAACAAAAATGGCCTGAAAATTGAGTTCACATTCGAGAGGGCCAACCCCAACCCCAATATTGCAGTTATCACCATCCACGCCACCAACTCCACCGAGGCTGACATGACAGACTTTGTGTTCCAGGCTGCAGTACCAAAGGTTTGTTTGTTTTTTTTCCCCTCTAGTTGGGTAACCCAGCTAATTATTCAAAATCCTAAAAATAGTGAACATGCTATGCAACACTAACAGCTTCCGCATCAGATAGCTCACACAAATATGGATGAATCAGCTTTGATTTCAACAGCATATCTTGGTTCTGTGAAACATGGCAAAAAACAATGTTACTCATGGATAGAGCAAAAAACAAAGGAACCTCGTCGTCCGTTTTCATGCCATCCTGCATCTCTCGTCTGATTGTAACCCTTCTTCCAATTATAGTCCTCTGACCTTTTCCTCTTTGGTAAGGTTTTAGCCATCTCTTTCTACAAATGTCCCACTCACTCACACACTCTTTCCCCATTATGAGAGTATACGCCCTCTACTGTCGATCCACTTAGTTTTTTTTTATTTTTCTCATATTTATACAGCCAGGACTTTTTTTCAACAAACATCTAGCAAATATTCACAAAATACTTTTGAGGTGTTGATTTACATTTTCAACAGTGTTTCTTAGAAATTGCAAACTGCACCTTTAAATATCTTAAATGGAATAACAAAAGTCTTAATTCACTCAGGGTTTCTTAACCCTGGGTAAAAAGTGGTGCTAACCCCACTTCTAAAATAAAAGTGTGAACTTTCCTGGGGTTAAAAGCAGGGCTTAGAATGACTTTTCAGTCACGTGATTGTGATGACGCACGGAATTCAGATGGAGGGCAGGAAGTGAAGAGCGCAATGGACAAGATGAAGGAAAGTCCATACTGTACTACTTTAGATGCTATTACAAGAGAAATATATCTAAAAAAAAAAATCTAAACATATGTTGGACATGATCAGGGTGGGAAATTAGCACCGTTTTAGCATCGGTGACTTTCCCTTGTATACCAGCCACAGTGGCGGGTAGATTGTAAAACATATTTTTATTGGTTACTACTTAAAACATTCCTTGTAACGGATTGGACAGCTTTTATCAAAGAATGCTGTTGCTAAGTAACAATAATGCACTTTTGTCGAGTAACTAATTTGATTGGTTTTCAGCGCTGTGTGTCACGGACACAGCGCACGGACACGGCGCTGAACGGACCGTGACACATATAGCTGAGCTGAGGTACAGACGAAAGGAAAATTAAAAAAATGTGGCGGTGTTAAGAGGCTCGCCGCGGATTTAGCAGTAGCTATGAATGTACAAACTGTTGAGTTCGAAGTAAATAAAAAGAGAAGGTACTTTTCGAACAAGTGGCGCATTGATGACGAAGGGAAAACGAGGGAATGGTTAGCCTAACTTCCCGTCGAACAGTCCATGCACTGTACTTATTGTCGAACCGATGCGTCGTCCGAAAATGCAAACAATTCGTTTGTTAGAGGAGCAATAAGGCCAGATTTCATGGAAAGAGGAGCCAAGAAGAGCCAACTTGAAGATGAGAAGGAGACATCTGAAGATGATGATGACTCTGAAGAAGACTAAAGTGACTTTTTTCACATCACTTTTTATTGATTTATTATGTATTCATTTTGTATTAATAATAAAAAAAAATGATTGAAGCAATTCAAAATATGCTAGTGCACTTTCTTTTATAAATTTGAATTCCAGAAAAAGTGGCTGGTAAAAAATATAAGTGGCTGGTAAAATTGGGCATCCACCAGCCACTGTGGCTGGTGGGCAAAAAAGTTAATTTCCCACCCTGGACATGATCCTTACATTATAAAGAGGAGCGATTTTTCAACTGAACTGAAAGATTTGCCATGTTTGTCTTCAGTTACAGGGGTAACTTACAACCTCAAAGAAAAGAAGCAACAATTACTTTAACTTTACAAAGTTCAGAAACTGGTACGTTACACAAACATAGCCACATAAGGTGTATTAACTGACCTTAGACGAAGTGATCACTGCACACACGGGCATTTTCCGATTCGGCTCCTCCCGACCGCAGACGTAGGTTTGCAAGCCATTTGTTTTGGTCACTTTCTTGTATTTTTTCCCCCTTATGAACAACAACTTTTGGTACACAATAAAAACTCCTCGTGTTTCTTGGTTTGATCGATTTGAGCAACCATAAACGACGCAAAACATAGGCATTTTGATTTTGTTATAGTGCTTTCTAAATGTAGCAGATCACTTCCTGCCCTCCATCTGCGTTTCGCACCATGGCAACGCAGTGATGTGACGTCATATGAAAACAAGCTATTTGGTCATTTTTGCTTCAGCCAAATACTTAAACGTTTGTTTGTGTTTTTAGACATTCCAGCTGCAGCTTCTGTCCCCCAGCAGTAATGTAGTTCCTGCAGTCAACCAGGGAAGCGTCACGCAGGTCATCAGGGTTCTCAACCCACAAAAGGTAAAAAATCGTCGTGAGCCCAGGCCACGGGGATGGCTACTGCTCTCTATTGCAGTAGATCTTCAGAGATCAGTCATTTGTCCTGAAACAGCTTCAGAATTCTGATCCGTGTTGGAACTGAGTAAAGTTGAATAATTTTACCCTGAAGTTGAAAGTTTACTTTTAAAAGCCTGTGGCAGCCATTATTTATCTTGGTTTAAGAATAGGAGGAAATGTCACATCTCAGTGACTTTGATGGTTTAAGAAGAAGGTGGCGTCTCACTAGCTGATTCAAACCAGGTCAAGGGTGTCACACCTACCAGTTGTTTTTCTGAAATGTCACCCTTGATTAGTAATTTTTCTCAGATTCCCTGTCATGAGTTGGCTATATACGATTACGAGTTCTGTGCAAACAATCACAATTGAATTAGAATTCATGGAGTGACTGAAGGTCTCATTTTTATCAGAAAAATAAATCAGACCCCCCTGATATTAGACTGATATTTACATGTTATAGAACTATATCTGCTTCCGCATGTGCCTGACTTCCTCTTTTGTTTTAGCAACAGTTGCGAATGCGGATCAAGCTGACATACACTCACAAAGGCTCTCCTGTACAAGACCTGGCCGAGGTCAACAATTTCCCCCCTCAGTCCTGGCAGTGATTTGCTACCCTTCTCAATCTTAAAGACCCCCAGCAAGGGAACTATGGGAAAGATGTCCCCTCCCCATTCCCAAATGATCCCCCGTGACATCACCACAGATCGCTGCCCTGGGGTTGCATGGGAAGCAGTGGAATCTTCCTGACACAGTCAAGAGTTGATGGTATGAAGACTAATGACGATGACGATTACAGCGACAATGATGAAGAAAAATCACAAATATCTGAATGCATATCTTTTCGTTTGTTTTTTTTTGCCCGTCTGTCCTTTCTCTCTGCTTCGGGATTAGTGCAAAATGTCCATACTCACACTTGCACTTAACGTTGTGCACTCTCACTTATCCTCCCACTATAGTGCACTCCTCCCACACTCCGGCTCACCCTGCCGCCCAGGGCCCGTACACTGGGGAAAAAACGTCACTCGTGGCCACTATACAAAGGAGCTGCTTGTTTGATTTGTCTTGTTTTGTTTGAATTTTCCATGTTTTTAATCTTGTTAATGGGTTTGGTTTATTTTAAGAAAAAAGAAAAAAAACATACTGAATAAATTGCAAAGTCTGAACATTTGCACCTTAAGCATTTCAGAATCAAGAGGAAAATGGGTTGTGATGGCGCCTTAAATTATCGTTCATTGTACATGGCATTTCTTAATTTTCGTGTAAGGTTGATCTAATGTCCTATAATAAAGTATACCAGATGAATGCTCCGGATACAAGCTATGTTGTGGCTACAACGTTCGGCACATTGTCTGCCAGCTGTAATGTACACACTAACAGATCTGTCCAGAAGTGCTTAACCTTCATCACGTGTATCATCATGAATAGGCAAGTTCAAATAACTGGAGTCGTGATTTATTCTTTTTAAGCAGGACAGTTTTTTTTTTTTTTTTTTTTTTTTTTTTGACAATGAAACTGGAGCGTTTCCATTCAAGGTAAACTTGAGTTGTTTAGTGGATGAGAAGATGGGAGTTTGAGTGTTGCTTGTTACTGTCTGTATGCATTACATCACCCAGTAGTTTTGCATCATCAAAGCTGGACTCATTTCCCCAAAACCCTTAATTTGGCATATAGTTAGTTTGTTTGCCTCTACTCATCACAGATGGTGTGTTCTTGTATTGTTTTTGTTTTTTAAAATATTGAAATGCATTTATATAGATTGAAAAATAGCCTACACTAAAGAAGTTTGATTTTAGCACAATCCTTAAAGATTGGATCCTATTAAAAATGTAGTTGGACAGCCTGATCTTAAAATTCAAATTGATTTTTCAGTAAATTAACACAAATAGAGGCCCTGCGATGTATAAGAAAGTTATGGTCAGCATAGATGCTGTAAATAGACTATGAATATAAGGCCTTCCTGAATGTAGTTATATGCACTGAATGGACTTTTTGTTTGTTTTCTTGTTGTTTTGATTTTCTGCAGTGATTTGAAGTTCAGAATTATTGCCTGATTTGAAGCAATGTGCCTTTGTCATAAACGGTTAAAAGAAAACCCTCAGACATCTGCGGGATGAGCGGTTATCGTTACAGGAAGAGCAAGAACGTGATGTTTGAAGAGTAGAGGACTTTTTTGTTTTGCTGTCATTTCATTCGAGCTCTCATTCAGAGGGCGTCTTAACTCAAAGTCCGTACTGTCAACGTGTGTTAGTTTGTGTGCAGGCTGTCTCTTCTCGCAGCTTCCAAAGGCAGTTCGCAACATTAACCTGAATATACCTCACATTGTCGTCGTCTTCTTTTTTTTTTGTCTTTGTCAACTTGAAAGAGTACTTACTGCTTCATCAAGTCATTGAAATGCTCGGTGGAAACCCTTAGCGTCCGCACCCTCACGTCATTTCTCGCTGCTCTTCATTTTTTTTATCTTCATCACTTTGTGTAATTACATTCGCCAAGTCTGGTGACCAAATCAAGGTGTTCTTTTGGGCTTGGGAAATATATTTTAGCAATGTTATGTATATGGAGAAAAACGACTTGATTCTATTAGCTGCTTTGTCTGTCTTTTTGTTGCGATTCTTTCGATTTCCTGGCTTTTCCTGTACATACAGTACTGAGGGCTTTTAAGATGCATCGGCTTGTTCTGTTCATCCCTTTTTAAGATCTCATTTTCTAAGACTTCCTTTCAGTACTGCACAGTGTATAATGTCTGAAACTCTCCTTCAGAAAATAGTCTAATTTAACAACTTACCTGTTTGATTGATTGATTGTTTATTGGAAAGAAAATGTACTATGTGCTGCCTGTATATTGTATATAATTGTAAAACGCATAAAAAAGATCAAATCAAATAAAAATCCCATTTGAAGACCTATGACGTTCAGTTAGGGGGGGGGTGTAATGTGCACACGATCTTGATCTTGAGTTTGCATTTGTTTTTAGTAGATGTGTATCGCAGTCATGTACTACTGAAAGAATGAAATGCTGCATATAGACACAGATGTCATTTCTCCTCTCGATATGGTGGCCTGGAGCTGATTTCTTTTTCATGTTTTTCCCAGTTGTTCAGATATTATAATGTGATTCAAAGGGTTAGTTCACCCCAAAAAATTAAAAATTGTCATTATTTGATCACCGTCATGTTGTTTTAAACCTGTATGACTGACTGACTTCTGTGGTACATAGATTGAGTCCAAACCCAGATTGGACCCCATTGTTTTTCATTGTATGGAGGTGTTCTTCAACTTTCTTTTCCACAGAAGAAAGTCATACAGGTTTTGAATAACGTGAACTACCTTCAGACCTATTTATAGTAACATTTGATATGTGGAGGTAAGCTTAAATCCAAAGTTAAGTTACAGATTTCCCATAAACCACATTACCGTTATTTCCATGGGTTTTAGACTCGCACATCTGACCAATATTCCCAAACAGTCTTTTTGAAGCACATGGAGTTAAGGCACGGCTTCAGATTAAATGCCCTGGTGTGAAATCATGGCCTCGTCCCCGAGTGTTTCGATGACTCTTGAGTGAACTTAATGCGGGGGCGGTACATTAAACGGCGGCCTGCGGTCGTGAGGTGCATAATAGTAAATAGCTATGAAATTGGACTGCGCAAGAGAAGTTTCAAAATACAACTTTTTCCAATCATGCTGCTTTTTACACTACTTTGTCAGGAAAAGGTGACTGTGTGTCGAAGAGGGCGAACTATCCATCTGTAAACTTGACAAGTCTCTTAGCAAGTTTCCCAACACCAAACAATGATTTGTTTTGTTTTTTTCAGCTGCATGTGAAAAAAAAGCAATGTAAATATTGTCATTTCTACTCTTTATGTAAACCTCCTGAGGTAATACAAGCTAAGTTTCAATTATTAAGTCACCACTGTTCACTATATCTCGCAATACATGCACAGACCTTTGTAGATTTGGGAATATGCTGTCGATTCTTCATTGAGAAACAGATTTTCTTAGTGCTGGAAGTGGTCAGTCAGGGGGAAGTGAGCATCATTTGTTTGGGTGTAACTGTTTGACCAGGTGGACACTATCACATACTTGGATGATTGCCTTCTCCATCAGAATCCCTTTGTAATCTGTAAAGGTTTCGGTTGTTTTTGAAGTGCATCTATACATGCCCTTCTCAGATATTTTACACTTGCTATTCAACCACATCTGACATTGTGCTGGAGGGCCGGATGACCCCAATGAGTCTGACATGCTGAACTGAATCACAGTCCCATGTCCTCGAGGAATGAGTGTTGGGACTGAAAAGAATTTGTGATGGATGAAAATGACATGGGATATTTTAGACTTATGCTGTGTATTATTGTCTTTGGGTTGGAGAAAATGATCAAATGAAATAATAAAACAGTCAAACTTGATGTCTGTTGTTGTGTTTTGGAAATAAGTGTTTTTATTCAGTCTGGTTTGAGTTTGGAAACTGTAGTCTGCTGTCACCCTCTTGTGTTAAACTTTGAAACTGCAATAGCTCATGTCATAGAAGCCGAGGAAAAATAATTATTCCTGATGTCCTGTCAAATGGAGACTGAATTATACAACAGTGAAAAGAATTGTTTAATTTTTTTTTACCCTCTAATATTCTGCTGAGCAGGCTACAGTTCTGTAGGCTATGTGTAAAACTAATAATTTAAAAATCAACGTATTATTTTCCATTCAGAGTGCCTGAGGAAAAATGCGTTGTCGTAATTCAGTATCTGCAGTCAGATGTGATGTCAGTGTCATTATTTTAACGTTAATTTCGTAATAAAAACGCTCACCTCAGAAAAACGAACTTCGCTGTCCTGTCAGCCGTAGCGCGCGCACTCTGTCACTTCATTAAAAATAAAGCGCAAAAGAAACTACGAGCAAAAAAACTACGAGCATGCAATGTTGTAGTTAGGCCTACTACGTAGTCAATTCATCCTTAAATTACCAATAAATTACGTAAGCTGGTACTTCTGAGAGCTGAGAAGGATTTGCTGGCTATGATGTTCATCAAGATCAATGTCCATATGTTTTATTAACAGTTCATTGTATTGTGCATCATGCAACTGTTGTTCCCGTAATCCCAAAAGCCCACTTTATTTTCATTTTGTGTTATTTTGTAAATGACTGTGGTGGCTCACCAACTTACTAAATTTATCAAAATAGTTTGGAATTGTTACCTTATGTTAACCCTCTATGGCATGACTTTTTGTTTTTTGGGGGAAAAAATATCTTTCACCCCATTTTTTGGGAGCTTGGGGGTCGCTGATAATATATCCATCCTAAAATGTGACCCTGACCTCCTGTATCTCTGTATCTGAAAAGCTTACTGTCCTCACACTCAGAAGGAATGACACTAACCATGTTCCTATCACCCATAAAATGTTATTGTGTCCATTTCTGTATCAGTAGATCGCAAAAACATGGATTCAAGTCATGTCATAAAGATTGTAATTACGAGTTGAATGCACATGAACGTCACCACAAAGTCGTAATTACGAGTGGGAAGCAATAGTGGAAGAAAATAGTTTTCAACCATGATACATTGTATTCTGAATTCTGACAGTACAATTTAGTTTGTACATATAATGTGTACTGTTTATGAAGAAGAGAGATAAAGTTTGCCAGAAAACACTACTCATTTAGCCAGTTTATGAGCTGATAGGCATGAGTGACCATACTACATTTCCCATCATTCTCTGTGGCAATATAATAACAACAACAACAACACCAACAATAATAAGGACATATAATTCTTTGAGTTTTCTGAACTTGTAAAAACAAACTTCCCAGGAGAACTTGAATGCACCATATGGTCCTAACCCTATGATATTGCCTGGACAAAAGTGGTCTAATTGCAGAGTGTTGCCCTGAGGCAACGAACAAAAAAAAAACAACAGTTTTAGTATATAAATAAAAACAAAATAAATCTTTAAACAGTCAAACATACTTCTTTACATACTGATGACCATGCATATATTTTTTTATATAAAGTTATTTTAACTAAGTTATATTTATCTTACTAATTGGTGGCACCATGTACCATGTGGCTTTGCTTCATTAAAGGACTGGGCCACCCCCAAACAAAAGGTCACACCCACTTCAGCCCCTCATTTCATTGAACAGACATGTCAGGTGATATTATATATGTAAAAAATATATATTAAAAAAATTAAAGGGGCGGTGTGAGGTCCAAAAGAGTAGTTGCCTCCATGCCACAGAGGGTCAAGTAAAGTGAGACGGTACATAAAATTGGATCAACCAGTTGAGCACTACTGATTTAAACTATTAAATTCTCTCATACCTCAAACAGAACGTAAAGGTTAATAAATTTACCTTTGACACTTCATGGATTAGAAGCCTTATCTTGCAGGGATGAGATCAGAAAACGTTTTTTTTTTATCATAATTGCAAATATTTATATATAATTTTAATATAGTTATGTGATCACATGTCTGTCTCCATCTCAGCATTTGTAACCTATACTCAAGTTACAGAAACACTTAGTATTTGAGTATATAATGTTAATTTTTGGGTGAACTATCCCTTTAAAGTGCTTACAATTGAAGAAAATTCCTTAACTCATGTTTTATGTCATTTATTATCAAACTCCTGGTAAGCGTCAGTTCTCATTTCTTCCTGGTCTTCTTCATGTGACCCAACTTAGTTTACCATCACAGACTCAACGTAAAAATGTATCTCAATATGACTGTGATTTATAGCGTTGAGTTTAAAGTTTAACTTGCACAAAACACATTTCACAAGAAGAGCTAATCATTCCAGTATGGGTAGCAGAGTTCAGTGATTCTCGATAAGAGTATGACTCCAAATCTCAGATTTACAGACCTGATAATCTTTTAACAGTACAAACTGATTTGTGTAATTTTTATGTTGATCAGAAACTCTTCAAATAGCAACTAAATAGATATTGATTACCTACAATCATCGTCTTTTGTTTGTTTTTCCTCTTTTGGCTATCTGCGTATTCAGTAACTGTTCAACGTGTGCTGAATTCTGAATGAAATGTGACTGATAATAATGTGGCTAATCGACCCCTTTAATATCCATTTCAAATCACCAGTTTTATCTTAAAGGCCCGCTGAAGTGCCTCGAAACACACAACATTATTTAACATGTTGACGTAATTTCCACTGAAACAGGAAGACAGCAGGACATATTTAACAGCTCCTCCCCCTTTTTTAAATAGCCAATAGCGTTTAGTTTATATCACAGCTCAGCCAGAGCCGTTAAGTTCGGTAAAGCCGCAGTTTCCTCCTAATCTCTTACCATTTCTCCTCCTATCTCCTCAATATCGCTTTAAAATATTCTGTGCAGAATTCAAATGGGTCCGATTAGTTTTCTGGAAAGTGCAGACTCGCAGATATGATCCGCTCTGTGCTATCGTGTCTCGGAGCAAACTGTGTTCACGCTGTGGCTTTTCACATGACATGAATGTTAAACCAGGCAGACCACATTCGCCCCAATGGAAGGCATATTTACACTGTCTGAATCCCCTAATAGTGCAGTAAGTGTAAGTGCTATTCACCATATAGAGAATAGTAAATGTGTGAACAAGTGACCGATTTGCTTTAGAATCTATTTATAATGTAGGAGGCGGGATGCTTTAAATTCTAGAGAGCTTTTTGATTGGACAGAAAATCTGATGAGAAGATGAAGTGCATGTCATCAAAAAAATCTTCTAAATGCATTTTGTCTTATAGTTAACCGTAAGGATAACATATTCATACTAAAAGCCCCCCAAAAAAACTTCCATTTTGATTTCATGGGGACTTTAAGTGTCCTCATGAATAATTCAGTACCGGAAGTACAGGAATGAGAGGTGTCTATGAATAATAAGTAGCGCCGCCCCCTTATGTTTATTGATTGGGTTTATTTGACAGCCGTGAGCTTCAGTCCCACTATGGCGTCTCATCAAATCAGGATGGGCTTTTTCTACCGCCTCCTGTACTGGAATTTATCACTCGCCAGTGGCTTTTCTACATCTGGATTTATGTGCTGAAAGACGTCAAATGTAGGCGAAATGAAGGACGAGAAAAGCACAGCGCGGTCGCTCCTCCAGAGTGCCGACACGGAGCGGAGAAATGCAGCTGATGTGGAGGATGGCCGGGCGGGCAGAGGAGCAGCGCTGAACCCGGTGCTGCATGACCGAGCCACCGCACCGACAGCCCGAGCAGGAACAGGAATACGCGTTTTAAAGGTAACAGTTACCAGCTCCAGCTTTATTTAGGTCGCAGCATTATTGCTGTTAGGCACCAGGGCCAAAGTACGCGTGAATCCGTGAACTGCATCAGCAATTATCTCTATAACACTTTCACACGCCGCCGTGTCTCAAAACCTAGCGTGCTCCCTGCCTAGACAACACATTTGGGCATCGTAGGCGCGTTATCTGTGAGCTGAGCGGGCTCCTAACGCCTATGATGCCCAGTGTTGATGTCTATCTAGGCGGTTCACTAGGTTTTGTGGGACAGCCTGTGATAGCCTAATAGATGTTCTGGATTAGTAATGCCATGTCGATATATAGAGAATGTTATCACTTGATTTTTTTATTGGCTGTATCAGAATAGTTTCTGTATAATGCCTGTAACCTGTTAGGGGGCGTTCACACACACACACACACACACACACACACACACACACACACGCACAGACACACAAACAGGGCGCTTTTTGTAATTGCTACTATCTCGGTCTGTACACCTAGCTGCGTCAGATGGAAGAGTTTGGTCTGTTTTTCAGCAAATCGCGTCCTGACTGTTGCGTTGACAAATGTCAACAGAAAAGTAGTCTAGTTCTACTTAACCTAAACGCGTATTGAGTATGGCAAGCTGTTTTATCATGTATTTCTTTAAACTAGCCTATATATGACAAAACACTCACTGATTCAGTCAGTTCATACAGTGAATATTTTGATTCAACGGTGACCATTAGCTTGCTGCCCTTTTGAGAAATAAGTGTGCGTAAATGTATGTGTATACTTAAAAATGAACTGTTATTGCAAATAATATTAATGAAATAAAAGACCACTTAAGTGTAATAGAGTACTCTTTCATGACTGTTTTTTTTAACACAATTAAGTACACTTATTAAAAGTTTTGAAAATTATGGAAATTTCCAATAAATAGTGAAAAGTTTTTTTTAGTTTTTTTTATTGTTTGCAAGTAGGCTACCTGTTCCAGTTTCCTTGTATTGTAATAGTAATATAGTTATTTACTGACTTGTTTAATTGCAAATAAACGTCCTTTAGATGCAAATAATCAACTAGTTAACCACTAACCAACTAAGAAATTCGAACAATTAATATTATCAGTTAATTCGGTTTAAAAGGTCATTTTAAAAGTAATTTTTCTAAAACATTTGCTGCATAGTTAAAAAATGGCTACACATTTAAAATTGCGTTATTGAGAGTCATGTAAGCAATGTCACATTTTATTGTTACAATTAGAAAAAGGCTAAATGTTTGCAAACATTATAAACACTATAAATGGTTTCCCTCACTCCACAACAAATCCTTTAAATTTAACGGTATTCAGAACAGAACAAGAATGAAAAATATAAGTAGCTACGTCAAGCCAAAACGAGTTCATTTAAAGTAAACAGAAACTGGCATGGGCTCACATAGCCTACCTCTCTCATTCAGCATTTTTCCATATTTGCGATGTATTTGGATAATAAACTATTATTTATTTTATGTATAAGCTTTGTAGGCCTACTTCACTCGCATTCCTGACGGAAAACACCATCCTTCACATGCACAAAAAATGCATTTCGGGCAGTTTCAATCCGATCAAGAGTTTCACGTCCTCTCGATCGAATTGGAAAAGGTTTAAACCACCCCTTACAATTTGAATGAAATTTGAATCAGATTTGGGCAATTCATTCCGATTGACGAGGTTACATGTGACTTTTTTATTCTGACTATATGCTACTAGTCCGATTACAATCGAATTATTAGGGTCAATGTAAACGCAGCTGACACTCATCCATTCTAATTTAATTTCATTCTAATTTAACATAATCTTGTCGGTTAACAAGCTACTGTCAGGAAAAAAAATCTGAAATGAACATCCCTAAATTATATATTTGAATGACATTATTTTAAAGCTCCAGTCCGTAACTTTTTTGGGTTAAAATTATCCAAAATAAATTTGAGCAAGTACATAACCAGCCAGTGCTCAAAACTACCTGCTTGCCTTAGCTCGATTCAAAACTGTAAGCTTGTAATAATGTTTTTAATTCCAGTGGTACTGGTGGATTTCCGCGGGAAATTCGAGCAAGTCTTTGCGTCATTACGTCATTATTATCTGTACACATACAGAAGGTGTCTCTGCTAGTAGGCTATATTGCATGTGATGATGTTGGAGGTGGAGATTTATTGATTTCGAACAGAGATGGCAACAAATAGGAAAAACTACAGACTGCAGCTTTAAGTCTTATAGTTTAATAGAATAAAAACTATAACTAACAATTACTGAAGTGGAGAGATGATTTTTTAAAAGATGTTTATTATTACTATTATTATTTTTATTTTTTTATTTTTTTAAATGATGTAGGACAAAATAATCCCAGTATGATTTTGGGGTAAAATATTATTATTATTATTATTATTATTATTATTATTATTATATTTTTAAATAACAGCTGATCTTAACAGCCTGAAAACTTAAATAATAAAGAAATTAATCACTATTGGATTATTGGGATTGGGTTATTTTAATTAATTAAACAAATATTAAAACATTATTATTAATATTATTATTATTATTATTATTATGTTAGACAGAGGAAAGAAAGTCTTACAGGTTTGGAATAACTGGTTAAATAATAATAATGGTTATTACTACTATTATTAGTAACATTGCACATAAATCAATAAATATAAATAAACAACATTTTTATTATTATCATTAGTAATAAAATTATTATACATTATTATACTTATTATAACAAATGATTGTAATAATCATTACAAATAAATCAATAAAAATATATTATTATTATTGATATTACGTTAGACAGAAGAAAGTCATACAGGTTTAGAACAACTGGTTTAATAATAATAATAATAGTAATAGTAATTATTCTCATTATTAATTATAATAATCATTACAGATATTATTATTGTTGTTATTATGTTGCTCAATAATAAAAATAATATTCATAATAATAATCATTATTATTATTACTACTAGTACAAAGAAATCAATAAAAATCAATAAACATAACATAATTTCGTCATCTTCTTCTGTGTATTATTATCATTATTATTTAACCGGTTGTTCCAAACCTGTATGACTTTCTTTCTTCTGTGGAACACAAAAGAAGTTGTTTTGCTTTGTACTTGCATTGTAAGGTTCAATGTTGTTTTGCACACCCTGTGCTGCTGAAGTTAGAGCTCAGTTAAATTAAGCAGGGCAGAGCGTCGTCAGAAAATAATTTCACCAGGC
The DNA here is from genome assembly GCA_031834385.1 of Semotilus atromaculatus. Lineage (NCBI taxonomy): Eukaryota > Metazoa > Chordata > Actinopteri > Cypriniformes > Leuciscidae > Semotilus > Semotilus atromaculatus. Next base: position 12,445,488 of record JAULUF010000004.1, read on the forward strand.
TGACTAATGTCATGGCGTCTCCAAAATAATCTGGACTCGCACATCTCTCCAGGGCGTTTATGCCCTGGGTAAATATTTGGGCTGCCGTAGTTCTCTTCTCTACAACTGAAAACAAAACCTGATGTCTCTCAGACAGGCTCTGTGTTACAGGGTGGAGTCCCGACAGCCACCAACTTGTGGTTACCAAGGGATGGTTTCCTATGACTGATTTGTGCTCTAAAAGACTTTATTTGGCCTTATTTCTTGAAGGGCATAATTTCACAGACACAAGCACTATCTAATCAAGACTCTCTTCCACAGCGTAACATGAAGAGGAACGGCAGTCGAGGCTGCGTCACCCGGAAGACGCGGTTCGGCTCTCGCGAGCGGGACTGGCTAAAGGGTGACGCTCATCGAGGGTGTGTGTGCCTCTACGGGGCCTCGGAGCCTCAGCCTCCACCATCGGGCCCCCAGACCTCCACCACCCCTCAGCCAGACCTGAAGCTGGTGCTGTGCTCCACCAACACCACCGCTGAAGAGCTCTGTGCTCAGAGAGACGTGCAGGGTCTCTACCTGCAGCTGCACGGAGACTTAATCAGGTAACACACACACACACACAGACAGTCATTTTCTGTCTAGACGTGGTCTCATCTCAATAATGATCCTTATCAGACTCCCGCTGTGGAACAGTCGGTCCAGACACAGAGTTCCGGGGATTTATCTGAAATGACAATGTGAATATCACATGCTCCTTGTTTACAAATGACTGGTTACATGAGTTGTAGGATTAGGCATTTATTTGCACCTCTTGATATTATAAATGTTAATGATCCTCCAAAATAACGTCCTTATGAACATGTTTGTCTTATCTCAGGGTTCAACATTAAGGATAATGGAAGGATGAGAGAGCTAGTGTCTTAAAGGGATAGCTCACCCAAAATTAAAAACTCTGTGTTCTGTGGAACATAAAAGAAGATATTTTGAAGAATGTTGGTAACCAGACAGTCTCTGGTCTCCATTTTCTTCCATAGTATATATATTTTTCATACTATGAAAGTCAACGGGGACCAGTCTCAGCCTCAGACGTCACACTCATGGACCGCTGGCTGAATGTCTGATGCACTTAACTGGAAACCCTTCAGGATTTTCGAGATCGTCATCTGATTGGTTGAATTCTACAGGAAGTTCGGGAGACGTGTGTGTCGCGTTTTTTAACGGTCCACCTGAAAACAAAGATGCCTTGGTGCCAAACCCCCTCATGGAAAAAGAAGGCTGTCGTGTTTACAACTGTGACAATGAGCGCTTATCAGGAGCAACTAAATGCTGGATTTACGAAAGTATGTGAAGTATGTACTGTAAAATGAGTTTTACACAGCGGTCTGTTATTGTAGGGACATCAACGTTACATTTTCACACCTCTAAACATGACGCAGAACAAAACGAACTGTGATTGGTTGCTTTATATGTCAGTCAGATGGCCTCTGGCCGGTCCTTGGCCAATGAAAGCTGCTGGAGTCCAGACCTTCTCCTGTCAGTCTGAAGGTCTGGCTTTGTGAGACTAATGGGGACCAGCATTCTTCAAAATATCTTTTGTGTTCAACAGAAGAAAGTAATTTAGACAGGTTTAGAACAACTTGAGGGTGAGTAAAGGGTGATAGCATTTTTATTTTTGGGTGAACTATCCCATTTAGGCCCTTTCACAGCAAGATGATGATAACTCACAGTATTGTTCTGTTTTATTCGCTTTAAATGCTCGAACTCTTTAATTGGCTGTCAATGTTTTTATTGTTGATCAGCTGGAAAAAATCGCTCTGAAAGTGATTCCAACGATATCATTTTCTCTGTAATTATAAATATATTTAAATACATGACATACAAGTTCTAATAGAAATGATATTCAAGTATATTTTTTGTTTACTATAATTGCTTGTCAGTACATTCAGCAGGGCACTTTAACCATATTTCAAAGACAATAAATGAAATAATAATGTATAATATTAAATAATGATTTAATTGCATATATAGAAGCACTACTTAAGTGGGTCAAAAACTCAAACCTCGGTTTCACAGACAAGGCTTAAGCTAGACTCCGACTAAAATGCATGTTTGAGCTGTTTAACTTAAAGCAACATGTATTGACATATCTTAAAACATATGTCAGTGCCATTGTTTTGTCTCAAGATGCACACCCGTAATGTTTTTTTCTAAGGCAGGTATATGAAAGCTACTTAAATGTTCTAATTGAACTAAGGCCTAATACTGGCCTAAATTTAATATAAATTTAAACTATAATACTATTCATTAAATTAAATCAACAATTAAGTGTCTCATTCGTAGTTTAGTACTGTATATTATTTTAAAGTATACCCGTCATAAGTGCTCTTTTTCAAAGAATGCTAAATTGTACTTTTCACCTTCCACAAGGTTATGTCTTCATTGTTCATAAATATTTGTTTTTGTACCATGCATTGCAGTCTTAAACCCTTGGTTTCCTGTGATGATTTAAATGTTGTTGTTAATAGATCTAGCTGAGCTGACTAACACAGATGAGGTTTGTGGAAAAAATTCATAATTGATTTTTTTTTTAAAGCTCCAGTTTCACTGTACTTGTTTGTAGGGCTGCGCAATTTGTAATGTAAGTTAATGCATTAACTAAGAGGCTGTTTACATGACTTTTTACAGTTTTAAAGTTTACAGACTTTAGAACATGGAAATTATAATAAATTTTTTTAAACAAATGGCCATATGTCATTGTTAAGTGTGAGAGAGAATTTATAGCAATCATGGGGTGACATCATAACTGCATTTCAGATTGAAATCCTAATTAGTTGTTTGTTGTAGCTTATGTTTTAACTGATGCAATAAAAAGGTCATGACATATTGACAGGAAGAGGAAGATCTGTGACATTTGATGCTCAGTGTCTGGTTTTAAAGGATGTGCTCTGTCAATTTTTTAAAACTTTTAATTTTTTACATTGATTCACAAGAGACATAAATAGAAAGTACAGCATGATGTTTTACTTTCTATTTATGTCTTGCTGATGGTTTATTTTTGAACTCTGACTCATCTCTGTGTTATGGAATAGTAACAGTGAAAATATTAAGGATGCACTGAGATAAAAATTCTGGGTCGAAACCAAAACCGAAAATTCAGAATGCGCTTGACCGAAACTGAAACCCAAAAGTAATAAATAAATTAAACTTATTTAATCAACACTCAAATAGCTAAAACTGAGTTGTACAAACATTTAAGTTGCACATAAGGCCATTTTTATGTCAACATAATTGTTTGTCTCACATAGCCAGATCTATGTAGTCTATAGTCTCAAATATACTTTATAATCAAATTATCATAACAGTGTGTAATGTTGTTAATAACCTCGTCTGTCGACATGATGCATTATAGAGCTTTTTTTTTTTTTTTGTTATTATTGAGAGGAAATCGAGCAGCACGTATTTACATATTCATCTAAACGTTGCTCTCAGTAGCGCGGACGGCGTCTGGATGTTCATTAATAGTGTCGCTGCAAAGGTATTTGCAACTTCTTTTTACTTCTAAGTGAAAAACGAAAAAGAACTTTGCCACGAGTATATCAGGTCATTGAATCTCGTACAATCCTCTCTAGTACGTTACGTGTGCACGAGTGCGAGCATGAGCGGGGCGTTCTGGCTGCAGTTCACTTAACGGCCACCGGTGTCACTAAAAACAAGGGTTTCTGTATTCTACATTATAGCCCCTTTAATTTATTTAATTAATTATGATTGTAACCAAAAACACGCTTGTTTGTAGTTCTGATAGTTTTACTGCACTATGTTAGTCTTGTAGTTTTGTACCTATAACTTCTAATAATTCAGTCATATCGCACATTCACAGAAAATAACTAACTTCCATGTTGTAACATAAGGTGGATATGCTAGTGTACTCCTGAAAGTTTTAAATGTGGATCTTTTATACAGATTTTTTTTTTATATATTCTGCCCTCAAGAATACAAACAATCTCCTCAAAACCAATAGCTATTAGCAAGTTATGTTTTCCCGTTCCTAGAAAAAGCTGAGATTTTTAAAGGGACCGTTCACCCAAAATGAAAATTCTCGACATAATTTACTTTCTTGTGCACAATACAAGTGAAGATATCGAAGAATGTTGGTAACCAAACAGTTTTGGTGACCACTGACCTTCCTTATGGACAAAACAGAGACATTTTTCCACATCCACAGAACAAAGAACGTCATACAGGGTTAAAAATGTGTAACTGATGACAGTTTTCATTTTAATGTGAACTATCACTAATGATATTAGTGATTATCTGAATTTCCAAATTTTGAAAACCTCCTAAAGGCCTGTCCACTGTCCACACCAAGAATGATAACTACAACGATATCTGTGCTCGATCTCTTTCTGCGTTTTTCGCATCCCTAGCAAGCATTTTGAGAGGTTAGAGCATAATTCAGAGCCACCGAATGATGAATACGAAAAAACGCACACGAAATTTTTGGCCTCAGTGTGCAAGGACCTTTAACCCTAAATTATGAACATTAGCAATAGCGGCTTTGCAAGATAACAGCAAACCAACGAAATATAGATGGGTTTGCAACACTCCCCGTGCTCTTGAGGCGGGTTTGTGCTTTCCTCAGTGTGTGTCGTCTGTGGTGGTTTTTAAGGTGTGCCTGACAAAGAGAGAGAAGCAAGTCATGCTTTCCCCTCTCTCTGCCCTCCTGGGAATGACTGGGCTGGGGCTGAGATGACTGAAATCACATTATTTCGCAAGAAGCAGTCCAGCCCTGAGCCGAGGTAAAGCCAGGCAGCTAAGCTGAATTAGCTGTGAGGAGGCTGCACATTAGGGCAGCTCACAGGGACATCTGCTGATGTGTGTGTGTGTGTGTGCTTTCTACTCAGGTCTGCTATTTATTTCACTTCAGGTAAGCAGCAAGAAAGCATTAAATCTCTAAAGTGTCCTTGTCAGCTGCACTCTGCCTCTACAAGCAAAGAGAAAAGCTGAGTCGGGCTTCTGCCGTGGAGGTGCGGGGCCTCAGACGGACCCCTGCTCTGCTTTAACACAAGGACATCTGATAGGTCTGTAGGCAAGCATGTGGGTCGGAGCAGCTGCGTTCTGGTAGTGCCAGGTTATGGGTCACGGGTTTGCAGTGTCCGCTGGTTTATCTGCTTCGGGGCAACGAGGAGCCGTTAACTGGATTAGAACGGTGGAATGAGATGACGATTTAATCAGGGAGAGAAAGGTGGCGGCGCTGTGCAATTGGACGATTATGAGGCTTGGACAGAGAATTACTGTTATTGGAAACCTCATTAAAAATGGGGGTTTTGTGGCTTTTAGGTCATCTACATGCAATTCTACTCCCATTATTTCATTTAAAATCACACTTTCTCTTCCCAAAATTTGGGAATTTTGGGACACCATTTTCAACCAAACACTGAAAACTTTTTGTGTTTTGGCTGTTCACTTACACGACGACGCCGTTTCAGGGGCATGAAAATGCAAACTTTTGAAAATGGGTTTTGAAGTTTAAGTTTTTGAAAACGATACCGTTATCGTCTCTGTGTAAACTACAAAAACGCTAATTTGTGAAAACGTGATGTCATGCGCATGCGTATTATGTGTTGAGTCTATATATGCGTAGTGTTTCTTTACAAAGTATTATCGCCATCTACTGGCCTGGCAGCAGAATACAGCATCTTTATGTCGTTTTCTCAGATCCGTGTGAACGGGGATCGTTTTGTCAACGTTGTCGTCTATACAAGAAACTTTTCAAAAACTCAAAGGAAAACTTCCATTTTTAGTACGTCGTTGTCGTGTAAACATACCCTAATGTTAAATAATGAGACCTTAATGTAAAGTGAAACCATTTTATTTAACAGGATTAGAACGTTGGAATGAGATGACGATTTAATCAGGGAGAGAAAGGCGGCGGCGGCGCAGCGAAAGGTGGACGAATATGAGGCCAGACGGTTTTAATAAAAAGCAGGATGCCGTCACATCACGAACAGATCGAGTCAGATCAGCAGGCTGATTATTTGCTTTGTTTAAAGGGAATATTGTCAGACGCCACGAGATTGGTTTTCTTTCACTCCAGCGCTTTAATGAATGTTGAGATATTGAGTTGGACTAGACGTGATCCCTCTGGATTGGGATATATTATCTGTCTGCCGGGCTGGGAAAACACCCAGCTCTGAGGGAGAGTCACTGCTGGAGGATGTTAGGATAGAGTCTGATCTTAAATCGAAACACCTGTGTGTTATCATGCTTGTTAAGAGCTAGGATACTTGCACTGGGTCGTGTGTTGGCCCACATGGAATTTGTTGGCCCGATGTTCAATACTTGCGTACTACTTAGTGAATATTGTGCCATAAACATTATATACCGCCTATGAAACCTTTTACATAATGTGTACCAGTCTGTCCATATTTGGAAACCTCAGCAAAGATGGAGTTTTGTGGCTTTAAAGGGATAGTATACCCAAAAATGAACACAAATGAAATCTGAGATCTTTCTGTCCCTCCATTGACAGCTACGCAACTACCACTTTGACGCTTCAATAAGTTCATAAAGAGGTCGTAAAATTAATCCATATGAATTGAGTGGTTTAGTCCAAATTTCTAAATGGACTCGATCACTTTATATGATGAACAGATTTGATTTAGTCTTTTATTCACATATAAGAGCTTTCTTTTCACTTGTGATCAATTTAATGCGTCCTTGCTGAATAAAAGTATTAATATTCTTTCAAAAAAAAAAACTTACTGACACCAAACTTCTGAACGGTAGTGTATGTATGTCTGAAGTTTGAGTATATGTCACTTTATGTTTTCGAACACTGTATTTTAGTTTGTTCTCATGTCTGACTAGCGTCTCCTCCTGTTTGCAGGAGGCTGGACCCCTCTGAGCGTCCTCTTCAGATGGTCTATGAATACCTGACTGCTATGGGCTATGAAGACCCGTTCCGTGTCCAGCAGGAAGCCGCCAACTCGGACCTCAGCTGCATGATCCGCTTCTACAGTGGTGAGTTGTGGGCCGGTTTCAGCCTGAACGCTGGCACTGCTAGCTCTGTTGACCGGGCCCAAATCCCAGAGCAGTTTGCTGGCTTTACAGAGCAAACTCTTTAAGTCCACCCGAGCCGTCGTGTTGTTTCGTATCCGCGTGAGAGGGATGCTCGTGTACCGTTTCTGCCTGCCATTCTCAGTGCGAATACTACTGTAAGGGCTCAAATGTGTTTTCGTATACAACCCTTTTCCCTATTCTCTCTTTTTGTTTGACAGCTTTGGAACGAATAATGGGCTGTTTTCTCATGTTAGGCATCAGTGTGTGTCAACATCAGTGTTGAGGGGATTCTAGCTCTTTCTCTAGTCACACAAAGGATGCCAATTATGCTTTTGTTCCAGTATCCATAATGTACAAACCTCTTTCTGATGATGTGATAGGTTGTTTGAGATTGCAGAGCAAGTTTGAAAAAAGCATCAGCAAAATGTGTTTTTCCTCCTCCTAGTTCTTATAAAAAAGTACTGTGTACACAATTCAGTAGCTTTGGTATTAAAATCATAACGACACGCACCATGGAATTTCCAAAACAGTCCATATATCCATTGTAATACCATCATAGTTTTTTTTTTCTTTCTTTTTTTTACTGGCAATCTCTGTCAAGAATGAAAACCTGAGTAACAACTGAATACAAATTCAAACTACTGTTGCAATTTACTTCTATATTTATTTACCTCTATTATTTTTCCTTATAATTACACACACACACACTACAATTGGATCATCATTGCAATGATTATTGTGTTTCTAGCATGTGAAATGTGTTAAGACACATCATGGCCATACTCCAGTCAAGGATGACAATGTCAAGATTTATCAGGCTCAAATTATGAAAAAATGGTTGGGAGGGAGCATAAAGAACCATTTTCACACATGAATTGGCTCATCCAGAACTTAAATTCATCAAAAGTCTTTGGGATGTGCTGGAGGAGATTTTACAGACTGCTGGACTCTTGCATTGTCAATATAAAATCTTGACCAAAAATGTATGCACCTTTGTTGGAAATAACATTTATTTCCATCAAGAGGTGCATAAATATTTGGTATTGATATACATTGACATAAGTGTATGTGTATGAAAAGAGGAGCAAAGACCGTCAAGCCTCGAATAGGCTTTTATTTAAAGTCCCCCTGTGGTGAAAATCTTTTAATTTAGTTTATGTATATGTGGTGTTTTTAATATGCTTTAAGACAAACCATGTACAAATGCAGAAGTCAAAACAATTGCTGAGTATTTTCTTCTTGAAACTGCGGTGAACCAAAGACAGTCTCAAAACGCGGTTTGAAATCGATGGTGTTTCTGACGTCACAAACTACCTTGTAACCAATCACGCCAACGTGTGATCGTCAACGAGTGGATCTCTGAGCTGGTGTGAGTGAGTGGAGGCGGGGCTCATTTCCAGAGATGTATAGTAACAAAGTAGAACTACTTCACTGCTGTACTTAAGTACTAAAAGGCTGTATCTGTACTCTACTAGAGTATTATTTTTTTTCCTCATACTTCCACTTTTACTTCAGTACATATTTTCGATGAGTTTAATACTTTTACTCCGATACATTTTTCATGTGCTGCATCGTTACATCATTTTGGTGATCAAAGATGAGTTTTAAGGGATACAACTATTGACTCCAGGGGGACTTTAACAAAAATAAAGCATAATGTCCAAAAAGGGAATGAAGTGTCCAAATAAACTGTTGTCTTTGTCGTGCCGGGGTATCGTGAACGAGGGGCAGTGTTCAGTACGGATGGGTCCAGGTAAGAGGGTGGGGTCCGGTGGCCACACGCGCTCCCCTCTCTGGTCCTGGGGACGAGGGGTAGTGGCTTGTCCTCGGCAGCTCATCTTCCCAGAGAGGGAATGGCGGCCCGACATCCTAACCTGTCGGCCAAAACATGTGCTTCCCATCTGGACCACGGGTCTGGCGACTCACTCCATTCCGGGAATCCCTCCATTCTCCCCTTCCTGGACCCTCGAGGACACCAGCATCCATGCACTGGGAAAAGAGGCCGGTCTCTCGAGGAGCTGCGCACTCCGTTTCTGTCAGGACCACCATCGTCAAATACAATTAGCATACAGTTTGGATTGGCGGTGTGGTTCTGTTCAGGGCAAGCTTGGATAAGAGCAGCAATAACCCCCCTTAGGGTAAACGGAACAGAACAACATGAATTTAGTCTGATTCAAAGGGGAATCCGAATGCCAAATCCTGACTGTCGAGAGGAGGAGCTGGGGATGGAGGAGGGAATGAGCTCCTGAGAAATGCGATAGCTGCTGATAGTACTGAAAGAGCTTATATATGTACATGGTGATAGGCGTCCCATTCCTATAGGTAGATGTGGATCAGCTGAGAGTCTTCTGATGCAAGCTTGACAAACGGGACCTGCCAGAACTGACGCTACTCTTGATATTTAACAGCGGCGGTGAGGAGGCTCCATTAGATTCAGGTGAGCCTCATCACAGGCTGCCGGTCCTGGTTGTTACTGCTCCCCTCCTCTCTCTACACATACAGTCAAGAACATTGGTTCAGGTACTGTACCTAACCTTAAGCATGAGCAGTAATAATAATGGTGCCTAATTACATAATGGGAAGCTTTATAAAAATTGAAATGAAAATTCCTTGCATATGGAATGTGTCCTCCATAATGTCCTTCCTGAGTGTATTTAAGCAGTGGCTGTTAGACTCTCTCTGGGCCTGAGTAACCCCCGGCTCCCCTTGGTCCGGGGCTGTGAGTAAATGCCCATCTGTCAGGATCGCAGGGGAACGGAGACATATCATTTCTCATCCTCAGGTCCTGTCAGGGCCGTAGTGGTGAGGTACAGTCCTGCACGTCCGCCTGATATATAGCCACGGAGACTGAACAGATGACCTGCGTCCTCCTCATTTGTACACTGTGACTCCGGGGACAGGTGAGACTAGCGGAATAGAGTTCTGTGCGTTCACTGTCCTAAACCCTCCAAACAACCTTCCCTACATCTCAGAGGTGAGGAAGACGATCAATATCGTGTAGTTTCATAATAGTACTTTATCACAATGTTGCATTGATCTACTGATGCCAACTATTGATTTTTACTTGTGTTTATTTTATATGGCAAGGCTTTACAGTTTCATGGGTATAAAAAAAAAAAAAACTTGCGTTTGAAATAGGGCAGATGGTGCAATGGATGGTTTTATTCTCATGTGAGATAAGTGAAAATCTATTTGTGATAATGACCATGTTAGCACACCTGCAGGTGCTGAATGTTTCTCTCACATTGTCTCATTCAGTAGTAATATCATTATTATTATTTCATAAAAATATTTAGAGCTCCATAATTCACAGACCCTATTATATTGTTACCCATGATCAGGCCCAGATGGAATTTATGGATGCATTTTATGCGCTGATTAGGTTGAAAATCTGTGGAAATCTGGTGCAGTTTAGATTTGAACATTGTTAAATGTGGTAAATAAATACAGCTTGGAGTATTTCAGTGTTATTGATCGCTAAAGCGTTATGAAATTAACTAAAATACTTTATAAAACAAACATGCGAAGGTCAGGTTATGACAGACGCTGGTTATTTGATCTCAACATGGCGGCCTCCATGATATAACCAACAGATCAAATGTGAGTTTGCAGCATTTTTATGAAAAGTACTTTTAATTTCTTTAGGTGTAAAACAATTATGTGGATATTATATCCTTTGTGTTTAATTGTATTGAATGTGCACTTGTAGTTGCACTTCATATCTTAAAAAAATAAAAAAATAAAAAAAACTACTTTCAGATAATATAATAACTTAATAATAATTAGATATTTAAATAATTAATAATTAGAACTAAGACTTTCTCAGAATGTTTCTTAACACATTTAAAAAGTGTTATGGTCCTTGCACACTGTCTAAAGTCCAAAATGCGCGTCCAAAATTTTTGCATGTTAAAAAATAAATACGACCTCATGTTTTGTCAATCACGTTTTCACACTGCCTCCGAAACTTTCGTCCGTCATTAAAAAATTCGGATCGGGTTAGATTTTCTGCGTTTTTCGCATCCGTAGCAAGCATTTTGAATGGTTTTGACAATTCAGACCCACCGAATGACAAATATGGAAAAACGCACACGAAAATGTTGGACTCAGTGTGCAAGGACCTTTTTTCGATATTACTTTTAATAGATTTTAAATGTACAAAATTTCATCTTCAACATTCCAAATGTGTAGTTAAAAATATATTTAAAAACATGACATAAAAGTTTCAGTAGAAATTACTTTAAAGTATTTTAGTTTTCCATAAATACTTGCCAGTACATACCGCAGTTCATTTTAACCATATTTCAAAGAAAATGGAAGCAATTATGAAATTACATATAAAGTTGACTTAAGTCCTACTTAAGTGGATCAAAATCTCTTTAAAGTTCAGTTAATTGCAAATACAAATTTAAACTAGAGATGCACCAATGTATCGGCCGATAAAATAAATTATTTTCACTATCGACCATCGGTTGATGAAAAAACAGCTGATGATCCGGGCCTATTGTATCCTGTCAATCAAACGGGGGTGGAGAAACGTGTCAGACTGCAACTCGTACTGTGTGTGAAAGAATTATCACTTGTGTTGAATTAACACAATATGCTATATATTTCTACACTGACGCAGCCAGTGGGATGAATGCTATTTATTCGGCTACATAACATACAGACGTAGAGCAGAGTGAATTTGAGGTGTCAGTGATGAATTGCCTTTATCTTTGTAAGGTGTATCATTGTGTAATTATTCGCAGCAGGCGGTTCAAGGTACAGCGAAGCTGCTAAAAATCAGAAAGCTCCTTGCAATAAAAATATCAACACGCTATTGCGGTAGTAACGTATCATGTTATTTCCACTAATTCACGAGAGATTCAGTGATTCTTGTAAAAGAAAATAGTGATGTGTTCTATACAGTATGAATGCATATTTTGAGGATGAGTGAGCATGTCCGTGTCCCTGAATCATTGTCATATTGAACTACTGTGCAATGAAACAGCGATACAATACTGGAGAGAAGTTATACACGTTAATAGTAGTATTAGCTCTTAGTTGTAAACCGTTCCAGTCCTGATCGTGTCACATCCGCTCTGTGATGTTGTGAAATGTCTTAAATGATGTCATGCATTTTACAGTTGTGCCTCAGTATCTCAGGAATATCTCATTTCAGCAAAGGTGTTTGTTGGACAGTTGGAGGAAGTCGCAGTTGGAGGGCAGCTGGACTTTTGGACTCTGTTTAATAAGCTCTTCAAATGCCTAGATCAATCAAGGAAGTGAGAAAGAGAGAGATATTACTGTCCTCACAGTGAGTTCAGGCTGCTGGCTTAGGTGCTGACTAGATTTGGCCACTCGTTTTGTGGTTAAAAACTACTGACCTGAGTAAAGGCCCGTTCACACCAAAGACAATAACTAACAATAAAGATATAGGCCTGGTTTCACAGACAGAGCTTAGATTAAGCCAGAATTAGGACCCTGGTTAAATTAGGACATTAAATAGTTTTTTTAAACCTGCCTTAGGGAAGAAAAGCGTTATTGCATCCTGAGACGAAAACAGTGGCACTGACATATTTTAAGATATGTAATTGCATGTAGCTTTCAGTTAAAACATCTTAAACATGCATTTTAGTCTGAGACTAGACTTAAGCCTTGTCTGTGAAACCAGGCAATAGTTTTAAACATCTTTCTAAATTTAATAGAATAGTAGAGGCCACACCACAACTATAATGATAATGGCACAGAGAAACTATATTGTTGGAAACACTACAATTCATTTTTTCCAGCTGATGAACGATAAAAACATTGACAGCCAATCAGAATCCATCCCGCTTTAAAGAGCTTGAGCATTTAAAACAACAAAACTTCAGTGCGCGTTTGTGTGGATGCCACAATTATCATTATGGTTATCGTTCTTGTTACAGGCAAACACTCATCTCATGAGATTTTTTTTTTTTTTTTTTTGTGAAAAAAAAATTGACGTGCAAATAAAGCTCTCCCAACCAATAATCGCTAAAACATTTGTGCTTTGTTACTTTACGGGGTTAGAATTGTTGCATTATTCAAAATAAATAGATTGAATTCACAAATAATTAATCAATTATTTGTCGCAAAAATTTTAGATTCGCAAAAATTAATCAAATTCACAATTAAATCAATGAGACTTGCCAATTAAAAAATATTTCCAAAAATTAGTTTTGTCACAAACACAACTCTGCCTGACATTCATTTGTGAATCTCTTCCTGTGCATTTGTAGATCCCCGTATGCATTTGTGGATTTTGAAACACTTCTAGCGTCAAGACGTACAAACAAATCCGCCAATAATTGGACTATTTATTTGGAATAATGCAACAATTCTAAATGCATTTTACTTTGATTTAAAACAAAGTCTCAGCTTTCAAATTCTATAATTTTTTTTCATTAAATTTAGACGATAAATGTCACTTTGACGCTGTTTAACTTGCTGTGACAGATTAGTTCACAGGCAAATCATCTCTTCCTCTTTAGTACTATTTTTAGTAGCCTACAAAATAAACACAAATAAATATCAGAAGGTATGTTGACACATGTCACGAAATGCTATACCTCAGGTCAGGAAAGCAATTCAATGTGCTTGATAGTTAGCTAAAAAAAAAAAAAAACTCTTTAGAGGAGAGAATTTAGCAAAAAATTTAAACTATATTGCATACTCTGTTTTTTTTTTTTTTTTTACCTGTTAGCAAGGTCTTAATTAAATACATTTCAATAAAGTATTTTTGACAGCCAGTGAATGTTTATTTTTAACAACATATTGAATCATAAAGATATCATTAGAAAGTTCAAATAAATGTGCAGTTACAATATTTGCCTACAACTTCATTTTTATGAGTATTTATTATCTGCAGATGAATTTAATAGTTCGAGCTCTGTTGTTAATTTGAACCTTGAATATTAGCGGACAGGGTCCCCTGTTTTCAGCATATTAGTTGAGAAAGATTTGTTTACACTCTTAAAAATAAAGCTTTTTATTCGCATGGTTCACTTCAACATCCATGGAACCTTTCCATTCCACAAAAGCTTTTTTATGGTGAAAAAAATTTTCTATTCAATTAAAATTACCTTTTTTTGTCTGTGAAAGTTCTTTGGGCAACCAAAATGGTTCTTCTATGGCCTTGCTACGAAAACCCCCTTTTGGGACCTTCATTTGTAGAGTGTAAGAGAGTGTAGTTGAAATATATATTTTTAAATGAATTAATATTGTATCAAATCAAATTGAGAGCTTGTGAATCGAATCAAATTGTGAAATCTGTAGAAGGCCATGCTCATTGATACTGTACTACTACTTTCTTATTATGTCACTGAGTTGACTGCCACGTTGCTGAACACCAAAGAGGCGTCACTAGCATGCAAATTAAGTCACATGTTAACGCTCAGGGTATCTGATATCAGAAAGTTGATCAAGTTGTTACTGCAGCTTGGTTTTCTTAGTTTTTTTTACTGTGGAGGGAGTTTTGAGTTGACAAGAATGTGTGTTCTTTCATTGACATCCAAATGCAAAGATTAATTAGAACACAAAGATTTTTTTCACCATATGGCCTCTTTAAATGTTGTATTCTTGTGCACAGATGTTCTTAAAATTCTTCTGAAGAGCTTATTTATAGAGTGTTTGATTACAGATTGTTTTTTCTGAAAATGCATCAGTCAGTTTCCTTAGTCCTCTCCCTCTTTAAAAAAAATCCTGCTGTGGTCATGGAACAATCTGAGGGAGTGAACATCGCTAAATGCTGACTCAAGAGACACTGTAAGGCAAAAACAGACCCTGAGTACTGGACTGGTCCTGCATTGGGTGTCCTTAATCCTCCTTTTTTAGAGCTGCACGATTCTGCATAAATTGAGAATCACAATTCTGTGGTTAAAAATATAGATCATGATTATAAATAGACAACTAAACAAAATAACACGTAATTTACTAAAGGTTCTGACTAAAAAATGACTGTTCAATGACTCACTCATAAAGACTTCACTTGTTTCATTACAGGATGAATCAGCAATTTTGAATGAATCTCTTGAATGAATAAATTTAAGTCACTTGCTGATAGGATCTTCATTTGACGTGTCGAGTTCAATTGTTATCATAGACATCAGTGTTTATATCTTCTTAACTATAAACTTTTATCCCAGTACTTCTGTGATAATTAGAATTATTGCAACATAAATAATCATAGTGTATGTTTGAAAAGACTGCGAAGCTGATTCATTTATTAGCCTGCATAAGTGCTACATGTACATTTATAGTACATAGTGACCTAATACTTATGTCAGTGACTGCAAAAATGCAAATTTGAATGTTCGCTGTCATCATACTTTTTAAAGGTTTTATAGGCATAGCCGAATCTTTGACATTTAAGAATAAGATTGTGTGGGTGTTTGAATCGAAATCTCGATCTTTTAACGGTTAATCGTGGAGCTCTACTTCTGCACCAAATTTCCTCTTGATATGGGATCTGCTGGCTGTTGCTGTGGCTTTACAAAAATAAATCATCTGTGCTGCTGGATTTAGCCACTAATAAGGTATTGATCTGCGAGGAGCCTTAACTTTTCAGGGGTAATGTTCAGGAAGTAGACTGCGAATCGTGGGCTGAGACCAGCTGAGACCTGTCTAGAGCACATGCAGACTTATTCAGACCATGGTTTGCTCATTTTAAAAATCCTGACATTTCTTTTTTTCTTCCTGTTTTGGAATCTGAATTATATTCATATTTACATGATATACTTTATGTTAAAAACCCATTTTGAAGAATTATGATACTTTTTGGCTCTTTTTGTCAGTGTGCGTGCGTGGTTGAATCTGTGGTCTGGTGAATGAATCGAGACAAATCAGAGGGGCATATAATCCATTTGGCAACAAATGTGTAGCTTGTTAATAATGTATTTGTTCTGTCTTCGTTGTTGAGATCAGTCTTTTGTGGTGAACTAATATAATCATTTGAATGCAGTTGCAGGAAATAGGAAGTAACACTATCCGCTCTTAATGTCAGCTTGTGTATTTCTTAACATGTGATATGCATATGTCTATGTCACGTTTCAGCTGCATGCTTGACATTGTGTATATGTTTTTTTTTATTTCAATGAAATTAATGTACTATTTTAGTTATAATGATAATGTTTCTTATTTAAAGGGCCCCTATCATGAATTTTTTGAATTTTTGACTACACCTTTCATGTAGTGTGTAATATAGCTCTAAGTGAATGAAAACATCCTGCAAAGTTTTAAATCTGAAAGTGCACCGTATATAAAGTTATTGTCTTTCAAAAGTAAGAGTCGACTCTGAGTCAATGAAATTAATTGTTTTTCAATCGAGTCATAAGCCGTTTTGTTGTGACGTCAAGACGAAACATTAGTCGCCCACTTATTGCGAGCGCAAACTCCAGGGAAACTTAAACCTCAAACCGGCAGCTGATCCTGTGGATACTGGATAGATCATGTCGAGGAGACGCTGTGTGACACAATGTGACGGTAAATAAATCAAAAATTCCACTGCCTTTCATCCTGCTCGAGTCGTCCTTGCGATGGAGGTTCGGGTTGAATGAATGTTGGTTCTTCTTCTAGTGTTTCATCATCGGACTCGCGCTCGGATTGATAAGGTCAAATCGACGTCATTGTTCGTTACTGTGTTTAGTTTACGGTGTAGGAAGCCTCAGGACACACAGAGCTGTCGGTGTTATGGCAATGGGAGTTTTCGACGCGTGCTGTAAACCAATCACAACAGACTGAGCTGTCTGGCCAATCAGAGCAGAGTAGCTCGCGGAAAGGAGGGATTTAGAGAGATTGATTCATTTGGCGAGTCGTTTGAGAATCATTGAAAATCTGGTGATGTGTGTGAACAGTTTTTTTTTATGTTTGATGCATGTAAACCTGTTGTAGGAGACTCCAAAACAACATTAGGATCTTTAAAATATAATAGGGGCCCTTTAATATTTTGTTTTTTTAGAGGATTTTATGGTACTAAATCATATTTATGGAATGTGATCCATTTATTTCCTGTTAATCACTTTTTTTAACAACTTAAACTGTCATAAATCTTGAATGCTTTGGATCACAGACTTAAGTTTGTTCTATTTTAAAGAAGACGGTTGGAAGATTATTGCTGATAAGTGAAAAAAGTGGGCGGGGGGAACCTGATTTTTTTTAATAGAAATGAGTTTGACATGAAATAGTCTATACTCCTGATGAAAATGCCACTAACAGATTTCTCAGTCAAAGTCCATCACTTTTGTTATATGTTTGTTATTAGCGGGGCTTCATGCTGTTCTTAGCTGAGCCCTGAGTAAACCTGTATTTCCGCCCCTACTGGTCCCCCCCGCGAGCAGGCTTAATCTATGCTATGTTATATCGTTTAAACAAGCGGACCTATTCATCTTTGGTCTATACGGGGGATGTTATTTCTGAACTCTGCAGGAGTCAGATCATTTCGAGACTTTGTTCTTTGATGGAGGCCAAACTCTTTGAAGCCAGTCCATCCATGCTGAACCTCATTGAAGAAATAAAATGTTTTTTTGCCAGAATTTTGTAAAGAGAATGCGATTTTAAAAGGTTAATTTGCTTCTTTTAAAGGCTCATAAAGCACTAAAGCACATTTTTTGAGGTGATGCATATGGTCGTGTTGTACAAATGTGATTTATATTGTATTTTTAGCTTATTTTGTGTTAAGACTATATTTTATGGGTTTGAAATTAAGTGAATGTGATGTATTCACACTAGATTTCAACACGTACTGTATGTTAGCAGGAACTCTTTGTAATATTCATGAGACAGGTGTTTTTTAATAATAATTTTCATGGTTTGAAAGTAGCTGTTGCATTTGTTTCCTGGTGTCATGCTTGTATTCTAATGATTCTAGTGTCACATCCTGTCTACAGAGATGCAATTATCTATGCGTGCGTTCGATGCAATCAATTATCGTGCGTTCGATCCCGTAAAAGCTGAGCTAAAAAATAAAAAGTGTCTGAAAGGTGTGATTAACTGTCAGTTTATTTGTAAATGTATGTTCAAGCAATGTTCAAGGCTCATGGAAAAGGAGGCGGGAACCAGCAAACTTTCAACGTGAACTTTCATCATAAAATTAAACAAACAACAAAACGAAAGTAAAGCGACAGTTTCTCACGGATGACTGTCACATATAAACATAATACAACACAGCATAAATATTCACTGTCGTCACTCATTTTATCCTTCCGGAGCTCCTCCGTGGGATTCGAGACCGGGACTCGCTCCGTTCCCACTGCTCTCTGCCTCACCCTGCTTTCCACAATAGGCTATATATAAATCTGATGTGCCACTGTGCTATGCAAATATAACTTCTGTAATAATGTTGGTGTTATAATGCTGAATTTGATGGGGCTCATTAAAACAAGAGGTGGTTAAAATTGGTTTGGCGATTGTGGTTCAAAAGGCAATGGCTGTTATGTGCTTCATTGAGAATCATGTACTTGAATTGAATCCATCTATTTGGTTTCTTCCATTGTTGAAACCAATTATTCCATCTATTGTGATTTCAAATGAATACACTTAAAGGTACAATATGCAATTTTTTTCGCCGCTAGGGGTCGCTAACCTCTTACAATAACAAAGGCGTAGGTTTATTACTCAGTGACGAGCTGAATGATGGGACTTGCTGTCAAGCTGATGGATCTAATAATGTTTATGGATGAGTGAAAACATTCATGTTTTTTAACATTACAGTGGTATGAAGCAGGTCACGATTGTTAATAAGAGACATATCACACGCGAGTCCCGCGATATAAAGGATTCAGGACATTTCATTCTACCTAATACACGCAAGTGCTGAATTACTACTCAAAGGTCAGTTTATTTGACGAATTAAACTTGTGAGGGAATGCAGCGCTGTTCCACTTGGTCTAACGTTTACTGTTACATTATACTAAACAGCATTATGATGTTATTCTATGTGTTAGTTCGTTTGCTATATGAAACTAGCAGTAACGTTAAGCTAGATCAACATTAGAATAACATACTGATCATTTTCTAACATTTCATCATGTTGTATATATGTATATATATATATATATATATATATATATAAATTGTATACATATAACATTGATTTGTTTTATGCACATTTGCTCACCTGTCTAATAAAGTATGTGCAAGAGCGGTGTCGCTGTCAAGTCGTGACTCATGAAACTCTGTCAAGTCCAAGTTAGTCGCGGACGTGGAGCTCTCGGCATCTCGAAAGATGTTGATCTTCGTTTTAGTCCTCTTTTTGTCTCAAAGTCTGCTTGCCATGGTCCATAATGTTTGACCAAAACAACAACAGCATGAGCGTCCTGCTAGGCATAACACAGTTGTCCACGTCTGTCGCCGTGGTTACTATGGCAGCACGAGCGCAAACCCCGGAAACCGAGGGTAACGCGGATATGACGCCATTGACTGGGGACTCCCAGCTCACCCCTGCTCACACGCCTCGTTTCCTTGGTTAAAATCGCAATTTTCTCACGATTTTAAAATAGTTGGAAACAATTGGTAAGTTATCAACTTTAACAAAATAACACTGGCCTTGTGATTTTGGAATATTTTAATGCAAAAATGTTACATAGTGTACCTTTAATGTGATGCATATTTGCCAGTCATACATTCAGTTAAAGAAACGGGTAATTTCTGCACTGCAAAAAGTCAAGGCATAGTTTATTAACTATTTGCATATATTTGATTTTATGTAAATAATCATATTTTCAAAATGCATTTTTCAATTTTCAATTTGCTTCGAATCAGCACAAAGTTTAAAAGTATGAATATGATGTAGAACAAGCAATATTCAATTAGTTTAGCAGAGTTTGAAACAAATGTAATTTATTGATGATAAACAAAGTGTCCCTAAGCTATTTTAAAGTTTCCTTATTTTGTTTTGAAGGCACTTTAAAACGAATTATGTTTATTTAGTACTATAACAGAACCTGTTTCATTTATGTATGACTGACAAATATTCATTTATGTATGACTGACAAATATGCATCACATTAATGGTAGTTTGTTTAAATTGTGTAATTCAAATACATGCATCTAAATGTTTAGGCCTACATTTTTTTTCTTCCAAGTTTTCCATTTGGGAGGACTGAAGTTTATGATTGTGGCCTGAACAACCAGATGCATTTACACTTGGCGGAGCGTTTCAAACCTCCTTTTACTGACAGTGCTAAAATTAGGGGTTTCATGAGTCTCTGTCACTCTTTCTCCTATGGCAGGACTAGTAACGGCATCATCAAGTGTAATATCAGTTGGAGGCATGAAGGCCAGAGACTAGGATGAATCGCTTTACTGAAGGCTTTTCCAGTGTGGGCGAGCCACATCTTTGCTGTTTGGCAGCCACATTAGTGCTGAGGACTTGCTTGCAAGGCCTGATTGGAGGACTTTTAGGGGTCCTGCTTCCACAACTGAAGGCTTTCATCTGCTCTCAGACAGGCTGTTCTCCTACAATTACGGAGGATTCCTCCATGTAATTGAGCGCTTGTGTACCACATCGAAAGCATATCGTGTTGGCCTCTAATGTATCTCAGTGCATTATCACTCAGTCACACTGTTGTTCTATTAGTGGAGATTCGGGAGGAAAGTCTATTTCATTTCTGTGGTCTTGTGGGTTGAACAGTTGCAGTCTCTCTTTCTGTGTTTTTCCAGCTCACTCGACTGACTATGATGTCAGACAGCTGAGCTCACTGGGATTTAGCATGCTAGAATAGACTCATCTGTGTTTGATGATTGTACAGTCACTCACTCGTATGTCATGGGTCATGTGATTTACTAGCACCTCCGGTTGAATGACAGGAGTGCGATCATATGGCGTGACATTTGTTTCAGGTGAATAAAGAAATGTGTCCATTGCTCTCCCATCTGCTTTAGTTTCAGGTGTAGAAACACTGACAACATTTTTGATTTGATATTCTGTTTTGAACTGACTTACTACGAATCTTACGATTCAGGCCCTATTTCATAAAAAATTTAAGAGGCAAAAAAAAAAAAAATGAATTATATCATTTTAAGATCATTAAGACTTTTAAGACAATACCTTTATTTGTCAAGCACTTTGATCTTTAAAACTTTGCAGACCTTTACATTCACAAACATCTATACACTGCATTAAAGAAAAAAGCATAATGGGGCACTTTAAAGTCTGGATTTATCCCAGCCTCTATGGGCAGTTTTTTCTCTTAATACTGATGTATTTGAAGTGAGCAGTTTCAGCAATGACCCTTTTGCTGAATTAATCCTTTGTGAGTCTCTCTTTTGGGCTGGATCTTGTGTTGGTCATCCTGGAACCATCCCAGTGCCTTCTCCCACTGGCCTGAAGGGTATTGGTTAGTTTGTGTGGTGTGTGTTTTGTGGTGGTGTTTCATTTGGCGTCAGCACTTTGACATTGGTGTGTGATTAGCTCTCGTGTCACTGATTCCCATGACTCATAGCAGAATGAGCAGAGATGTGCGGTCAGAGCTAGGCTGGCTTTGCATTTTCTTAGATGTTGGATGGAAATGGGTTTGTTGATGTAGATTTGGTGTCATTGCACGTTTCTGTGTCTGTGCATGTGACAGCAGGATGGTGATTTTGGAAGTTATCTTTTTTTCCAGACTTTTGATGAAATTGAATATCTATTTTTTTTTTTTAAGGAATCAAAATCTAGATCGATTTAAAATAGATTTAAAATGTTTAAAGCAAGATGGAAAATACAGTCAAAATCTAGTGTAAAAAAATAAGAGCATGTGTTTCACTAAAATTAACAAGACATTTAGTTAAAAACAGTTTTTGCATATATAAATACTTTTGTTGTATTTTTGCTAAAGCATTTTAAATAAGGAAGCAGTGATATTCAGCCAACTATAATTTTCATTTATCATCAATAGCTGATAAAAAAATTAAGGCATGAATGTAATTTTGGTGATCAAAGATGAGTTTTAAGGGATACAACTGACCGCATGATGAATCAAAGTTCATCACAAGTAGCTTTTCGAAAAGCTGAGGTTAATACTAAAATATAGACAGTGCACACAAATACAAAACACTGTAGCAACATAACACGTCTAAAATAATGCAATAATCGTCCATTTAACAACATAAGATAACACAAAATCCTAGTGTACATAACTGATAAAAAAATAAACGGTAATGTAAATGAAAAACTATCAAATGTGAGTGGTTACAGAGAAAATTCTAAATGTCAATTTTCGGTTTTCACTGTCACATAAGACTTGATTTGTATTTTTTCTTTTCCAAAAATTGTACATTGAGCAGTATTTTACTTTTTAAATTGAAATGTCCCATTTGATCTATTACAATTTTCCACCGTATATAAATGGAACTTACTGTTAACCAATCAACAGGTTTTTACTGTAGTATTTTTACAGTCTTTTACCATTTCATATCATGATTTTTTTTGTGAAGTGTATGAGAGAATAAAATGCAGAAATAAATACTATCGACCAATTACTAAGTTACCAAAACTCATTGCAAATATATTATAAATATTATATAATATAAATACACACCATTTTCTCATTCTGGTGCTTTCATTCTGGATGCGCCCAGCCGCCCATACAGAAATGCCCCTCCGTGGTCCTTCAGCAGAGCTGGAGCTGTCAGTGATCAGACAGTGAGTCCTGCCTCACTCAGGCTGTCAGCTCTGTCTGTTGTTCCTCAGCAGCTTTCCAGACAGCATATCCCCTCACCGAGCCTGATCCGCTGACCCTCATCTCAAAAGAGCTCCAACAAAGAGCCATCAGTGAGTGCTTAGTCTCTTGAGACACTCTCTCTGTATTAGCGCTCAGACTGCTACTTGTGAAGTTATAGGTTATAGAAGGATGTAAGGGAAGAAGAGTCTCGGTCTACCCTTTGTGCTAGTCTGACCGGCAATTAACCTGAGAGTATGGCCCATATACGAGCCGGGTCCTCGTTTTTGATGTGCCCTTCAGAGGAGTATGTTATGTAATTAGATGGAGCAAAGCAAGTTTACTGTGACAAAACCCTGACTAATTCATCAGGCTAACTGGAACATCTGGAGCACAGTCTTTTGAGTTGGTCAACCATAGTTTGAATTGTATTTTTAAGCATTTCTGCGCAATTTCATTGTGTATTTGTGTGGGTTTCTACCATATTAAGCTGTACTCTTTCTCTGTTTATCACAAAATATTGCCAAGTAGGGCTGCACAATATATTGTTTTAGCATCAATATCGCTATGTGCACAGATCGGTTCCGGTTTGAAACGCATGTGATTCGTGGATTAATTGCAAAGTTTAACCCTCATAGAGTTGAAGTTTTTAAGGTAAGTCCTGTCACGAACACGTCGTGCAAAATCAAGTCAAAATGCCCATCTTGGCGAGTATCACAGTAAACACAGTCGGTTATGTGTTGGAAACAATTGAGAAAGAAAACGGATGCGTATCATTATATTGGATCCGTGCAGTCGTTTTAAAGTGACAGTACTAAAAGATCTTTAACAAAGATAATTGGTATTAATTAATTAATTATATTTCATTTATACCGTGAATACGGTTGTCACAGTCTTCGTCTGCACCTTTCTGTCTTCGTCATCTTCACTACACTTCCCAGCATCCTCTTGTCTCCACACCTGAACTCACTCCCTCAATCATCCACCTGTTTATCGTTATCATCATCTGTGTCACCTGTCTTCACCTTGTTATGTTTGATTCTTGCTTGTATTTAGTTTGCTTCTGTTCAGCCTGTCCTTGTCGGTCGTCGTCTATGTTACGTTGTGTTTGCTTTTTGTGAGTAATCCTTCTGCCTGCCTGTATCAGTGCTAGATATTTTGTGAGTAAAGTTATATTGTTTGGAATTTGGATTCTGCCTCTTAATAATAATAATAATCTGAATACAGTTAGATTCACCTGAAAAACATAAAGCACTACTTATTTAATGTACTTATTTCACAAAACAAATGATTTTATTCTTTAGTCAATGTTGTTATTGTTAACTAAAACTATTAAAATAGTTTTTGGTAATTGAAATGAAGATTACTGAAATTGAAATGTAGAATACTGTCACATACAATTTTTACAGAAGACAGTAGGAAGCACACGGTGTGTACTGCATAATGTGCACAGTATTCATTAAGCATGGCTAGTTCCTCCTAAACAATTTATTACAGGCATTCCCAGCCAAACTCATGCTAGCGCTCGAGTCAGAAGTTGATATGTCGGGCAACTCAAACAAACAGAACAATGTTTTGAAAGCATCACAGTGTCACGGCGTTGACAGTCTTCAGGAGGTCAACCTACGCATGGTTTACTTGGAGCTGGTCTGAAGCATATTAAGCTGGAATAGGAGACAGTATTTTAATATCCAGAATGTTACATACTTCACAATGAGGAGGAATGAGATTGTGCTAATTCACTCCAAAATGAACAAGTTTGGTGAAGTTTACACTCAATTTTAGATCTAATGTGATTGGTTAACAACAACTGCATAACTATTGCAAAATGTATTGTTTCTAAAGCTCTGAAACATTCTATCACCATCAAGTTGTTCTACAATTACAAGTTATACCGGTTAATGATTAAGCCATCTGATGGCCTGTCTGCATGTAAGATATTACTATCTTTTTCTACTCCATACTTGCTGCTTCCCATGTTGTAGAGTGTATGTCTGTGTGTGTGTGTGTGTGTGTGTACGTGTAGGCCCTACCGCCAGCCCTCTTCACGTCCCACAGCGAGCTCGCACTTCACACTACATATGGTCTTCATTAGCACATGAATGAATGTGCACGAGTGTGTATGTGTGTATGTGTGTGTGATGTTCAGACAGTTGCTCCTTAGGAAGTTCTGTCATGTGCATACACTAGTATGCAAAATTAATTCAGACTAGTGTTGTCACGGTATCAAAATGTCAGTAGGTGGTACCAATACCACGAAAATTGTATGGATCTCCATACCAATTTCTCTGTACCAATACAAACCTGTTGAATTAAGTACTTTACATTTTTTTTTTCCCAATTTTGTCCTGTTCATTGTTAAAAGTAGGGTAGGCAATTTCGGAGAGGTTAGCAATAGCAAGCTATCTTTGAAACATGAGGTCCCACCCTCCCTTCAGAGTAAATATGCGGGGCGTGCATGATTTCATAATCCCCGCATTTTCGTTGCAAAAGTGTCACATATATCTTAGCAGAAAGTTGAAAAATGTTGTTTACTTCACACAAGAGCAGCCATTCCCCCCTGTTGCCATGGGAACATTAAGAAGTGACGTAATTCCGCGACGTGAACATCTTCGAAAAGCTGCAAACCCCGCGATGAAGCCGCAAATCAGTCTCATTGGCCAGCAAAAAATAAGCTTAAAAGACAGCGCAAAGCAGTTTCCCGGTGTGTTACGTGATGTAAATTGAATTGTGCATTGGAAGCACTTATTTTAACAGAACTGTAAAACGGGAAGCACACTTTTTTTAATATATATTTTATATTTTATTGATTCATTTTTACATAATAGTTGTAGCATATTCTAAGCTACAGAACTTGTTTGACTCATCAATGTTTTGTAAGTTTGAGCCATGTGTTTATTAAATAAAACAAGATGAGAACTTAAATATTCCCAGCACTTTCTGTGATTTTAATATGCTTATCATAGGAAGTAATAAGAAATGACTATTTACATTAAGGTAGTAGCCTAGTGAGAAGAGCGTATTGGTGGAATCACTTTTTTTTCCTCTTTTTCATCAAACCGTAATTTTTGCAAGTTCCTGCAATTTCATCGCATAAAATTGCATTAATATCCTGCATATTCCATCGCATTTTTTAAGAAAACGTGCCGCATAATCAAGAATTTTTACCCGCAACAATCACAAAAAATACTCCGCATTTTTCTGGAAGGACTGAAAAATCATGCTGACAAGCACACAGATCACCTTTGCATTGTGGCATCGACTTCTGCATGGTAAAATATGCCTGTTTAGTTTGATAAGTGCTATCTGTACTGTGAGTGGCAGTGGGTTGATTCCTGTGTGTGTTGTGTGTGTGTGTCCGTACAGAGAAACCGGTGAACGCAGACCAGCAGGAGCGGACTCTTCTGAAGGGCGTGTTCAGCGTCAGGAAGGGAAAGACACAGCTCCATAAATGGGCCGAGCGGCAGGTCATCCTGTGCGGGACCTGTCTTATCGTGGCCTCTGTCAAGGACAGCCTGACTGGCAAGATGCACATCCTACCCCTGGTCGGGGGAAAGGTAGGGGTTCACAGACACCCACACACACATCAGGATCCGAGAACAAATAACAGAGAGCAGATGCATCAACACAGCTGTGAATGAATGAGGATGAGGAGGGAAGAGAGAGAGAGAGGGACAAATGCCAATCAGACTTTTCTGTCTAGCCTTTGTTAAAGTCGGTGCGAAACAGAAGTTGCAATAGTCTTTTCTTCCCTATTGTGATGTATATCTAGGGTTGGGAAACGAAAATCGATTCCAATTCTGGAAGAATGGTTGGATGCTTGTGGTTTGCTATTGGTGCATTTCATGAGAGTGACAGGTTGTCCCGCCCTCACGCCAGTAAACGCATCATCAGAGAAGAAAAGAGATGTCGCTGCAAGAGGGAGGGGAAGTTCTTTTGATTAAAGATTATGAGGGCACATGGATTTAGAAAAATAACGATGTGCACGGACAAAATCATTTATAATAAACAATTACAATCACTCAATTTTGATTTCATGGTGACTTTAAAGGAATATTCTGGGTTTGCAGCTTCATGTATATGAACAGTACAGTATGTGTGTCATGCTGTTGATTACCACAGGCAATACTTTCAGCTCGCAGTCATTTCAGTTTCAATTTACAGTAATACACTTCAATATGATGTCTAGTATTCAAGCAGCCCATAGGGTTTAAAAGCAGAAATGTGTTTTTGTTAAAGCACTTACATGAATTCTTCTGTCAAAAATAATGTTTGTTGCTGGAGTTGTGAATTTTCAAATTTTGGAAGCAGAACTGGTGGAGAAACTTCTAGTTATGTGTTACTCTTGTAGAAGATAAGTGTGCTAATTGTATTGAGTATGCACTGATAGTGTACTTAAAATCTTAAATTCATATTTACAAAAAAACTGGACTTTGGAAACAAAAGTGCACTTAAAGGTGCAGTGTGTGATTTTTAGCGGCTTCTAGTGGTGAGGTTGTGAATTGCAACCAACAGAAGTTACGGTGGTGGAAGGAAGTGATGTCGTCGTCTGAGACAGCAGAGAGTGGCCAGTTAAGCAATGTGGTTTCTTTACAAAGATAAATAAAAAAACGTTATTCAGTAAAACGATATGTTATTGCGAATATTATTGATACTTGTTCATCATTGTGTCAGTGTTTTATTCGCTGACTTTAGCTAGCGTCTTTGCACGAAGAACAGCAACAGTGACGACACGAGTTTGTCCATTTAGGAATACCGTAGAAACATGACGCCGCAAAATGGCTATTTCAACGTAAGGGGACCCGCAGGGTATGTAGACAGAAATGGCTCATTCTAAGGTAATAAAAACATAACGGTTCATTCATTATCACCCTCATGTTTTGTTAAAAACCTGTATGAGTTTCTTTCTTCTGTTGAACACAAAAGAAGATATTTTAAAGAATGTTGGTAACCAGACAGTTGACAGCACCCATTGACTTCCATTGTAGTTACCAACATTCTTTAATATATATATATTTTTTGTGTTCAACAGAAGAAAGAAACTCATACAGGTATGGAACAAAATGAGGGTAAGTAAATTATGACAATTTTCATTTTTGAGTGAACTATCCCTTTAAGTGTATTATTCCTGTAATATCAGAGACAATAAATATTTAGGTTGATAAGAGTGAGTGCTGGATTTACTGATAGGTTAACCTTTTGCCAAGGTTCATAAGTGTTTTTTTCTCAAAGCACATAGTGTCTTCATTACCAACAGAGTTGACTTGCTCGTTTCTTGGCTCAGGTGGAAGAGGTGAAGAGGAGACAGCACTGTCTGATGTTCAGCTCCGCCGGCCCGCAGGCCCAGACCTACTACGTTAACTTCGACACGCTGGCCGACTACCAGCGCTGGCATCGGCAAGCTTCTAAAGTGAGTGATGTGCTTTATCTAATCTAGACATGCATTAAGATTTCATTAGGAAACCCACAGTGATTCAACAGCGGATCAGAGTTTTCTCTTCTATCGCTTTTCCAATAAATCCCCCTCACAGATTGTACGTGTTTGTATTTATGGTACGGAGGGACACACCGTACCGACCGCCTGCAGTGAACAGCTGAAACAGCTGTCTTGTGTTTTGAACACACACGTTTATTGTCACAAACTTGTTTGTTTTCTTTGTTTCTTTTTTGTTCGGCTTCCCTGTGTTCTGTTGGTCCTCATTATCACCTAATTAATTGGCATTCCAAACTGTGGCTGCGTCTCTGGAGTCTAATGAGGTCTGACCATCTCTGGAGATCACGGCTAACTCCCCTACACCAGAAACTTCCTGAATTATGCAAAACGCGCTCTGAACGATTGTGTGTGGGTGATCCTGAGGTAACAGGCTGTTTGAGGTGGCATGATAGATGAGAAACAGAGCGGTTGTGTGTGTGCATCACTACAGCCGCTGTGCTGTGAGGTCTGACTGGCTCAGTAATAAAAGAGCCTTTCAATCCAGTCCAAATCGTTGTTGACTAAAGCTAAATTTCCTAACTATCATTTTCATCAATTGAAATAAAGCTGAAATAAAATACTAATATTAGATGGAAAATGTTGCCTTGGCAATTAACTGAAATAAAGTTGAAGTTTAAGCTTAAGTTTTCTTTTTACAATTACTAAATTGTAATAGCTAAATAGAGAATATATATATATACACACTCACCGGCCACTTTATTAGGTACCCCATGCTAGTAACGGGTTGGACCCCCTTTTGCCTTCAGAACTGCCTCAATTCTTCGTGGCATAGATTCAACAAGGTGCTGGAAGCATTCCTCAGGGAGTTTGGTCCATATTGACATGATGGCATCACACAGTTGCCGCAGATTTGTCGGCTGCACATCCATGATGCGAATCTCCCGTTCCACCACATCCCAAAGATGCTCTATTGGATTGAGATCTGGTGACTGTGGAGGCCATTTGAGTACAGCGAACTCATTGTCATGTTCAAGAAACCAGTCTGAGATGATTCCAGCTTTATGACATGGCGCATTATCCTGCTGAAAGTAGCCATCAGAAGTTGGGTACATTGTGGTCATAAAGGGATGGACATGGTCAGCAACAATACTCAGGTAGGCTGTGGCGTTGCAACGATGCTCAATTGGTACCAAGGGGCCCAAAGAGTGCCAAGAAAATATTCCCCACACCATGACACCACCACCACCAGCCTGAACCGTTGATACAAGGCAGGATGGATCCATGCTTTCATGTTGTAGACGCCAAATTCTGACCCTACCATCCGAATGTCGCAGCAGAAATCGAGACTCATCAGACCAGGCAACGTTTTTCCAATCTTCTATTGTCCAATTTCGATGAGCCTGTGCAAATTGTAGCCTCAGTTTCCTGTTCTTAGCTGAAAGGAGTGGCACCCGGTGTGGTCTTCTGCTGCTGTAGCCCATCTGCCTCAAAGTTCGACGTACTGTGCGTTCAGAGATGCTCTTCTGCCCACCTTGGTTGTAACGGGTGGTTATTTGAGTCACTGTTGCCCTTCTATCAGCTCGAACCAGTCTGGCCATTCTCCTCTGACCTCTGGCATCAACAAGGCATTTCCGCCCACAGAACTGCCGCTCACTGGATGTTTTTTCTTTTTCGGACCATTCTCTGTAAACCCTAGAGATGGTTGTGCGTGAAAATCCCAGTAGATTAGCAGTTTCTGAAATACTCAGACCAGCCCTTCTGGCACCAACAATCATGCCACGTTCAAAGTCACTCAAATCACCTTTCTTCCCCATACTGATGCTCGGTTTGAACTGCAGGAGATTGTCTTGACCATGTCTACATGCCTAAATGCACTGAGTTGCCGCCATGTGATTGGCTGCTTAGAAATTAAGTGTTAAGGAGCAGTTGGACAGGTGTACCTAATAAAGTGGCCGGTGAGTGTATATATAAGCTCATTTTAAATAATACTTAAATGGCACCAGATATCTAGGGATCAGCGGCAATAAAAAGAGACTAATAATAATAATATAAAAGTATAAATAATAATAAAGATTATGCCAAACTATATCTGTTTCACATGCTACTATCTTTTTCAGCTTCTTATTGACACTTTTCTTTCTCTTCTTCTTTTGAACTAATTTTAGTTTAGAAATTGAAAACATGTTCATCTTAAGACCTGTACTCTGGTAAATTAATGAATGAATGAAATGTAAATGAATCTGGTAAATGTCTGTATGAATTGCAAAAATCAAAAATCTGAGCATGACGTCATTGCGGACTCCATCCTTGTGAATGAACAGATTCTGTTCCAGTGATGTAATGACAGTGTGCTTCATTTCACTGATCTGAGTTTGGCTCATGCGGCAGTGCCTGAATGATGTCACCACTGAGCTCTTCAGCCAATCTCAAGCAGTGTTTTTGCACTTTTAAAGTCTGATTGAATAAGCCATGTTTTAACATAAATTATCAAACGAGTTATAAAGTAATTACTATATAGATTGGCGGCTACATTGGCGGCTAAACAGCCTACATTTAGGCTAATAAAATAAGTCTGACATATAAAATAAAAGTCAAAAATATCTTAAAAGAAAGGAACAGGAACCCTTAGACAATATAAATATATACACCTGCCATAAAAAAGTTTGGGATTGGTAAGATTATTTATGTTTTTAAAAGTCTCTTCTGCTCACCAAGGCTGGTGAAGAACAGCAGTATCTGTGTGTTCTCACTCTAACATCTCAGCTTATTTAAAACATTCTTATTATGTTTATTAAATTATTCATAGTTATATTAATTTCTATTCACATATTTTTATTCATATTTAATGTATATCATTTACTATTTTGCTGCGTAACATTGGTTGTCTTTTATCATTGCTCCGTCATTTTATTCAAGCAATGAACCATTCTAGCCAAAGGCCTTGCAAATACATAGATTTTCCTAAGGTTTTATGTCATGCCTAACCTTATTTTGATATTACCATTATAAGATTTGTATAGGCTGTTCATCGTGTTGATGAGGTGTGCATTTTCACGTTGTCATGTAGGTGGTGTCTCAGACTATAAGTCTGGTGGATTTATCCTGCTACAGTCTGGAGGAAGTGCCCGAGTATCTCTTCTACTGCCAGGACGTCACACACCTCAACCTCCGGCACAACTTCGTGAGGCTGGACGGGCCTGGAGGACTCATCAACTTTAACAGGTGAATTTACAGCAAAACTGGCCCGCCAGCAATATTTTCTGGCCCGCCAGATTATTTTGGAAGTCCGTTTTTTTTTTTTTTTTTTAGCCTATTTTTATTTTACAATAACGGTTTACAAATAGGCCCCGTGTACCAATCGTTTTGGTACTTGATCTGTTTAAAATGATTTAATTGATATATGCCTACTAAGGTGTTAAATAAAACATCTAAATTAAAATTATTACCACTACCAGTTACAAAATACACTGTTCCAGTCTGTCACAGCAGGCAATTCGCATTTTTCATCAATTAATTTCTTAAATTATCCTTCGACTATGCTCTGGCCCGCCATCTAGTGGGATTTTTTTTTTTTTTTTCCCCGATGCCAAACTTACTCACCGACCCCTGATTTACAGGATTCAGCTTCAGATGTATGTAGATTGTGGACAGAAAAGCATCTTAGGATTTAGTACAGTATAGAGCTATCATTTCTGTTTTCCTGCTAGGTGTACTTCATAAAAATACCTTTCTTCAATGCTCTTTACATAATTGCAATCTTGTGCATAAATTTAGGCTGTTGTTTCCGTTGGGATGTGGGCTCTTGTTGCGCTGCCATGCACACGGAGAAGAGCTATTTATTCTGTACATGCACTTATGTCAATGACAGCCGCTTCTGTGCAAATACAAGCAATAAAAGCATCACGAAATGGGAACTTACAGAGGGGATGATGCTATTGCACGTTAATCATTAACTATGATTAGTGGTGTTTAAATCGGCACGGTTATCATTAGATGGGCCATGTATATTTCTGCATTAAAAAGACATGTTCTGGTCATATTTCACCCCAAAAATAATTTTAAGGATATTTTTGTGAATATTTTTTTT
This sequence comes from Semotilus atromaculatus, assembly GCA_031834385.1. Lineage (NCBI taxonomy): Eukaryota > Metazoa > Chordata > Actinopteri > Cypriniformes > Leuciscidae > Semotilus > Semotilus atromaculatus. The sequence goes on from JAULUF010000004.1 coordinate 12,477,685, forward strand.
TATAGTTTATTAAACCAACACATATATTTTTTAAATGTGCATATGTGTACCTCAAGATTATTCAGATACCCAAACTGGGCAAAAATATGCAATTTGGTGCTGATATTTATATGGCCAAAAATGAAGATAAAATGCTTATATTACAATTTATGAAAATGTCATGTCAGTAGTGTTTTTTACTGTTATAAATCTTTACAAATATCAGTTGTCCCTTTATAGCTGTCTTGAGATAATATTTAAATGCTTATAGTTTATGATCAAGGCTCTGTAGTTTTTATTGTAGGAAGCAATGCAGTGCAATACAAGAGGTGAACAAATAAACGTTGATGTATCATATTTGATACTCACATTTTAACATTGTTTTTCCAAAACAATTATGTATAATCAAGTAATTTAAAGTTTATTCAGTCCATTAAGTGTTTATCTTGAAATATTACAGTAACACTTTACAATAAGGTTTCATTAACATTAGTTAACTCCTAAAGTCCCCCTGTGGTGAAAATCAAGCTTTTAATGTTGTTTATATATCTATGTATTAAGGTTGACATGAAATAAGAATGAATACTTCAATCCAATTTTCATTTCAACATTTGCTATTTCATTGTGTTTGTTAACATTAGTTAATGCACTGTGAATGAACATGAACAAACAATATAAAACAGTACAGATTTCACACTGAAAGGTAGACATCTTTAGAATTATTTAAGGGCTTTAACTTGCTAAAAAAAGTACAAACTACCGATCAGACAACAGAAGGCATGTAGCAGATTGTGTACAACAGCTTTTGATCATGTTGATAATTTAGAGGCCTTAGAAATTTGTGTATCAAATATGATACAGTAGGTTAAGCTTCTTATTGATTTTGGAGGGACATATAACCCAGACATGTTTGCCTCATGTAAGAAGCTTCTCTGCCATGTTACTACTTTCACAGAGAGCTTTCACACATGCTTGCTCCATTATGCCTCTCCTTTCTGGTCTTTTCTCTCTCTCTCTTGCTCGCTCGCTCTCTCTCTCTCTTGCTCACTCTCTCCGCTCATCTCAGCTGTGACATATATTTAGTAACTGTGTATGGTGGGTGGTGCAGGATGCGTAGGATGATGGTGGTGGTGGGGTGATGTGTGTGTGTGTGTGTGTGTGTGTGTGTGTGTGTGTGAGAGAGAGAGGCGAAAGCTCAGCATATGGTCTGATTCTGGCTGCCACCTTCACGGCTGTGTCATTGCTTTACCTCCCAACCACATCAGTCATTGACAGGCTCCTTCTTAACATGCACATCGGACCACATATAGCCACAGCCTCTGATATTTAGGTTTCCTGCTATAGACATTTGTGTGTCGCTGCAAGATGCCTCGCTCAGGGGTGTTTGTCGTGTCAGGCGGTGGCTCTGGGCTGGACGAGCGCTCTTTGGCAGTCATTCGTCCATGAAGAGCCCCATCTGACAGCGTCATTTGCCTGAGGTAACAAGGATACAAAGGCCATTGAGCCAGTTAAAGGAAACAGGAGTGTGGGAAATTGGGCAGGAGAGACCAGGAAGAGCATGCAATGATGTCATTTAGTTTAAAAGGATATGATATCATACTACTATATTAATCTTACTATAAAAAATATACTTTGGGAGTAAAAGTTATTTATACACTGAGTGGTTATTTTATTAGTTAGTATGTTTTTTGGGGGTTTTTTTTGAAAGAGAGAAATTAATACTTTTATTCAGCAAGGACACAATGAATTGATCAAGAGTGACAGTAAAGTCAATGTTTCAAAATAAATGCTTTTCTTTTCAACTTTTTATTCATCAAAGAATCCTGTAAAATGTATTATGTTTTCCACAAAAATATTAAGCAGCACAATTGTTTTTACATTGATAATAAAAAAGAAATGGGAAGTTTGTAAGATTTTATGTTTTTATAAACAGTCTCTTATGCTTGCCAAGGCTCCATTTATTTGATCAAAAATACAATAAAAACAGCAATATTGTGAAATATTATTACAATTTAAAATAACTGTTTTCTATTTTAATATTAAAATATAATTTATTCTTATGACGCAAAGCTGAATTCGGTCTTCAGTATCCTAATATTTTTGTGGAAATTGTGAAGTACTTTTTCTGTATAGGATTTTTTAAATAGTTTATTTCATTTTATTTAAAAATTTTTTTTACTTATTGTGAATATAAAGTGTCCTTGCTGAATAAAATTATTAATTTCTGATTCTAACTGACATTTTTCTGACATCTAACTGACATTTGTATGATTTTATGACTTGAACATGTAATAATGAAGAAATTAATTTTATATGGCAGATTACTTATTTTTCTTTTTTTTCTTGTCCTTTTGTCTTTTGTCATACCCGCAAAATTCACTGAAAGTCTCCCCATAGGTTAATAAAGATGACTTCTAAATGGGTCTCCCAGAAGACATATCGTCTACATTTGGATCACAACTGTCAGACATCTCCATTGCACATGTATCTTTACTTCATTTGTCTCTGGGGAGCTCCTTTATAGAAATTTACCATGGGAACCATAGTTTCTGCTCAAATACCACATTTGAGGATTCACTGATTGACACCTCGTATGGTTATGTGTTGGCTGTACGGGTACAATGGTGATTTTTAACAGTTGCTGGCCTTATATACATTTAGAGAAACCGTTAGGCAGGGTTCTTCTAAAGACTTGCTCTCTAAATGCATTTGTTGTAAGTCCATTATGCATAAGTGTTTCTGATGTCTGATGATAGTCATATCATCAGGAAATTACCTTGTCCATTAAGAGCACTGAATATTTCCGCAGATTTGCCCAGCTGAAGAGCTTGAACCTTTCTCACAATGGTCTGGGCGTATTCCCGGAGTCGGTGTGTGAGATCCTGACACTGACAGAGCTCTATCTGTCCTGCAATGGTCTCAGTGCGATCCCGGCCCACATCGACAACCTCCAGAGGTCAGCGCGCATTACACGACTTTACTGTGCACAACACACCAAATGCGGCTGCTCTTTTGGGCAGATTTTAACCTGCAAATAATATGCTATTGTTTGTTTGCTGCTATTTTTGTATCTGATCTAAAAGAGAAAATATGTGCTTGTTTAGTTACATTTCTGAAGTCACTGATCCTTTTTGTTATTGCCAAAATGGCCTCTCTTTTTGTAATCAGCTCAACTTTTGTAAGTGTTTTGTAGGTCATTTGAAAAACATTGCACAACATAATGAGTGTGATTATGGGTTATAATCTAAATAATCCTTTGATTTGCATGATTGTATTTAAATTATTCAGTGCTTTATAGCACCACTGCTCCTGCAATTACAGTCAGTGTGGTACCAAAGAGCCTGTCAAGCGAAGTTCTTTTTCCCCCTCAAAATGAGCCAGTAAAATGCATGAAGTTCAGCCGTGCATATTACGCTACCAGATTAAATCAAGCATAAAAATCAGCCTAGTTTTACTGCTCTCTGCTCAGCTTATATGAGGTGCTCTGAGCATGCACGAAGCCTGCAGTGGAATCTTACTGGATAGTGCTGACCATATATGTCAATATTAGTGTCCTTAAAATGATCAGCATCAGGCTATATTATATTATATTAAAGGTGTGGTATGTGATTTTCTTTTTTGTCCATTATTTCAAAATCACTTGAAATCCTATTCATAACCCACTTACAGCCACTGAGTTGAAAAATGAAATGAAAATTAAGCAATTTAATCATCTGTGGAACGGGCAGGACTCGAAAAACTCCAGCCAATCATTTCCAAGACCACCTAGAATCATTGGACAGTAAGTCCGTCAATCAAACGTACAGAAACTCAGGGTAGAAATGCATGAGGCAAAAAAGGGAATTAATCAGGACACAGCTGAACAGAATAACTAATCAATCAGTAACTGAGACTAAGGCCCCGTTTACACGTACATGGTTATTTTGAAAAACGCAGACATTTTCCTTAGTTTGTGCCCTTCGTTTACATGCAAACAGAGAATTCGCCTCTGACAACAATTATTTGTAAAATCTCCGGCCAGAGTGGAGATTTTCGAAAACTTTGTTTGCACTTTTGCATGTAAACTGTGAAAAACTGAGTTTTAGGCAGACGACGTCACAGTATAGACCTTATTCAGAGCAGCGCCATGACAGGTATGAAAGTGAGGCTGTGAGGGATAGACTTACCGTGTTTCCAATGGCATCCGCTGTAAAAAGCTGAATAAAGCTCCTAGATTACTTATAATTTTCAACAGCTTGTATTGTCGGGAGTTTTTTGTCAACTGAAATTTCTTGGAAAGATATTTTTCCAGTGTTTCATGAGCAGAACAAAACGAAAACACATTAAATAACAGTACAGCCCATTGAAGAGATGCATGTCTATACCTCACAGCCTCGCTTTCATTCTCATTAAAAATCAAAGATGGCGCTGGCGTGAATAAGGCGTATGCGACAGAACTTGCACTTGGCTAACGTGGGCTTGAGCTTCTCGTTACACTGCCACCTACAGGTTTGGCATGCTCTTGACGGCATATATACACGGGTTCATGTAAACGAACACTTTTCTGGAAACTGACAGGTGTGCACAATGTTATTTTTGAAAACGGAGAGGGTGAAATGTCCGTTTATGAAAATAACCGGACACGTGTAAACGGCCAACTGAGGAGGGAGGGTGGGAGCTCTGGAGGAGGAGAAGGAGCATGTGAAGGGCTGGCCAATGATGGAGATACAGGCAAAGGGAGCCAGGGTACTGGAGGACTGAGGCGGAGACTGGGCGACTGAGGGCAGAGGCGGAGCCAGCGGTTGGGTGGAGCTAGACGGAGCCGTAGGGGTGGAGAGACGGATCATAGCGGATGACTCGTAAGTCCTTGGTGTTGTTGCGGCGACATCCGACCAAGGTGGAGCCAGAGGATCGAGGGAACCCGGTGTAGCCAAAAGGTCGATAGTCCCTGGTGGAGCTGAGGAAGGGAGGAGCGGAGGAGCCTGGACGACAGGACGAGGTAGAGCGGCAGGAAGGTGGAGGCGGAGCTAGGGGATCCACACATTCAGGCGGCACTGGTAAATGGCTGTCCTGAGTTGGATCCACACCACAGACAGAAGGTAGTGGAGAGGCCGAGGGGCTGACGGGGGACATCGGAAACTGATCAGAGGGAGAGGGAGGCGGGAGAGGAAGGCTGGGAGGGCATACTGGAAGCACAGGAGAATTATAGAGAACGGGCGATGTTGTCGGCACTCGCACTTGGTCAGACGCGTTTTGAGGCTCAGGCTCAAGTCCTACGTGCTGGAGTATCCAGCCCAAAATACTCCATCAAATTCCTCGTTTCGGGGAGGTGGAGGAGGTTTACCGCTGGTATGAGGGTCCGTCCTTCTGTAACGGGTAGCTGTGGCCTCTTGAATAAACGAGAACAGACAAAGAAACGTACAGAAACTCAGGGTATAAATGCATGAGGCAAACAAAGGGAAGTAATCAGGACACAGCTGAACAGAATAACTAATCAATCAGTAAGTTACGAGACTAATGAGATCTCAAACATGCAGGCAAATGGGGAAATAACTAACGGCTGTGACTGTACTGAAGCGCATAACGCAGGAATTCAGGAACAAAAATAATCTTTAATAAATCCGAACTGGGAATACACAGAAATAAATTGACACAACCACGTTAAACTGACGGAACAATGAACAGACAGAACTCAGGGTTTAAATACACAGAGAATGTAATCATATAGAAACCGAACAGGTGTGTGGAAATTAGGGACTGAGGAAACTAATTAACAAACAGGGAAGCTAACTAGGAACTCAGAAAACAGGAACAGAGTGAAGAAAAAAAATAAAACAGAACATATGCGTTACAGTTACATTACATTCAATTACATCATATTATATTATCATTCATATGTTCATTTATTAAAGCAACATTCTATGAGAGGCCATGCATTCTGCATAATAATATAATATAATATAATGGTTCATTTATTAAAGCAACATTATACGAGAGGCCATGAATTCTTATATATAATTATAATAGAGTGCCGAAGTTATGATGTCACTTTGTAGGACAACTCGGAAGCTAGCAGCGCATGGGTTCCCTCGGTCGAAAAGCTATGCATTTTCCCCATAGACTTTTAGAAAATCGCAAAAAATAAGATCTGTGTTCAACAAAGAGTTGTGACCCTTACACGTTTTGTCTATCAAGATAATCTTTACAAGTAAATCCAAAATGTATACATTTTGAAGCCTAAATAAAGCCGTTAGATATACAATGATAACGGTAAAAAGTAAAAAAAAAACACAAGCAGGTTATAACTGGTGTGTTTTATGTCATAGATCAAAACTTGAAAATATTTAGAGACTTTGTTAACCACAGACCTTATTTCAGGCGATTTAGCAAAAACCCGTTCAAAAAACCCATAGACTTTAGGCCGAGGGAACCGGAAGTGCTAAAATGCTAACTCAATTCCGCGTTTTGGCCTGCAAAGTGGCATCATAACTTCGGCACTCTATGCATTCTGCTAATTTTACCACAGTTAAGGGGCAGTTTAGGCATAGAAATATAAACAAAAAAGACACCAGTGTTCAATAAACAATTACATTTATCAATAATAGCATATATGCACATAAGAAATATGGTTATAATATAGAATAACTGTAAGTGGTATTGTAGTCCACTATTGTGGGCAAAAGGTTGAGATCTGGGGCAAGAATAAAGCAATTAAAAAGATGGTAAAGCCAAAAAAGTTTTCCATCTGTGTAATAATAATTATAATTTTTTTAAAATCTTTATAAGCTATTTACTATTAAACCCCCACAGCTATAAATCTGAACAAATAAACAGTATTTTCAATAGTAACCACTTTCATTTCCCATATCTTAAAAGTGTGTCTGTTAGGCTGTGAATTCATAGACTATTATCTCTTCAGCTTACAGACACTGTGTTTGGATGGGAATCGCTTGGATTCTCTTCCAGAGGAGCTGGGCAGCCTCGTGCAGCTCTGCAGCTTGGGACTTTCCTTCAACGGTTTTCCTCACATCCCCGTCGTGGTGGAGCGGCTCTGTGGCCTGGACAAGCTGGCGATGGCTGGGAACAGGGTGGAGACTCTGAATCTGTGCAGTCTGCTACGAATGAGTCACATTAAGAGTATTGATTTACGGTGAGCTATTAGAAACCTCTTCCTCTTTCTCTCTCTCTATCTATCTATCTTTGTGCGCCATACCGTCGGGCTCCTTCTGTTCCTCCGTTCTCTCTCTCTTCTGTCTGTCACCTGTCAGTATGTTATTACTCTCAGCTCAGACTTTATGCATAATGCAGGATCAATATACAATAGTAATGTAATAAGATCACCTATCAGTAAATCACAGAGTTGACAGCGGCACGGCTCTATTTGTTCTCACAGGTGGCCCTGTCGCTAGTCTCACGCAGCCAGACTTAAGCATTCAAATCTGGACCTCTTTGTAGATTACTCTGGCAAAAAAAAAGCCCATTTTGAAAATGCCCATCTGTCTGACACATAAAACATCCAGCCACGGTTTTCTGTTTTTGTATCACACCACCAACAATAGATAATAGGTGCTTAAAAATAAATAAATAAAAAATGACCTGGCATTCTCCACTGATAACGAAATGTGAAAATTAGAGTGAGTTTACCTGCTTCTACACTACAGTTCAAAAGTTTGGGGTCAGGAAGGTTTTTTTCATATTAAGCTTATTAAACAAGTATGCATTGAATTGATCAAAAGTGACAGTAAAGACATTTATAATTTTATTTGAAAAAATCTATTTCAAATAAACGCTTTTCTTTCGAACGTTCTATTAATTAAAGATTCCAAAACAAATTATTAAGAATATTAAATATTAGGTAGCACAACTGTGTTCAACATTTATAACAATATGAAATGTTTCTTGAGCAGCAAATCAGCACATTCAAATGATTTCTGAAGGATCATGTGACACTGAAGACTGGAGTAATGATGCTGACATTTTTTAAATATTTGTCAAATATATTTGAATACAATTATTTTAAACTGCAATAATATTTCATATTAATATGACTTTTTATTGTATTTGTGATCAAATAAATATTTTGATGAGCATAAGAGAAAATATTTCGAAAAAAATCGAATCAACCCCAAACTTTTGACCAGAAGTGCAAGTTCTTCCAACAAAAAAAAGATTTGATGTCACTAATCTGGAAAACTGACAAATCTAGTGATTTATTTAATCTTATTTTATCTTCATAAGTGTTATTGTATCAACCCTTGTAAACATAATTTATCATCATAACATAAATCATAATCTGTGCGCCCTTGCTTCCAATTTCATAAAAGGTTGGAAATGTTTGTTTTTTTCTGCGTTTGCCATTTTTGAGTGCAAAATGCATCAGACGGTTAGTAAACGGACTGTGGGCGTTCTGTGGCCCGATCGTCTGAGGTTTAGACTGCCCTGTCGCTAACAAAGTCACATTTGCTCTTCTCATAAAGTCATTTTTAAACCGCCTGTGGTTTTGATCACAGCTCACAGTCAGTGACTCACCTGAGTGAAACAGACTGAGGTTTGTGGATTTTCTGGGTCCTGACTGCACCTGCTGTGGATTAGAAATCCAGCCAGGCTCATAACACAGAGGTCTGAAACGGGAAAGAGGGAGGCGTCTGTCACCTGAACAAGCTCAAGAGTTTTTTCTGCTGGATAATCCCACTGCGCTTGACACGAGTCGCCACTCAGATTCCTCACATATTCACGATCCCACGGGCAGAAAGTGTGCAAACAGCAGATGTGAGTGGGAATTTGAGATCATGGGAGAAAGGTTTAATGCCCTTATCATTTGGATGTGATAGTCATTCGCGAACTGTGTGGCGTCTCTCGTCACGGGTAGCCGGTTGGTTAAAGTCCCCATGAAATTTTTTGTTTTGTTTGTGCTTTTAGTATGAATATGTTAGCCTTTATTTAGAAGATATAAGCATTCAAAACTTACATTCTCACGCTTCCACCAATATGGATCAATGATTTTAATGACATACTCTGCACTTTAGCTTCTCATCAGATTTTCAATCCAATCAAATGCTCTGTAGAATCTAAAGTGTCCCACCCCCCTACATTATAACTCGAGATTTTTTAGCTGCGGCTGAAACGGTCGCATTTACTGTTTTCTACATGCTGAATGGCACTTACTGCACTATATAGGGGATAGGGAACGATTCAGACGGTTTAAATATGCTTGCTCACCAAGAATGAAGTCTGGTTTCATGCGTTATATGCGCGAGTCCACCTATACTACCTTTATTATTTGTAAATGTATTATACATTATATTTAGCAAGTGTCTGTATGGCACACTTATTGTTTACTTGTCATGTCAGAATTACCCTTATTCTGTGTTTCTGATGTCTAAAATCCTGTTTTTGTTAGACCGCTAAACTGGAAACTGATTTTTCTGAAAGCTGACTTCTCATTTGACCTTCATGACTCAAATGAGTCAGTGAATCATTTTAACTAGTTAATTTGTGCGTATCATTCGACTACAACATTATTGATTATAAATCCATATTTCTAAATTGCATTATATTATAATAATATTAAATATTATTGAATTATTTTGCATTATTGCATAAGCAATGTAGCTTTTTTGTTTGCACAAGCAAAAGATACTATACAGTACACATTTTTTTACTGACCTTAAACTGTGACTGTATTTATTAATATAAGATAACATGGACATATTCTCAATGTTCAGTGTCTTGGAGCTCCACTCTTCCATCTGTTATTATGTTTATTACAGCATGCAGCATTTTTTCTGTTTATATTCTTGACTTTTTGTTGTTTGGATTCTTTGCAGCTGACTGTCTTTTGTTTGTAGGTTAAACGGCCTCCGTTGTGTTAAAAGTGAAACTCTGGAGCCTGTAAAACATCTCACCCAGCTCGACCTGAGAGACAACCAGTTGACCTCTCTAGACCTGAGCGCGTTCTGCAGTCTGGAGACGCTACAGTGTCAGCGAAACCAGCTGGGATCCCTGACGCTCAGCGGCTTCACTCTGCGCACACTCCACGCCAATAACAACCGTCAGTGCAAATAGAAATGTTCGACGGCAAAAGATTTAAAGACATTTTCATTATATTATTATCATAATCACTGTATTATTATTTCTTAGGGCTGACCACGGTGAACATCTACCCTGTTCCCAACCAACTTACACATATGGACCTATCAAGGTAAGCATATGATGAACTGACATATTCATTCTATAATCTGTACATACCGTAACAATTTCCAGTGCCAAGTAACTTTTTCTGCCCAGACTAAAACGAAAAATAGTAATTAACTACATGTACTTACTATAGGGTTAGGGGTTGGTTTAGGGTTAGTTACATGCATTTATGTATAATTTATAGTTATTTATACGGTAACTACATGTAACGTGTAACAAGGACACTGTAAAATAAAGTGTTACCTACTGTTCCGCATGTACATATTATGTACTTAACCCATTAAGTTACCTTATAATACCAGTACTTTCTTGGGTAACTACTGCAAGTACACTATAAGTACACTTACTGTGTAACCATTAAATACATAACACCATAACCACAACATTTTTACAAAATGAGAAATAGTACCAGTAATGATAATGTGTAATCACAAATATCTTTCTAAAATAATATAGTATTTATTCTCTTTGTTTAGTAGTACAACTCTGTAATAGTGTAGTTATGGTAAACTAAAACTATAAAACATTGGGATACACTTTATTTTAATAGTGTAATTATAAATTTAAGTACTGAGTAATATTAAGTAACAACATGCACTTACTATAGGGTTAGAGTTATGATTAGGATTTGTTTTAGGGTTAATTGCATGTAATTATGCATAATTTACTCACGTTACTTGTAACTGGTAATAACAGTAATCAGATTTTTTTTTTTTTCAAGTAAATGAGTCAAGTAACACATTACTTTTAAAGGTGCCATATGTAAAAATTGAGGTAAAAATATCCAAAAAAAGAGCTACACGCATCAAAAGAATGAGAAGAAATAAGTGCGATGATGTCATTAAAAAAACGAAAAGTTATAGTGCTGCCAAGATATAAACCTGAATTAGCATGCTAAATTACTAGCCCCGGCCCGGCCGGTGTCATAATACCAGCTTTGGCCATGGGAGGCGGTATGCGGGCAACATATACATAACCACCAGCCAAACTGCAACACACGAATAACTCGTCTCGCACGGCTTGTGGGCGTACTTGAACCTGATGTCAGTCAATCGTGTGGAAAGGACTTTGGTACAGCCCACTACTACATTTCAGTTCAGGGAAGAGTTCAAAAAAATGATTGGTCGATATTACGTATGAGGAATACATTTTGGTAAGTTGCAGCATACTGTATCTTTCAACAGTGTTCGTGTTTTTTTTACTATTAGCTAGTAGAGATGAGCGGTTCACGTACGCTAGGGATCTGTCGTGTAACATTTACAATCGCCAAAACGGTATTTATTGTTTGAATTGCGTAATAAAATTGACAGAATCTGAGAGCTGAGATTTTTTTATATCATAACTAACCTGCTGCTCTGTCTAGTCTGTCGGTCTCCGTGTCCTCTTTGCTTTGCGATTTTTCTGTGCGTGACAAAATTGATGTGTGAGCGTGTGAAAAGTGTCAATTGCGTGTGTCTCACGGTGAATTCGTGAGAGTTGGCAGCTCTGACTAACAATAAAAAATGTAATATGAACAAAACGAATACTGTAAAACTTCACATAATAGCCCGGGCTTTTTATTTTCCCAAATCGTCGAACTGCACCAGCTTGTACAGGCGTCTAAATGAGACCGGCCTTTATAATTTAGTGTTGAGATGTTGTTCATTGAGTCTCTAATCTCCAAAAATCTCCAAATGCTCCACGTGAAACTGCGGTCTTACTATCGTGTCAATTGATTTGATTAATATGCGCGAGGGAGAGAGACCAGGACCGCGCTCGTGTTGTTTGAAGACGTGAGAGTGCGCGCGCGGCCGGGGCTCGCGCTCTCTCTGCTCGTAACGCTCCCTGTCAAGCGCAGCGGCAGCAGTCATTCTATTCTACATCACCTATCAAAATAGGCTTTGGCGGGATAAAGCGGACTATTTGACGGTTTTAGAAGATTAACAACCCGAAACTAAAAAACAGACTAGAGTAGGCCAACTTTCTGGAAGTATACTGCCCCCATCTGGTATGGAATATGTGGAGTATGAATTGATTTTTTGACATAAGGCACCTTTAAATTTACAACAAAATATCTGTTACTTTTTCAAATAAATAACTCAAATTACTTTGTTTTCCCATTTTTTTTTGACTGACAGCTCTCTTGTCCTCATTTTAACAGAAATTGTAAGGGAAGTGCAGAGGCGTTGTGCACTTCCTCAATTACACCTCAATTAATTTTACCCCACCTTAAAATAACTTTAAAACCAAGCATGTATTTCTGACAGGCAAAATCTAGTGTAAACACAGAAAAATGGTAGTGCCGTTAAAGCTGAAATACATGACATCCAATCAAATGACCTTGTCTTTTGATGTCAAAACTGACTGCAAGTAGTTTGGTTGTGTATAAAGTATGCAGCCTTAGCAAATCGCGCCTTTGTAAAAGTTTTTTTTTACCACTTGGTGGCATGAAGAAACAAATATAAACACTGAGAGTGCATAGAGATCGATTTAAGGCTCGAACTCTCTTTGGTACAATATCAAATGAAAAACTTTTAGGGCTGTCAAAATTTACGCGTTAACGTATGCGATAAATTTTTTTAGTTTAACGCAATAAAAAATATTTCATGCAATTAACGCAGCATTCATTTCCCCCCGTCATCCTTTAATTAGCGTAACATTTATATGATCACGCTCTTATTCATGCAAATGCTTTTAAACGATTCAAGTGCGACAAGACACAAAAGACTCTGTGAATCTCCTGTCTGTGTGACACACACACGACTCATGCGCACAGAAAGCCACTTCAGACAGTGCTTGAACGGACAAAAACACACAATTATGCCAAAATGCCAGTTTTGCCGAGTATCCTCGTAAGCACAGTTTTAAATGAGTTAAATAAAGTCTTGAATGAATGTAAAGAGTTGTGAGAAAATGGATGCGTGTCAGATCCGTGTGATGGTGTCTAGTCTTAAAGTGACAGCAGCCTAATAAACCCGCAACTGTCTATCATTAATGTAATCAAAGACAAAAAAAGAAATTTTTTCTTTTGTAGCTTTATTAAAAATTAATCTATTTAATTTATAATATATGCAGTGAAGACTGTTAAGTGTTTGATTACTTAATTCTATTTCTGTATATTTCCTACACATTAGATCAAATATTTAAAATATACTGTCTTTATGTGGTTTCTACATTCATTTGGAGATTAAATGTGAAATTATTGCAATATGAAAATATATTTAAAAAGTTAATGTTAGGTGCGAAAATTAATTACAGAAAAAATTGCGAATAAGTAAAACAATTTTAATCGACTGACAGCATAAAAACTTTATAAAACAAGTACTAAAATAATAACAAAAATAGTTACAATTAAATAAAAAAGTGCATAACACAATTACTAAAACATAACTAAAAAAATTTAAACGAAAGCTAATTCAAATAATATTACTATAATAATACTAAAATAGCACTGCTCTGTACTTATAAGTGTATTTGCCCTACAACATGAACATTGTAATGCAAATGGTACCAAATGTTCATCAGCTCATTTACAAGAGGCTCAATGCGCCGCAGTCACGTCCTTTACCTCGCACATTCTTGTACAATGCTAATGCTCTCATGTAATTAGCCTGGAGTTAATTCACTTCCCTCCTGCAGGAATCTCCTGGAATACCTGCCAGACTGGGTGTGTGACAGCAGGAAGATCGAGGTGCTGGACGTCTCCCATAATCTGCTGTCTGAGCTCCCAGCCAGGTGCGCGTGTGTGTGTGTGTGTGTGTGTGTGTGTGTGTGTGTTCAGACCCTCATAAACTGCATTTGCATTTTCCCTCTGAAAAGAAAATGTCCTACTGCTCCCCATCTCAGAATCTTAATGTCAGCATTTTGTACTTATTTATTCAACAAAAATTGCCCGTTTGATTTGAATGATGTCGGTTAAGCGACTGTCTGGCCAGACGGCGGATCTGAATAGAAACGGGACAGCGTTCATCAGCAGACGCTTGATGTGGCCACTCTGCTGTCTCAAAGCAGAGTGACGTAAACGCCAAGCAGATGAAAGCAGCATTTCACAGCTAATTCCACATTAACATTCCGGCATTTGCATCTGAAAGAGCTAAAAGCCGTGCACAAATGAGATAATATGCGGCTTGAAGTTTGTGTCCCATTTGAGACTGTGAGTGTTGCATGAAAATGCTGTGTTGGGATTCTAAAGGAATAGTTCATCTTAAAGGAGAATTCGGGTCTTCGTGTACTCAGCCTCAGATCATTGCAAATTCGTACTGTGGATGTATTTTCCTTATATCGTGCGTAAACAAAAACATGTTTACTGAAAGAATTGCAGCTGTCAAATATCATTCTTCATTGCAAAATGGATCTAGCTTGCCAGTTTTTGGTTACAACAAACACAAGAACCTAATGTGAAACCTGGTCAAATTATATATTATAAAAATAATATTTTCAATTATATTTAAGTGAATAACTATCTTAATTCAGTCTTAACATTTAAGACTGAATATGTTAACAACAGCGTTACAGTGTTTTTTCTCTCATCTCGTTTTTCTCTATCCCTCCTTGCTTCCAGACTTCTTAGCAGTCTGAGTCTGCGTAAACTGCTGGCTGGAAACAATAGGTTGGAGAGACTGGCTGACCTGCTTGACCACATCCCACTGGAAACACTCGACCTGCAGCACAACAAGTTGCGAGAACTGCCAGAGAGCTTCTTCTACAAGGCCTTAAAGTAGGTCACTCCCTCCTTCTGTCCTCTCTCTGTTCCTCTTACTCTCTAGGCTGTGCTTTCTCTCTCTCTCTCTCTCTGTTTTTCATCTTTTTCTTGTGATTTCTTCTTCATGTGACAGGTGCAGTGCTAGCTGCAGCTGTGTCTCTCTCTGCTCTGTGGACCTTTAGCCCTGCTGCTTGAGCTCTTCATTAGACCTCCTAGCCTTTTACTGGAACTTATCAAACTAGGGAATTCTCTGGAAACTTCTCTTTGGAAATAATAATCGCTATATTTCTTATCTGCTGAAGATATTACTGATACTGTATATTACTGAGAGTTGCAGAAGCTACTTTAAATAATCAGTAGCTTGTAGCTACAGTTTCAAAGTAGTTAAACAAAAGACAAGCTACTAACAAAAAGTATCCAAATATATTTTAAGTTAATCAAATCTTTTTAATTAAATATCAGATTATGTCATTTTTAATTTAATCAGAGCAGTGTTTATCAGACTTGTGGGAAAAATTTAATTAATAGAATTGTTCCCAAAAATGAAAATCATCCCATAATTTACTACTTATAAAAAATATATATATATATTTAGGGCTGTCAAATGATTAATCACATCCAAAATAAAAGTTTGTGTTTACATAATAAATGTGTTTGTACTGTGTACAATTATTTTGTATATATAAGTACACACACGTGCATTTATATATTTAAGAAAAATGTGTTATTTATATATAAAATATTTATATTTATATATAATATAAATTATATATAAATCTATATATAGTATATACATGCAAATATTTCTTAAATATATACAAGCATGTGTATGTATTTATATATATATATATATATATATATATATATATACAAGCATGTGTATGTATTTATATATATATATATATATATATATATATATATATATATATAAAATAATTATACACAGTACAAACACATTTATTATGTAAACACAAACTTTTATTTTGGATGCGATTAATCGTGATTAATCATTTGACAGCCCTAATATATACATTGAGAATATTATAATTTTTCTATATAAAAAAAAGTTAAAAATAAAATTATATGTATATGTATATATATATATATATATATATATATATAATTTTATTTTTAACTTTTTTTATATAGAAAAATTATAATATTCTCAATGATACTAAAATCACACTGGTCGTAAACATAATAATTAAGAGTAGTGTAGATATACATCATGCCCAACTATTATCAAAAATCTTTCAAGAAAACAAAAGAATTCATGTATGATCGTAAGATTTTTTTTGTTTGTTTTTTTTGTTAAAATATATCATGAAATATAATCGTATCTGGGTAACAGGTGAGTTATAGCTACAATTAGTATCAAGCTACACACGACAATTTATGAGATTAATACTACGCTTTTACCCAAAAGCAAAACTCACTGTGAACCACCATCAAGTGCTTGTAATAACTTCTGATTGTGATCTAATGTGGATTTTGGTCATATGAGGAGGCAAAAATATGTTATTTGTAGCATTTAAGATTAAGCCATTCGCTACACCTGCTTAGCATTTCTCACGTAAACATGTTTTCTGTTTATAAAAATAGCCCAAATCACATGAAAATCACATGCTGCCGTAGTTGTATGTTTATTAGCTTCATGTTTTTTAAGAAACGTTCCTTTGGTATGTGTGAATCAGAACTCGTAAGTGTAGTGTAGTGGAAGTTTGTCATCGGAAGAGACTGGCGGGTAATGAATTATTTGGTTTTCCTCTTGAGTCATTACAGCAATCGTGAAGTGAATACACAGGGAGACAGTGCTGGAAGCTAATATGCTCAACATTTTGCATAATTTAAAATAGCGGCTATTTGCATCAAGTGCTAATACGCTGATTTCACGCAGCCGTTATTTTGAAATCGAAAGCGAGGCTCCGGCGGAAAGAAAACCGGAAGTGTCGCCTTTAATTATAGGAGAGTCGCGAATGCGATGGCATATTGTTGTGTTTAATGTAGAAATGAGTTATTCTAAAGATGTACATACGTTTCTTTCATACTTTAGGTTATATACAGTGAAATTCATTTTATAAATAAAAAATTTGTTTTAGATATAATTCAGAAAGTAAAAAAAGAAGCAGGAACGAACTATATACATATCCTATATTGGATATTAACATCCAATAGTGTAAATCGTGGCAGCAGCTTCAGGTTGGTAGTCCAAGGCATTGATGTGTATAGATACTTCCGGGGTTCTTCCCACCGGAGCCTCACTTTCGATTTCAAAATGGCGGCTGCGTGAAATCAGCGTATAGCAATAGAGTGCCGAAGTTATGACGTCACTTTGTAGGACAACTCGGAAGCTAGCGGCTCATGGCTCATCGGAAAGCTGTGCATTTTCCCCATAGACTTTTGGAAAATCACAAAAAATAAGGTCTGTGTTCAACAAAGAGTTGTGACCCTTACACGTTTTGTCTATCAAGATAATCTTTACAAGTTAATCCAAAATGTATACATTTTGAAGCCTAAATAAAACCGTTAGGTATAAAATGATAACGGTAAAAAGTTTAAAAAACCGCAAGCAGGTTATAACTGGTGTGTTTTATGTCATAGATCAAAACGTGAAAATATTTAGAGACTTTGTTAACCACAGACCTTATTTCAGGCGATTTAGCAAAAACCCATTCAAAAAACCCATAGACTTTAGGCCGAGGGAACCGGAAGTGCTAAAATGCTAACTCACTTCCGCGTTTTGGGCTACAAAGTGGCGTCATAACTTCGGCACTCTATAGATTGTATTTACACTATGTAAAAATAGGAGTATTTTCTTTGCAATAAGTTTAAATAGTAGTTAGATGCTATTTATACTTATAGTGGCTGATATAATTTGCACCACAGTGTTATACATTAAATGGTGTGCAATAATACAATACTGTAAATTATTATATTTATTAAAATTATTAAATGGATGCTGCCTTATTGGGACAGTAAAGCCCTCCCTAGACCTACTCTTAACCATAACCAATAAATATTTTATTAAAGACACGTTAGACACTTTATATCCACTTTTCGAATATTTTTTTTTATTTTTTTTTAAATAAATTGCTTTCTGACCTGAGATGGAAAGGAGTAGAGCGAGTTCGGCAAAAGGCGCATTTGAACTCGGGTCGATTTGCATAAAAATGTTCTGCCCCACCGCCTTACCCCTACACTATTGCTACTGTTGTCTTAATTTTAGCGTCATTTTATCTGACCCAACCAGATGTCAGTGGGCGGAGTTAGCGTAAATAGCCTCTGCCAAAAAGGCGGGATATTTAAATATAGGCTATAAATATAAATATAATTTAAATATAGGCTACCCTAACATTCACAAAGAGGTGCAATCCATATGCAAAGTAACAAGCCCAACACTGTATATAACACAGTAGAAGTACATGTGAAGTAACTGACATGCTTCTACAAAGACTCTCATGGATGTGTAAAGGAAGATATGGCTCAATGAGACACAGCAATATGAGCCAGAAGAGCCCGCAGCTCTTCCATTTACTGTGGGTTAATTTACTTGTCAGCCATTAAGCATCTCTAATGCTGAAAGATGTACTGCAGATCTGAGGCTTTGGTTGTATCCCAGATGATTTTTAGTTTTATCAACATTGCTGGTTAAATGAGACAAAAAGCTATATTCACCAAATTGCCTTTCCTTTTTCTTCTCGTCAACTAGTTTAAAGTATCTCAATGTGTCTGCCAACGCACTGGAGACAATCCCACCGAGCAGCCAATCAGAGGAGAGCCTCAGCACCCTGCAGGAACTCTATCTCACAGGAAACAACCTGAATGAGAACTGCGCTGCTCTACTGGTGGGACATCAGAACCTGCGGGTCTTGCATATGGCTTATAACCAACTCCTGTCCTTCCCTGCTAGGTACCTATACTTCACTGACACCTTGAACTAGTATACTTCCATCTACTTCATTCAAGAAAGATCCATGATTACATTTGTGTAAATCACCCTTTGTTCTGTTTTCAGCAAACTCAGTAAACTGGAGGTACTGGAGGAGTTGAATCTGAGTGGGAACAAACTGAAAACGATCCCCTCCACTGTGTCCAGCTGCAAGAGACTGCACACCCTCATCGCCCACTCCAACCATATCAGCGTGTTCCCAGAGGTCCTCAACCTCCCCGAGATCAAGGTCAGTGTGCGTTTGGGTGACATATGATGACCAGGCCATGTGAAAGCCTGGCCATAAATATTGTAAAGGATCTAAAGGGTCAACCACAGTGGCAACAGGTGGCAGGAACAAATGGAAAGCAGAAAAAATATCCCATTTTAAATGTATGGGTAGACGATTGCTGCAATTTAGGTCACAAAAAAAAAAAGTTGATTAGGTATCAATGTTTATAGAAATAATTATGTATAAAATTTACATACACCACTGGTCTAAAGTTTGGAATAATTAACCCTCAACCAAATCCTAATCCTATAGTAAGTGCATGTTGTCAATTATTATTACTCAGTACTTAAATGTATAATTACATTGTAACTGACGCCTTAAAATAAAGTGTAACTGTGAAATATTATTACAATTTGAAAGTGATTTTCTATTGTAATATATTTTAAAAATGAAATGCAAAATCTACATAGAAATGGTAAAAACGTGCAAAATAGTGATGCCTCACGCCGGACCTTCTAAACTTACATTTTCTATTTTCTATTTAAGGTTTATATGTATCATTTTGATATTTATTGTGATTTATACTTTTATAAATAGTTTTTTATATTATGTTTTTTTCCCAATATGTGACCCTGGATCACAAAACCATTGTTAAGTCGCACGGGTATATTTGTGGCGCTAGCCAACAAAAGACTGTATGGATCAAAATGATCTATTTTTCTTTTATGCCAAAAATCATTAGGATATTAAGTAAACATCATGCTCCATGAAGATATTTAGTAAATTTCCTACCTTAAATATATCAAAATTGTATTTTTGTAAGTGGATGCAGCACAATCACCAACAGAAATGGAAACCTTTAAAGGCGATTTTCTCAATATTTAGATTTTTTTTAACCCTCAGATTCCCGATTTCAAATAGTTGTATCTCGGCCAAATAGTGTCCTATCCTAACAAACCACACATCAATGGAAAGCGTATTTATTCAGCTTTCAGGAGATGTATAAATCTCAATTTAAAAAAATGGAATCATAAGACTGCTTTTGTGGTCCAGGGTCACATATGTATAATGTATAATTGTGAAAATGGCACTATTAAAAAATAATTTAGTTAAATCTGGTTTTATAAATCTCTATTATTAACTAATAATTTAGTTAATTGTTTTTGGTCTCCAAATCCAACCAAATATTCGTTGTTTTAGGCTGTCATTTGTTACACACATTGTGTTATATTTAACGTTTCACGTGAAGTATGCTGTTCTTTGTGTAGCTGGTAGATGTGAGCTGTAATGAGCAGACGGAAATCCTGTTGTCAGACTCTATGCCTTCCACACTGCAAGAGCTGGACCTGACCGGCAACAGTAGCCTCATATTGGAGCATAAAACGCTCAACCTCTTCAGGTGAGATGCTACAAACACTCACCATGCAGCTGATGAACTCAGACCCAGGTGGATAATTGTTCCATGTCTTTATCTCTCCCACTGTTTCCTTCTCTCTTCCAGTCACATAAGTACATTGAAGCTGGACCAGAAGCCAGCCGTGACAACAGGAGACGCACAGGGCACGTCCAACCTTTGGGATCATGGTTACGCGGAAATGTGTGGTCAAAGAAACAAGTGAGCAACATCTGGAGACATGGATTTGGAAATAATGAGTGTGTCTGGTTAAAGGAAGCTCCAGAATGCCATCCTCAACCTCCAATTCTCTATTATATATTGAGTATATTACATATTTAATTGTTTTTTCCTTGAAAAAAATTCTTCATGCCTTAAAATAGCTTGAATGTAATTCTACACCCTTGCCTCTTTTAGTATATGCGGTTCTATGAATATGCAAATTAGCCCCGCCTCCACTCACTCACACAGCCCAGAGATCCTTATTTGCTCATTGTTTGTCTTAAAGCATATTAAAAACACATAGTAATTTTTCTATAAAGTTTTCTTACTTTTTTACTCAAGAAAGAAGTTAATATTTTTTATCCCCAAAAATACTTCTTAAGGATGTTCTTATCTTTGTTCTTGATTCAAATTATTGAAAAGAAAAAACTTCTAGAGTTAGCACAACCTCCAACTTGTCTTAAATCCCCAAAGGCAAGATATTTAATGAATTATTGGGTTATTTCAAATGTGAAGCTTTATAACATAATACTAGTTACATATATAATACATATTACTATGGATGTGCACAAGTAAGCAGAATTTTGCAAGACATAGGCCTACATTTTTTTCAGAATTCAAAAATGAGTTAAAGGGATTGTTCACCCAAAAATAAAAATTCTGTCATCATTTACTCTTCCTCAATTTGTTCCAAACCGGTATGAGTTTCTTTCTTCTGTTGAACACAAGAGAAGATATTTTAATGAATGTTAGTAACCAGACAGTTGACAGCACCCATTGACTTCTGTAATATATTTTTCCTACTATGGAAGTCAATGGCAACCGTCAACTGTTTGATTACCAACATTCTCATTTGATTACCAACAGAAGAAAGAAACTCATACCGGTTTGGAACAACTTCAGGGTGAGTAAATGATGACAGAATTCAAATGTTTGCATGAACTATCCCTTTAAATAGGGACGCAGAGTGTTGAGCTTCCGACAAGCCAGTCTCAACAAAAATAGTGTGCATGCTTATAATTATTATGGTAATTTGCACGAATCCAGCCCCAGGATTTTTATTTTATTTTTCAGGAATCTGGCCCCAGATATTTTGCCATATCAGAAATGTGGCTTTAAGACAACTAATTCACGTACAAATAAATACTTGGAAGGCATAAAATAGCTGGCATTCTCAGAATAATCATAGCGTTGGTTTTTGCAGAAGATTTCGTCACCAAGGGGGCAAGACGCAGCGGGGGGGCTGGTTTAAATGCAGAATGCTTCCCATAGGCTTAAAGATCTTGTTTCTACATGTTTAATGTGACATCAGTGTGCTTGGCTCCCCCTGCGAAGGGCATTACCTCCACAGTTTCAAAGCAGTCGTTCTCAAATATCGAATCCTCTTTCTGTACTCTATATCCACCAAGGGGGGCCACTTTTGTGTGTTTGTCAGGTAGAGTGAGTTTGTGTATGTACCTATATAGGTGTATCCATTACCAGTCAATGAAATGTGTTTGTAATGGGATGGGTGTTGTTATCAGGAAGAGCATTTGTTCCATTGAAATCTCGTGTTTTACCTTCAGGTTGTGTGTGTCTGTGCTGGCTGTGGATCGCTTCGGGGACAGTCCAGAAGCTGCTTATGGGATTTTTGATGGTGACCGTAATGAGGAAGTTTCCAGGTTACTGCAGTGCACCATGGGAGATGTATTGGCAGAGGAGATACAGCACTCCAGTGTGGATAGTGTATACATGTGCAACACATTCCTTACCTCTCATAGGTGTGTTTTGCACTCACATTTTTTGATCAAGCTATATTTTCTTTATTAAAAAATGTTTATGCTTCACCTTGCTTGTACAATAATTGATAACACCTAATAGCTTGTCACTTAGTATGAATTTCTAAGTGGTGAACAAACAGTATTATATACAGTAGCTCTCTTGGATACTTGATTCTGATTGGTCAGACGTGACATGACATTTTGCATTCAAATATATGTGTAAAATGACCACTAAGCTATATAATCAACCATTGTGCTTACACTGTGCTACTTTCTTGTGTTACTCTGTGATCTCTTTCTTCTCCATTAGTAATTTTAGTTTCATGTCCATTTATTTATTTGGTAATTAGTCATGCAATGGTGGGATAATGTAGAGTCATACAAGACCCCGCCACTTTGCGTCAGGGTCCACTTACGTTGGGTTCTTGCAATAGTGTCTGACTGTACAGTATCCCTTGATTTTTGTAATGCTTTCCAGAAAGTGGGTAATTTACATTCAAATGAATATATGTATATATGGTAATTGTACATACTATTGTATTTTGTACATGTAACTTAGCTAGTTTGATTGAAAATGAACAAATTGCAGCCAACACAAATACTGCATCTGCCATATTTAGTCTCACGTCTCCAACTTGGAAACTCTGGACTCAAAGAAAATCTCAAGTGTCCCACTTGTAATTACTACTTGTTGTTCATGTGTGTTGATCTTGTAAATATGACTTGAACACACCATAGTTCACAAACAGACTTCGATTTTTGGTTATATGAATAATAAATGCATTTCTCTTGTTGCACTTTTGCAGGAAACTTGGCATGGCAGGCCAGAAACTAGGTGCCTCTGCTCTACTTTGTTACATCCATCATGAATCCTCCGAGCCTGGCAGCTACTTTAGCCTCACTGTGGCCAACGTAGGGACCTGCCAGGCTGTACTGTGTCGTGGTGGGCAACCTCTTACACTCTCCAAAGTTTTCAGCCTTGAACAGAGCGCTGAGGAGATGGAGCGTGTCAAACTGGCTAAAGCTATTATCACTGAGGTATTGACTCTTTCTCAGTTCATACCCGCAAGTTAACTGGCTGATGCTTAATTTCGTCTATATGTCCATGAGTGAGAAGTAAAAGCTTATTTGTGTCTTTGATCATTTGGCTCTTTTGTGCTTTAGGATAACAAGGTGAGTGGGGTGACATGCTGCTCACGGTTACTTGGCTGTTCCTACCTGTTTCCTTGGGTCCTTCCCAAACCCTGGGTGCACACTGAGCCTTTGTGTTCCCAGGATGAGTTCCTGATCCTAGGAAACAAAGCACTCTTCCAGAAGGTTTCCTACCAGGAGGCAGTAAGCACTGTGTTAGCTGTCAGAGACCCCCGCGCTGCTGCCAAAAAGCTCTGCACGCTGGCACAGAGCTATGGGTGCCGGGATAATGTTGGAGCAGTAGTGGTGGCTTTGCATATCGGAGAAGACAGCTGTACTTGCGAGCCTCCTCTCTTGACCGCAGAAGCCAGAGGACCACCTGCCCCGACACCTTTACCGATCTCTGTCTCCCCAGGTGACCCAGCCACACCATCATCTAGCAGCGGCATTGCCTCGGAGTTCAACAGCGAGATGTCAGCCTCTGAAGTGGGCAGCGAGGCTGGGTCCACTGCCTCGGATGAGCACCCCTCTTCAGGACCAACAGCTCGTCCCGAGCGTCGCTGTAGTCTTCACCCTGCTGCTACCTTGTGTAACACGGGGCCGCTGGCGAGTCTGGGGCCAGGGGCGCACCCGGCTCTGTTCCAGCGACAACCCTCCAGCGCCACTTTCTCCAGCAACCAGTCAGACAATGGGCTCGACAGCGACGATGAGGCTCCTTTAGAAGGTGTCATCTCAAACGGGAGTAAGCTAGAGGTGGAGGTGGACATTCACTGCTGTGCTTTTCAGCTGCGCTCTGGACCACCCGAAAGTCCCAAGGACCTGGACGGCCGCCACGATTTGAGGAGCTCGGACTACCCCAACAGCAAAATGCGTCGGCAAAACAGTGTTGTGGTTTCTGCCACCAACGGCTGCCTACTGGCTGTATGTGGGCGAGAGATCTCGGATCTGAAGAAGTCTCCTTCAACCTCCAGCCTCTTCGGGAAGAAGCTCTCCAATGGCTCGGTAGTGGCTTTGGAGGATAGCCACAACATCATTGAAGTAGCACTCGAGGCCCCCAAAAAGAAATCGGGATATTTTGCTGCACCAGCCCAGCAAGACCCAGAAGACCAGTTAATTATACCGCCTAGTCTGGAGCATGATGTGCGGGAACAGCTGAGAGGCCAGAGTCCTGTGGTTCCCGGGCCACCGCCCCCTTCAACACCGCCCTCAGCAAGAGACCCCAACTGGGACCATCCTCTGCCCACCGTCCCCGGTCTCCACCCCACCACCGTCCTGCAACAGGATGTCTATGACACGGCTCTATAGTGGGTGCAAGCGGGCCGCGCCGTTGGAGCATCTTCGCATCATAGTGCCACATCAAAGAGGCTAGCACGCACTTCCTGCCTTCGAGGTATTCCAGTTCTTATTTAGCACCGTCATCACGTGTGGGTCCCTGCATGTGCATTCCTGAGCTGATCTGCGGTGGCGTAGCCACCTCCGAAGGGTGGAAATGGGTGCAAATGTCAGGACCGATGAAATCATGAAGATTGAGGTCTTTGATTGAGGAAATACATGGGCTATTCCTGACCAAAAACCACAGCATGGAGCTAGAGTACCTCATTCATCACCATGCGCAAGTTCATTTCGACATTCGCCCTTTATATCAAAGGTCACAGGCTTAAGTAGGCTTCAATGATCACATTTGCCTTCTGTTGGAAAGATACTATCAGCTAAACTGAGACCAAAAGATGAGAAAAGTGCCTCTTGACCATGGTTGAGGTTCTGAGAGCCTTTACTGTTCTGGTGTACGTGCAGTTTTGTTCTTCTACCTTCCCATAGTGGAAACTAGTCAGTAATCTGCACTTTTGAAGTCCGTGAGGAATATTTTGGAGGGTCAAAAGGATCTCTTCCCCATCTGACCTGCTGGTAACATCCCGCTCCATTTCATGGAAAAATGGTAGTTGTGAAAAGATGTATTGTTGAAAAAGACCAGAGCTTTCGCCACCTCCCCTGATCTCCTCACTTGTATGCATACGGGATCTCCCAGACAAAGCCATGGGGGTCTCTGGAACACTCTGTGCGATTGAAGAGTACAATGAACCCAACGTAACGTTCAAGCCCTGACAGGCTAGTGATGGAGGTCAGAGTGAGATGGAGACAAAAACCTCTACTCCTTAGTACATCCAATACTCAGTGGAAGCATTGTCACACCTTTATGGCTACGGTCAATTGGGGGAGCAGAAAGACCTCATAACTGTCTGAAATCATAACTTGAGCTGTCTCGGGTTGTACTTGAAGTTTTGAGTGTGCCATGACTACATGACAGAGCTCATACTATAAAGCCTCGAGCCATGAAAATGTCATTGGGTCTTTGTAGTAGTGTGGTTTTGCTGTTCTGAGTGAGTTTGGGATAATTTTCTCATCTCATTAGGAAAAAAGTGAACAGCTGGCATTTTTTTGGTATGAGAGGCACAGGGCATATGATATCATGTATTGTGCGGTGTGTGTGTGTGTGTGTGTGTGTGTGTGTGTGTGTGTGTGCTCTATTTTAGCCATGCATGGTACATATAAGGAAACATGCTGGTTAGAGTTTTGTTTTATTTTAATAAGGGGACCAGAGGAAAAAGAAGTATTATTGCATATGGGGTCATTTGAGTTTGTAATTGCCACAATCGCAGTATCAAGGAATTCTGTGCAGTAAAACACAGTGCCCGTGGTTTGAAGAGACATCTAGTGGTGTTTATTGGAAACAACAACAACAAAAAATGTTGAAAAAAAAGAAAGAAAAAGTTTTCAATACATTTCAAACCTTTTTAAAATAAATAAATAAAATAAATTATTAGGGAATTAAAATGAAGGAAATCAAGTGCAAATCCCACTGTTAATTTTAAGATATTACATTTAGTGATGTTATCTTAAGCCCACTCAGTTTTTATTAAATTATTTATTTATTAGGTGCACTCTCATAATTCATTAGAAACCGTCTTTACACAGGTGTGCAGGGGAAACAACACTTAAAATGTATAAATCGGATCTCGTAAAAAAAGATGAAATTGTCTGCATTGGCATGATATTAAAATTTGATCATCCATGAAACGTTCACCTTGAAAATGAGCTTAAGTACATTTGTATGCTCAGATATTATGTTTAAGCCTTTTCATCTCGAGATTCCAAATATTCATTTTGTCAACTATTTCCATTATGGCAGACATTTTGAGTGTTTTTCTTTTTTTTTATTATTAATATTCTTCATGGTCATCTGGTAAATGCTCTTTGTGCCAAACTTGCATACCGATTTGTGTTTGCTATATGCTGTGAGAAAAGGCCACCATGTAACTAATCTGGGATCCCGGTATTTAACATCCAAGAAGATTTTGAATCAACCTTTTACTGCCATTAACTGTTCTGTAAGCATTAGAGTCATTTCTGGTGTTAATTTGATGCCTACAGGCCTAAAACTGTAGCTCTTGTGCCAAAAGATAGTGGTATTTGAAGGTAGGTAAGTTATTTTGAGTATTTCATCCGTCCCTCGGGTGTTACTGAGAGCTGAAGCCAGTGGCGTGGATGCTGCAGCCTTGCATGACTCATAGGGTTTTTTGGGTCATAAATCAGGTTTTCACTCAAATTTCTTTAGTGTTTATATTTCGATCCCCCTTTTTTTTTTTTTTTTGCGTTCAAAAATGTCAAGTACATTTTGCTGGAAATTGATACCTAAATCATTTAGAGCTGTATGCTAAAGTGCATCAAGTATTGTTGTACAATCATATAAAGTAAGAGTTTTACACTGTATAAGCACTTTGTACATAGCTCAGAGAATCTATAAAAATAGACATATTTAAGAATAGCATTTTAGCTATTTGTTGAAATGCATATAACATCAACATTAGGCTGTGATTCATGGCCTCTTTCAGAAAGTAGGTATTCTTTCTGTTACAACCCCTAAAATATGTAATTTCCTATGTTTGTTTTAGAGGAGATGTGGTTATTGAGGCTCGAGATGCTGATTCATACTGTGCTAAGAGGCAGAGTTCAAGCATTTGACGGCTTGCTTTGTTAGAAAGATGTAGTCTAACTCTGTTATTAGCTATAGAACCGTTTCATCCCCTGCAGTGCTTTATCCTTTTAAGGAAACAGAAATGGAAAGTCATTTTTCAAACAAATGTCATGGATACAGTAAATCATGCTGCTTATGAGCACTTTAGAACTTC
Source organism: Semotilus atromaculatus (assembly GCA_031834385.1). Classification (NCBI taxonomy): domain Eukaryota; kingdom Metazoa; phylum Chordata; class Actinopteri; order Cypriniformes; family Leuciscidae; genus Semotilus; species Semotilus atromaculatus. The sequence goes on from JAULUF010000004.1 coordinate 12,505,374, forward strand.
TATAGCCCTACAACATGATGCAGATCTGCATCATACAAAAAATGATATGCAACAATAAGTCCAATTAGATTATTAATCTGAAATTATTAAGAATAGGACTGGGAAAATCCATTAATGTGTGTAAGTCTGTGGGTGTCAAGTGCAGTGCTCTTTTGTGAAATAGAATCTATCGTTTCTTCAGCGCAGGCAACTAAGCTAGTTGCTTTGCCACATGGACAAATGTTATATTTTAGGGTCCGTTTACACGACACCTTTTGCAACTAAAAACTGAAAACTTGGCGTTTTGTGGGCCTGAAAACACGCTCTTTGAAACCCGTTTTCAAAAGGTTACGTTTTTGAAAACGATACTGTTATCGTCTCAGTGTAAACTACAAAAACGCAAGTTTGTGAAAACCGTGACGTCACGCACATGCATATTACGTGTTCAGTCTATCGGCGCGTAGTGTTTCTTCATAAAGTGACATCGCCAACTACTGGCCTGGCAGCAGAATACAGTTTTGTTGTATTTTTCGCGGATCCCTGTGAACGGCGATCATTTTGTTGTCTGATATGCGAAAAACGCAAAGGAAAAACGTTTCCATTTTTAGTACATCGTTGTTGTGTAACAACGTACCCTTAGATCCCCTAAACATTTGTGATCTGTTCTCCTGGCCAAAACATGCTGTGGTGAAACTCTTGAGTTAGCCAAATGCAGTTATATTTAAATATAGCCATAAGGTTTATTTATATTCATCAGTTAAATGGAAGGGCATCTTCCTATAGTTCATCCAAAAATGTAGATTCTATAATCATTCACAATACTCACCCTCATCATGTCGTTACGAACCTGCTATGCATGACTTTCTTTCGTGGAACACAAAATAAATTTTGTTTTTGGAAACAGTTTTGGTTACCATTGACTTCCAACATGAACAACAAACACTTTTCTCAAAATATCTTCTATTTTCAACAGAAGAAAGAACATCATACAAGTTTGGAACAACATTATTAAATTACGCCATAATTTCCCATTGTAGTGAACTGTTACTTTACAGGAAGAACACAAAGCATATAACATCCCCGCTCACATTAAACATTGGGATTGTTTGTTATTATATTTTATAGGACATTTGGGGCTTCTAATATAGTATCATGGAGCATGAAATATTCTTTTTTTATGTGATTAGGATGATTTGTATGCCAGTGTGTTAGTGGTGTCTTAGTTGGGCATTGCACTAGAACATTATCTCGATCATGTTTATATTGAAACTGAACATGAAAGTTAGAGAAAGCATTTTTTTTTTTCAGATTCAGCACATTATTGAATTACACATAACTTTCTCTGATTTTATAACTCTTCTAGGAACACTTATGCAGAACAAAAGGAACATTTTACAACACAGCCATTTAGAAATTAAAAATATGATCACACAAGCAATTTTGGATGTTTTTTTAAGATACTTACTCCCAGCTGAACTACTGTATAAGCAATCCATTTATATGTTGATTCCCACAAAAAGTGTAAACATCTGTGTGTGCTTTGCGCTTTTGCCTGACACGGAAACTAGTCTCAACCAATGGGTGAGCTTGGGGGTGGGGCTGTCTGTTTGTCTGACCATTGACAGAAGGGGAAGTGTTCAAGAAACTTGACTAAACCGGTGATCATATTTGCACTTTAATTTGGGAAAGTCTTCACCTAATTCAACAATACAGTATGTTTCCGCTTTTCCAAGTTGTGACTCCACGAAACGTGCTTCATCCTCTGTATTTCCAACAAAGAAAGCATTTGTCTCAAATCAGTTTTGTAAATGTGCGCAGTGTGAGAGTTTCTGTTGGTGCGTGAAACGTGTGATTGCGGTTTTACCCTGACAGAGACCATATTTTCTTTCTAATGCAACAACGCATCTTTATCTGGCGTATTCATTGACCTTTTTGCACATAATCACGGTTCGGTCTGAAGTTCCTGTTGTTTGACATATGACCAAAGCTTGATCTTGTCATAATTTATGTACATTTTGTTTTTAAGAGATGCTTTAATATTTCCTCTCAATGCCAAGAAGCTGAGGTTTATTTTTGTACTTCATCGTTTCATGCAAATTTATAGGTCCTCCAGTGCAGAATCTAGGATTTAAGGGTTCTATGGTAAACTGTCACCCATCAAGGTACTATCTTTGAAGAGACTAATTATTCATGTATTTAATGTGAGAAGCATGCCCTATATAAATGAATATAAATATATAATATAAAGAATATATTATCATGTGATTATTTGTATAAAATATTAACTTTTGTTTATAACAAAAATTGTTTTAATATCTAAAGCATAATGTATATTATATTTTTAAGTTTCTATTTTAACATGCTGAATATTTTCATTGTGTTCAATTATTTAATTGTTTTTAAGTTTAGGAGACCATTTGAGTTGTTTTACTGATTTCGTAAAAGGACTAAACGCGAGCACTTTTGCTGTCTGTCAGCTAGGACTGTACTTCTTGGGATTTTTAGAGTGGGTGCTGGCTCATCGTTTCATTTCAGATGCTGCTATGCTTAGTTTTGAGCAGAAAGCTGTATTTTTAATTGACTTTTCAGCCAAGTAGCAATAAAATTTTTACTGTGAAACATGCGTCTTTGATCTCGCAGAAGTTCTTTATCAGATTTATTTGCACATTTGTTTTAAAATACTTTAACATTTCTTGTAATAGATGCACATTTAAAAAGAAAAACAAATGATTCAGCTTTAGGTTAAATTACAAACTATGAGTCGAGTCTCATTGGCACCAATAAATATGCAGTATGTAACGTAGAATTCATTTAGTGTAATTTAACATATATTGTTTATTTCTAATCAAATGATGAGTCTTTGATGATTATATGGAGGGGGGAAAAAGAATGGTAACATTTTAAAGATTTTCACATTGTGCATTCTAATGCATTTGATCTTTTCATAAATAATTGTGACCAAAGTTCAAATGCATTAGAATTAGTGCTGTCAAATCGATTAATAGCATCAGACATACAGTAAGTTTGTTTAATGTACGTGTGTTTGTGTATACAGACACAAATATATATGCATATACAAACGCAAACTTACGTTAGATGCGATGAATCGTGACTAATTGATTTGACTGCACTAATTATAATAGCAGATTCCTTGTGGCTTCTGAAATTGGTTGTTTTTCATGTGCTTTAATGCATTATTTTCTGAATGGAAAAGTAGTATAACTGTAGTTACAACTATTCATGAGACCATAGATGCATTAAAATGCATTATATATATATATATATATAAAGGCTTTCAGCAAATTGCTAGCAAAAGTTTTTTTTGTTTTTTTTTTTGTATAAAAATGTGCAAAAGTCCTTTATAATAAATTTGAAAGAAGAGAAAAAAAAGCATAAAAATGGAAAAATATATATCCTTCAGATGTTGTAAAAATACTACCCAAAGCATTTACATGGGTGTGAGATCTGTGATTCCCACATTCATGAAATGGCGTAACACTCAGAGGTTGTTGTCTTCAGTCGGCCTCTGCTTCATCTTCCGCACACTCCTGAAGGCTCTGATGGCCAACACTGCGCTGATGGGGAAGATAATAATCCCCAGAACACCAAACAACCCTCCTGCAATGTCTGCCCCGTTGAGATTGCACTCAAATCCTCGGTGACCTTTGCTGCTGTACATCGCTTCCCTGTCTTTGCAGACGGAGTTGCTGTAGATCTCCTGCAGCTTTATGAAGTAGAAAGCGATAGCGGGAATAAAACCAAGTCCTATGAGCGCGTCCAACAGGGCTTCGGCCAGCAGCAGAGGGGGGAAACGGTAGGGCATGCGAAACACTCCGAGGGTCAGCATGGCACCAGCATAAAGCATCAACGCCCCGCCGCATGCCATGGTGTAGACGTAAGGGGGCAGTTTGAGTTGGTAGAACTGGTCGTCGAGCTGCTGGACCTTCTGCGCCTCTGCTCCAGTGAATGCGTTGGCTCCTCCATAATAGTACTGGTACAGACCACCTAAGCTGGCGATATCCCGATACCGGCCAGTGTTACTATGGTTCACTCCGGCACAGATGACAATCAACAAGCTTAAGAAGAATTCCAAGGCCTGACAGATGCCTGCAGGACATAAACATATGCACATTAACATGCATTTCATAAATACTGTTTAGGGTCAATAAAGAAATGAATAGTTTTATTCAACAAATGTGACATTACAGACATTTATAATCAGTGTTGGGGGGTAACATTACAAATAGGCGCTGGGTGAACATGATGATTATTGTGGTTCTAGACTATTAAAATGTTAAACAATACATACTTCATGTATTTAATAGCACTTTATTAACCAATGTCTTTGCTGCTGACCTTCGATGACCCAATTCAACCAGAAGCAAAAATGACTGGTTAAATATAACATTTGCATTTCTTTTTTTTAATTGCTCAAGTAAGAGTGTTGAACTTTTTCCTCCTGAGTCATTTCACCTTTGAAAGGACCTTGACATTTGCCAAAAATATATTTAAAAAAATTGTTTTGTTATTATAAAACAAACAAGCATACCCAGCCCAGGTAAGAAAAATTAACACAAAAAAGTACTTTTTTAGGTAATAATGCAACATTGTTTGTAACACTGCTGTTGTTTTAAAGGTACCTTTCCCCAACACTGTTTATAATGTTACAAAAGACTTATTTCAAATAAATGCTGTTACTATTCATCTAAAGAATCCTGAAAAATGACCATGATTTTCACTATAGGATTAAGCAGCACAACTGTTTTCAACATTTATAATAATAGGAAATGTTTCTTGAGCATCAAATCAGCATGTTAGAATGATTTCTGAAGGATCATGGGACACTGAAGACTGGAGTAATGATGCGGAAAATTCATCTTTGTCATCACAGGAATAAGTGACATTTTACCCATCTAAAATTTTAATATTTTTTTTCAATATTACGTATTTTACTGTGTTTTTGATCAAATTAAATCCAAAAACATTTTTTAAAAATCTTAACCACTCCAATGGGTAAATAAAACACAAAATTTTGTCATTTCATTTTAACCCAAAACTCTAAAAATCACAATTTTACACTATTATAAAAGTGACTGGCAAGAGCCCAGTATGACACTAACTGGTTAATAAAAAATAAATAAAAAAGCAGGTTAAAGCTAACAAACATAATTAGTTCAAACATGCATTTACCTCTGCTTGTTGTAATGTATTTTAGGGTGTAAAGGGCCCCTGTATGATGATATGATTGACTGTCTTCATAGTATGAAGGTAAAGTCTCAGTGTAACTGGGCCTGTAGAAAATATTAAAACATCAGGGCAGAAATTCACAGAACGTATGCATAATTTTGCATGTTTCAGAACAACTATTTTTGTAAGTCAGAAAGAGCACAACAAAATCATTCCTTACACTCGCTGGCTATGATGCCGGGTGGCCTCGTACACACGGGGGTCCCTCTGTGTGTCAGCATCTCTTTGTTTCTCTCGGTGGCTTCGTGATCTGTCGTCTCCGTCAGGTGTTCTTCTGTCCTCTCTGTATCTCCTGTCCTGTCTGTGCTCGCGTCCCCCTTCATCACTCCTGTCTCGACCAGAGTAGTCTTTGTCCCTTGTGTGATGATGGCGGTTTGATTCTGGCATTGCCTAAGAAACGAGAACCCAGGTAACAAATTATATGTTCTTTAAACGTTGTGGGAACAGTGATTTGCAATGTTTCTAAAATGCTCAAATGTTTTCTTCTCATGATTAGAAGATATTTCAAAGACATTCAAAAATGTTAGATGTTAGTACAACGGTCTCATAACCTCAGTTTTTACTTACAATATAACATTCTCTAAACATCTATTTGTAATATTCCAAGAAGGTTAACATTAACATTCATTAGCCGAAATACAAATAACATCATGAGGATGTTCTAATGACGTTGTTCTAAGAACGTTTCTCTCAACATTATGAGAACGCATAGCCTACAAGTTGTTAATAATGTTACATGAACGTTCTATAAATATTATACAAAGAACGTTTTATCTTAACATTTACATAATCTTTACAAAACATTAGTGAAAGTTGTGGTAACGTTCCCTGTTAGTAACCTATTCCACAGTTGCATGTGTTTTAAACGTGATGCACGTTCACGCGAGTATACAAGTCCCCGGATAATGAAACCAAAACACAAGGCATAGGTGTTACATTATAAATTAACTGATGTTGATGAGCTATTTGTGTTGGTTTTATATATTTATTCAATGTCTGATCTAAAAATATTGTTCAGTTTAATCGTATTACTTCTATAAAGTAAAGTAAACGTTTTACCTAGTCTCTCCGTACCGGGAACAAGATTTCCTGAATCAAATCACCAAAATAAACCGTAGGCTACTAGGTAACGAAAATCTTACATGTAACTCAGTATAGGCCTACAGCAATTAATTAACCCGGAGCCTACCTTTTACAAGAAAAAAATGACCGAAACGGGTAGTGATTTGTCTGAGTTTCGTTCAGTTCTCTGGTGTTATTGTTGCGCTGCTGCACACCTGTGAAACCTGTCTGACTGACTCCTCCTCACAGGTGCGTTTTAATGACGTCACTGTGTTCAACTTGAAACGGCGTGCTGAAATATGGCTCCATCTGAAATCACATTAGCCTACTATAGTAGGCGAAAAGCATTGACAAAAGAAGTAGGTCTATTACATAAATCCCTGCCCAAAATGAATCTGTCCGACATGGTTGACCCTTGGGTTTTGATTAGTTTTAGCCTATATTTTACTAAAGCAACACGTGCTTGAAATAGTCTGTCTTTCAGTGAGAAGGAATATGCAGATCAGTTATTTAATCGTTAACAACACTCAAATTCAAACTATATTCACAGACCAGGCTTAGGCTGTAAATGCATTATTGAGCTGTTTTAACTGAAACCAACTTGCACTGACATATCTTAAAATATGACAGTGCCACTGTTTGTCTCAAGATGCAGACAGGATATGTTTTTTTTCTATGGCACGTTAATAAAAGCGACTATAATTTGTTGCTAATCATAAATCAGATGTAGCCTACCACAATAACATTAAGATGTTCAGCAATCGATTTCAATAGTAGCCTACATTGGGTTTAATGAGATCTGATATGCGTTGTCAGTGGCGAGAATTTTCACGTGAGAAAATACAAATATCTGACTCTTCTACTTTAATGGTCCAGTGGCACAACTTTAGCCAAGCGTGTCAGAGGTTCTGGGTTCTAATCTGCACTCGTGTAGTTTTTTTCCTCCCTCATTAAAACTGATTATGTTTATCAGTGGTTGTATAAGCAGGGACACGCTGTGTGCTTTTTTTTCTGAGTGTGATTTCACGGGAACGAATAGAAAGTCTCCGCAACGGATTAAAGCGCGCGTCCTAGTGAAGACTGTTCGCGAGTGATCACTGATCGCATCGCAGCAAGCACTTTGATCACTTGATTTAAAAAAACAACACATTTCACCGCTAGATCGCCTAACAAACGAACGAATGAATTCCCTGCAAGGTAACTGCTGTTTTATTTATTTGTATTGGTACATCCGTGCCGCGAGATGTTTCAAAAGTGGTGGGGACAATATCGACCCTGAAAAGTGGTGGGGACATGTCCCTCCCGCAAATTACGCCTATGCGTGTAGGCCTACTAAACGCATGCCAGAACTCCAAGACGTACACCACTAGTTCATATAAATAAGTTACATAAGTTGTGGGATTCTGTTGATAAAAAAAAAAACGAAACTGGAACTTCTCTGCCCTATGGATCAGCAGTATGTCTGGTAGAAGGCACCATAGGCTCGGTGATGCTCTTGGGCTGCTTTGTATCCTCTGACACTTGAAACCTGCAGCACGTGAAAGGCAAGATGGATTGAAAATGTCTTGCTGTCTGTGAGGAAGCTGAAGCTTGGGCGTCATTGGATCTTCCAACATCATTCCTCAAATGCCACCAAGTTTGGTTGCAGAACAAGTCCTGGAAGATTCAACAGTGGCCATCAGTCACCTGACTTGAACCTCATAGAAAATCCCTGCGGGATTTGAAGGTGGCAGTTGCAATACGCAAACCCTAGAATATTACTGAACTGGAGGCCATTGCTCATGAGGAACAGGCTATTCCTCAGAAATGCTGCCAGAAGCTGGTATCTGGTTATACATCTTGTTTGCAGCACGTCAAAACAGCAAAAGTGTGTTCTACTAAATACTAAATATGCTTACAATGAAGGGGTTGATTAATTTTGACACTGCAGAAGTCATTAAAACTTGCATTTTCAGTTGAATTTGGGAAAACCACACTGTAAAAACTAAAGGTGCCTCAAATATCCTGTCGGATACTCAAGGAACTTCAAAATGCAATTTAAGTGCCTCAAAGTTCTTTCTATAGGGTTACTGGTGCGCATTGACAATCTTTGCGGTTCTTGCAGGAACTTATGGGATCCTTTAAGCACGTTGTAATCAGTTCAGAGGTTCTGGAGTCACCTTTTCACTACCATGAGACTTCAAAGTGCTTTGGGGGAAATTAGAGGAACTTGAATGCTTTAAAATGGTTATTGAAAGATCTTTTAAGTGGACATTTAAGAACATTTAAGTGGTTACTAGAAGATCTCTTATGTGCACTTGAAACATTTGTTGTGTTGAGCTATTCCACTTATTATTATTATTATTATTATGTATTCAGCTTTATCTTCAAAGAAGAGTATGATAGCGAGCGCATCTTTTTCTGTTCACCAACAGAGCTGTTCAGTCATGACCTCATTTTTAGGCCAACCTGGAAGATTTGTCTTTAATTAAATAAGTTTAACAAATGGTGCTGAGCCTTTTAATTTTCTGTAAATCCCACCTGGACAATTTTAAAGCCTTTAAATACCTCATTGTGTAATCTTTATGGTATTTTTGTAACTTTTTAATATGTATATTTGTAATAGCCTATGTAATTTAATTTTCTTCTTTATTATGTATGCTTTTATCATTAATAATAATAAAAGAAAAACGTTAAACAAATAGTAATGGGATGCCACTGTCAGATTTTTTTTGGTGAAACTGTTCTGACAATTCGTTTCAATCAACCGATTAAACACTCACACACACACACACACACACACACACACAAAACGATTCACCATTTGATCACATCATCACAAAATTACCTCATATGTAATGCTAATATGCCAGGTCTGGCAGATGAAAATACATTCTTACATTCTTAGATGTAGTCCTCATCTAGAGAATTGGAACATAACCACAGACCTTATTTTATTAATGTAAAAAACAACCAAGATTTTAGGACTACAAACTGAACAGCTCCATTCTCAGTAAATCGCATGCTCTTGTGTGAAATGCCAAAAACCAACATGGGTATTGACAGTAAAGACTCTTCTGTTTTTTTTATTTGTTTTTTTTTATGTATACATAAAGAAAAAAAGGAGAAAAAATAAAAATAAAATAACACGATAAATAAACACATACAGAGGAAACATTATGCATCAGTGGCATTGCCAAATAAATTATCATAATATTTCAAGCATCTGTTAATTTTCTTGTTTTTAATCAACCTAAGAGATTTGAGAAATGCATAAATTTTCTTGTGAATAATTTTCTTTATATATATATATATATATATATATATATATATATATATATATATATATATATATATATATATAAGTTTTTACAGTAAACTAGTGCATTTTTGAATTTGCGCGTCATTTTGGCGCGCCCACCCCCCTGTTTGGACGTCAACGCACGGCGCACGCACACGTACACGAGCTTGTTGAGAAGGGTGCGCGCGCGAGCCGAGCGAGCCACTGGCAGCACACACACAGGCGCGAGATAAAGATGGCGGCGACGGTGGGGGAAACGGCGTGATATGCTGGAGTAGTGGCACTGAACCTGAGTAAAACCACTGAATGACAAACCATAGCAAAATGGAAACCATGTCACAGTAGGCGTTTATTGGTAATACCAAGTACTACAAACTCACCTCACCCCTTTTCCCCCCGACAGAACATTCATCTTGTGATTGTGGAGAAATCTCACCGGGAGCATGGCCTCGCACAGTAACCAGGTAGGAAAACACTTCTGCCTCTTTTTATGTTGCATTTTAGACCATAATATAATTCAGAGTGGGTGTTTTGTCCTGTGCTGTACTTTCTGTCGGAGTGTGAGGTGTGCGCGCGCGAGCTCATTGAATCAGCAGCATGGCTGCAGGCCTCACGCGCTTATTCAGAACTACTCACTTTCTGTCAGCTACCTCACACTCAGGCGAGCTCCACAAGCATGCTTTACGAACGATATTAAGCTGTCAATAGTGCCGCGTGTATGGCTTTGCGCTGAGTGTGAGGTTTTCGGCCATGAGTTTGTGTGTGGCCCACTCGCTCGCGCTGCTGCAGCGGCCTGGCCACGCGCGCGTGCTCATTTAATAACGGTCATTAGCCGACGAACGTTTTCCCTCACTGTGAACATACAGCGCGTATGGCTACATTTCTGTCTGATATTGCATGTCTATCACACTCCACTAAATACAGTAAGAGTGTATGAATTGCTTCCATTAAGTGTCTTGAGTTGAAGCAAGTTGAAATAGTCGAGTCGTGTGGCTAATGTAGTGAAATAGGCCTGTTGATTGGGGGCGGTATCGCTTCCTGTCTTAAAGCTCATTCATACTCTTGCTTTTGAGTTTTTCGTTTGTTTATTGAGCACATGGCATCCGTTACATTTTCGATGACAGCTCGTCAACATTATACTGTATTTCCATGCGCATAAGACTGGTTTTGAAGTCAGCTAACTTTAAACAAGGCACGATGTAGATGCTACATCATTGTAGCTCAACTGTTAGCCACATGCTGAACGATACTGTGCTTCTCCTTAATGTAAAGTCCTGCATATTAAAATGCATCCCAATTGTGTTTAATGTTCTGAATCGGGCTGTCATATATGTATATAACAATGTGCGATCTTCAAGTTTGCCACTTTCATAAAGTTGGAGGGCTTGTAACGTTAGCGCTAACTGTTACATTGTATTGGGTTGAAATATGCTCGGTTTCATAAATGTCAAGTTATGGGTATTTCTGGTTAATGGAAGATGCTTGTGTTGTAATAGACGTACAGCACGAGGTCCTGTCAAAGTGTTGGTTAGCCAGGCTACCTGTCAGTATTCATGTAAACATGAAGGATATTGTTGTTTTCTATTAACTTTGGCATTTCTGAAGTGTTTATTCACACTGTTTAATTCTAATGTTGCATTTTATTATTCACATGTCATTATTCTGTTACAGCTATGTTCATCGCAAAGCTCTCTTTTGCTAAGTATATTAACTTGTGGTCAGCTGATATTTGGCAATTTTGGGGGGAATTATTAAAACAGATAAGTCTTGGTTTGACAGTATCTGGACTTTTTAAAAAAATTTTTACAGCGCATATGTCAGACCTCCCATTATTCGTCTTCATTAATTCACTTGAATAGTTCTAATAAATTAGACAAAACCGTTCAAGTAAAAATCACTCACAGCTCTTGAATGGAAAATGTTCTGATACTCTTAAATACTGAAAGCACTCTGTTAATTGCTTGTAGTATGTATCTTTGTTCCTCTTTATTATTTTCTGTATTAGTTTAAAATTATTAACAAAATTGTTTTAATTTATATTTTGGATTTGTAACAGTTACTTAAAATTACATATGTAATAATAATAAAAAAAGTTATGATTTTCAAGACCGTAATTTAAATAAGAGAAGAAATTTGATCAAGATTAATTTTGGAATTGGATCGTGACAATCGGAATCGGATCTGATTCCCCGGCTATGGCAGTTCATAACCTAGGAAGCATTCGCCAATCTAATTTTCAGCCGTATAATATGCTGTAATAAACTATGTCTACCTCCACTACTACTCCGTCTCTACTGTATTATCTGTGTCCTTAAGTGCCAGAATGCATTGCGTTGCTGATGTCATGGTTCCTAGCTCAAATTTTTTATTTTGGTAGTATCTTCTCTGGTGAAAAACAAATGAGGAAAGCCAAAAAATTAAATGTCATGGATGTTTATTGAAATTAACATGCCAGAAGAAAAGTTTGCTAAGAACCAGAATGTAAAATGTAAAATCATAAGATCCTCATTAAAGGGATAGTTCACCCAAAAATGTAAATTCTGTCAGTAATTACTCACCCTCATGTTGTTCCAACCCCGTAAGACTTTCGTTCATCTTCGGAACACGGATTAAGATATTTTTGATTAAATCTGAGAGCTGGATCACTCCTCCATAGGCTTCTAAGGGACTGAAACTTGTTCCCCCGAAAAGTTATTAAAGACATTGTTAAAATAGTCCAAGTGACTACAGTGGCTCAATCTTAAGTTTATTAAGCGACGAGAATACTTTTTGTGCGCAAAAACAAACAAAAATAACTAATACTAATTTCCTTCTCTGTGGGCCTCGTCAGTTAACGTAGTGTGATAGCGTAGGGCTACGTCACACGCAGGCTCACTATTGGCCGACGCTGGTCATGTGTGTGATGCGTGTGACGTGCACCACAGAAGCGATACGCAGTTTTACTACGAGAGGCAGACTGAGAAGGAATTTAATAGTTGAATAAAGTCGATATATTTTTTTTTTTTTTAGCACAAAAAGTATTCTCGTCGCTTAATAAACTGAAGATTGAACCACTGTAGTCACTTGGACTATTTTAACGATGTTTTTAATAACTTTTCGGGAGAACAAGTCTCAGCCCCTTAGAAGCCTATGGAGGAGTGATCCAGCTCTCAGATTTAATCAAAAATATCTTAATTCGTGTTCCGAAGATGAACGAAAGTCTTACGGGGTTGGAACAACATGAGGGTGAGGAGTTACTGACAGAATTTTAATTTTTGGGTGAACTAACCCTTTAAAGGAAAAAGTATCAGCTATTTGGAATGTGATCCATATTTTGGCTTTTTGACATTCAATATTTTACCATTACTATTTGTTTGTCTATCCTTTGGCCACCCTTGCTCTCTGAGATCTCGCCATCAGCCATCAAAAAAATCCCATATCGGTTTACCACTAATATGCACCACTGCAGTATTTTTAACCAGACTGGTTTATGTCGCCTAACTGTAACTACCATGGCTGCATACATAAATGTCAAACAGAAGTTGTTAACTGTGATTTAAAATAAATTTACAGTCTTGTTGGAATCCCACATCACGTAAACAATAGTTTCCAACTTACTCAGGTCCGTGCTTGACATAAATACTGCTCGCTCCCTTCAGATTTCCTTGGCATTGGTCACACTTTCAGCCATTACAAAGCTTGGTGAGCCGATGTGTCTGTTAAAGGAGCACTCCACCGTTTTTCATATTAAACTGTTATTCCCTTAACTAAGACGAGTTGATAAATACCTCTCTCGTCTCAGTGCGTGCACTCAATCGCTCTGGCGCGCGGTGACACTTTGATAGCATTTAGCTTAGCCCAGTTCATTCTTTAGGATCCAAACAGAGATGAAGTTAGAAGCAACCAAACATCTCCACGTTTTCCCTATTTAAATAGTTACACGACACGAGTAGTTACATGACCAAGTATGGTGACAAAATAAAACGTGGCGCTTTTCTAAGCGGGTAAAATGGATAACTATAATGTATGGTGGAAGAGCACTTCGACTCGGCACAGTAATATCACTCCTGAAATTTGATGAATTTTCAGGATGGATCGTATTACTGCACTGAGACGAGAGAGGTATGTATCAACTATGTATCCCTAGTTAAGGGAAAAAACGGTGGAGTGTTAACAAGGATTGGGCCATGTTATATTGAATATGTGAGGAGAATTTGAAGACTATTCCTAGAACTGTTTTCAGAAACACCTGAAAATAGAAGTTGGATATGTTGCAATTATGGGTGGGGCAGTTCATGATGTGCCAAGTTTAGAGGATATCCCTCAGTTGTTGCCTGTTATAGATGAAAATGAAATAATGCAGGCAGCTGATGGGCACTCTCCAAGTATGATGACATCTGCTTTAGTAGTTCAGTGAGCTGGCATCTGGGATGATGGCACCCCGGTTGAAATGCCATGACTTTGATAATCTCCTGCTGTATACAGGTATGCTGCGCAGGTATATTTGGTGTAATTTTCTTGATTGATAAATTAGTGGAAAATCTTGCCTTGTTTTATACGTTTCTAGGGCTGAACGATTCGGAAAATTCTAAGTGCGAAATTTAATCTAGGCTAACCCTTTTAAAAAAAAAAATTATTTTCTAAAATCAATTATAATTGTGTTTTTACAGTATAAAATTCAAAGTACAAATTTCTATACTTTCTGTAAGTGTTCTTTTCTCTGACTCTTCTCTGACACACTCACACACTCTCAATCTCTATTAGGCTATTAATATGCTGTTTTGTAAAGTAAATAAGAGTATGAAATGAAAACTATTCTATTTGAGGGCCAGTTTGTTTGAACCTTTTCATTTTAGGCCTAAGGTTTTGGTCATTTGGCACGTTGTTGGGTGTGGAAGGTTACTAATGCGATTGCTTTACCTGTAAATTAATGCTCTTTCAATTACTGAATTTATTTAAATAAATAATTTTTTCAGAATTTGTTTTAAATTTAATCTTTTTTTGGTAATGCGTCGTGTAGGCCCTAGGTCTTAAATTTCAATCTTTATGGTCTTAAAATGTCTTAAAAAGGTCTTAAATTTGACTTAATGAAACCTGCAGAAACCCTGTGAAAGTTTTCAAGAGCTGTGAGTTTTTTTCTTTCTCCTCTTTACTGTTGTTTACTTATTACTGATGACATCATAGACAGCGGGAGATCCGATAAGCTGCATTCACACTAATGCACAGATCTCTTGTGAAATATTAGATGTGGTTTGTCCTGTCTGTTTAATCCCTTAAGACTTAGGCTAACTGACTTAGTTTGCTTTTATGATGCGAAATTAATGTATTTTGAGATGCACGTTAGGCATGTGCCGGTATCAAATTTTCATGCTGCGATTAATTGATTGAGCTTTTATCACGGTATACGGTATTATCATGATATTTTTGTAAAAAAAACTCTTGCATCACAATTGGTGTAATTGTGATTGTCAAAATATTTGGTAATTAAACAGAATTGTATTGTTTAGTAGAGATGCTCCGATCAGCATTTTTGGGGCAGATCACCGATTACCGATCACCAAAATCATGATCTGCCGATTGCCGATCACAGAATGGCAGGGGAATGGGAATTTTTTATCTATAATCTAGCAGAGTTTGCACCATTTGTAGAAATGAAACTAACTATGAATTATGAAATATTTGAAATATTATGAAATATGAAAACTGTATTGAAAAAAAACCCCAGTAGACATAAATATGCTACAGTCAAGATCTTGAAGAACCACCAAGTGTTTATTTAATTGTATGTAGAAAATTAGATAACTTAAAGGCCCGTACACACCGGGACGAATATCAGCGCGCGTTATTCGCCAGCGTTTTTCAACGCGTTTTTAGTGTTCACACCCAAGCGATGTAAAACAGAAATACCCTCTGCAATACCACTCCATAACAGTTCTCTTTTATCAAGATTTTTGTAGTCGCTGTCGCGTTTGTCATATGGTTCTTTATGTTCGGACACCAACGAGAACAGCAGCTCTACATTCATCTTGCCTTGCATCTTCCTCGTCTATTTCTTCCCGGCAGTGTAGCCGCTACTTGGCGTATATCTTCTTCGCCGCCGGTCGGCAAGACCGTTTTGTGTTTGAGCGCCCCCAAGTTGTGTTTTAATGTAACTTCAGAAGCTCCAGACACGTGAGCAAAAGCGGCAATCTCATTGGTCGGATAGTTTTTGACGCGGCGCGTCAAACCAAAAAAACGAACCAGAGGCGTTTTTTTAAAAATGACGCTTTTACGCGTGGCGTTTTACGCGTCGGTGTGAACACTCACATTGGCGCCCTTTGTTTAGTCAGGAGGCGTTAAACGTCGGCGAATAACGCGCGCGAAATTCGTCCCGGTGTGAACAGGCCTTAAGGCTACTGTAGGCCATCTTCCCCAAATAAGGGAGAGTAACGTAAAATTATTCCAAACAAAGAGGGGTCAGGCAGACCAACACACACTAGATCAGCTTAATGGGATGGGATCAAGTTACACTTAGGCATACTTGGAAATTGTTATATAAATATACTGCAGTGTTAATTTTGACAGCAAATTTTGATTTAGTTTTAGTCATAGTCTTTTGACTAAAATGCCATTTAGTTTCAGTCATATTTTAGTCGTCTGAATTGTTTTAGTTTTAGTCGACAAAATACAATAAGAATTTAGTTGACTAAATCTACAGTAGATTTAGTAGACTAAAATATAATGGGTTTAGTTCAATTGTAATGCATTAATTTAGAATTTCTCAAAAATTTCCAAACCCATTATATATTCCTGTAGAAAACATCTATTAACCTGTTAATATGAATAATTTTTAAAGATTGAACATGCAATACAGACACAGATTTAGCACTGTGACATAAAATTATATCTTAAAATTAAATTAAAAAACACTTCTCCTAAAGTAAAACAGTCTTTTTTTCTTCAATGAATGATGCACTCTTTAACATACATCATTCTTTATTCTTTCAAGCAGACATATTTATTTGTAGCCTATGAATTAAATATAATTAATCCTTATTAAAGCTATTAAAAGAGCAGTGAATGCTTTTCTCTTTTTATTTTGTTGTTTGATTAATATTAAGTGTACAAACGGCAGTAGGTTTATGACGCACTGTCACTTGACCAACTGTGCAGATCCAATTGCACTGATGCACGTCCGATATTCTCACAGGCTGCTGTACGCTCTGTAAAGACATAACCGACTGTGTTTACGCGAATACTCTCCAAAACTGACATTTAGACATAATTGTGTGTGTATTTGCCCATTCGGACGCGAAAGAGGGCTCAGTTCAGTCCTTGCGCGCTGTATAGCGGTCTATGTGCAGGGCTGCACGGTTCGGTACGTTTTCGGTACAGCAAAAAGGAAGAAATGCCAGAGAAATGTCCTATTTATTAAAAGAAAAAATATTTTTAAATAAGTGTGAGTTTTCCTGATCTTGAAACTTTCAGGTTTATAAATGGGGGTAATTTTTGAAGGATGAATAAATAATGTTTTGGTCATCACATAAAATAAAAAAAACATTTAAATATATATTTATTTATATAATATTTATATAATATTTGAGTTTTGAAGTGCTGGAAAAAAAATGTGTGAAGTACTTGAAAGCATTTCACTATTCCAGCCAAACTGGTTACAGACAGTTAGTGTTACTACATTAAATCCATGGTGAATGTTGCTGATCTGTGGATTTAAAGCCTATTACTAGTTCATTCACGGCACAATGTTTTTCCTGGTTTCCGCGTCAGAGCTGTTTGATCTAATAGAGATCTAAGGTTAATAACGGAGATGTGAACGCTTCTCACTAGATCTTGCAGCGATGTTATTACTTCAGTGGCGAATTCAAATGCTTTCTTTACTGTAGTAACACTTCGTTTGATCAAGATCGGCTCGCGCTCATAGAGCTCGCGCTGCACAGATGTTGATGGTCCGAACTGATATACGGTCCGTAGCGCAGTTTCGTTCCGCTTTCATTACGTTTGCCATTTGATGTTGTGCAACGTTGTGGTGATCGCGCCAGCGCGGATTTTGTCGGCAGGAAAAATGGTCCAAGGAATCGTTCGGTTTGTATGTGTACCGAACCGGAAGCCTCGAACCGAAACGGTTCAATACGAATACATGTACCGTTACATAGGGCTGCAACAAACGATTATTTTGATAATCGATTAATCTAACGATTATTAGAACGATTAATCGACTAATCGTCGATTATTCCGCCTACTAATCAGTAAGTTTGGAACGATTCAGCTTTTTCAATTACTTAAAACATTGAGTTATACATATTCTAACTAGGGGTGGAATGGTACACAGAAGTCATGGTTCGATTCATACCTCGGTTCAGACATCACGGTTCGGTACGGTTTCGGTACAATGGAGTAAAAAAGTAAAACAAAAATGCAGAAGGCATTTTTATAAATGTCTTACGCCTTGTATTTTTCGAATAAGTTTTATTAATAAAGGCATAGAACCAGTTTATTTGTAATGCACTGACAATAGTTTTATTTAGAAAAAGACCTTGCGATATGTTTGGTAATTGTACCTGAATTAATTAAAAATTTATTTGCTATATTTCAGATCAATATATTTGTTTTCCTTAATTTTAATTAACCCTAACTTTATTCTCATCTGAATTATAAATTATTGATTTCCATATAAAATAAAAACACATTTTATTTTATTTTTTAATCAATGTAGAATGTGTAACTTAAAAATAAACAGATTAGTGCTCCTACTCCGAGGACAAGAAATGAAAACCAATACGATATGATGAATGTCCAAAAGATGGAACCCACAGACTGTTTTGAAATGGGGTTGGATAAATGTTTTGCTTTTAAAACAGTGTGTGTGTGTGTGTGTGTGTGTGTGTGTGTGGTTGGGTGACAGTTTGACAAGAGTTTAGAGTGTGACAAAAGCACTATGTTGTGTTTTATTGCGAGTGTACACAAATATAAGTAAACACTTTGCTGTTTGAATGATGTCCTATGAACAAAATGACGGAGTATGTTTTTATGTTTACACTTTTCGATCGCGCCTCTCTCTCTCTCTCTCTCTCTCTCACACACACACACACACACAGAGTTTGATCGCGCCCGCGCGCCTCTCTCTCTCTCTCTCTCAATTCGATCGCGTCGCCCGCGTGTTTCTCTGTCTCGCTCTCGTCGCCCGCGTCTCTCTCTCTCTCTCTCTCTCTCTCTCTCTCTCTCTCTCTCTCTCTCTCTCTCTCTCTCAGTTCGATCGCGCCGCCCGCGCCCCTCTCTCTCTCTCTCTCTCTCTCTCTCTCTCTCTCTCTCTCTCTCTCGCGCGCGCGCACGCACGCACGCACACACACACACTCCAGCGTTGCACGTGAGATCAAACGACTACTCGACAACAAAGAAATTTGTCGACAATTTTTTATTGTCGACGTTGTCGACAATGTCGACTAATCGTTTCAGCCCTACCGTTACACCCCTAATCTATATGTCTTCTCTTTCTCCCAGACGTTTACATTTTTTTTAAACGATTTATGAGACATGCATCAAGCGCGTGCAACTCGTGTCCCGCGAACATCGGACATCTAATTAATCTCCAGTTAACTAGCAGAGCGTTCATCAAGCGCATGCAACTCGTGAATAGAATTAGAATACACTCTACAAATAGTTAAATCTCGCCGTTAGCAACGTCTCTGTCAGACACTTTGAAAAACTTCCAGAAGGGAGAACTCATGTTGACACTGGCAAGCTCTGCTCTGATGTTGTGTGCCCGTGCGCATGCAAGCAGGTGGAAAAAAGTCGCGCGAGTAATTTACGTCACGTGATCGGCTTTTTTGATCGGTGCTTTTGGGGTTCGCCGATCAAGCTATCTTTAGCCAATATCTGCCGATCATGATCGGCGGCCGATCAATCGGAGCATCACTACTCATAATTATATGGCTGAGGTCTATACATTGGCTCAATGGGTACTCTAACCTGCAATATGCCCTTTAAGGGCTGAAACTGGAAAATCCAGTGACTCGTCTGGCTGGTCTTTATCTGTGGGGGTTTGTTTGACACATGTTACATACAACCAATGTGCACATTCTCTCTTCAATCACTTGAATGTCCTGGAAGATATTGTCATTAAATTATTATTTTTTTTAAAATTACAATTAAGCACCATATTTGTCATGTTGAAGTCAGCATGAAACACAAGCTGCGATCGTCCTTTTTTTCCCTGTGAACTTTTTTTTAATTTGATGTAGGGCTGCAACAACTAATCAATCGGTTATTATCGATAATGAAAATAATCGACAACGAATTTCAATATGGACTAGTCGTGTCTGCACGCTGTTCTCAGAAACCATCAGCCAATCATGTCGCTTTACTGTAGGGAATAAGCGGTAACTGCGTCTTGCCCTCTCGTGCTTTGACAGGCGTGTGATGTTAAATGCCTCTGACATTATCCTCAGGTCATATCTTGCATTCTATATCCTTATCTGTAAATATTCAAAAGTCCCACGAGTATTTACATTTAGCATATACTGAGAAGCATCTTGTAGAGATGTGGCGGTGATAAAATTCTCCTATCAGCTAATCAACTCTTGACAACACCGGTAATACCGGTTTCATCGGGGGTGGGGGTGTAAAATTTTTTAAATAATTCGCCGTGAGTTTAATTGACAGGGGATCTGATCAATCATAATACGCCAGTTTAGGCCTATTTAAGGTTTAATTTTCTTTGACTGACCAAATTTGAAAGTTGAGACTTTATTAAATGATACCTGCTTGGTACTGTCTGTCAGCACGTTGTCCGTGTCCTCTGTATTTTTCACGACATTAATGGCTATATAAGCATACTTGCAGCAGTCTCGCACATGCTTAGAGCTTGTGTGAATTGCATGTATAAAATGAAGTTAAGGAACAACCTCGATCCATCAGGAAACGCCACATAGGTTGCTGCATTTCACTGCGTTTAATTACTTTTTTTCTTTTGCGCACGAAGAAGCCGTTTGCCGCAGATGTTAAAAGATAGCGGAGTGCATTCATGATTATTAGGCTGCCGGTATAATAATCATCCTGGCGCCGGGTCTGAGTGAGTAATTTACTCTTTAAAATAAAACTCTATTTTACTCATTTAAGACAGTTTGGCATAATTTGTGTGTTTGTGTTATGGTTTGTTCAAGCCCGAAAGAGAACTCTATACTGACGCGCATTTTTCTGTGGGTTGTGTGTATGTGTGTCTTGTAGGGCTGCACGATTTGGGGAAAATGTCATTGTGATTATTGAGGTCAATATTGCGATTGCAATATAACAAACAAATAGTTTCATGAGTCAACTTACTTTGGTCTAAAGCAAAATGCACACACAGATTAGTGATACTTCTGTGTATTAATGTGTATTTCTCCACTCAAACTAGCAACAACAACTAAATGATTAAAAACACCTTTAATGATCAATTAACCATTGATGTCTGCATAAAAATTACATTAACTATAGCCATCCAACATTACAGTGATTCTGTCATTACAAGTGAAAGCTATCAAGTTTTTAAAAACATTTTAGGCTTCAAAAATATAACAGCTTTTAATATAAGTAAACTTCAAACAATCCTCACATAAACCCATAATAAATGTAATTTACCTGTGCCCTTCCTTCCTGTCTAACAGGTAGGCCTAGGACATATACAGAAATTGAATAGTTATCACACAGTTTGCATAAATTATATATAGACTAGGCCTTAATCCTTATTAAAGCTACAAAAGTTATTTAGTCAAGAGCACCGACAGAGTCATTTTCTCTGTCCCCTTTGATCTTTGATTAACTTTACTGACAGAACATTATTGGATGCTGGCGCTTTAAGAGCAGCCGCTGTTGACAGAGACGTGGATCTCACACGCGCCTTATTCTCTCACAACTCTTTGTCCATCATAAGACTGCTCTTATGTTATGAAGATACTCGACAAAACGATATTTTGGCATAGTTGTGTGTTATTGTTCGTTCAAGCGCGAAAGAGAACTGTATTCTGGCATGCGGCCTGTGCATGCGCTCCGCATGATACTGGCCGCGCGCGTCTTTCTGTGTAATGGTTTTCGTACGAATAAGAGCGGGATCATGTAACCCTAGCCAAAGGATGACGAAAAATAACAGATGCTGCGTTAATTGCATTAACAGTCCTTATTTGTTTATTTTATATAAAATCGCGGCAATTGCGTCATATAATCGCATAGGCTTGACATCGCAATTGCGATATGACTAATTGTGCAGCACTAGTGTCTTGTCACATAGGCACAGACAGCGCGTCTCGTTGCGCTTGAATGATTTAAAAGCATTTGCATTAATAAGAGCGTGTTCATACACTGCTAGTCAATGGGTGACAGAAATAAACGGATACTGCGTTAATTGTTAAATATTTATAACGCTTTAAACAGATTTTTTTTTTTTCGTGCCGCATTGGGCAAGTGATGAAACCGGTGTTACGACTGAACACAGTGTAACACAGACTATCGTAGCAAGCCTAGCGTCTTGTTAAACTTCAGTGTTCAAATGTACAAGCAAAGCGACGGTGAGTCGTGCACCTTCACACTAGTTTACAGTATGTAAAATGCAGGTTCCCTGCACATCCACTGCGCTGCATTGAAATCGCACAGATCACTTGACGGAGACCAAAAATCTCAAGCGCTCAGAGCGAGTGAAAATACATGTATGCTAAACTTATACTTAGCCTCTAACACACACACAGTGGCGAGTAAAATCTAAGAATTTATTAGCCAATGGCTAATGATAGACATTATTTAGTCACCCTGAGTGAAGATAGTCGCATATGCGAGTGATTTACTCACATTCTACAGGGTTGAGATAGCTAATTTGTGGTAATCCTCAGTCCAAATGAACAGCGATGGGGAGCTTAGTGTGGTACGTGTGGCACGCCTGTGGAAAATGGGCAAAGACACATTCTTTCTGTTGTGATTGTACTCGCCATCCAGAGGCCATTGGATTACTGCTTGCTGTTTGTCTCTTGTGGTGCCGTTTCAGCAGTGTAGGTCGGTAATTAACAAACAGTTACATATGCTTGAACTGCAGTTTTTTTTTTCTTGCTCTTCCTTTTATGCAGCTACCGTAGTTGTGAATGTGAAGGGGTATTATGTGCACATTTGGTGAGCCTTGTTTTGGATTTTCATCTGACACTTTCAGTTCCCCTAAAGACCTGCATGAAAATGAAGTTTCTGATAAGCTTTTTTTAAAAACTTTTTTTTATTTGGTTAGTCAGTGTAGTGATTAGTCATAACTAAGTGCAAGAGTCTTTTAGTTAAACTGTTAGTCCTTGAAGGATTAAGGTAATTATAGCCTTCAATCATTCCCACAGGTCTCGCTCTTATAATGTGGTAAATTCCCACAAACATTTATTCACTTTAGCGTGTAGGTTGTATGAGTAAATTTAATATATACAGATTATAAGATCTGTCATTTAAAAAATTTCTGCGAGAAATAATTTCACAAACAGCGTGGATTCAGCGGTGCTGCGTTTTCTCTCTCTCTCAAAATGGGTTGCACAAGGCATGCGTCAAGCTGCAGGCAACGATATAGACTCATGCTTTTTGGGACTCGGGGAAAGTTGACCAAATTGTCACGTGCACAATCAGACCAGAGTTGCATCGCCACTAAACGGTTAAAGGGACACTTAAAGGGTCAAGTTTAGAATCTTGGCTTTACAGTGAATACAGGAAATAAAACCAATTCTTAAAGTGCTTTTAAATTTGCTTTAATATTAGAGGAGCATCATTTTAAAAGCGTGAAAAATTACTGCTTTACTTGAAATGTGGTCTGTAAAAGCATCATGAATAATGAGTCTTTTGAATGTATATATCGGTGCAGGGATTGCGCATAATTTGAACCATTCCCGCAAGGTTAGCTTTTCTAGTGCGAGGAAATTCCCGCACAAATATATTTGCTTCATCTGAGCAAATGATTAAAAAATAAATTCACAGATGCAAGAAAAATGTCAAACTGTCTTTTATTTTCGAATTTAATTCCTCAATCAGCGCTGGACCGGCATTCTCTGTCTTCCGCTGAGCCATGGCTGTAGACAGATAATGTTTCACGCTGTCAATACAGTGGTCTGCGTTGGGCTGATCTTATTCACGCTATCGAGTGTAGGTGCAGCATTCTAACATTGAGTCATAATGAGCTGTTTATGAAGAAATTATCCGCTTCCAAATTGTCATTTTAATCATGAAATTGAAACATTAAAAACCATTTTGGTCTTCATGGTGTGCGAGTGATATAGCACAGCAGCAACGAACCGACTGATCAGCTTAACATTAAATGCTCGGCCGAACAGCTGATCATAGCTGTACAGGGCGCCGTATTATTTTTCATCTCCATATTTTTCTAGTAGTAAAGCTAATGGAAGGGCTAGAAATCAATTCATCTTTTGCTGATACTTGTCGTCATGGAGCGCAGTTCATGGTTGCATAGCAACGACAGACGCCACGGGAGGACAAGCGCTTGTGGAAAGGAGATGTTGTTGATTGTTTGAGCATGTGACTGGGCGTTTCTCCTTGTTTTCTATTGTTATGCGCAGCATATCTCCCGCGCGCGTGAACATGGCCACAGACAATGAATTGTTCGGTTAGCGTAGTTTAAATATAGACCGCTGGCTGAAGCGCATGAAAGACTCTGAAACTGAGAGACATAAATACATATAGTTTAAACTGAGTTCTTAATATCAATTTGAAGGAGAGCATGGCCTTTTTTGTATGACGTTTTAAAAAAAGCAGGGATGAGCTGGGAGTCGCCAATCAATGGCGTCATATCCGCGTTAAGGGGCTTTCACACAGGACGCGGAATGCGCTGCGCTTCGCTGGCCGCTCTGTTCAGCGTTGCCCTTCAGATACAACGTGATTTGCGCTGCGCTATGCCATTTTATAACATCGAAATCAACACACGAATCATGAGCTCAGTTCTTTTTAGAATAAAACTTTTATTCAAACATTAAAGCTGACACAAAGGAACAAATTATATATATATAAATATATTTAAACACACCTGACATGCCAACTTGAATGGAGATATGTCTCCATGACACAGCTTTTCTGACGATGTCCCT